>CM024954.1:39517620-40117620 GCA_014282245.1 Rhododendron simsii
GAAATCGAGACCTTTGGCGTCTCAAATATCTGATCAAGGGATCCTGAACCCCTTCGCCTGCTGGTTACTTGAGGTTAAGCGACGACGATGGCGAGTTCCATGCCGTGGGTCGGACGGCGGCGACTTGCGGCGTACGCCGGGGTCGACCGACCGTACCCACCCTTCGTTGAGACAGGGAGGGCCCACACTGGGCTCCGTTTGGACTTCGAGAGTGTTTGGAGGGCTTGTGTCTTCACGGTCGCAGTTCTGCCGGACCTGCGGCAGCGGTGGTGATGTTGGTGGTGTGCCTATCGGTCGGAGCAAACGGAGAAGAGATCCGGCACGGGGCAAAGATATCGTGGTTGAGGAGGAGAATGCTCCCATTGGGGGACCCATCGGGCCAGCGGAGTTCAGACCGGCGGCGGGGTCCTCGGCGCACGTTCCCATTACGCGCGGGGACTTCGCGGAGTTTGTGACGGAGGAGGTGCTTGACCGGCTGTTGAGAGAGAACCCGGCGGTGGTGGAAGCGGTGATGTCAGCCCGGGAGGAGAGGCTGAGACAGGTTGCACAGGCTCAGGAGGAGGAGCGCTTGCGGGTTGAGGCCGAGAGGGCCAAGGCTGCGGAGGATGCCTTCGTGCAGGAGACTGAGGTGGTCGAGCAGGCCCAGGAGGAGGGTGGCCTAGCTCGCGAGCGAGCGGTGGCACGGCTGAGGCGATGCGGGCTGCAGGCCGCCCGGCTTTTGAGGCAGGGGCCTATGTTCCCCCGGAGCCACATTTGTTCATACCGTCCGGGTTTGAGAGCTACATCCCCCGACGCGATGAGTATGACGCAGAGCTCGTGCTGAGAGACCCGGAATGGCACTTGTCGGTGGACTGGGCGCAGGTATTTCTTTGAACCCCACTTTTGGTTCTCTTGTAGTCCTTTATTACTGTACCTGTACTTAGCTTACTTGTGTATGATGTATGATAGCATAGTGACACATGCATGCCTGATAGCTTGACTTGGTAGATAGAACATCGGGTAGAAAATACTTGAACTCGACCGTAGAACTTTGATAGAACTGTGTGATAACGAACTTGAATCGACTGTAGGCTGCCTCGACTTGTTAATATTTCGAAACTTGAATTCGACTGATAGAATGCCAATGCCTTTGATTCGACTAAATACTTGTCTCTTTTGAGAAGAGGATCGACTGAAATTGGATACTGTATGCCTTTGATTCGACTGAGTAGAATGCCTCGCGTACATAGAATATCATGCTTTTGAAATATCCTGCTTCGACTTCATTGTAGACACGGACCTTGAATTGACCATAGAATGCTGAATGCCCTTTTGAACTGAACTTTGATTCGACTGCTCGTTATAGTATGTATGCTAACGGAGGCCCTTGTTCTTTTGCTTTTATGGTGTGCAGAGGACGAGAGGCGGTACACGGGGACACGGTGGTCCTGCTAGTTCCCTTGAGCTGTACAGAGGGCTGCCCGAGCGGGTTAGGTCCTTAGTCGATGCTGCAGGGTTCAGGCCGTTCATTCTACACACAGACGGCCACACTCAGTGATCATGCCTTGCTCACGGCGCTGGCGGAGAGGTGGTGGGATGCCTCCAACACCTTCCACCTTCCGATCGGGGAGATGATTGTGACTCCGGCGGACTTTGCCGCTTTGACAGGCTTGAGAGTAGGAGGGGAGCCTATCCCATTTGACACGGGGATCCACAGAGACCCGGAGGCGTTGCAGTGGTTCTTGGGCTTTGTGCCCGTGGGCATCTCAGAGACATTCACCCACGACCAGTTCCATTGGCGCTTGAAGGACAGGGTACCACGCTCAGAGCAGGAGGAGGAGCAGATGGCGAGGGCCTACTTGTTGTACTTGTTCGGGGCGTCGCTGTTCCCTAACAAGAGGTCCACAGTGCACTTGGCCTACTTGCCGGCCTTGTTTGACTTGCGCACGGCGGCCAGATATGATTGGGGAGGTGCTGCTCTGGGGACGTGCTACGGCTTCATGGGAGAGTTCTCTCGGCGAAAGAAGGCGATTGCCGGCCTGTGGAGGGTGTGGGAGGTAAGAAAAACTGACTTGTATCCTTGATTTTCTGAGTACTTTCCTTTCTTTTTGAAATTCAACTGTTGTACTGATGCTTTGATTGTTTGAACTTGCAGCTATGGGCATATGAGGTGCTGAAGATGTACCCTCTGGAGAACTCCTGCCTGAATTTGAAGATGCTCCCCCGTGCTCTGATATGGGGGCCACAGTACCGAGGGAAGAAGGCGGCAAGAGGTAGCCTCCAGGCCTTTCGGGCGTATCTTGACGAGCTGTCGAGCACCCAGGTAGAACTCAAACTTTTATTGCCTACTTTCGCCTTTGAATTGCTTCAATGCTGTCGCTGATCGACTGTTTGTTGCTTGACTGTTGAATGCTTGCAGGTGGAGTGGGACCCTTGGAGGACCACAGAGGCTGAGCCGGAGTACCTTTCCCGGAGCAGGGTGGTGGCCGCGAGCCGCGTGCTGCTGGAGTCGATCTTCGGGTGGCAGTGGTACTTGGGGGATCGAGTGACACGGCAGTCACTTGAGGCTTCAGAGTTCGTGGTGCCGGGTCCACTTCCGCCTCGTGCTTCACACACGGACCAGTACACGCTGGCTGAGCTGCAGCGCTTCACCGTCCCGGCAGGCCTTAGTGCTTTCTTGAGGCCCGAGCGTGACTATGCTGTCTATCAGAGGCAGTACTTGGCGGGACCACTTGGGGTTGTTGAGCACGGAGCTGTAGAGGCTGAGGCTAGAGCCGCTGGAGAGGAGAGGCACGGGCACGCTAACCTGGAGAGGAGACGGTGGGTCATCGTTGAGGGACGACTCGTTAAACCATCATTGATTTGAGACGGTGGGTCATCGTTGTGGGACGACTCGTTAAACCATCGTTGATTTGAGACGGTGGGTCATCGTTGTGGGACGACTCGTTAAACCATTGTTGATTTGAGACGGTGGGTCATCGTTGTGGGACGACTCGTTAAACCATCGTTGATTTGAGACGGTGGGTCATCGTTGTGGGACGACTCGTTAAACCATCATTGATTTAATTGAAAGAGGGTTTGAACTTTGTTGGGAAACGGGGATGGGCAAACCATCATTGAATGCCGAGGCGGACTCTCCTGGGGATCAATCAGTTGCGGACAAATCATTACCCTGGGGGATCGAACCTTCTTCGGCCTACAGAAACTTCAACAGCCACGGGTAGGTCGTGTCAGGTAGGTTAAATTCCATCTGTTGGGAACCAGAGCCAATCTCCTTATCAAAGACCATCCGAGACAGAGCAATAAGACTGTTGGAAGTTGCACTTGCTATACATAGATATGGATCAGGATAGGCGGATGGTTGTTATAGACTGATTGGACGGGCAGACCGCCGTTGTGGTGATTGATTGGATGGGCGTACACTGAGTTGAACGGCGGGCGATATTCTGAATGCCGTGAAGGGTTGGAAGCAGGCGATATGGCTGATCGCTGTTGATGGATTGAAAAGGATGACATTCTGATCGTCGTTGAATTAAATTGACTAAAAGGGCGACATGGCTGGTCACTGTTGATCGAATTGATTTGAAGGACGATGTGGCTGACCGTCGTTGATTGGATTGATTTGAAAGACGATATGGCTTACCGTCGTTGATTGAATTGATTTGAAGGACGATATGGCTGACTGTCGTTGATTGGATTGATTTGATTTGAAGGACGATATGGCTGACCGTCGTTGATTGGATTGATTTGAAGGACGATATGGCTGACCGTCGTTGATTGAATTGATTTGAAGGACGATATGGCTGACCGTCGTTGATTGAATTGATTTGAAAGACGATACGGCTGACCGTCGTTGATTGAATTGATTTGAAGGACGATATGGCTGACCGTCGTTGATTGGATTGATTTGATTTGAAGGACGATATGACTGACCGTCGTTGATTGGATTGATTTGAAGGACGATATGGCTTACCGTCGTTGATTGAATTGATTTGAAGGACGATATGGCTTACCGTCGTTGATTGAATTGATTTGAAGGACGATATGGCTGACCGTCGTTGAACTTGAGAAGGACGATATGGCTGACCGTCGTTGATTTTGAGAAGGACGATATGGCTGACCGTCGTTGAACTTGAGAAGGACGATATGGCTGACCGTCGTTGATTTTGAGAAGGACGATATGGCTGACCGTCGTTGAACTTGAGAAGGACGATATGGCTGACCGTCATTGAACTTGAGAAGGACGATATGGCTGACCGTCGTTGATTTTGAGAAGGACGATATGGCTGACCGTCGTTGATTGAATTGAAGGACGATATGACTGACCGTCGTTGATTGAATTGAAGGACGATATGACTGACCGTCGTTGATTTGAGAAGGACGATATGGCTGACCGTCGTTGATTTTGAGAAGGACGATATGGCTGACCGTCGTTGAACTTGAGAAGGACGATATGGCTGACCGTCATTGAACTTGAGAAGGACGATATGGCTGACCGTCGTTGAACTTGAGAAGGACGATATGGCTGACCGTCGTTGATTTTGAGAAGGACGATATGGCTGACCGTCGTTGATTGGATTGATTTGATTTGGAGGACGATATGGCTGACCGTCGTTGATTTGAATTGATTTGATTTGAAGGACGATATGGCTGACCGTCGTTGATTTGATTTGGAGGACGATATGGCTGACCGTCGTTGACTTGGACAAAACCGGAGGATCATTCTTCAGAATGAGCATGCCGTCAATGAACTTGGATTTGAGTTGCACGAGTCATTGCTACTTTGAATTGTATTCTGATCACCAAAATGTGCTCCAGGTGCTAGCAGAGTAGGCTGTGTGCTTGACATTTGCCATGGAGAAATGGATAGGGAAAACGGCATGTGGCACCCTCCTTACAATTGCACCATCCAGAGGAGCGGCTCCGGCTCCAATTCCAGTAATGACTAGATCCCAGGTATGAACCCGCAAAAGCCTGATTACTTGCTGCCTTCGCTGTTGGATAAGCATGCTTTGGCGCTTGATAGACTTTTCCTGTTTTTAACAGTTGATATACAATATGCAATGATATGTACTAAATTGCATGCACAAATTGAAAATGCAGGCGCAAGCTAAGGGCGGCTCCTAAGAGGACAATGACGCCTGAGGACTACCACTGAGTCTCTTTACTTTACTGTCTTTTGCTTTTGGGTTTCGGGCTTGCGTGACAAAAATAGAGGGGCATTGAGCGGGCTGGTGTGCCTTAGTTGACATAGTAACGGCGTATTGGGCCAGTGTGCCCCTTCCTTAATGCTTAGGCAGATGTGCCCCATAGATATGTTTTGCTTAGCCTTGGGCTGACATGGCTCTTGTTGTTCATGAGATTCCACTGCTTGGATAGGAAGATAGAAGCTAGGGTAGCAATGTAAAAACTTGAATTTTTCAGTTTATTGACTCTCCTTTTGAGAAAGAGCGCAGTAAACCCATCGCTAATATCTAATTTGCATTGACAAGTGAAGCTGAGTCGACGCATACAAACACACATATATGTATAGACTTGCCTAGCTCGAATGAAAAAGGGAGAAGAAGAGCCCCTAGGATGCGATGCGGACTCTTAGATTCGCGGAAAAATGAAATTCTTGGGCTTTAATGAGCCAAAATTCAAATATCCCGTAGACAAGGTGAAACTGACACTTCACGTAATGTCAAATAGATGTACAATGACCTGTATGAACAAACAAAATTGAGAAGAAAGCCCCAGAATGGGAAACAGATTAAAACACTTCGAAAGAATGTCGCAAAGATGGACAAAAAGACGCAAAGAGGATGACTCGTATAAGCCTGGACTGAAACCGACACCCCCGTGCAGTCACATTAGGTCGGCATGACTTGCATGGTATAGAAAACTTGGCAAAAGCCACTTGAATGATATTCGAGGTGCTTTGAACTTTGAGATGGAAAATGACAAGTTGGAGGTAGTAGCTGACTGCTTCTGAATACTGCTCGCATTGAAGAAGCGCGCAGGCTTGAGACCAACGGGCATAACTTTGAATAAATGAGCATGAACCTCAAACTAACGCACATGACTATAAGTTCGATGTGCTTGCTCATACCAGACTTTGCTAAACTTAGAATAAACTGTGAGCCTGTTGAGGCCTCTAGCATTTCGTTCTGTTTTTGATGCTTTAGATATTTTAAGGCTTTTGCTCAGCTTTGAAATTGAAGAAGTACTTTGAAATAAGATTGAAAGACGAAAGGTTTCCCCCCTTTCTGATTCTCCAATGAAACTTGTCTTCTTGTTGGCCTTGCCCGACCTCTGATGTTCATCAAAACGTCAACCATGGGTTAAGTTGATAGCTTATGGCTGAACCTCAAGGAGGGGTTGCCCATGTACCCCATTTAGGCGACCAATGCGGCGAACCAAAGTCGCAAACCTTTTATCAAGTTGAATAAATTGTGACCGAGTCTCAGGGAAGGATTTGTCAAAACATAGTTCAGGCAGCCAATGCGGTGCATCAAAGCCAAAACTCGAGATCCATTTGATAGAATATGACCGAGTCTCGAAGAGAGAGACTGCCTACGTATCCCCTTCTGGGGAATCAGGTCAAAACGTAGTTCAGGCCAAGGTCCACTCGTGTATTTTACCTCTCCTTTTACGCTCTAACTTTTGCCTAGTACCGCCCACTTGGGTCTTCGGTCTAGCGAGCTTTCTACCTTTTGCCTATTTATTTTTGCCTAGATCGCCTCCTTAGGTTTTCGATCTAGTAGGCTGCTCTAACTTTTGCTTGGAATCGCCCACCCTTGTGGTTTTCCACCCAACGAGCTTCTCTCAAGGAAAAATAGCACTTGAATTGATCCATGTTGACCACAGTGTTGAATTCGTTCCCGTCGATGACTTTTGACTGCAGCCCCAGATGAAATGGCTTTAATAGTGAAGGGGCCTGACTACTTCGGTTGGAAATGCCTCGCTCCAGGCCACTTTTGCACCTTTTAAATGTGCACTTGATGGGATGTTGCTGTTACTGTTTTGAACATGGTATGAGGCCTGGAACCTTCTGAGCTTCTGTTTTCTGACTTGGCATCCGATAGTAGGGGATTCAATGCTTCTTTATCTCATGATCAACGTCAGGCGTGTCTTTGTGAGACCATGCCAAGATGTTGTTGAATTCTTTGAACAAGTCTGAACGGGCGCAATGCTTTTCTGGAGACAGCGCTGAAACAATTTGAAGCTTCCGGGGGTCTACCTCATCTTTTAAGTTTATTAGAAATTACTTTTTTTTTTTTTTTCTTTTAGAGGCTGAGCATGCCTTTCGTCTTCCCTTTCGACGAGGGAACACATTCCCTTGGGGAGATTCCCATCAAAATCTATCCATTCGTCGTCAGGGTCGACACAGTTTATTCAAAAGCCAGCAAAGTACTTAGAAGCAGGATAATGCACATCATAAAACTCTCGGGGTTGCCAAGTACAACAAAAAGACTCGAATAGAAGCTACGACATGGAGGGCCAAGAGGCACAAACTCCGACTCAGAGCTAGACTTAGACGACTAGACAGACACTGTGTCAGACCCAGACTCAAAAAGTGTCAATGCAATTTAGACGCGATTTGAAAATGTAATTTTTTAGTTACCCTTGACTTCCTTGCAGAGAGGTGGGAGCTAGAGGACAACAGGCCCAAGCAACAGCACTCCGACTTCTTCGGCCAGGCCCACTTGAGAGAACTCCTTGAATAACAGCCCCAAAGTCCGTTTTCTCCTTTGATTGATTAAGCTTTCTCTTGAATTCCTCCTTTGTAGGCTCCTCATTACTGTCAATCCTGGTGTTGGCAACAAGGATCTCGACTTCACCCGTGGTCATCAAGTTAACCTCGGGTTCAGACGGGAGAGACAAGATTGGCTTGGATTGATTTTCTGGGATGATGTGGAGGCTAGGATTAAATATGGTGGAGGTTGGGTTGATTTGAGTGGAACTAATGGATACCTGGCTAATATGTGGGTTGGAATCGTGCTGAGGCATGGGCTCGAAGATGACATTGGGCTTTGATGGGGGTGGAGCTGGGATGATGCCATCGTCGATGAGATCTTGAATGGCATGCCGGAGGCGGAAGCAGGCATCGGTGAGATGGCCAGGCATTTGATGGAAAGCACAATAGGCATTTGAATTGTAAGATGCCGGGAATGTTCGAGGTGAAGGAGTTGGAAGGAGCGGCTTGAGGAAACCAGCTTCAAGGAGCTTCTCATAAACCAAGGACAAAGGTGTGGAGAAGCCGGAGAAGGTCCTTGGTGGGTTCCGACGACCGGATTGAGGATTCAGAGTGGAACTTTTGCTCGCTTTGTAGTTGCACAACACTGCACCTTCCACACGATGCACTCTTTTGCCTTTAGGATTGATTTCTTTGTTGTGCATATCTTCCCTTTCGGCATTGGCTTTGAACAATGATCCAACATTCTCCTTTGGGTGAGTCCTGGCTTCATGAAACTCAGCCAGGTCTTTGAACATATCCTTTGAGCACTTTCTGACCGCAGAAGTGTGGCAGGCTTGAGAGGATTCCTTGATTGGCCCCATATCCGACTGCGGGGCTATGGTGGTGAAGAGATCAACCAGTCCCTAGACCATGATCATTTGCTTGTCCATTTTGTGACCTAGCTCCTCAACAGCCCTTTTCAGTTCAGTCATCTCTGCTTGTGCTGCCATTTTGGATTGAGGATTGATGAAGGTGATGGCCTAAAGCTTTGAATAGCAAAGTAAATGAGAACTCAGTGGTGTTCCTGCAACAAGCTTTTGAAAGAATTTGAAAGAATGCAATGCGCATGTCATCGTCGTCGGTGTCCTCCTAGACTCTAGAAACGAGTTTGTCTCATGACGTTCGGATGCTGCCAGAATCCTCGGATTTCTTTTCGACAGTGTATCCTTGTTTGAATCGACTATCACTAAGAGATGTCAAAATAGTCTAAGCTTTTGACTACTCCGTTCTCGAAGTTTCAACTTTGGAGGTCGGAACAACTCGGTGTAGATGACGTGATACCGGAACCGGGGTGGCGTAAGTAGCCTTGATGGTGTAAGTGACTAGCACTTTAACCTGGATGGTGTAAGTATCACGGCATTCTCTCCATTTGTTCCTAGTTTTTTTGTTTGAAATCTCGATCGGGTTTTAGACAAGGGTTTAGAAAGTTTTGATTTCCTAAAATCTCGCTGATCCAAGGACTTTGAAAACTGATAACGTGCAACATCGGGATGCACGACTCTTCATCGGGTCATGCAGCATCCTAACAGCCACGAGGCAGACTCGAGACCAACCTAAAAGCTGTTCTAGCATGCTCCTACGCAAAATGGAATGTATGTATGTACAGGCATGCGATAAGGAAAGCAGTAACACATAGACAGTTTATGGGGGTTAGATGCAAGTAATCCTACCCTGTAGGTTCCTGAATTAGGTTGAAAGGTTCTAGTGCTTTGTACGCATGGCGAGGCTGGTTTTGGCTGAAAGGGGTTCCTCTGACTAGAGCCGCGGTATACCTCCCACCGCAATGCGTGTAGCAAAGCAATGGTCGAACAGTATTACGACTCATCATCGTCCAAGGTTGTTGGGCATTCGAGGACCCCGGGCTCCAGTAAACTGTGCCGGTTACCCAAAACACCTCAACGGGGCTTATCCAACATCGATGCAAATGGAGAGTGCCAAAGTTTGACTGAATGAGAGAGAAATGCAGAATTTTTTTTTTTTTTGGAAATGCCTTTTGAAGCTTGGCTCACTTTTATTAATCAATATTTAGACAAAATTACACAAGTGAACAATAGTAAAAGCCCCAGTTCGGATTGGTCGGATGCTGAGATCCTGTTACGTTACCATTCCGTTCTTCAGCAGCGCGGAGCGTACTGTTTTGCCAGACTTTTGAAGATTGTTCTTTTATGTATTAATGCCTAAATATTAATCAATGCAATGATCCCCAGCAGAGTCGCCACTGTGGGCACACGCCCCGAAAATCGCCCGATTTTGGTTTCGATGCATATTGTTTGGGGGGGGGCCCTTTTTGGAAAATAGCGCGGCGAAACGCTTCGATTCAGAGTCGCCACTCGGGTTTTAGCGGAAGAACACCCAAGGAACCGAACTCGAGAACGTTTGCTACGTTTTGCTTTGATTTGAAAAAGGTTTGACTTGATTTGAAAAGGCGTAGACTGGTCCGTCGTCACCTTCGATATCTGAGGTTCGGGAGCCAGGTTACGAGAGGGGAAGGGTTTTATGGCACCCCTCTCGCCCAATCCGGAGATCGGTCTCTACTCGGGCATTTTATTAAAACATTTGCATTTTTCTCTCATTTGATCATTTTTAGCCAGTTAGGGCGGGGGAACAGTTAATAGGGATTAAAACTGTAACACGTTGCAGTTTGCATGACAAAAATGTTTATGGATGCTAGTTTGCTTGAATTGAATTAAATGTAAGAACATAGATTGAGAAAAAGCGCTGCCAGAAGTTCAACGGGGTGATGTACGCTGTCCGTCGGGTGCATGAGCAGGCGACATGCTGGCACGCCATGGCCAAGCCACTGCACGCCAGCACACCCTGCGCACGCCACCTTCAGACTGGCGTACACTACCACACCGATTTCTTACAGCTCCTACTCTCAATCCTCTGGGCTCTGGAAGGGACCAGTGCACACCCAGGGCAAACCACGCAGTTTATAATATGGATTATACATATGTACAGACATAAGGAATGGCCAGTAGCCAGGAAAATAGCAAGACAGACCCCATAAACAGAGTGGGGAGGAACAAGAGGCCAGGATTGAACTGGGATGTAAGGGCCAGGCACTGGTCTTTAACAAACGTGCCGTACGCCACCCTGTGGGAGTCGTACGCCAGGTCTGCATGTGAACCAGTGTTTGGCTTTACATCATCTGGGTTCTGGAACATGACTAGACATACCCCAGTGGCCTTGAGAATAAAAATGGGTACAAGTATTGAAAACTACATTTGAACAGTTCTAAGATACAGAAAGCAATAGACTGGTTATTAGCATGCTAGAAGGTGATGACATAAAGGAAATGAGCAATAAATGAGCCCTTCATGGTCCCCACGCCAGCTGTGCACGTACAGCCAAAGGTGGCGTATGACTAAGAGGAGCTGGCGTGCGCCATGGATTGGCTCCTACGACTGATTTATTTTACCAGAAAGGGGCCTGGACTAGTATCAGTTACTAGCCAGAACCCTTCTGGTTCCCCTCAGGGGTTGAAAACAGAACGCAGCACAAAGGTGGTATACCTTTGGTGCAAGAGAGAGGAAGGATGGTGGTGAGCTTTGGTTGAAGATGGAGGCTATATGACGACTGATCAGGGAGAGGAGGGGGGTGTGAAGCTTCTCTGTCTCTCACTCTTACAATGGGAGAGCAAGGGCAAGAGAGAAGAGAGGGAGTGGACTTAGAGAGTAATGAGGTTAACCCCTTGCAAATGAATGCAAGGGGGGGTATTTATGGTAGAGAGAGGAGCTGAAACCAGGGCTAATAAGCTGGGGTTAGGGGCTGGTTTGGGCTGGTTGGGTTGAGTGAGGAGCTTCCCATGCATTAAATGCATGGGACTAGGTGGTGGGTAGTGTAGGAGTGAAAGAGGGACGGGCCAGAAGAATATAATCATCAGGGGCACTGTTCTCTGTACTTTGGAGCCGCAAAAGTCTCGGTCGCGTGTCATAAAAACGGTGATTTGACTGGTCTTGACCCTCCGTACGCCACCTACGACCTGCCGTGCGCCAGGTCAAACTCAGTCAACGGTCGATGTCCGACACGTGGCAAATTCCTGGCGCACGCCAAGGAGGAGGTGGCGTAAGCAAGGTATGGTTTTGCTGAGACTTATTTGGCTTTGGATTTGAAGGGCTTGAGGTGGGCTTGAAGGTGGGCTTGAAGGGAGAGAGTTCAACGCTCAACGCTCAAAACTCAACTCCTTCCATCGACTCTGAACTGTTCTCGACCGTTTATCATCATCGGGTCAACAAAGAAAGTAAAAGGACTAATCTGGACAGTCCAGAATGGGGTGTCTACACATTCCATCAATATAGCCCTTGAAATCTTCTACCGAGTGCACCTTAATATCGAACTTCACCTTCATGGTTGCACACACATTCTTTCTTTATGGTCATCTTCATGGTTGCACACACATTCTTTCTTTATTGCACACATGCACTAGCTTTTGGTTGACCGATCTGTGTCGGGCGTGGTTAATTTTTGGGTGCGATCTGAACAATAATTTTACGGTCAAGTGTCTGTTGTGTTGATTGTGGCTTGATGTCTAGAGGGTTGTTTGGGGCACGTTCGCGGTTTGGCATGTAAAATCATTAACGATACTAAAAAGACCAAAACGTTGGCATTTGAGGAATGTCTATTTGTTCTCAGCAGTACAACACGAAAACATACAATTCACAAAATAGATTCCTCTATTTTGGACTCGGATATACTCTCTCCGTCCCGGTTTGTTTGTCCTCTTTTTGACTTTTTGAGAGCGTTTGACCTCTCAAAAAATTGGTTATAATTTTCAATTCGTAATGTTTTTAATATGCAATATGGATCTTGTTTGATAGATCTCAATTAATTTTATTATACAAAATCTTCAAAATAAAAAAAATTATAAAATATAAGATATAAGCATATTTTTGAAAGACACGTATTTCGACAATTAGACAAACAAATTGCAACGGAGGGAGTAACATATAAAGGCCGTGAGAATACAATTGCGCATCTAATCCAAATTAAACCAATCAAAAACACAAGCCAAATAAAGGCCGCCATAGCTCGGTATCTTGGAGCATCCAAGACTAAAGATCTTGAACGGGGCTATAAGCGAAACTATAATACAAATTGCAAGAACGTAAGCATAAGTGGATAATAAATCAAGAAAAGTAGATTTCGGATTGGGAATCATTAGAAGAACACTGTGAAAGAAGCAGTAAAACAACTCAAGCGACGATGTAATACAGATGCACGTAAGCCCAGACGATGTAATACAGATGCACGTAAGCCCATAAGCGGACCTGTGCATACCCATATACAGATAGAATTCGAGAAAGGAAGGAAGTTCGTGTGTACCCGAAGAGAGAGTGGAGAGGAGAGGGAATTGCGCACGGACAGACATATATATAAAGAAAATGAATGCAAAATCATGCATTAATACTAACTGGAATCAAACCAATAACAAATTGCAGGCAGTGCATTAGTTGTCTCTTTTTCCACTAGTTCCTGTTTCTAGGGATTCGAGGGTGGTGTGTGATATGTACTTAGGAGCTTTATTTTCTTCTGTACATGGGGGCAACATTTTCTTCTGTACTTAGGAGCTTTATTTTCTCTGTTTATATATATGGGTGTTCCTTTTATTTATTTATTTTTTTATGAGCAGCCCTGTTGCTCATCTCCTTTCTAGTTCTACTATTCCCTTGATGTACCCTCTTCGAATTTTTATATAAAATGCTCATTTGCCGGGCAAAAAAAAAAATAATGTTGCCACTTTACGTGTAGTTAGAGGCAACATTGTCATTGTAAATGTGGAGCTAATTTTAAAAGTTATGCTTTCGATCTAGAATGGATTTGAAAATCTGAAAGGGATTGAATGTTGTGGTCTTGTGGAGAATCTAGCCTGCCTACCTAGTACCTACCTACCTCATCCATTTTTACATTTCTTGATCAATTAGTCACTAACATATAAAAGTTTAACCAAGGAATTGATTATCGACCTTGCTCATGCAAAACCTTAAACATCAGAGTTGCCGTCTTTGTGCACATGTATCTTGATGTTGTATTTCATGAGTATTGGCCTTTTACCTCATGTCATATGGCATATAGCTAGTTAGTGTCTGCTATGCCCTTTTATTGGTAGATTGCTTAACCATATCTAATAGAGCTTATTACTTGGATTCTCTGCTATGCTATATAATATGCAGGAGTAGCCGTAGCCCGTCCCACTTTCTCTTCCGGTGGCAAAACAAAGATCCTTCACATGGACTGTATAATGCTTCGGCAAACATTGTAGAGCTGTCTGTTTGGGGGGAGGATCTTCTTTATGGTTTGACCTGCATGAAGTGTGATTTTGGTGGGTTATTTTGATTACTCTAAGAAAATAATGTGTCCTTCAAGAATTCCATCTAGAAACTCATCCCGGTGGACAAGTATTAGGGTACAGAGGCGGGACAAAGAACAGTACTAATCTATGCTATGGCATGTTTGTTTGTAGGCTAAACAAGGTGACATTTAGTTTTAAATTAGAAACTGGAATAACTTAAACCCCTGGGAGAGTGGGGGATTAGATAAGAATATGTCACATGATTTGACTCCGTCAACTTAAAATAATGCCCATATATGTGTAGATAGTGCGGTAGTGTTTCATTATTTTATTTTATTGCAACCGCTTTTGGAAAAATTTCGGGTTCTCCTCTGTAATTATATAGTTTTGCTACTCTTTTTGTTTTTTCCATTGACTCGTGCTTCACTAGCTATATATGTTGGGTCAAGGAACCAAAGTTCCACTGATTTGATGGAATTATGTTTATTCATACAAAGAACATAATGCATGTCACAATGGAATTGAAATGCAGCTAGCCCTCATCCTTAGTGGAGATTACTCATGCCCTTTGAACAGATTACTCATCCTTGGTGGAAAGCAGAGCAATTGGAATATACCTAGCTAGCTACCGATATGAGGGAGAAAGATATTACTCATGCATGCATGCCCTTTGAGTTCAATTGTGTTTAATATGATCATTGCGAAGTCCATAGTATTCGTTAGAAGGACACAACTTACACTGACGAGCAAGGAGTAGAGGATGAAGAATAAAGAATTACAGTTGATGAAAGTTAGTTTAAAAATGCCAAAAGGCACCAATTCAAAATTTTATGCTGTTCATGGCCAAGAAATGGCAATGGCTGAAGCCACTGGGATTGTTCTAGACGTCACTAAAATTTTTTGTACGTAGAGAGGAACATTGCAAGTAGCTCTCATCAGAGTGGACATGCAATAAAAGCACCATTTGCGCGCCATTTGGGATAATAGATACATTGATATTCCATTACACCCATGATTCAAGTGTTCTAAAAGAAGGATTTAATTTAATCGCCGATTGCAAGTAGCTCTCATCATAGTGGACATGCAATAAAAGCACCATTGCCATTTGGGATGATAGATACTTTGATATTCCATTACACCCATGATTCCAGTGTTCTAAAAGAAGGATTTAATCGCCGATTAATCGGAAATTTGGCCTAACCGATTAGATTAATACCTAGTCGGTTGAATTAGTAGGTTAGAAGGTTAATCGAAGTTAGTTGGCGATTAACCGGCGATTAGTCGGTCGGTGTCTAGCGGCAATTAATCAGTTAATGGGCAATTAGTTGGCTATTAGGTGATTAATAAGGGTAGAATCTATAATTTTGAAAAATCAACGGGTGTAACTGTTATATACGTATACCAATTTAAGGGCTTCGAATCACAGTTTTTAAGGCTTGTTCAACACCCAGTCATCGATTGATCGATCTTAGAGTCACCTATCATATCTCTGTGAAACCTTAAAACATGAGATCTCCAAACCTCCTATCACCCCTCTATCTCTCTCTCAAATTCGAGATCTCCTCTTACTTCACGTCTCCATCGATATCTAACATTAGTTTTTTTTTTTTTGAAAAGCCCATACCCATATTGACACGTTAGTGATTCTGAAAACAAAGTGTAATAATATTTTTTATTAAATCTTAACACAAAGTGTAGTATTGTTTGGTGTATATAAATAAAGTTATTATAATTGGTAAGTGACTAACACATGAACAGTTCATACCTAGTACCAGCTGGTGTTATAATTATGTTAATAGTTTTCTGTAAAAGAGAGATTTCTATGTCATATTTGAAAAACAATTGACGTTGATGAATTGATAGATGAATGTTCAATTTTTTATGAGAGTTGTTATTGGGGAGTATTTATGTATAAATAATCAAAAATCAGACTAATTGCTACAAGCCGATTAATCGGCGATTAATAGGTCTCGAAGCTTGAAGGTGGTCGACCAAGCGACGAACGCCGAGTGTCTTTTAGAACATTGCATGATTCTATGAACATGACTAGGAAGCTTCGACTTCTTGTCTTAGAATAATGGAAACACGTTCATGTTTATTCTTGTATGTCATATTGACGGTCCGAACACCTATTTGTGGAAGTGTGATGTGCATAACATGTCATGCATCCGACAACTGCTCGGAACTCATTTCAGCAATGAACGACCAAGAGCCAACAGCAATGAACTCATCTCGGTTGCACAATCCGACGGCTCGAATCGTGCACACCGTGCAAGTTGTGCACAAGCACAATAGGCTTCCCGAATTCGTTGTTCAAAGGCCACTAAGAGAGCCTCCATGGACGACTACCAGTGGTTTTTGAAGTCGATATATAGTGGAGATTGGAGCATAGATTCTTCTCTTAGTGGCTGATTTGAAAAGTTGAATTAAAGTGTGTATGTGTATATATAGCACAAGTGCTAATTGCGAGACTAAGCAGGAAACAGAACCGATGGCCAGTATTCCCATCACTATTGTCTCCATTGGCCACATCTTGTATGCTTTTTTTGTTTCTCTTTCGATATTTCTGATCTCCTCCTCAAATAAGGTCTTTGCTGTTGGTGGTGGACAGACTTTTCATACAATTCAAGTTACCTCTCTCCTGCCATCTTCTGTTTGCAGCCCTTCTACCAAAGGTTAACACGCATGATTCACTCTCTCTCCCTCTATCTCTCTCATATATGTGTGTGTGCATGCGCCCATTCTTGGTGAAAATTTTTGGTCAAGTATTCGTCCTGACATGACAGTGTGGTACAGTGTAAAAATTTGGACCGAAATTTAAAAAGTTCATAAAAAACGAACAAAATCACGGTAAAACTATCATTCTCAAATTTTTTCTCCTTTAGTGAACCTTTTTTTTCTTGTTTTGCTTTTTATTGGCCATGTTTAGTAAAATACACTTGCTTAATATATATAATTATTCGTGGATGTCAAACAAACGAATCTTAATTGTGTAAGAAAACTTCTTTTCTTTCTTTTCTAGATCACAACAAAATCGGATCGCTGAAAGTTGTTCATAGACATGGACCATGCTCTCAACTCAACCAAGACCAAGCCAGTGCTCCAACTATGACCGAGATCCTCTCTCATGACCAATCCCGAGTCGAATCAATTCAACATCGACTCGGCTTCAGCAAGGCCCAAAACAGTTTCCCAGGGTTGCGAGCCACCCTCCCAGACAAGTCTGGCGACTCAATCGGTGCGGCTAACTACATCGTAACGGTCGGACTTGGGACTCCCAAAAAGGACTTATCTCTCATATTTGACACCGGTAGCGGCCTCACCTGGACTCAATGCGAGCCATGCGTAAAGTATTACTCGAGATTTAAGATTCTAGACTTCCATTTTAAATTTTTTGGACAAACAACCAAAATCACCCCCAAAGTTTTTAAAAATTATTTCATGCCCCTCACCGTTGAAAAATTACAGAAGAAGAACGCCAAGCTCATAACTAATTAATCTCTTCTCGTGATGTACATAGGTGCTAGAAAGTTTGATGGAATTTGTCTGATTACATCAAATTCTACTTGCAATGGACCAACTTACATTTTTTAGCCTTTGAAGGCTATTTTCACCCCTCTACATTTTTTTTATCACAAGCCCCAAAAGGACAATGTGGTCCATCGTGTTAGAATTTGATAATGTCAGGCAGATTTTGTCGAATTTTCTAGCTGTTACATCACGAAAATAAAATAATTTGTTTATAGACAGGGGTATTTTGTAATTTCCCATAAATGAGGGGCAATGTGTAATTTATAGAAACCTTGGGGTGATTTTAGTAATTTATTCTGTTTACTACTTACCCTTTTTAATACGTATATTCTGCGACAACCACTGCCTAGTGCAGTTGGTTTGTCATCTCTCCCCCAAGGGGGAGGTCTTGGGTTCGACTCCTGCAGGAGCAATACCCTGGGGTCCCAAGCTATGGATAGCTTCTGGACTTTCTGTGCTAACTCTAACACCCCCTACTAACCTCCGCTGATGTATGACGATTGACAAAAAAAAAAAAAAATACGTATATTCTGCAGGGCCCACTAAAATAATCATTTATTTTGAATATTGGAGTAGGATTCAAGTTAAGTACCAACTTTTTAGTTTAAATTGAGTCTCTGCGAAGAAAATAATAATCATATATAAAATACCGGTGTAAAAATGTGACATTGTGGTCCATTAGTTTCAAAACATGAACCCTTTATTACTGATCCTAATTGATAAAACATGACTTTTGGAGTAATTATTCGAAATCGATCTGCTCACCACCACGTATTTATGTGAGATCCATGTACTTAGTCATGGATAGAATGAAAATGTGTGATCGTGGAATAGTTTGAAATGCCACGTGACGGTGTTTCCAGAGTACATAATTTCACCTTTTGACAATCACCAATAACGAACAAACAATCGAGGAAAGAAAGAGTAGGATTTTGTGATATTGTTATAGTTCTTGAATGCATACTATATATATGAATATTATCTACAATCACCGATAATGAACCAACATATTTTTTTTCGATCACGAAATGAAATTTATTAACCAACATAATTGGACCAACAATTGAGGACAGAAAGGATAAGATTTTCGTGATTTTATTATAGTTGTTGACTACATGGCCATTACTACAAGTAATTATTTAATAATTAAGGCGTAGCATTGTAAGCTATTTTACAATCACATGTTCTTATGAAATTCATGTACTTGATAGACATCACAAAAATGTATAATTGCAAAGAAAATTAAAGTATCACGTGGCAGTACTTATGAACTATTGTATAATTTTACCATTACTAATGTACTTCGTATTTTCATGATTAATCCACACCAATAGGTGCTACCCACAACAAGAGCCCACCTTCAACCCTTCCTCGTCCCAATCCTACAGAAACATAACTTGCGACTCACCACGGTGCTCCCAACTCACCTCCGCCACCGGAGTCTCGCCGCGTTGCGCCACCAACACCTGCGTCTACGGCATCCAATACGTCGACTCCTCCTTCTCGAGTGGCCTCCTTGGCTCCGAAAAACTGACGCTGACTCCCTCCGACGTCTTCCCTTGTTTCATCTTCGGCTGCGGCGAGAACAACCAAGGCCTCTTCTTCGGCGCGGCCGGACTACTCGGCCTCGACCGCGGCCCTTTCTCCACCGTCACGCAAACCGCTTTCAAATACGGAAAGTACTTCTCCTACTGTCTCCCATCAACTTCGAGCTCAACTGGAACCCTTACGTTTGGAAAAGGAGGAACAAAGTCCACCAACTTAAAGTTTACTCCTTTACTGGTTAATCCAAAGGCGACAATGTTTTACTTCGTCGGCATGATCGGGATTAAAGTCGGCGGACAGAAGTTACCGATCTCCGAATCGGTGTTCAAGACTCCCGGGACGATAGTCGACTCTGGCACCACCTTCACCCGGCTTCAGCCGGGTGCATACGCCGCTCTCCGGACAAGTTTCCGGGAAGCGACCGAGGATTACAACAGAATCGAAGGGGGGTTGATTTTCGACACGTGCTACAATTTCACCGGCTACGATACGGTTAGGGTTCCGACGATAAGCTTCTTGTTCGCCGGAAACATCGAGGTTCCCATTGACCTATCGGGGATACTCATCTATATCGGTTTATCGAGGTTTTGTCTTGCGTTCATTGGTAACAGTGATGCCTCTAACGTGGGTATTTTTGGAAATGTGCAGCAGCAGACTTTGGATGTGGTTTATGATGTTGCTGGTGGGAAGATAGGGTTTGGGACTGGAGGGTGTTCTTAATTATGTTAAAAGCTAATTTGAGAAAAGAAATGCCAGGCACAATTGTAACTGCACATCTACTCTTATGTTCTCTCACTGGTGGCGACCAATACGAGGATGTTTCACACCTGGTGATATGAATCTCATATCCTCATCGTCACCGATGAGAGCAAATAATAAAAGAATGATAGCGTCTGGTATTACTCTATTAAATAAAAAGCTTTGTGTACGTAGGTAAGAATAAGAATCAAATAAGGGTCAAGAGGGTGCTTGAATACACTTTTGAGAAGCAGTATGTTAGAATGTGTAAGAAGATAGACTAAAAGAAGGGGATACAACGGGTTTTCCCTTCTGGTCCTTAATGTTTTGGTTGATGTTTTGCTTTTCTGGCGTCTTGGATCTTGGATGGCATTTGCTTTTGTGCCGTTAGTCCGTTTAATCTTTATTTATCATCTTAAATGATTCGTAAATATGTTTTGCTGAGGAAAAAGAAAGAAAGAAAGAAGGGGATAGAATATCCTCACACGAATCAAGCCGTTCATATCTATGCTTTAATCCATGTGCCATAACTGGAAACTGAATGGAAGAATTTAGATGGAAAAAGTAGCTCTGAACATATCCTATAATCAAGGATGGAGTCTGAGGGCTAGTAGGGACTATTGCCCCCCTACAATTTTTAAAAACACTACTTCAATTTACATTGGAAAAAAATTATCATCAAAATTCTCTCCCTGCGCAAGAATTCTGGCTTCGTCTCTGCCTATAAGTAATGGATTTTGCTAGTACTAGACACGTTGATTAATTATTAAGTAGTCTTGGATGCCAAGTGATGATGCTCTGAGATGCTCCTAACACCACATATTTATGAAAGATCTATATACTGGGTCGAGGCCCAGAAATGACCGAAACGCTGCGTGCCCATGCTTATAGAGCCGTAGACGTCCCAAATTCATAAATCCTATTCGCGAAATACAAACACCTTCCTATAACCTATTGGCTGAATCCCACCTGAAACCAACAGTACAGTATAAAGAGAAATGTGTCGTTCTCGTTGCTAGCTTCTGGTAGCAAGATTGAAAAGGCTTCTATGCCAGATTTGTCCGTACACTAACGTGAGTTAAACGTCACTAAATTAGTGATGAGGCCTCCGCGCTTAACGGTATCAGCGGGTACACTAAGGTGATTAGTTGGAGTAAGGAGACCATGAGTTCAATTTTTATAAGGTGCTAAGACCCCGTTCTCGATCAATATGGAAATAAGTACTTATTTTTTAAGAAGGCAACAAGCTCAAAAATTATGTGGTTACGCAAATAATTTTCAAATCAATATAGATTTTATTTGATAGAGTTTATTGAGATCTCTTTTATATGGTGAAAAAAATTGAAAAATTATTTTTCATTTACTTTATTTTTGAGTTTGAAAATGTGAAATAATTACTTATTTTTGAAGAAGGTGTTTTGAAACGGGGCCTAATTTAACTATTTTAACTATATATACTATAACTTTTGCCGAGAAAAAAAGAAGGTGGTAGTGATTGAATGTTGATTAATTTTCTACAAGAAAATGATGTCCCCATTATATATATGTAGAGAAGTGGTGCAGCTAGCACTCATCCTAATGGAGCTAGCTGCAGTAAAAAGGCACAATTTGGGATGATGTTTTGGCATTCTATTACACCCATGACCTTGACTAGGAAGCTTCTCCTCTTATCTTATTTGTACGTCCTAGGATACTAGGATAAAGCTTATAAGCTAAGTGGCTTATTTTTTTGTCCTTATTTAAATTTTTTTAGTATTTGTTAGTTTATCATTAATTTTTGGGAGATTATTGTATTATTATGACGAGAGAAATCTAAAAAGTAAAAAATTGTGATCGAAATCCATTTTTTATAATAAAGACGAAAAAATTGGCTTATTGACTTATTTTTCGTCTTTATTCAAAAAAAATTTGATGTCGATAATAATTTTTTACTTTTTAGATTCCTCTCGTCATGACGATACAATAATCTCCCAAAAATTAACGACAAACTAACAAATACGAAAAAAATTTGAATAAAGACAAAAAAAATAAACCACTGGCTTATTTAGCCGAACAGAGCCTTACACTAGTACGTCTTATCATTAATTTACCTGATTGCCTATTTGTGTAGCCATACTGGCTATAGTTGGTCACCAATATATCAATCAATATCATGTGATTCAGATTTATTCTGGAGGTGGTCTCAACTCACCACGTGCGTTGAATGTGGGCCGGGCATGCACCATTTGGTCTCCTTAAGTAATTATTATTTTTCAATGTTTTTACCCTCGTTAAATTTCAACTGGACAAAAAATTAATTGTATTCTTCAACTGATAATTTTTTTTATATGCAACATGAATTTTGTTTGATAGATCTCTATTAATTTTCTTAAACAAAACTTTTAAAATCACCTAAAATATTGTAAATTACTATTCCCAAATTAAAGGACTAAAAATTTGGTAGGGGAAGTAATACATGTACATATCTTTTCCTATTTTCCACTACTTTGAAAGCTAAGAACAACACACAAACAAAATCAATTTTCTTTCTTTGTTTTTATCAACAATTTTTCTTTTCTTTCTTTATTTGTTGAGTTCCATTTTCCTTTTGTCCTACTCATTTTACAGCAACCAATTATTAGACCCTCCACGGAGTACCACCAGAGTTTTTCAAAGTGCGATAGTGGTGAATATTGGTCCCTAATTTGCCCATAAGAAATTAAGGATAATCTCTCTTAGTGCTTGACTTGAAAGGTTGAATCAAAGTCCATTATAAATCCAGCATATAAATCTCAGATGTTTTACATAGTGGTATTGGGACAAGTAAGTCGTAATGATAACGTTCGAGGTGTAACGATATCGGAAGTAATGAATGATACATAACGAGAAGCTAGCAGTCGGTTGAATCGGTCGAGAATATTTTAGAAAAAATTGACAGGAAACAAATTTAAATGCCGCAACGGTAGCGGCTGTAAAGGCCATGATTTGATCTATGAATCGAAAACGCACCATTACGTAACACCGTAAGGGTCATCATTGGGTCGGGCCGGGTCGGCCTAGCCAGCCAAGTCACTATCCAAGCCTGCCCACGGGCCGGGCTGACTGGGCTTTTACTTTCTTGCGGGCCGGGTGGGCCGGCCTACCTACCATAAATTGAAGCCCAAGCCCGGCCCACGGGCTAGCCCAATTGATGAGCTAGTGGGCCAAATACCGGGCGGGCCAAATACCGGGCGGGCTAAAAGGCGGGTTTAAATTTCTTTGGGCAAGGGAAAAAAGAAAGGATTTTATGGGATTTTGGGCTAATGGGTGAGCCCGTGGGTGGGCTATTGGGCAGGTACCACGGGCGGGCTACCGGACGGACTTACGGGCCGGGCCTTCGAGCGAGTAGAGTAAAAATTCATAGGCCCGAGCCCGCTCATTACAAACTACTGGCCTAGCCGGCCCGCCCATTTCACGGGCTCAGGCCGGGTAAAAGCCCGATGGGCCGAGCAGGCTTCTGGCGGGCCGCGGGCCTTCGGGCTAAATGATAACCCTTATGTAACGGGAACCGGCCACTTTCACCTCTCACCAATATACCGGGTTGTAACGGTATCGGCATCCTAAAAAACCATTACGTATTGGCCGTTACGTTACTTTTCTACCTCCTAAGGTCTTATGTTTGACACCTCTCAAGCTTTGTCAACTCTTGTGGAGTTAGTTCATAACTTTAATTGGAATTCACGTAAGTGGCCGGGTGACGGGGTGGTCCCTCAAGATTAGTCAACTATGCGCGCAAACTGACCCGAGGCCAACTGAGTTATCCAAAATAACCTCTGTGTGTGTGTGTATATATATATATGTATGTATGTATAGCACAAGTGCTGTAATTGAGAGAGAAACTAGGGAGGAAATAGGTTCGATGGCCACTCCCATTAATGGATCCATTAGCTTCCTCGTCTATGCTTTTTTGGTTTCATTTTCCCTAACAATCTGCTCCCCAAATAAAGGATTTGCTTTGGGTGGTGGAGAGACTTTAAACACCAATTTCGACTACCGTATGGTTAAAATCAGCTCTCTCATGCCATCTTCTGTTTGCAGCCTTTCCGCCAAAGGTAATTACATGCATGACTCTCTCTCTCTCTCTGTATATAAGTGTGAAAAACTTCGTAGATCAAAGTAAGAGGAGATCACTTAAAGTTGTTCATCGACATGGACCATGCTCTCACATAAATCAAGACCAAGCCAGTGCTCCAACAATGACCCAGATCCTCTCTCATGACCAATCTCGAGTCACGTCAATTCAACGCCAACTTGGCTCGAAGAAGGCCCGAAACAGAACCCGGGGATCGCGAGCCACCCTCCAGGCCAATCCCTTTCGACAATACGGCAAATTCTACGTGACTGTTGGACTTGGGACTCCCAAAAAGGATTTATCTCTCATCCTTGACACTTGCAGCAGTCTCACTTGGACTCAGTGTGAGCCATGCACAAAGTATATATTACTCGAGCTTTAAGATTCTAAACGTTCATATAGCTCTCGTTTTTCTATTTGGTGCATATATATTGCATTGTATTTTGCAGGGCCAACCAGAATAATTTCTTAATTTTTCATTTGCATGTTGAGCCGGGATATAAATTTTTAATTGCAACCTGTAGTTTAAAATAGGGTGGAGCCTAGGGCTGGGCTAAAATCAGGCCCGGGTTGTGCTAGATTTAAATCGGCTCGGGAAGACTTCGAGCCACTGGGCCAAATTTACACACCTAATTGCTACTACCATATAGAAAAGGGATGATGCTATGGTGTCCCCGGACATTTTGGGGACACCGTAATTTTTGGCATAACAGAACCCTTATAAGCATAACAAAAATCATTACAAGTATAATAGAACCATAACATGGCATAACCAAGGTATAACCAAAAACCAATCAAGGCATAATCAAAAATCAACCAAGGCATAACCAAACAAGTTATGCCTTGTTATGGTTTTGGTTATGCTTATAATGGTTTTGATTATGCTTGTAATGAATTTGGTTATGCTTATAATGGTTTTGTTATGCCAAAAGTTACGGTGTCCCCAAAATGACCGGGGACACTGAAGTCATTCCCGAAAGAAAATGCTCTTTCCGTCTCCATTGGTGGTTCCTTTTCGGTGGCCGTTTTCGTCATTGGATTAAAAATGTTAATCTATGGCAGTGAACTTTATGTGTTCCACTAAGGTTCTTAAAAATTAAGTAGTTTATTTGTAATTTTTGGATTTAAAAATAACGGGCTTATTGAAATCTAAAATATGTAATATGAATATTGTCTGATAGATCTCGATGAGATCTTTTGAACGATGAAAAAAAATTGAAAATTAATTTTTGTAAGCCCATTATTTTTAAGCTTGAAAATAGGTACTTATTTTTTAAATATTCCCTCCATCCTGATTTATTTGTCTCATTTTTGATTTATACATGTCCCAAATTGATTGTCTAATTTTAAAATTAATGGATCAAATTATGTAAATTTTCAAATTAATGGATCAGATTTGGTTTTCCTAATAAGTTGAAAATCCAAGATTGGACAAACAAATCGGGACGGATGGAGTTTTATTTGGGTTAGCAGAACAAACTCATGCCAATATATAGGAATGTATTGAGCAAACTCTTCTCGCAAGATCTTAACTTACTATTTCATCCCTTAAAAGAAGGGAGTTAATATTGCCAAAACTCTTTTTGTTCCTGTCAAAACCTTTTTATTCCCGCCAAAACTCAAGATATACATTTTATTGTATGACTTAATTGCTCTCTACTATACCACTTATTTTACGAAAATGCCCTTGTAATGATTATACATTGTTTTGATTCCTAGATATATGTGGTGTGTGTACTGGTTGTCATAATAGGAGTATTTTTTTTTTTTTTGGTAAGTATGGTTGTGATATGAGGTGTTTAGTTCGTTTGGAAAAGTGATGGAATAGAGTGAGGAATTGAAAATGGATTTCAAGGGGTAATTTTGTAAAGTAATTGATGTAGTGAATGACAATTAAGTTATGCAATGAAATATATACCTTGAGTTTTGACATGAACAAAAAAGGTTTTAACAAGAACAACAAGGGTTTTGGCATTATTAATTCTCTAAAAGAAATGTATTGTTTCTTTATGATAAACTCATGCCAATATGGAGGCGGGGGGGCTGCTCCCCCCCTTCCCGCTCCCCTTCCTGCTCCCCCTCTTTTCGGGCCCACTCCGGTCTCGCTCCGATGATCGGAAACGTTCACTTTGTAGAGCTCGTCGAGTAGAACAACCATGTCAAAAATCAGCTTGATTGGATATCATTAAGTGCCTGATCGGAGCCCATAAACTCTCGGTCCATGGGTTACAATGGATTTGATTCAGTGTTTCGGATCCATTCTTTTTAAAATAAAAAGGTTCCGATCAAGGACTTAATGATATCCAATCAAGCTGATTTTTGACATGGTTGTTCTACTCGACGAGCTCTACAAAGTGAACGTTTCCGATCATCGGAGCGAGACCGGAGTGGGCCCGGAAGGGGGGGGGAGCAGGAAGGGGAGCGGGAAGGGGGGGAGCAGCCCCCCCGCCTTCTGCCAATATAGAGGTGCTTCTATCAGAGAGAGCCCATATTCAACCCGTCCGAGTCGAAGTCATACAGAAACATAACTTGCAACGCACCACAATGCTCCCAACTCACCTCCGCCACCGGAGTCTCAACCGATTGCTCCTCCGCCACCTGCACCTACGGCATTCAACACGGAGGAGATATAGAGGGCGACCATAGATTTTAATATCGGCCGGTACGAACCGTATCGGCCGGTTCGTACCGGAATTTGGGGGGTCCGGTTCGGATATTGACCGGTATAACGGGGAGACTCCGAATCACAGGCGAACCGGCCGGAAACCGGTACGTATCGGTCAATAACGGATTTTGTGGGCCGGTTCGGCCGGTTCGTCTCGGGAAGGGGAAAAAAATCAGAATTTGAGGAAGAGGAAAAAAAACATTTCAGGAAGAAAGAAAAGAAAATCAGAATTTAGAAAATCACCTCCTATTCAGTCATTTGCCTTCTTCATTGCCGTCCTTTTCGTCGTCGTTATCGTCATCGCCGTCGTGGCGCCTTCATCGTCCCCCCCCTCTCTCTCTCTCAAACGCCTTTCTTCAAATGGTTTCTCTCTGTAAAATGTCAAACTTGGGGAGTAATAAAGTGGTAGGATTTTACCCAAAAAAATACAGTAAAGCGGTAGGTGGGAGAAAGTGGTGCAGAACACGCCACGTAGGCGCAGGAGTAAAGGCGCACCCGGTTAACTGTAAAATGCCCAAAATTATACCCATCTAATTTTTTTTTGATCCGCAAAATATACCCATTTAGCTTGGGCAATCTGTAAAATGCCCGAAATTAAAGGGCGCACCCGGTTAACTGGTTTCAAATCAATTTTTAAAATTGCCACCCATTTTTCTAAGTGTGCGAGACATTTCCTTGAGTCCTCATTTACAAACCCACTAAAGTGCAAATTCATTTAAAGTAGATAAAACTTTTGTAACTTGCCAATGTGGAACTAGAGAAAAACACCATATTTTACAAATACACACTAAAGTTCCAACAGAAACTAAAAGTAGCTAGCGATTATGTAATCTAAAACCTCTATGTTGTGTTTATTTTATTGTCTTCATCTTACTTTTGCTGTTTATGTCAATTATATCGAAACTCATAATGTTGCATTTTTTCATATTTGTAAAATCTTATTGACTTGCAGGTTTTGATAAATTATCGGATATTTCACATAAAGAGAATGGGCTATTACATGTTTTAAATTAATGAAAATGTGATAATTTAAGCCAATGTTGGGGGTAAAAGCCGCAAAAGTATATTTTTCAAGTTTTATACATATTGCTGATGATTTTTAAAAATTCACGACCGCGACACCCGATTCCCGCGATGTATCACCGATACGTCCCGATACCGATATACCGTGACCGATACCGCGACGGCGACCGATACCGCGATTTAAAACTATGAGGGCGACTCCTCCTCCGTTGGCTTCCTCGGCTATGAAGAACTGACTATAACTCCCTCCGACGTTTTTCCCAATTTCATCTTTGGCTGCGGCAGAAACAACCAAGGCCCCTTCTACTCTGCTGCCGGGCTGCTCGGCCTCAGCCGCGACCCCTTATCCGCTGTCTCCCAAACCGCTTCGAAATACGGAAGATACTTATCCTACTGTCTTCCAACACCGACGGGCACCGGAAGCCTAACTTTCGGAAAAGGGGGAACGACTTCCAAGAATATCAAATTCACTCCGTCGCCGGTCAATCCAAAGCACCGTCGTTTTACTTCGTCGACCTCATCGGGATTAAAGTCGGCGGACATAGGTTACCGGTCTCCGAGTCAGTGTTCAAAACTCCCGGCACCATAATCGACACCGGCACCGTCATCACAAGACTTCCGTCCGCGGCTTACGCTGCTCTCCGTACAAGTTTTCTTGAATCAACGAAGGGTAGCGGCTTTCGGAATGGAGATTTTTCATTTTTAGACACGTGCTATGATTATAACATGTTTGATGCAGTGAAGATTCCGACGATAAGCTTCTTATTCGGCGGGAATATCGAGGTCCCGGTCAGTGAAGTGGGGATTCTCTACTTCCACAATTTGGCGAAGGTTTGCCTTGCGTTCGCCCGAAACACCGATGCCTCCGATGTGAGTATTTTGGGGAGTTTGCACCAGGAGACTTTGGACGTGGTTTATGATATTGAGGGTGAGCAGATAGGGTTTGGGACTGGAGGGTGTTCCTGAATATGTTAAGCCAATCCTGCTAGAGACACCGCTTCTCGGTCACTCTCCAGACGCTTTTCCCTCACAAGCAATGGAGCTTGCAGATATGTGGAGCCCACTACTTGTGAGGAAGAAATGTCTGTGAAGTGACTGAGAGGCGTGTCCCTAGCATTTCTGGAAACTATAAGAGTGAACGTGTCTTGTAGAATGTGAAATAAGATAGGTCAGAAATAATCAGAGCAGTCTGCGGGTTTATATGTGTGGTTTCTATATTAAGGTTTGGCAAGCAAATATGTACACATAATCTAACTCATCTGCCTTCATTCATGTCAAAGTTGATGTGGCTTTGACAGCTACCTCAAGCCTACCAATTTAAAAAAATTTACCATTGAAAGTTCAAAAAACGATGTAAGGATGTATTAATAGTTTTGCAAATGAAGGTTGTATTATGTAAGAGGCCTTACGAGATGTTAATCCCCTGGCCGGACATGTATTGTAACCCATCATTGGGGTTGGGTCGTGACAGAAGACAATCGTAATTTGAATTAAATTATTTGTGCAAATAATTCTTGAACAGATTCGAACCTTTGATTTTTCTAATGTATGATTCAGATTTAGATTGTTTCCTCTAGTCCAATACTTGTACCCGTTCCTTCATTTCTTTCGTACTCTAGAGTTTAGTTAAACTTTACCGTATCTCAGATCTGTGGAGAATGAAAAGGAATATAATTGGAAATAGGTGAAGTCTTCTGTTTTTGTTTTCTATTGAGTTTGCCCCAAATCCATTAAACCATCAATCTCTAAGAGCATTTATTGTTGGATATGTCAAAACTAAGGTAGACAAGATAACAATCACTTTTGACATCAACTCACAATCTAATTCGTCTGCCTTCACTCGTGCCAAAAATGACTTACTTTGATAGCTACCTCTTGCCTGCCAATTTGACAGCTACCTCTCTCGCCTACTAATTTACAAAACTTTACCGTTGGAAGTTCAAAAAGGGAGTGTGCGGCTTGAGTTTTTTTTCCCCCCTTAAGTTTTTATGAGCCCTACTTTTGACATCAACTCACAATCTAATTCGTCTGCCTTCACTTGTGCCAAAAATGACTTACTTTGATAGGTTCTATTATGCTGGTGTTTGTGGGCCGATACAAGGCATATGTTGGACCTGGGTGCGGCTTGTAGCCCACAGATGATCAATCTGTGGTGTTTTCTTAATCTAGGAGAGGAAAGTTGTTTGGGAGGAGGGATGACAATGGGTCGGTTTGGTCCGGGTTTTGCGATTACCATACCCAAATTCAAAGTAATTATTTATGCCCAAATTCAAATCGATATCCAACGGGTATGATTTTTAGTGCACCTTAACCAAACCCCATATGAGGTTTGATTTTTATTCGAACCGCACAAAACCTGCGTTAATAGTGATTCAATCGATGAACATATGAAATTAAAGGAAAAAAATAAAATTCAAATAGTAGTAACATGCCAGACGATTAACAATCAATAAATGATTTCAAGTTTCTATACAAGACTCCTATAGTGGCGGCTCTAGAAATTTTTTACAGGGTTCAACAATACATGTATTATATTATCTCTAAAAGCACAATTATGTATAGAAAAAAATTTATCCATTCAGAGGCAAGTCATGTGAAGGGATTGTTTAGCTTCTGAAGTTGTATATCCAACAATGTATTGAATAGCTCAACATGATACCGATGATAAATCGTTATTTGTAGGGCTTTGCGTTGTGGCCGATCACACAAACATTTCACCCATGCTAGGAAAAGGAGTATCATGCTTGCTACAAAACGAAGACACTTCGACCAACATAGAACCCCGCCCATTATCTCTCATCACTTGCAATTGTTGCTGAAATTTTTAGTTAGTGGGCAGAAATTTGGGCTTTCAATTTTCCAAGTGGATTAATTTGTGGGCTAATTTTTTGGATGAGTGTTCATTTATTTATGGATTGGATATTCATGACACTTGGGGAGGGGTTCAATGACATTTTGGTTGGAGGTTCAAAGTAAGACTAATCCAAAATTTTTAAATGTATTTTAATTAAAAAAAGTTTTGTATTTTAATCAAAAAATGTTTTTTTGGGGGTTCAGCTGACCACCCAGTTGATCACATAGAGCCGCCACTGGACTCCTAAAATTTTGAAGGAATATGAGAGTAATGAGGAAGGAGAGGAAATGAAAACTTAAAGTTACATATATTTATTTGTATATATATATATATATACACACACACACACACTTGCTGTAAGTGATACTTATATGGATCGGTTTGAGTTTGGGTTCGGTCCAAATACTTGCTTATACCAAACCCAAATCCAAATTCAAACCAGTGGGGTATCATGTTCCGAAAACCAAAACCCCCCCACAAATAGAGAAAAATGAAAAAACCGCACTCATAGGACCGAATGGATTTGGATATCCATCAATTTCGAGTGAAATTGCCATCTGTATTTCTGAGGAGGCCAATTCCTCTTGGAGGGGATATCTTCAATGCTATTGGATACGAAAGCGAAACTGGAGTGGAGTTGCCGCATGAACCAGTATGTAGTTGAACAAAACTCTCCCTCCTATTAATTGAAATAGTGTGAATTTTATTACAAAGTGGTGTCATGCTTACTCCTGCAATACACTTTTTGATAAATAGGACATCAATTGTAATGGGATCTACATTATTTCAATCAATAGGAGGAAGGATTTTGTTCACCATATTTAAAAGAGGGTGAACAATTGCACTCAACACAAACTCATCCAAGTCAAGGCCGGCCCAGGCCCTAGGCCCACAAGGCCTGGACCCTGGGCATCCACAAAATTCTCAAAAATAGGGGCTCCCTTGGATTTTTTAGTAGTAGGCTTGAGTAGGGATCTTTTCTTGTCCAATAAGAAAAATAAAAAGGCCCAATCTTATTTTAAAAAAGGCCTACACAATTGTAATGAGCATTGGGCCTTTAGGCCCAAACTAAATAGATTTCATACCAAAACCGAAAAGTCAATTGATCTTCTTCTTCTTTGATTACTAAGTAGGTTGGGAGTTCTGTGTTGTTACGTACAAAAGTTACCCATTTTTTTACAATCTTCTTCTTTTTGCTTGTGGGTTTTTTTGAGTTGTTCCATGTTCGGAGATTAACAGTGTCTCTGTAGCACTTTTTTTGCTAGATCGAGTGGCATTGCGTTCTCTGTGAACATAAACGAAAAAAAGGGATCGGTTCCACATATAAAGGGGGGAAAACTAATCCTTGAAAAGCATCGCACAAAGGGCCAGTCCAAAATGTAGAAAACTCGGGCGCAGAACACACAAATTTTGAAGGCACAATTTTTAGATTAGACCTTGGGCACCCCAATATGTTAGGCTGGCCCTCATCCATGTTCTATAGAACAGTTAGAAGTTAACCTATCAACGGTGGTATTGAAATACTATCATGGTTCTTAATTACTTGGTGCATCAATGGCACTTCTGATTCAACTACTGGACCTCTGGTGATGTTTGAAATTTGGGCACATATCTGATAGGGAAGATAAACACTCCATGTCTCCATCCTTCACGGGGTTCTTACAAATGTGGGTATATCATATATGTAAATTCCCGCATTTGATCTCAGATTCCTTCCTCTTCGCTCCAATTCCATCCTTCGCATTTCCTTCACTCGATGAATATTCAATCAAACCATTCGGCATTTGCAAAAGCTTGAAGGCAAGAAAAAATTCCATCTCAAATTACAGGAAAGAAACCAAAATTACCCCAACGAAGACACAAGCACAAGCACTACTACTCTTGTAAGAGCTCAAAAGACGCCCACTGTCGAAACATCATCACAGAACTGAAGAGTATAGTGCCTTAGCTGAGTAATTTAACGTACTGTGTAACTAAGTAACAATATGGCACTATAATTAAAATTATTATAGATGTAAGTTATTTTCTGAAACCTCATCACATGACTAAAGATGAGTGGTTAATTGTTCAAGCATCATCACATAACTGAAGAGTAGAGTGCCTCAGCCGAGTAATTTAACGTACTATGTAACTAAGTAACAATATTATCGCAGCTTTTGATGTGTACTCAATTAAATAGGACTGCATAACTTAGGGTAAATACATATTCCAATATAATTAGCTACTGAGCAGAATCACCTCAACACATAGTTTAAGGCCATGCAGTTCCATACTTAAAACCCCTGAGAGTCGTTTTTCCCGCCGGTTCTGAGTTTGAACTTGGAGAAAGTTGCCTTGACAGCGTCAAACACTTCTTCAACAGGTTTCTCACTGTTAATCTAAGACAACCAAAGAGGGGAGATATGTCAACACACAAGACCATTTAAAACTAGTGCAGCAACTCGAATTTAAGAAACATTCTATTTCCCGAAATTATGATGATATTATAAAGTACTAAGCAAGGAATTGGCAATAAAACTTTCTGGGAAAACGAAGACGTTGTTCATTTTCTCCATTGCCATTGAGAAGAAAAATAAACAATAGCTTCCTTCTACTTTTCTTTTTTTTGCTCCAAATTGATGATCCAAACAATTGCTTAGCTATTAGGAAGAAGAGTAGTTTCAAGAACACAGATATCTACCATTTCAACCATGCCCTTTGATCTGTAGTAGGAAATCACAGGCAGAGTAGATTCACAATATACTTCAATACGCCTCTTAATGGTTTCACTGTTATCGTCAACTCTTCCCTTCAGATACACAGGGAAAAAAAAAGGAGGAGAAAACATCAATTCCAGTAAATTAACAAGAGATGAGGTGGAAAGACAGATCTATTTACAGCCCTGTGTTACGCCAACAAGGGTATTGGTGTCAGATGTGATTGTCTCCGTTGCAATAAAAACACTACGGTACTATCACTGTGTTTGGTTGCCCTTCCTGAGAGTAACTCTCAACTCTCAGCACAGTTTTCAATAAATCTTTCTCTCTATCTCTCTCCACTCATTATTCCTCCAACTCTCAAAAATAACTTTTTAAAAGCTCAACCAAACAAAGTGTATATGATTCGACATGTTTAGAAATAGAATCAATGAGTAATCGAAAATGTATCTTATCCTATATTTAAAAATGATCTTACAATACCCACATGCATATCTTACAATTGTATATGTTTAAAGGTGAAACTGATACCATGTCAAAATGTATTTTTAACTATATATTCTTGTGGTACCCAAATGATTCTTGATGCGCTAAATGAAACTTTTTCTTATCCGATAATGTCATATAGTTGAAAACGTGAAATTTTTACTCATTTTATGCAATAACTTCTATATTTTTACTGTTCAAAATTAACTTCATATCATATAAAACTGTTTTTCTTTTAATGTATATTATAATATTTGTTCATGAATCTTACAATATGCAATACGTATGCATCTGGGCAGCTGAAAATAATATACCTGTTTTCTGCCCAAAATGCGTTCTATCATCACCTCTTGAGAACATTCGAGGAATAGTACGAAATCTGGTTCTAGTTTCATCTGCAACAAATATATTGAGGCAAAATATTGTCACTAAGGAAAACTATTAGCTTAAATGAAGATATAGGAGAACGAGACAATAGTTGTAAAGAATTCCTTGGCTTAGTTAAATAACCAATTAAATGACTCAAAAATTATATTAAAAAAATAAAGGAGCCTACAATTTTCTGAGCAGCGGCAAGATTTTCCATGTTGCGTGGGAAACCATCAATGAGAAATTTCTTGTTTGTGCTGTTCTTCATTGCCTCCATCAGAAGCTTGACAACTATGCCAGCGGGCACAAGCTCACCTTTGCTCTTCAAATTCTGGATCATTGTTCTGCAACAAAAATATCAAATGGCGAACATCACTGCTAGAGCAATCCTATACGAAAATGTGACCTCCCACAAAAGTCAAGGAAACCTCTAGCCCAAATTTGGAATATAAGATAATTTCCCGAAGACATACCCATTTTCAGATCCGGACTTTATTTCTGTGTCAAGAAGATCACCAGCGCTAAGATGACAAAACCCCAATTGTTCAACAATCATGGAGCATTGAGTGCCTTTTCCGCTGCCTGGACCGCCTGTTACAAGAAGTGAAGATCATAGAGCGTGCCTCAATTTTTGTGAAAAAGTAAAACCATTTGCATACTACTTTGGATTAAAGAGTCCATATTGCATGCAGATCTCATTATCTGCATCGTAAAAGTGATTGCACAAGCACCTAAATTCTTCTAGATTCTCTTTTCACTGGCACTTCTCCACTGTATAATCTGATAGGAAGCCCCAAGAGTCAGCATCAGACACCCGATGGGAAGATAGGGATAGGGATAGTGATCAAGCAAGTTCAAATGACCTAACATGCTGCACATAACGAATGCCATATAGGGAGGCCTTAAAATTACAATTCCGTTCCTTTCGTTGAGATCCAAATGTCGTGATAGCTCCTTCCATTGCACAATCCACCACTAGCACCAGTACCGCCAGCCCAGGCTCCTACACTTCACCAACCCTATCTAATTTGCGAAAAGCTAGCTCCATCCCTCCCTCCTTCCAAACCAACCCTAGAACCCTAAGAGTTTGTTACTCATGTTAGACAATACCATTATTCTGTGTGGCGGAATATTAGTAGCAAGATACTTCGATCACCCAAGAACCTCAGAACTCCACTGTTGCGCAACCAAGTCAAACTCTCTCCTAGGAACCTTTCTCCCATCGAGATAAAAAGGTTGCTCCCAACTAAATAGAACTTCTCAAGCATATAAATCTAAAAAGAAACGAAATAAAAGTGTAGGGATGTAAATTTTCAGCTTCTCACAAATCGGCACTGTTGCAAGACCGAACAAATGAGGCACAACAATTTGCCATTCAAAGGTTGCCAGGTGTCTAACAGGTCAATAGTTCAAAGCTATATGAACGGGCCAATCACATGCTGCTGATGCAGATTTAATTACCAAGTCTAGCTAATTAAGTTAAGTCGCTTGGTGATATAACCCAAAACTATTATCTCTCTGTATATAAATCTTTCTTAAATAAATAATATAATTATCAAATAATAACTGTTTCATTTAAATCATATAAAGAAATAATTACAGAGATAAACTGACAGAAAAGTGAGGTTGGCGGGCGGGTTTAGGAATCTACCTTGCCAACTTCAATAGAAACTAGTAAGTAGATGTTTTCTCACCAACTAAACATATTCGACTCCCAGGAATGTAAACATATTCGACTCCCAGGAATGAATAGGTATGATAGAAAATGCCGAAAATCAAATGGAAAAATGCTCACCTAAAACAAATATCATCACTTCCTTGTTTGGAAGTGTTGCATTCGAATCCTGCAAAACAAAGGTTGTGTCAACTACTGCACAGCCACTTACATAATGCCATTACATGTACATAGTTAAAAAGTAGGGTTAAATATCTACTTCCCCCTCAAACTATTCCGATTTTAGTTACTTCCCCTTCCAACTTCCAAAACATTAGCCACTACATCCAATCCCCTATTTCCATCCAAGATTGGACGAAAAACTCAACACCTAACCCCAACTGGTATCATTGAAGGCTATTTATGTCTTTTACCTACCAATATATGTATACGTATGTATACCCTTTCTTTTTGCTTTCCCTTTAACTCACAGATTGTTAATAACCCTTTAGATCTTCGTGATCAAATGGACCCCATGCTGAAGAACTTAATAGAGGGGACACTCTGCAAAGGTCAGTTTTTCCTATTCCAGCTGGTCATGTTGGATCTTTACTTCCTCTGCCTATATTTCCATTTTCTTTTTAGGCTGTGCGTGGATATTGGACTTGTGAAGGGAAATAAAAGATATGGGGTTCTACTTCTTTGTCTTTTTTTTTCTTTCTTTTTTTTTTGTTCCGCGTAATGAAGTAGAATCCCTAACCTTCTCTTGTCCCTCTATTCTCTCCCCAAATCAAAGGTCCGTATTTAGCCTTAAGCTGTATTTGGATCACGGATTTATTGAAGGGTTTATGGAAGGAGAAAGATAATTGACAATGAAGTAATAGAACCCAGGTTTTCCTACCCATTTCCTGTTCCTTTCTTGAATCTTTCAAAGAATCCATAATCAAGCACAGACATTGATCGCAATTTTGTTTTCCCTTGTCCTTCTTGTTGAAAATTCTGTTTATGCAGACCCAAGAGAGAGGATGACATTAGAGCCTTCTTCTGCTTCAATACATATATATATTGGTAGGTAAAAGACATAAATAGCCTTCAATGATACCAGTTGGGGTTAGGTGTTGGGTTTTTCGTCCAATTCTTGAATGGAAATGGGGGATTAGATGTAGTGGCTAACGTTTTGGAAGTTGGAGGGGGAAGTAACTTCCATTGGTAGTTGGAGGGGGAAGTAACTAAAATTAGAATAGTTTGAGGGGAAAGTAGATATTTAACCCTTAAAAAGTAGTAGAAGACATAATGCAGTGCGTCCAGTCCACTGAACACACATCTTAAGTGTTAGGCAAAAGGAAACAAACTACATCCCTAACTAAGTGTATCATACTTGACAGGACTTAAAGCTCGATTAGGTTTGGTTGGGTTACGTGTATGAAATGTCAAACGACTAAATGTCTTAGTACGTATATGGTTGCTCAAGTCATGGTAATCAAGGTGAAACAAAAGACAAGCAGTTGCATTCTAACCGGTATTTTTCAAATAACTTCATACACTAAAAACCATTTCAAGCAATAGGACATTTTCCACATGTAAATGACAACTAGCAGTTGAGCCGGTTGTTGGACCTGCACTTCAAAAAAAGTAGACCAGACATGCACTTTTTAGAATACTAAAACAATCAAAGTTGTCGCATTTACGCAATGTTGAAGTCAAAAGTGACCATGTTGGAAGTGTGGGAGTGTCGCATTTGACTGTAGAATTGTGGGAGTGTCGTGATTTCTTAGTTTTGCACGTCCAACTGACTTGTTGGAAGTGTCCCCTCTGTTTGTTTTTTTTGTAGTTCGTTTCCCCTTTTGCCATTTGGTCTCTTGCTCCTTTTTTGGGGTGGGACCTAAGTGGCCTCCTCTCTCGATGTACCCTTGTCGAGCTCAATAAAAAATTTTCTTTTACCGAGAAAAAAAAAAGTGACCATGTTTAGAAGTGAACAATGCCCACTACAGGCTGGTCACTCGATCATCTACCTAGCTAGCCTGGCTAGCTTCATCCAAATGAGTGTTGTAAAAAGCAATCTAACTTTTAATTTTTCCACACATACAATGTTCTAGTTGGTAAAAAATGAGGATGTAGCAGAGTCTAACCAATACTACTAACGAAACTTGCCCAAAAAAAACAAATACACAGCGAGAGTAGATTCTGCCTAAGATCACATAATGCGAATCCAGTGTTTTGGTAGTATTTATTTATTTTGAGCAGATGGTTCAAATTACACAAGCTGGGCTCAGCAAGAAATAGTAGCATTTTAGTGAACAATGAAGGATCAGAATAATTATTTCGGTACTTTTTAAGTTAAAATCCTCATCACAAATAAACCATCTAATGCAACTCCGCACGGCTTATTTACCTTTCTCGTTCCCAAAGTATTGACTGCATCTCATTTTCGGACCCCAAGGTAAACGTTGAAGACATTTGATGTTTCAATTTTATACCAATCTAATCCCATTTCTAAAGCCGTCTGCCTTATCTGTCAAAATAAGGGGCATCCTTGTCATTTCGCCCACCGCAAATTTCGGTCTTATGGAGTATTTAAATTGTCCAGATGAGAGCTCCAAAATTGCTTGATTACCATTTCTGACACAAACCAAACAGCCTAAAATCTTAACAAAACCAACTCAGTGCAACGGTTATAGTAGCAAAATGAAAACCTCCTTAATAGACCAAACCAAAAGTACGAGAAGGCTTTACGGGGGGCCATCTTTGGGCCTTCGATCATTGGAAACATGATCCCCTGTGGGCCCCGATCGAGGGCTTTTTTGGGTTGGATCCAGGGAGGCGGAGGATGGCGGGAGCGCTGGCGGCGGCGAGGGCGACGGTGGTGCCGCTGTGGTCGACGACGATGAAGTCGTAACCGGAGGAGGCAGCGATCTCAGCGAGAGTGGGGGAGAAGGTGAGGAGGAAGAGGCCGTAGAGGGTATGAGAGATGAGGAGGGGTTGATTAACAGAAATTTGGGTGTGTTTGGGTGGTTTTGGATGGCCTAGAGAGTTATGGTTTTAAACTTTAACATGTGCGAAGCGCTTTTGGGGCATCTTGCACTTTTTGAAATTTTTTCTACATTTAAAAAAAATTCGTGTTTATTGGTAGTTTCTTATTAGTTTTGTGTATTAAAATTTTGAAGATTATCAATGTTCTTCTTGTCGAGCCGAATCAAAAAAATAAACAAATATAACTTTTATCCAAATGTTTTTAAAAATGTTCAAGATTTAACTCAAAAAGTGTCACTTTGGCAATTTTAGGACTTTATCTTAGATATTTTAAAAAATATTTGAATAAAATTAAAAAAAATTGCTTTTCTAATTCTACTTGTTGAGAATGATCAATAATTCACAAAAATTTAGCACAAAACTAACAAATGCAAAAAAAAAAAAAAGACAATTCAAAAAGCACAAAAAACAAACCCAAAAGACAGCTACCACCAAAAGAGACTAACCCAAAATAACAAACCCCAAATTGAGTATTCCTCTTGAAGAAACCTAAGCAAATACATGCAGGTCCAGCTTTAAGATTCTCGTGACCTAAGACGAAATTGTGAGGGGGGAAAATATTTTAAAAGAAAGGAAAAAGAGGCCCCTAAGACTTGAACTATGAGTCTATTGAATGGAAAAATTAAGCTTTTTTCTTTGGACTAGCTTATTTGTTATACAAGCGCTAAATTAAATATATATTACATATCTTGTTATACCTATACGGACACTGGCGGCTCCACTCTAATGCTTGGGGTGTCAAGTGAACCCAAAAAACAGAGAAGAAGCTATAATATATGTAAATTTTTTGGATTAATCTTAGTTTGAACCCACAAGTCAAGTGTCACTGATCCCCAACCCAAGTGTCACTGAACACCCAACCCCAAGTGTCATAGAAAATGAACACCCATCCCAAAAAAAAAACCCCACAAAAAGCCCAAATTTTAGCCCACTTGACTAAAATTTCAAATATAAAAAAATGAAAAAAAAAGTCTCCTAAATTCCTAATTCAGCCCATCTACTACTCCACTTAACTTTGTGATTTATTTTCAAATTTTTTGTACTTTATGAAAGAATTTTGGATGGATTCATCATCTTTTTTACCGATATGGTTCTCTAAAAATGTTTTTAGAAAATTGGACTAAAAGAAAATTTCGAGACGAAATCTCTAAAAAAGACGATGAACTCTCCAAGATTTGTTCATAAAGTACAAAAAGTCGAAAAGAAGAGAAAATAAATTATAAATCTCCCATCAAATGTCACATTCACACTCTTAAATAAAATTATAGAAGAGGGTTAGAGATGCTCTTAAAGCACTAGTTAAACCACAAATAGTGTTAAGAAGATAAATACCGAGGGGCTCGCCAAGCGGATATGGGAAATCAATAAGTATGCATGTTCGAATTTAATGAAGGCCAATCATCCCAAATTTTGGGGTCATTGAGAAGTTATGCCCAATCGTTACTTTCAGAGTCCCAGAATTACTAGAACTGTGTGCAAATTAGCCCGGACATTTGATCATAAAAAAAGTTACAAGTTTTAGGGAACATATTAGTATATATATTACAGTCCATACACCTTCACATTTTCTGTTTCATGTTAGGCTCAGTTTGGATGACAAAAATCTTGAGATGGAATGGGAATGTGATGCCTAACTTGCAGGATTTCCACGTTTGGAAGGGACATGAATAGGAATGAGAATCCATACTTTACGGATTCCCACGTTTGGGAGAGTCGGGAATATGATTGTGATTGCTGATGACACATCCAACCAAGAATCACATTTTTAGATTGAGTGGAGATTTAATTCCTCCCTTAGTCTCTGGGAATCCTTGATTCCTGCCTCAATCAATAAAAAGAGGTAATGTTGACCTTAATAAATTTCCCAAATAATTAATCCTGCAAAAGATTACTGAATTGCTCCAAACACCAAAATATAATTACTCCAGGCATTGTATTCTTGGGAATTTGATTCCCAGTAATCGCTTTCATATTCCTACTCAATAAAATTTCTGAAAATTTGATTCCTAGTAATTATATTCCCATTCATACTGAGGATTCCGGACATCCAAACACAACATTATTGTCAATCTCGTGCTATTTCCAGTATGGATGGTTACCAAAGGAAATTCCCTTTTTTTAGGGGTACTCCATCAAAGGAAAGATTAGTTAGCATTAACATGGTAATTAACCAAGTAACAATTACCACGCATAGGCATGAGAGAGAGAAGATATATATAGGCATGTTGACAGCTTTGGATGCAGCTAGAGAATTACAAGGTTGAATAGATATCTTCATATATACAAGAAGAAACACGAATAAAAGATGACGCTAACCTCATTTGGAGTGACATTGACACCAAGCAAGTTCGGATTGGCTTCTGTTTCAATGGTTCCCATGCCTATCACTGTTGCTGTCTGTCAAAATAATAAGGAACTACTAAACTCAATTGGGTCTCGTTAATTACCAATCCGTACGTATATTTACTAGACCCAGTATTATATTTAGGGGTTTGAATGGTAGGAAAAAGAACTAAATAGAAGGGTAAATTTTACTTTAATAAATCTCTTCCATTGTTTTGTTGGTTTAAGAGAGGATTAAATTAAAAAAAAAAAGAAGCAAGCTTTAAGAGGAAGGAGAGGAAAAAGTAGCAAACAAAAGCATTAAGCATAGTGAAAATTTTCACACTCTTTTCTCTCTCTATCTCTTTCTCTTTTTTTTTTTCCATTAATGTTTTGAAAACCGGCCAGTCCGATTTGTTGAAACATCGACTGATCAAGTATCCGGTCTGGATATCCCTCAAAAACCGTTTGGAGCTATACGAACACAGAGCGAGGAGGCAGAAAGCATGAGAGAGACGACGGACAGAAGGAAAGAAAGAAGAGAGAGACAGAGAGCTTACCTGTTTTTCTTATCTTTGCCAGAGACGCCGGTCGTTGCTAAGCTTTGCTGCATTTATAGATGGAGTAATGACATGAGGGCTGATTTCCTATTATTCTTACGGGTAATTTCCTAAAATAAGTTCGATCTTTTTTATAAACAAAAAGCCTAACTAATTTTCAAAAAAAAAATTCAGGCTACTTTTGATAAATAACTTGACTTTTTACCACTTTTATTTAATTCATTTTCTTTACAAACTTTTAGCACTTTTGGAAAAACAATTTAGATTTATTTTTTTTAAAGGGGTTTAGCACTTTGAATACTTTTACCACTTTTCAAAAACTACCCCTTAGTTTGACAAGGAACCGGCGGGTGGGGGTGCTGCGCAGCGTGCTGCGCGGCCCATAACTCCGCCGTGTGGGTGGCGGTCGGACGATCGGAGACGTTCACCGCGTAGAGCTCGTCGAATACTACAAGTGTATCAAAAATCAGCCCGATTGAAAACTGATATGTGCCTCATCAAGACACAAATAACTTGGAAAAAAAAATGGAACACTTATATTCTGGAACACTGGATCAAAATTAGTAAGCCCATTTTTTCAAGTTATTTGTGTCCCAATGAGGCACTAATCAATTTTCAATCGGGCTGATTTTTGATACACATGTAGTATTCAACGAGCTCTACATGGTGAACGTCTCCGATCGTCCGTCCGCACGTCGGCGTTAAGAGCCGTTTAGCACACAGCTGGGCAGCAGCCCCCCGGTTCCTTTTGACAAATATTTACCTAGCAAAATTTTCGCGGATTAATTTTCGCACTCCCCTTTAAAAGTTGGAGAGTGCCAAAATTAATTTGAAGAATGTCAAAATTAATTCAATTTTTTTAATCTAACAGATATATACCCTCATAAACTTATTTTCATTAATTGGATCATTGCCCGCACAGTGTTCCGAATTTGTTGCAGTTGTGCACTTGTGCCCCGTATTGCAGAGATTGTCTTGAGGAAATTTTCGCATGTCGGTTGGGTAACGAGCCACGTGGTACTCAGCACAATTCGAGCCGTTTAAACTTGTTTGACGGCCGATATCTATTCCTTCATTCTCTGTTCTAAGTCGATTACTCTCTTTCTTACTCTTCTCTCTCTAAAATTTGGTCCATCCAAAACAAGTTTGGAAGGCTTGAATCGTGTCGGGTACCACGTCACTCGGTACCCTACCAGCATACAAAAAAAAAATTCCTCAAGGAGTGTCTGGTCCAAAAATAATGAGCCCTACAATGTGTACACCAAACTAGCGTTTGTGCTCGTTTAAAGCACGGCGTAAAGAAGTCAACAACTTTTTTTTTTGGTCTCTTGCATCAAACAAGCACTATGCTAGTTGATAAAAGAGATACTTTAACTTTTTTTCGGTCTCTTGCTCTATGAATGCTAGCATTATTCCCATTTCATTCCCTGAAAGATATAAGTGTGGAGAATGAGTTTAAGACACCACGTGGCGATATTCCAGATATATAGAATAACTAGCGCATGCCCGTGCCTGAAGGTACGGCTCGAACAACCAATACGCGCAGATAAATACTGTACATGCAATATAAGGCTCGAATAATCAGCACACGCAAATAATACTGAAATCTCGTGTAATACATCCATCCCTGTCCAACAAATTCAACTATGAAAAAAATAATAATCCATCATATCTATTGACATTGTTAACTTGAATAAGCAAATAAAGAACAAACAAAATTTTAATCCCTAACTTTTGCATACACAAATTCAAACGAAAATTTAAAACTTGATAAAATCAAAAAATACCATCCAAAACACCAATGAAATTCACAATTTTAGAAATTATATTTTCATTCATTTGCTCAACTTCCCTCCTATATTTTTCCACCAGTGTCAATTTTAATACTTGTAGATCATGATTTATTCCCCTTATTAAAAGTAGTTAAACAAATTGATAATGTGACTGATTATTTGTGATACCTTTCGAACATCACGTACACGGTACTTGTTTCATTTTTTTGCTAAGTACATACGTACATACTTATTACTATTAGAAATTTCAAATTAATGTGACCTGGATATTTGTGATACTTTTGTGTCATCTGCTACTTGGATGCTTGTGATTTTTGTTACTCTTTGAATATACCTAAGGGAAATGATATTGCCAAAACATACACTTGCAGGGAGTGGCATTATCAAAAAAGGGTGTGGCAAAATCACTACCCATTCCTAAATGATCAATTGCATGTTCTTCTGTGTAATGGATCTATTTACGAAAATTCGATACATGGATGATATACGAAAAAGTGCCTACAATGCTTGTGAAAGTAACTATAACATAAGACAGCCACCGACAAAACTAAGGATAGTCAAAAATACAAACACACCTAAAAAAAGAATCCGATTTACTGACAAAAAAGGGTTAAAATGACTTTAACAAAATAGAAGGGGGTAAAAACTACTCTTTTTTGAAAAAAAAAAAACTCGTACCTTTCCATAGTCTTTGTCAATATGAATAGCTACTTAACAACAAAGAAGATAATAAATATTAGTTATTGGCTAATTAAAATAACTTTATTCTTAAGTAAAATCTAAGATTGATCAAAATACCAAATCATGAAACCGTAAATCTGAGTGCAAGCACTAACTGCAAGATAACACCTTATCGGAAGGAGGGCTTGTTGTGTACCCATTAGCGGGTCTATCCCTCATGTGGTTATTTGATCTGAATTGTTCACTTTGTTCATGTTGTCAAGTATTTACTCCCACAATTTTGGTTAATTAATTGGATAAATACGTACAGCTGTATGATCGAAACATATTTATCTAGAGAAAAAATAGCAAAAACGATGATGATGTATATAATAAACTGCAAGGTAACCGATAAATATACACCGATCAAATGGTTATAGCTTTCCAATGGACATGGTTAAAATATTAAACCATTTAGAAGGCTAGAAGCTGACGTGAGTAATTCGTTCTCGGTAGATTCATACCTTTCTTCAATTTTTTACATCCTTGATAACTAAGTCCTTGAGAGCACCTTTGAGTATGTTATTGATTCAAAGGGAAGAAGAAGAAGAAAAACATGTCACAAATATATTGGAACATGAGAGATCCATTTATAAAAACATATACAAAATCATCGGCTCACCGCAATTTGGAATGACGCGCCACAGCTATACTTGTAACTCCCGCCTTATACGCCTTCATTTCACTCGACCAACAATTTGTTGACATCGCTAAACCTTGAGTGTATCATTTCACTAATTACCTTTCGTTTGAAAGAGAATAGGAAAATATATAGATGTTCACAAAAAATAAAATGAAATAAAGAAAATGTGTTCAACAGGAGACATTTTAGGATGAAAATTTGAAAATTAAATCTCAAAATAGGAGCATACTCACATAAATTGAAATAAGCCTACTGTCTAACAAAATTTCTTTTCCTTAATGATGACGAAATTTCCTTTGTGAGAGAGACAGTATTTTAAATTTTATACTTACTGCCATATCCAAAAAATTATATTGGAGAGCTATAAGGTTTAAAACCTACCCTATATGGCAATGGTATATATGGCAGCAAATAGGATGACAATCTTTTTTCTGATCGGTAGTAGTATGACAAACTTGACAATGATAGTGTTTAAAATACTTTTTTTTATCCGCTGTTTAAAATACTTTAGAAACGAAATATTTAGGTACTTTAGAAACAAAATATCTGGGTCCTGTGGGACCCATACCATAGTCCAAAATAAATTATCTAGGTTGTTCATTTTGTGCACTCTATAAAAAAGAAGCTCGATCGGATATCGGTAAAGGCTTAGTCTATTAATTCGATCAATTTCTTAATTAGAATTTGCAGGGACCAAAAATCGTATGAATTTATTCAAGTCCTTATCGTTATAGTTGATTTTTGTAAGACTCTTCAAAAAAACTTTAAATAAAACGAATTGTTGAGATGGTTTTGTACGATTTGATCCCACGCAATTGGAACCTAAATATAGGCATCCATATAAATGTAGTCAGAGGATTCGAATTCCTTTAGAAACTAAAACAAAAGGTTAAAACGTTCCAGTTTTGTTATAAAGTAGCAAATTCACTACTTTCCATAGCACGTACACTTAAATCTAAGAGTACAGCTATAAGGAAAAATAAAATATTAGCAATCAAATAAAATCACTCAAGAAATCTTTCCTTTTAGAAACCAAGATACCATGAAGAACCTTACCAAAAAAAAAAAAAAGAAGAAGATACCATGAAGAGATTTCAACAAAATGCCATTCGTAGAATGAATGGTGGAGATTTATGTAGGCGTGGGGATAAATCTAGAGCGTTGATTGTATTTTGGATTCAAACACTTCCCTGTCATATTATATAGACTAGCGAATGCCCGTGCCTGAAGGCACGGCTCAAACGATCAGCACATACAAATAAATTATGGACTCACATGCAATATATCAACTCTTGCTCAACGAATCCAATTATGCAAAAAACAATAACCAAATCATATTCATTGACCTGTTTAACTTGAATTAGCAAATAAGGGATTCAATGAATTAAAAAGATGTAAAGCCTAGCATAGAAGTCAATTATCTAAATAACAACATCTGCATGTAACAAACAAAACCCATGGTATAATCAATACTCTTAACAAAGAAACCCAAAAATAAAGTACCTTTGAGTACATTAGGAACCCAAAGTTAACAGAACTACATCAAAGAAGATTTCTTTTATCAGTTACAACAACTTTTACACCTGTAATCCTTGCTTCGCATTTCCAAAATGAAAGCATGGTTCGACTGAGCTTTAAGCACTGCAACAAATTTTGTCGGTAACACTTACATTAACTCAAAGCCAGAGTATGTCAACATTAACAACCAAAGCCATACTAATAATATCATAAAAAAAAACAGAAAAAAAAAAAGTTAGGAGAACAGCTTACCTAAAGGGATCTCTGATCATACCAACACAATTTCATAAGAATAGGAGCTTTGCATGAAAGATCGGTGGTGGAATGCGGATCATCCACCAAAAGCACTTCCACTCTTCCCATGTTACCCCTACAATGGTAGAATCAACGTAGATTGTTAGAGTGTTAGAAAATGTGAACCTCTTGCAACTCCAGAATAATTATCATGCAGGGGGAAAACGCCTTAATCAACATCTACATATTAACACCCAAGCCTCACTTTCAAATCTCAAGACAAAAGCTAAAAGGTAAGGGAGATGCTACTTGTCTTGAGTTGATTCACTTAACCGGTCTAAAATTCACTAACCCATATTAGTTAAAAAAAGGAGAAAATGAATTAAAGTTGTAGATTATAGAAAGAATTGAATTGTTCAAACATTTTTTTCCTTACCTGACTTTGTCTCGGATTGAATTTTGGTTCTCGGTTTGTGCGGAAGTTTGAAACCTGCAACATTTTCAAAAGAGGAAAAAAACAAAGTAGCTAGCTCTATTCAATATCTAAAATGCACAGGTCTATTATATTCAAATTAACATTAACCGTATAAGCTCCAATCCTCAATATCAAAATCCGTGCTCTGTAATTGTCGGGCATTGTAAAATACACGAACATATTACCCATAAACTACTTATGGAGATTTGGCCATTACGAACTAATGGGAACAAAGCTATACTAATGCAATACAAAAGTAGACCATTTTTTTTTTCTCCGAAAATTGCAAAATGATAATATTAGAATTATCTGTCAAATTGACTTAGACTTATCTATAAAAATTCAATCAAGCAAAGAGTCAGCAAGTTTGATGTAAGGTTCAACTTTTTATTGGATTTCCCTTTCCCCTCTCCCCGTTTTTAATAAAATTTTGCCTATAAAAAAAAAAGTCAGCGAATTTGTGTTGGTATGAATGTGTGTGTGAGAGAAAGAAAGACGGAGAACTCACCTTCAAAATCAGAGTTATTGAACACAAACCTGTATATACAATAAAGTCTGATAAGATAAAAAAAAATCCACGAAATCTTTATAATTAGGATTTTCAACACACCGATTGGCATTTCTCCATGGCTTCCCCCGTAACACATCACAATTTCTCTATCGGTTCTTCCGTCGGAATTTCCATAGGGATTTTTTTTAGCTTCGATTGGCACCTTGAATTGAATAGGGTTTTTTTTTTAACAGGTAACACATTGCGAGAGAGAGAGAGAGAGAGAGAGAGAGAGAGAGAGAGAGAGAGAGAGAGAGAGAGTTTTATGTTTGGGAAATGGTTTTATTACCTTTTTTGAGTTCCAACCCTTGATAAGTTTACCATAATGGTATTTGAGTCAGCAAAAGATTTGGAAAAAAATGTGTTTTTTTGGAAATAAAAGGTATAATCAAAACGTATGCCTTCTAGCTAGCCAAAATATAGATCTTCCCCGTGATTTTGGAAAAATAGAAGGTATGATTGTGCCATCTTTTCCAAATATATCATTTAAATCTTTCCTGTCATTTCAGAAAATTAGAGGTGTGATAAATATTTGTACAATCATTTCCAAATATACTGATCCTATGGTAAAAAATATACGGATTTGAAAACCCCCCTCCCATATCTAATAGATATCGAATATCGATTCCTTCTATATATAGATGGGTTCAGATTTTCATTCCTTTTATTCCTTTAATTCTGATTCCTCTAATTTTATATCAGGGAAACATTTAAGAGTAAAAAAGGAATATAGAATGGAGAGCGGAGATTTATGCAGAAGGAGGGGACAAATCTTCAGCGTTGGTTGTCTTTTGGATTTAAACACCTCCCTGTCATATTGTAGAGCAAAAAAAACGTTTGAAAACCACCCTAATTTCGGCATTAATTCCCTGGATCACAGGGATCCATTCTTACCCGGAAATGTGGCTGTAAGCATTGTTTCCCAATTTATGTGATAATCAAAAGAAGTTTAAATGTCAATATTTGGTAAATGTGGTAAAAAATTAAATCCCTGAATCACAGGGAATCAATCTCAGGGATCTTTTTTTTTTTTTTTTTTGATTAGTCGGTTACCAAAATGCGATGATGATAACCCTTGAACAACCAACGGTCTAGATTTATGTAGGAGACAAATCTGACCGTTGGTTGTCTTTGGGATTCAAATCCAGTCCTCCCTTATTATATAGATATATATATATATATATATATATACATTTTTTTTTGTTATCCAAATGACATTTTTTGCACAAAGTTTAAAAGATATTCACACACTAAAAACAAAGAGGGAAATGTGATTATTAAAAGGGAAAGTACGAAAAACACTCTCCATTACCAAAGGCTCAAAACCCAAACACCCTTCAACATCTGGAGGGGAGAGGTGTTTTAAAATAAAATAAAAAAAGGTTCTACTACCATATGGGAAGAGTAATTGCGGTTAGGTTGGGTTACTAGGGTATGTAAGTAGGGGGACAGAAAGTAGGCGAAAAGAGAGTGTGGCCCATCAACTGCATTTTCTGTTCAATAATTCTAACACCACACCCAATCACACACCTATTCATACACTCACACTCACAATAAGGATGGGACCCACACACACTGGATGTGTAGTGTGTGCGGGCTCCACCCTTGTTGTGAGTGTGAGTGTGTGAATGGGTGTGTAAGTGAGTGTGGTGATAGAAGGACTCTTTTCTGTTTGCATCGTCCGATCAGGTGGCATCCAAACGATTTTATTTCTTTTGAATGGCAATGCATGCATTCAAAGTTTTGTTCTAGCTTTCTATTTCGATGTTCAAAAAAAGAAATTCGTGCTTGTAAACCAACTGTCCCTTTTGTACCTTTGCAATTGGCCCTTTGCATGATCTATATTCGTGGTCAAAACTCGAAGGTGAGTTCAAGTTATATATTTTTTATTTTTTATACTCCATCCGTTTCGTAAAGTTTGTCAAGTACGGAATTCAAAGACTCAAAAAAAAAAACTAGTTCTTTGTCAAAAAAAAAAAAGTTAATTTTTTTCTACAAAAATAATAAAACAAACATTGATCTATTAATTTATGCAAAAAAGAATTTTTTTTGTTGACAAAAGCCTTTTTTTTTTTTTTGAGTCCTTAGACTTTTTTTTTTTTGATCGGCCAACGAAACTTTTATTACAAACTCGAAGGGATACATCGAGGAAGCATTAGAACTTACAAGATCAAGCAAGAAAGGAAACATCAAACAAAGACCTCCAACAGAACGTTGGAGGCGACACACCACACCTCACCCATACTACAAGCACAAATTACAGATTTAACAACTTAAATCCATCCAAAAAAAAAAACCTTAAACTACAAGCTCATGTTACAGTTTTAACAACCTAATTCCATCCAAAAAAACCTTAAAATCCTCCACCGTATACACCTTAATGTCAAACTTTGCCTTTATCCACATGGCAACTCTAGCTTTTACCTTCTCAACTATATACAACCTCGGTTGTCACAGTTGCATTGTTAAACACGTAATCATTTCGCACCAACCACAATGACCATAGCGTCGCAGCAACCACAACTCTAGCTTTTGAGTCCTTAGACTTGCGGGACAAACTTTATGGGACAGAGGGAGTGGTATTTTTACTAAAGTTTTTTTCAGAATTTTTAATTAGCTTTTCGTTGTTATTTTTTGAATTAAAGGACTTCTTGATGAGAGGAAGCGAAAGGTAATGGGGAATGTGAGAAAAGTTTATATAAAATGACACTATATTTTTCATATTTAGTGGTTGTTTTTTTTTTTTAAACTTTTGGTTGTAAGACCATAAGACATGCTTACCTTAACAAAAATAATACTCCGTAGTGTACTCATTTGAAACAACGGTTTCTTTAATATTTTTCGGTTTTTGTGATGACGTCCACGATCTTTTGGGCAGTGGATCCTCGTCATGAAGATGGTGGAGATCATCGCATAAACTGATAATATTTAATTTGGATTTTGAATAGTATGTTCTTCCTATGTGTGGACAGACAAGTAATGTACTAAATGCTTTAAGAAAGGGAGGAATAGGAAAGGAAATTAAATCAAAAGCATTAGAAGCTTGTCACACTCGAAAACGAAGTGGAGATATTGGTCTGGATCACTTCACACACCTTCAATAGCCAGTGGGTGTAAAGATCAGTCTCTCTTGAACAATTTGTTACTTTTGCCAATGCTACTTATGCTGCAAATTAAGGTTCTTCAAATTTTTACTCTTATTGTCTAGGACATGGTAATATGGTGAGCTTACTGAGCTAAAAGTGGCTATAAGTAGTGGCGGAGCCAGGAATCCCATTCAGGGGGGCGCCTTTTGGTCACAGTAAATTGAAAATCACTTTAAAATATAGAAAAAAAAAAAGTGAAAGCTAGAATTAAATCAGATGTAATAGAGATGATTTAGATTTATTTTCTATTTCAAAATTAGTATGAATGTAAACCCTTTTTTTTTCCTATGTGGGAAAAAAGGAAAAATAGGGCACTCCTCAATGGGCTAAAAAGAAAAAGGAAGCAAAAAAGATAGAAGGAGTGCTCTGTGCGAGTAGGGATTTGAACACTGGCATGGAAGCTAACACCAATATCTACTAAAACAACAGCTAATTTCTTGTCTTTATTTACATACGTAGACATGTCGTGATTAATGTCATATTACGGGAACAACAATGTTGACCTAGATTTGGTGGAAGCTATATAGGTACATAGAAGATCTAAAAGACAACCTAGGCATCATAGTTCATTGTCTATAAGACTTGTGAAACCCTGGTGTCTACACCCGTTTTTTGGCATTTTTCGCAAAATAAGCATTGAAAGGCCATTTAATTTAAAATTAATTAAATTGGGCCAATTACTGAAGACTTTCTGGGCTAAGGAAGTGGGCCGTGTTGCCCCTATGATGGCCCAATGGTCACTTGGGCCCAAAGCAAATAAATTACCAACCATGAAAATTTAGCCCAGGGAGGAAACAGGCCAAACGGCCCATGGAGCCCAGTCTTCAGCCTGACCGAGTTTAGGCCTTTAGGTTAAGGCGGTAATCAGGAGGGTTTGAAGGCCATTTGACTTATTGGCCAAGTCAAATGGCCATGTGCTGGATAACTGTGCGCGAAAAATGTTCCCAGAAGGATCTGTGAACATTTTTTTTATATAATTTTTGCCCTGCAAAAGAATATTTTATAAAACTCGAAGAGAATATATCGAGGGGGAAGGGAAGGGAGAGCAGAGATTTTCACCGCAACCCAGAAGATGAATAGTAATTTTCTCTAAGTAAAAAATATTATTTTGATACTTTCCAATGGAGCATTGGGTTGAAGATGCCCTAATCAAAAAATATTATTTTGATAAATCATTTGCTAAGTTGCTAACACATTCGCACGTCGATTTTGTTCTCAATAATAAATAGGTTTGATGGACACCGTTTCAATCTTCTCCACGACGGATCTGCAGCCAAAGCAATATATTATTAAGGAAATGATTTGCCATATTATGATCGTTAAATGTTTAAGTAGTTGGAGAACACCCAGTGCATCTATTTCTAAAACGTGCTCCTCCTTTGCAAAGACAAGCCCATCTCGCAAAGCCCGTGTTTCAGCCACGAGACTGGAATTTTTTTTTTTTGATCAAAAGGGTGAGAGGGGGCAACCAGTGTAGCAACTCCCCTTGGTCGTGACCATAGAGGCTCCCTACCCGCCAATGGAATGTCCGATTCGAGCCATAGCTACCGTCCGGGAGGACGGGCCGTCACCACGGCACCACTTTAGTGCACAACTGGTGAAAACTCCCCCCTTTGGTCCACAGACGAGGTTCGAGTACCTGCCGGGTCTCAAACTCCCGCCTGCGTTAAGGGAGGTGATGAGCCTCACCAGCTGGGCTACCACCTCAGTGGTCACGAGACTGGAATTTGCTAACATGTTTCTGTGGGCCTTTCTTCTTCTTCTACATGCATGAATTGTTGCGTCGTTGTTAAGGCTTCTCGTGAAACCCCAACGGATTCTCGGGACCAGCCTTGAGTTCTTTTGGTAGGTGAACAACGAAGAGCATCAATGCATCATCAACAAATTTTGGACTATTCTTTTTTTCTTGATAAAAAAAAATAAACAAAAAACAAAAACTTTCCTTTGTTTCTACTTTTATTTTTGTTTAACAATTTGCTTTTAATTTGACTAAAGCCCATCTCACAAAGCCCATATTTCTTTCTTCTTTTATTTTTCTTAGTACAACGAAAATTTTCATGGGTTCTAATACTAAATCATTTTGAAGAGAAAATATTATGCATGATGTTAAAGTCCACGAAATGAAACACTAAAGAGAGAACGGAAAGCGTTAGTTCATTTTATTTCAAAGGTGGTGATAGAACACACACCTAAAATTAAAAAGAAAAAAAAAGATATAGATCCTAACAAGGATCATAATATCAAAAAAGAAAATGAAAAAGACAGCTGAAATAGTGAACTAACGCTATTTTCTCCTCTCCTCGGTTCTCCTACTCCGATTCGGAGCCTTCACCATGAGAGTCGGACTCCACCGTAGATTCCGGAGCCGGATCAGCCTGGACACCAGCAAAGGTGTAGCCTAGGTTCAGGCACACCCCCTTTATGGCAATGATTTCCTCCGCAGAGCAAGAGCTCTTGGCCAAGACATCCGTGACCTCGTCTCGTGAAGGCTGATACTTGAGCAGGGCATCAACGTTGGGAGCCTCCAGCTTCACGTAGGTGTTTGCAGAGGCGGCTCTATATGGTGACACCGCCTCTATATGGTGACCAAGGTGGTCACTTGAACACCCCAAAAAAAAGTTCTTGTTAAGCATATATGTATTATTATTAGTTTAATTTTAGTTTATCCTTTTCTTGAACATCCAAATACAAAATTATTTGAACACCTAACCCAAAAACATTTAAACACCCAGCCCACAAACCGGCCAACAAATCAATCCAATGACTACAATATGCGCAATCGATGAGAGATAAGTGAATGAATAATTACTTGGTTACTTACATTGAGAGTTGTATTTGACCATTGATCGATAATGAGGGTATTATGCAACGGTTTCAAAATATAAAATCGTGTGGAAAAAAATTGTAGTATACTCCTTTGTTCCAAAATGTTAGTCCAATACGTGCAATAGACGTGCAATATACGTGCAACATACGTGCAATATACGTGCAATATACGTGCAATATATGTGCAATATACATGTAATATACTTGCAATATATATGTGAATACATATAAGTATATGCCTAACTTCCAATTTTAATTGGTCCCTGGAGCCTAGCTGTTACTAGCATTTTTATTTTTATTTTTCCTGGATACTGCTCAAAGAAATGGAAGGTCTGACCAAAATGCTAGAAAAAAATTGCTTAAGCATTTATTTATTTAATTAATCCGCGTACGTCCACAGTATAGGTGTGATGCACATGTTTAAACTACCAAAACCATATATATGCAAGTTGTTTTTTCAACTCCCATTAATCCAAATCCAACATTCTAACTTGACGGATTCACCAAATAACAAGCTAGCATTCACACCAATTAATACCCGCTTGGCAAAGGGGTGCTTGGCAGCATCTAGGTAGCTTCGTCTATCTAGGAGGTGAAATTTCTCATCATTTTTGCAAATTCTTTATTTTCAGACCACTTGGGCAAAGGCAAACAATGTCAAATAAACCACCCCTTCTCGTACGTTAGTAGACCGGCCTACAATCGGAATCGTGTTTACATTGAAATGTTTGAATTTTGTGATGCACATGTTTAAACTACCAAAACCATATATATGCAAGCTGTTTTTTCAACTCCCATTAATCCAAATCCAACATCCTAACTTGACGGATTCACCAAATAACAAGCTAGCATTCACACCAACTAATAATAAGCTAGCATTCACACCAACTAATACCCGCTTGGCAAAGGGGTGCTTGGCAGCATCCAGGTAGCTTCCTCTATCTAGGAGGTGAAATTTCTCATCATTTTCGCAAAATTCTTTATTTTCAGACCACTTGCGCAAAGGCAAACAATGTCAAATAAACCACCCCTTCTCGTACGTTAGTAGACCGGCCTACAATCAGAATCGTGTTTACATGGAAATGCTTGACTTTTGATATCGATGGTTTTCTTTCCATGGGCTTTGCCTAGCTACTACTATATTTAAGAGAAGGCCTTGTTTGCCATTTCGATATCATTCTTTGAGTTAGTTCTAGCTACTACTATATTGACAGCATCCGGGTAGCTTCCTCTCTCTAGGAGCTCCGTAATAACTTGTTCACGGAGCTCCGTGAATGAGTTATTCTCCTACACAAATGCTTGACTTTTGTATCATTGTTTGCTTTCTGTTGGCTTTGCCAAGCTATATATAAGAAGGCAGGCCGTTTCGATTTCATTGCAGTTTTCCCTCACACCTCCTCGATCATTATATATAAACTTCTTGTACCATTCTTCGAGTTAGTAAAATTCTCTCTTCTTCTTAAAGAAAAGCTTACGTAATTCGATATGATGAACGAGATAGAAGACGTGGGGAGAAGGCTCAAAGACGCCTGCTTGAGCGGGAGCGTCGCAGCACTAGAAGCATTGATTGAAGAGGACGAACTCATTCTCGACCGAGTTAGCTCCCTCATAGGCTTCTTCATTAATGACAGCACTCCTTTGCACGTAGCTGCTTTGCGTGGTCATTTGGACTTCGCAAAAGCCCTTCTAACTCGAAAGGCAAAACTGGCCACCGAGTTAAACTCTAAACGGTCTTTGCCCCTCTACTTAGCTTGCACCGAGGGCCACCTTGAGATCGTAGAAGAGTTGTTACGGGTGAACACCAATGTCTGCATTGGTCGTGATCAAGATGGTATACTTATGTTATATTTCTTTCAATTCCTATTAGTTGCTTATAGAAGTTTTTGTTTCTAACATCTAACCTGATGCTTATAAGCAACTTTCCTTCGGTGTTTGTCACTTAATGTATAATGTGTATACTTGTCACCTACATATATCTTGAATCATCTTCGGCAAGGCCAAATAAGGATCTTTATGGAACTGTATACATTTTGTAGATGAATGTATAACTCTCATACACATACTCCAACAAGTAGGATTCCTCTCCACTTGGCGGCCATAAAAGGGAGAGTTGAGGTGATACCAAAACTACTTCGAGCCAAACCAGAGTCGATTCATGAGAAACTAGGCAGAGGAGATATTGTTCTTCACTTGTGTGTGAAATATAATAGGCTAGAGGCGTTAAAGACACTTGTGCAATATCTGCAGAACAATGACAATGAGTCTATCCTCAACTTCGGAGACAATGACCGCAACACCATATTGCATCTTGCTATAGCCTTCAAACAAATGGATGTAAGTATTTTTGTATAATTGTAGTTCCCCTCACCGATATGAATATATATATATATATATATATACAGTCCTTTTCAGGTCCGGACGCCTTACGGTCCGGACCGTCCGGACCTCCCATTTTCAGATCGAATTTCGATGATCCGAGCCGCTCAATGTGATCAGAATGTGATTTTAAGGGTACCCGCGAGAAATCAGCAAAAAAAATGATCGGGAAGGGCTTGATCTGAACAGTTTTTTATTGAACGGTTCAGTAAAAAACTGCTAGGATCAAGCACTTCCCGATCATTGTTTTTGCTGATTTCTCACAGTTACCCTTAAAATCACGTTCTGAACACATTGAGCGGCTCGGATTATCGTAAATCGATCGGGAAAGGGGAGGTCCGGATGGTGTGGACCGTAAGAGGAGTGGACTTGAAAAGAATTGTGTGTGTATATATATATATATATATACATATATATATATATATATATGGACTGGAGTACCAGTGGCGGCTCTATATGGTGACCACGGTAGTCACTTGAACACCCCAAAAAAAGTTTTTGTTAAGCATATATGTATTATTATTAGTTTAATTTTAGTTTATCCCTTTCTTGAACACCCAAATACAAAATTATTTGAACACCTAACCCAAAAACATTTAAACACCTAGCCTACAAACCAGCCAACAAATCAATCCAATGACTACAATCTACGCAATCGATGAGAGATAAGTGAATGAATAATTACTTGGTTACTTACATTGAGAGTTGTATTTGACCATTGATAATGAGGGTATTATGCAACGGTTTCAAAATATGAAATCGTGTCGAGAAAAATTGTAGTATACTCCTTTGTCCCAAAATGTTAGTCCAATACGTGCAATATATGTGCAATATACGTGCAATTCGGATGGTTCAACTCTCATCTCATCTCATTTTTCTCGATCTCTACACGTTTCTCAATACCTTTTTCTCTCTATCTTTCTCCACTCATTACCACTCATTACATCAAAAATAACTTTCAAAATGTTGAACCAAACAAGGTAAAAGTATTTCCATGCATAATTTTCCAAATTTCAACACACAAAAACAAATTTAATTTGGAATGAAAAATTAAAAAACTTGTAAATGCAATTACTTTATGTCTTGATCCATTGCATGTCTTTCGTAAAGGACTAACTTTTTGTAACAAAGAAAGTATATTTCCCAGTATTTGAGTGACATTATAGATAAATTTTATTTATATACAGTTGTGATTTTTAGAGGTAGTATAGATTTTGAACACCCTTCTTACTTTTTTTGGAGCCGCCACTCGGTGTCTGTGTTGCCCGGAGCAGCGATACTTGTTTTCTCCAGAATGACAACAGAGGAAGAGGAAGACATTGTTGTTTTGCTTGGAAGTATTTTTGAAGACAAGTGTAGTGTAATTGGTTTGGTTGTGAGTACGTAAAATCAAACGATTTATTAAACTAAATTTATATTAGTTTGGATTGGAAGATTAGGAAACTGGGATCAAATGAATACATCACACTCAAAATAACCATAAGAAGAAAAAATGAATGTTGAAAATGAAATGCACAGAGAGAGAGAGAGAGAGAGAGAGAGAGAGAGAGAGAGAGAGAGAGGGGTTGTAGAGGGAGAGAAACAACAAGGCAGCTGCAGGAGGCCCATGTTGAGTTGATGATCTCCTTGTATCCCCGAGATGCCTTTAAGGAAGAGACATAGAAATGGAAATAACATAGACTTGAAGAAAATGACTTCCGATGTTGTAAAAATATACACTATCGATTTGCAAAAGAAACCATACACTTTATTTGTAATTTCTACTATATTATCCTTTATCATTGTATGTATATACTATTATGCAAATATGTCTTTCCTTGTTCTACAATAAAAGAAAGACTAAAAAACCTGGGCAAGGGGATTTAAAAAGAAAGTGCAAGAATACCATATTTGGAGTGGAATTAGATGCGCCTGGGGAGGAATTAAGGAAGGAGAAATTGCTTCCTGGACTCTTCTTTTTTTTTTTGGTAAACTGGAACGATAGCGACCTTTTTCGTGTAGAAGGGGGAGATAGAGAGAGAGAGAGAAGAGAGAGATAGCAACCTTTATTGGAATTGGGGAGGGGGTGGGCTGCTGTGCACAGCCGTGCCGTGCACTGTGCACGGGCAGCTGTCTGATCTGTACACAGTCGTGCCGTGCACTGTGCTGTGCACGGGCAGCCGTCCGATCTCAGATCTCATCTCAATCACTTCGCCAACCAACGATCCGGATGTAAAGTAGCCGAGATGAGCTCTTAGCCGTCCGATCTCAGACAGCTGCCCGTGCACAGCACCGCTGTGCACAGCAACCCCCACCCCCCGAGTTCAAAGGTAATGGTGGTATAGGGGAGGTAGTTGGGGGTGGTAGATTAATGTATTTCTCATAGTAGTAAATGCCATTGCACAGTTCGAGAACTTCTGGCCTTCTGGCTTGTTTTACATTGCCCGAGGAAAGTGGCATCCAATGCATCCAACGTCTTCTAAAAACAATAGATATAGGAGGTTATATAGTACTACTCCTACCAAGGCGTGTTTGGCTGAAGGAGTTGAGGCAGGAGATGGAGGCAGGCCGAATATGGAGGGTGGGTCCCACTGCAAAGTCAGGTGTTTGGGTGGAGGATTTGAGGCCGGATTTCTCTCTCAAGCCTGATATGGAACGCCAGCCCCCACCCCATCGTTGGGCAAGCGGCACCACCGCTTGGTGGTAATTTACGAAATTGCCCTCCATTTTGGGAAGGAAATTACGCCCGTGCCCTTCGTTCTTCCTGGTTTGGGTACGAAAGAGGATGGAGAGAAGAGCAAAGAGAGAGGGATGAGGAGGATACCAGAGAGGAGGAGGTCGGTTTGGGTACGGGAACAGCACGTCGCCATCGACACCGGGAGGTCGTTGTCGTCGTTGATCTAAAGCTTGTTGTTGCCGTCGACACTAGGAGGCTATTTCGTCGATTGGTTTCTGTGTTCTTCTTCTTCTTCTTCTTCTCTCTCTCCCTCTCTCTCTCTCTCTCTGCGTATATGGGTGTTTGATCAAAAGAGGAGATTGATCAAAAAAATAAAAGAGGAGAAAAATTATTGAGTGTTTCCAACTCACGGTTTTCATACAATTTTTCAAAATCTAATCTAAATAAATTATTAAATTTTCTTTTTCTTAAAAAAAGTATTCACTTCCTAATTTTTTTAAATCTGGAAATAATATTATTTAATATAAATTATAGTTTACTATATTTTATGTATTTATTCTAATTATTGGGCGCAATTGAGTCATTTTTCCTCCTATCCCATCATATCCACCCTTCAAATCTACCATCTCAAAAAATCATCCAAACACCTCATATACAAATCCACCCTTCTTAGCTAGAAGTGGGACCCGTCCTCATTACAAATCCGCCCTCATACGAATCCACTCTTAAATCCGCCCTCATTTCAAATCTACCCAAATCAAATCCTTCAACCAAACGGGCCGCTAGAGTTGTAGCTTTCTGTTTAAATCTTTGAAAATAGTTTTGCCTTGAACGTGAATAAACATAATTTAAGGGTGCTAACAAAAGAATAAATAAAGTATACATATGTCAACATAGTTTAATACTCCTCTCGGTTTGTGTTTGTTGGTTCGTTTGGAGAACAACTTATTAAGTATGACAACATAATTATGGCACTTTTTGTGTGGCAAATTCCCTTTTTAGCCCTTCTACAAATGATGGTAATTGCTAATATGAAAAAGCACTACTAGAAAAAGTGTTAAAGATCTCAGTTTTTTAGTGTGATCTTTCACTTTTAACCTCAGTTTCAAAACCGTGGTCTATCAAGGTGTAACCAAAAGTCCATATCTTTTAACCACAATACAAAACCGCGATTAAAACTCATTAAAACCATGATCTTTACTTCTTTCCATCTCAGTTTTTTCCTAAAACCGTGATCTTTAACTTCTTTCCATCTCAGTTTTTTCCTAAAACTGTGATCTTTACCATTTTATGGTCTCAGTTTTACCTAAAACCGTGATTATTGCAAAAAAAAAGAGACCACACTTTTACATAAAACCGAGATTATTTTTTCCCATATATAGTCTCACTTCTACATAAGAGATCCTGAATAGATTTTTTTTTTATGAATTAGATGACACCCAACGTCTACAATTAAATTGTGACGACATAAGTAAATCAAAAATATATATTAGCTGACAAATTGATCGTACATTTTGAATTAGGAACATTTGGTACAACCACAACCTAACAAAGGGAGTAGAAACTATACAATGAAAACTGAAAAATAACATACAAAATAACTACAATAACTACCCTAAGAAGTAATCTAATCCCGGTGACACGTCCATGTGCGCAATCACTCCAAACTCCAAACGATCCTTACAACTAGCTCTCTTCAAAAGGGCATCTACTGCATTTGCCTGAATAATAACAAACAACAAGAAAGGGATCAATGAACTTCGAAGTCTATGTTCTGACAAGGACTAAAAGAAAGTTATCAACATATAACAAGACAGAATATGAAAAATCTACGATGCTTAGCTTAGAATATAGATAACAGGTTTAGTAACATCCAACTTCTAAAATCATATGCAATCTCACTTGCACATTAAAAGGCATATTTGGTTAGATGTGTAGGGAAAAGATATGTAGGGAAGTTCTTTATACAAATGCAGGGCTTGTTTCCTGCATCCCTGCCCAGATATGTTAGAATCTGTAGAGGAAAAAGAAAATGTATCGGCAAATTAACTATATATCTATCCCTTTTTTCCACTCTCAACAAATATGATCCAAATGGCCTTAAGGTATTATCACAACGATTGCTTTCTACAAGGGACAAAACAGAAATTGTGGCATGAAGTCCAAAACCTGTAGTAGACCTTCATTTTGTCCTCCACCAGTATAAGAAATCTTTAGCTTGTGATGGTCACCTCCTCTTCAAATTCAAGTAGCAGATACCGAGCTAATATCTGCATGGATGTACTACTAGGGTTATGATGTGGTGACTTTAGAACCACCCCATAAAGACGTTCAGGGCCAGTGACATTAAGCAACTTAGAGAGAAAATTTGACGGGGGAACCAAAAATAAGGCAGTCCATTCATCAAATATGGCTACCTCAGCCCGCTTGTTTTTCCCTAAATATTGCAAAAACTCAGTGTACGGTACAAAATCCTCTTCACTATCAGGCAAAAAGTAAACAACAGTGAATCCTATGGCCTCGGTGCAGTGTTTTGCTAACACGTGAAGGCCTATTTTGGCCGAGCAATTGACCATGACAAGACTACAGGATAGAAAAGCTCAATATCAGTAAAAGAAATGAAAGCACAAATACTTCATGTCCTACACCTATCACATCTAATTACAGAGTTCTGAGTAAGTGGAAAGTACCACTGGGAATCTACTAGGGAAATCCGAAAAACCAAACGTGCAAGGAAATACTAAATGGATAGAGAGCAGAACAAACTTAGGCCATGATCTCCTAAGACCACAAGCAATCCCCCAACGAATCTAATTAAGTACTTAATATGTAAGCAGCACATTGAAGTTCATGATCTCCTAAGACCAAAAGCAATCCCACAATGAACCGGATAAAACATGTAATGACGAAAGAAGCACATTTGAGTACAGCAAAGGTTATACACACAAATAAGCTATCAAATACAAGAACAGATCACCAACGTCAGATAATCACTTTGGGCAGAACAGTTTATGCACACATCATATCACAAGCATTAAAGAAGTCATATAGAATGTAGTTAATAGAATTAGTCAAAACAATAGCGATCAATACTTGTTTTATGCATGGTGAAGTATGAGGATTAATAGGACAGAACCACCGCTGTGTTATCCGGCTTTAACCAACCAAAAACTAAAAGACAGAACATAAAGACAATGCAAAGAAACAAATGGAAACATGCAAAATAAAAGAAATGACACACCGATCATCACGTGATCCACAGAGTCATACCTTTTTCCCATTCCCTACCGGATGGGGTAAGAAAACTTTTAGTGGTATACTAGACCGTTGAAAATGTGTTATGCTAGCGCTCGTAATAAAATCTATCGCTTGACCTCGCCAAACACTTAAGTTCAGCGTCCCCTGGATCAAAACAAAGTAATAAATGATACAACCTAGCGTGCACTCTAGGAAATACCAAACCTTACCCATAGACCTAAACTGCCACTGATAGGGTCAATCTCGGAGTGCATGGATCATTAACGATAGACTATTACCAAGAAAGACTATTGAAAGCCCTTGTTACACTAGCACATTAGTGAAATCTTTTCATGTGATTTATCTCCAAGATTTTATTCGATGCAAAACAAATAACAAAATATAACCAAAGTAGAACAAAGCATGCATAGCTAAACTAAAAGCGAACAAAGTAAGAAAGAAAAACAATTCTGCCATAAAGAGAGAGAGAGAATGAAAAATTAGAGAGAAAAAGAAAGAAAAGGTTCAGCCACACATGGGCTACGAACATGTAGCATGCCATTAAGAACTATTAGCATAAACAAAGCACTCCCAGCTCCACTCTTTGCCAAAAATTGAATTCGACCATGCCACAAGATAAGATACTTGGAGTAAAGCAATTGCCGAATTCGTTTTAAAAACTTAAGTTCCTCCAAGTGCGTAGCCCAAACCAAATCAATTTTCAAGTTGTTGACAAAATCTACAATATAAGGATGATAAACCACAAGATAATTGTCAACACCAAGAAAATCAATATGTTCTATGATTGGTAACTTCTCAAGAATAGGCTCACATGGATCGTGTTTTTCTATCAAAGAGTATAAGAAATCTACCGCAGCATCCATCTCTTTAGCAGTGAGACGATCAAGGGACAGAGGATTTGAAGGGACAATTACAGCTTCCATGGGCGCCAACTCTTCAAAGATTGGTCCATAAGCATCTGGTTTAGCCAACAACGAATACAAGTAATCCACTTCGGCATCCATTTCCTTAGCGGTGAGAGGTTTTGCCAATGGATCTTCATAGTACACGCCCGAAGCTTCAAGTATATTCATCTCGTGAGCAAGGAGTAATTCCTCCGGGGAAGAATCAGAATACGAGGGATCAGAAGAGACAACTTTAGTGATGAGGCGTTTCCCCCCTGGATCATCATATAGAGGGGGATCCACAAGAGAGGGGAGAACCTTCTTCTCTATCAAAGGTAGTTCTTCAAACTCTTCAAATTTTGGGGTCCAAGCGTTCACAGCACACACTTCATCCTCGTCTTTGAGCAAGGAATACAAATAACTGACTTCGGAAGATTCGAGAAATTCAACCTCTTCGGCTGTAAGAGCGACTTCCAATGAATCACTATTGAGCAACGCATCCACATGTTCATCTATGAGAGTGTCAATAAGGCTCACTTCATTCACGTTCTCGTCAACCCCCATTTGATTGCCCACATTAAAAATATTGACCTTCATCTTCATGTTACCGAAAGGTCATGTTGAGAAGTCCATTTTGACAATTGATAATCGCATCTGCTGTAGCCAAAAAAGGTCTCCCAAGAATAACTGAAGTAGAAGTAGCCAAAGAGTCAGTTCGATTGGTGTCAAGAATTACGAAATCCACCGGATAAACAAACTGTCCAACTTGTACTAGAACGTCTTCTACTACTCCCCTCGGTGTGCGAACACTCCGATCGGCCAACTGTAGTGTAACTCGAGTAGGTCTCATCTCCCACAACCCAAGTTCTTGATAAACAGAAAATGGAAGAAGATTGACACTTGCACCAAGATCAAGCAAAGCTTGCTCGATACGCTTTCCTCCAATGGTGACCGCAAAAGTAGGACTCCCCGGATCCTTGTACTTCGGAGCGATATTCGTCTGAATGATAGAACTCACTTGCTTCGTAAGAAATATCTTCTTTTGAACATTAAGTTTGCGCTTCCGAGTGCATAGATCTTTAAGAAACTTGGCATATGACAGAATTTGCTTAATCGCATCCATTAGAGGGATGTTGATCTTCACTTGATTGAACAACTCATGCAACTCCGCATTCAAATTGGGTTTCGCCAAAGCTCTCAAACGGTTGGGAAATGGAGCCGGTGTTGGAATAACTTGAGGATCCGGTACACTTGGTTCCTTCGCCTTACCCTTACCATTTTCCTTTGAAACCTCTTCGCTTGCCTCCTTGGGCGATTCCCCAAGAGTTGATGTAGGAAGTGAACGATCGATAAGAGGGGGCAAATAAGATGGCTCCGGAGGCATCTCTACTTGGTTATCCACCACCTTTCCACTCCGAAGAGAAATAATCGCCTTTGCTTGCTCGGGGAAAGTCACCAAAGAGCTAGCAAAGTGAAGACCTTGAGAATTAGGTGGAGTGGATGTCGTTTGCGGATTAGGTTGAGGTTGTGTTGGAAACTTCCCCTTTTCTTGTTGAAGCATACCCAAAGTTGTTGTCAACTTCCTTAACTGATTTCTAATGTCATTCATCATCTGAGTTTGTTGCTCATTGATAACAGTTTGACTTTGCAAGAGAGCACTGAATTGATCTTCCCAAGAACGCTTTGGTGGTTGTTGAAACTGTGTAGGTGGTTGTTGAAATTGATTAGGATGTAGGAATGAACTGGATTGAGCAAAACCGGGCGGACCTTGAGCTTGAGGAAAACGGAAAGCATTTTGAGGTTGCTTCCAAGGCAGTTGAGGAGCGGAAGGGGCTTGAGAAGAACCCCCTTCATTAGATTGATTCCAACGGAAAGCCGGATGTTGACGTGTACCCGGATTGAAAGATTGAGCATAAGGGTCAAAACGTTGAACGGCTTGAACTTCCTCCAGAGCAATCCCATTAATCACATTCTTCAAAGCCGGAATGTTTGGACAAGTCTCGGTAGAATGGCCCACCATCTCGCAAATAACACAAACTTCCTCTACTTGGCGTACCACTTTGACCTCTTGAGATTGAGCACTTTTAAGTTCCAACTTGTCAAGCTTTCGAGCAATTTCCTCCAAGCGAGTTTCAAATGCACTTTGTTCCGAGATAGAAAATTTTCCCGTACCAGTGGGACCTTGATTGAACATTGCTCTCTCCCCCGGATCTGTAAACTGCCACGCTTGAGTTTTCTCGGCCAAAGACTCAAAATAATCCCATGCATCCTCCGATGTCTTTCCCATAAAATCACCTCCACCCAAAGTATCGAGAAGCTTTTTACTTTCTTGAGAACACCCCATCTAGAAATAATTGACTTGAAGATACAACGAAAAATTATGATGAGGAACCGCCATGAGTAAGTCCTTGTACCGTTCCCAATACTTGTGAAAAGTCTCGTCCTCCCTTTGCTTGAAATTCTGAATTTGATCCATAAGCAATTTCGTCCGACTGGCCGGAAAGAACTTTATAGTAAAAGCATCTTGAACCTCCCTCCAAGTACATAATGAACGAGGCTTCAAAGAATTAAACCATTGTTTTGCCTTATCCTTCAGAGTGAATGGAAATAGCTTAAGGCGAGCTTGATCAAGTTGATTCTGAGCAGGGACCAAAGGATGCAAACGGACTCAAACTCCCGAATATGAGAATACGGATCCTCCAACTCTCGACCCCGAAATTCTGGAATCACCCGAAGATACTCAGCTTTGAATTCAAAGACATTCCCAGCAGCTGGAGTCGGAATAACGATAGGCGATATTTGAGGACCCCTTTCTGGATTGAGATATTCGCAAAGAGTACGAACAACAGCTTCTTCGGCCATTGGGCCTTTGCGAATAAGTTTGCGATTTAATTTGCGAGGTGGAGAATGCGCAGGATAAGCCCGAGTGATACTCCGGATTTTAGGCGGAGAAGAAGAAAGATGAAGCCGATTGGAAGTTGGGCTTCGGAACACAGGCATACACAAAAAGAAATACTGCTAACTAACTAACAGCAAGTTACCAGACTAGAGGGGCTACGCCGCCACCTCATCTCAACAAACAGAAAATGCGAGGGGTTATGCCACCACCTCGGCTAAGCAATGCAATCAAATTAAGCTAAGTAAACTAACAAATTAAACTAAACTAACTAAGAAAACACTCAATATTTAGCTTGGCTTCGTTACACCTCAAGTTTGACAACAAGGTCAGGTTAGAGGTATCCACCAAACTAAATACAAGCAACTAACACATAAACTACTAAACTACTACTACTAAGCGAACGCGGGATACTTACAGTGGTTTGTCGAACCTCGAAGAAAGCCATAATAAGAAATCCCCGGCAACGGCACCAAAAATGCTTCGTTTTCTCCGGTATTAGGAATAACGCCCCAAGCATAGGGCTTAATACGTCATATGAAGCATAATAATCCGGAAGACCGGGATCGTACCCAAGGGAATTATATTATGACTTGGCTCGGATTTGTAGAAGTAAGCAAGGATTTCGGCTATTAGGTAGCCAACCGAGTTTTTCTTTGAAACAGTGGAAAAGAAAGGGCTAAATTAAAACGAATAAACTAGGAAAAGATAGGCTAGGTCTAGGAATCACTAGCCCTCATGACTCGGGCTAAATCACATTTTCACCCAATTACGCAATTTAAGATACTTACGCAAAGTTCTTAAACCGGAAGTTAAGATGGTTTGAAAATCAAGCTAGCTCTAGAATTCTCTTGGTAAACACCTCATGCGAAAGAGCCCTAAGCATCACGTGTGGTGGGTAGTCGATGCTCCCACCTACACGTGATCAAAGAGGTTAACACCTCGGTAATTTACCAAACGAATCCGAACCCCACATCAATTTCCAAATCCAAAGATTAAAACTTTATTGGTGAAAATGCAATTTTTGCCCAAGCCATGGGATGCTAATCATCCCATGACCTAACCCTTGAAACTACTCACACATATCTATGAAGATAAGAGCAAGCAAAAATCTACTTAGCATAATGGAAAGACAACACTAGAAGAAAATTGACTTAAAAGATAGATCGGAAGAAGAGTAACAACTTTTATAAAGCACAAATTACCAAAACTAAGCTAAATAAAGCAGAAAATTAACTATTAAATGCTGGAAATTCAAGAACAAGTAAGAACAATACCAAAAAGTAAATGCAATCTAAGCTAGATCTAGAAATGTACTAAAAACGTTCTATTCTAATTGTTTTTGGATCTCATACATCACTCTATTTATTCCACGCCTGGAATATTCCCTGGATATGCTCTGGAAATCCACGCTATGGCCCTCGGCATCGCTGGCAATAGGCATAAGCTGGGCCACTAAAGGGCTCGGCATTGATGTCAAGTAATGTAGTCCATCGATGCCGAGGCTGGTAAGGATCTGGACCACTAATAAGCTCGGCATGGATGTAATGTAAAAAGGCCCATCGATGCCGAGGTGAATAAGGCCTTGATCGCTGCTTGGGCTGCTGGCCTGCTCGAGCGGTGCCTTGATCTGCTCGGGCGTCGCCTGGTCTTGCCTTGGCAATTTGGCTTCTGCCTGGGCAACTTGGTTCTGCCTTGGCTTTTGCTCTGGCCATGACTGATTCTGCCCGAGCTGCTCCTCTTAGTTTGGCTCTGCCTTGGCTGCGCCTTGGCCATGCCTTGGCCATCGGGCCATTCTCAAGCCATGACATGTTTTGGGCCTTTAAAGCTTCTTATTAGGCAATTTACCTACAAAACAGCACCAACACATTCTACGAGCAAAAATCATTAAAGATAACTAATTAGCAGCTAAATTAACCTAAAACTAGACACTAGCGCACCCTCTCATTACATTCCCAGGTGCTTATCAGTGTGTGACTATCCCAGAAAGATACACTTAAAAGACCGAGGATCAAGTTTACTCCTATCAGGGTCAAGAGTATGAACATAACAGGTACACCTAAAAACCCGAGGAGGGAGAGAGTGGAGAGGCTGACCAGGAAATAAGACTGTATGGGGAACCCGACCATCTAAGATCATAGAAGGCATACGGTTGATGAGGTAACAAGTAGTGAGAACAGCGTCACTCCAATATGACTTAGGGACCTGCATGTGAAATAATAGAGCACGCATAACCTCAGACAAATGCCTAATCTTGCGCTCAGTAACTCCATTCTGTTGTGGAGTCTGAGAGCATGACGATTGGGGAACAATGCCATGATCAACAAAAAACTGAGAAAGTTGATGGTGAAAATATTTGCGTGCATTATCTGAACGAAATATCTTAATACAAGTATCAAATTGATTTTTGACTTCCACGTAAAAAGTTTGAAAAACAGATTTCAATTCAGATCGCTCTTTCATTAGATAAAGATATGTGATACGAGAAAAATCATCTACAAAAATAACGTAATACTGAAAACCAGAAACACTAGGCACATGAATAGAACCCCAAATATCTGAATGAACTAACTGAAAAGGACGTGACGCACGACGCTCAACCCTCAGTAAAAAAGTGACTCTACGGTGTTTACTAAACTCACAGACCAACTTATTAATAGAACGACAGGAGGGCACAAGGTGCTTTAAACTCTGAAGAGATGGATGACCAAGACGACATTGCTGTTGGTAAGGAGATTTTGATGTCTGAAGAGTTGCAGGCTGAGGATTAGTCAGGTAATATAGGCCACCTCGCACAGTGCCCCCACCAATCTTCTTCCCCTTCTTGAGATCCTGAAAGACACAACCATGAGGAAGAAATGTGACGGAACAATTTAAAGATTTTGTAAGGCGGCTCACAGACATAAGATTAAACGGTAAACGAGGAACATATAAAACAGATGACAAAGTAAGAGAGGAAGTGACAGGGACGGAACCAGAACCAGTAACAACAGTGGTAGAACCATCAGCCAAGGTAACATGAGATGGTCTACCAACTGGCTGTCGATCAAAGAAAATAGATGTACTAATCATATGATCTGTGGCGCCTGAGTCAATAACCCAAGGAGAGGAAGAGGAGGAGGCAACATAAACAGTAGGAGTACCGGTCTGAGCGAGCGTAGCAGTAGAGGATCCTGTCGCAGCCTGAAATGACATAAAGCGTTGGTACTCCTCAGCTGGAATAGCCACACTATCGGTAGAAGACTGAGTAAACTATCTAGTATCTTGAGAGCTGGCAGCCTGATAAGCCTGGGGAATACCATGAAGATTATAACAGAACTCTACTGTATGATTCGTACCCTGACAATGTGTACAAAATCTGGAATCGCGACCGCGGCCACCTCCCCCTGATATGCGACCCCCACGTTGATCAAAACCACCAAAGCCACGACTAAAACCATGGCCTCCTGAGTCACGACCACGTCCTCCAAACCCAGAATCACGATTGCCAAAGCCACGACCACTCACCCCAGAATCGCGGCCACGACTACTAGACCTAGAATCACGGCCATGACCACGACCATGGCTAACAGAGAAAACAGAGCTGGCAGAAATAGTGGAAGACAAAGCAGAACGGCTAGAAGTCGGTGCAGAAATTGATGATGACTGCCGGAGACGACTGAATACCTCGCTGAGAGGAGGTAAGTCACGATTCTCCAAAATCTGATTACCCACAGGGCCAAAAGTAGATGACGCACCAGATAAAAAATGAGTAACCCTCATGCGCTCACGCTGGCGCCGTATAACCTAAATATTAGCAGAGACTGGCTCACATATATCCAATTCATTACAAATGTGCCGAAACTTAGCATAGTAATCCTCAAAAGAATCATCACCCTGAGATATATTAAAGAAAGACTGATGAAGATCATATGTGCGATGGAGATTGTCGACACCTGAATACAACTCTTTAGCCTGTGTCCACACCTCTCTAGCTGTATCACAAAACATCAACATACTAGCAACCTGTTCTGTCATACTATTCCATAATTCTAAACGAATACGGGCATCAACAGGTTTCCAGGCTCCATATGTGGGTGCATCTGCAGTATGGGGCTCACCAGTCAAATAAGAGTCCTCGGACTGACCCATATAATACACCTCAACAGCTTTAGCCCAAAGAACATAATTACCCCCATTTAATGGTGTAGAGGTAATAAAGTGTCTCTCACGAGCCCGAGAGCCACTAAAAAGACTACCAATACTAGTAGAAAGAGAACCAGAAGTAGTACTAACAATTGTCGAATTAGTACCAGAACCTGTTTGCTCCCCAGACATTTTTCCAAACACGTAAGAAGCAGATGCACCCAACTAATTATGATCACCAACTAATCAACAACGACCAACGACTAGCAAACAGTTAATAACTACCGATTACCGACCACCAACATCAACCACAAAATCTACAAACGAACTTATGAAACAACCACAAATCGCCAGCAACCAAAACTTTCATACTGGAACTAGCAAAAAATCGTGAGCACCAACTAAAACAGCAACAACGAAAGCCACTACACAAATAGTAGAGAAAGCAAATACATGCGACAGAAGCTATGAACAGTAAGCAACCTCATAAGTCAAAAATACCACTGGAAATCAACAGGACCCGCAAGAGATTAACAAATTACAAAAAATCCAAGCAACATCGGATGACCAAATCAGCACTAGACTGCATACCGATGTGTTAGAGGTCAAACAAATATCGGGTGACGAGCAGAATGGAGATTTCGAGTAACGGTAAGGGCTGAATAAGAGCAGTTGATTGTCGGCAGCAACTGGAAAGGTAGGTCAACCACGTGGAGGGCTGTCGAACAAATACCAGTGGGTTGTGAGAGCTGGGTTAGGAATTTCTAGTATGAGGTTAGGATTTCTTTTTTTTTTTTTTTATATGGTTTGGGGGTTCAATTTGGAGTTTTTTTTTTTGTTTATTAGAAAGGATGACGACAAGGGTGGCCGGCGGCGGCAAACGTCGTGGTGACCGGTGGCTACAAGTCAGAAGAGAATTTAGGGTAACAGCTGCTCTGATACCATGTTGTTTAGAGAAAGAGAGAAGAAGTGTTTTAGGGTGTTAAATTAGCCCTAACACATAAATAGCTTTATTTATATTATGTTGAGACTCATTACATAACATGACTACCCGATGTGGGACTAAACTATTCTAACATGGTTAAAACCCAATTTTTCCAGAAACTGTGCGTGGCCTGTTATTTGAAGAGGATGATGACATCAACAAATGTCATCATCCAGTCAGCATCACATGGCACTCTGTCATCCACCATGTCACCTGCCAAATCACCCGCCATGTCATTAGTCCGTACCCATTTGAGGAGCCACGTAAGCGCCACGTGGCTGCGAGTCAACTAATGGACTGACTCAGCATGCACAGTCAGCGTGCATAGTCAACAGAATATTCCCTTGGTTGAAAGGAATATTCCAGAATTTGTTTTGCAATTCCTGAGCCGTTTGGACTCTATTTTTTGCTTGTGAGTAGTCGATTTTGACTATCTTGACGTTTCGAATCCAACCATGTGCTCCATTTCCTGAGATTCAACTCCATGTATGTCTGATTGGTGGATTCTCTTATTTTAAGGATGGTGCATCCTCTATTAGCGGCGGTTTTGGAAGGGGAACCTGTTATGACACTGTTGCAAAGCTCGATGCTTCGATTACTTCCGTGTAAAAGAATATTACCCCAAGCGTAGGGTTTGAATATCGATGAAGCAAAATAATCCGGAGAAGTCCGGGATCGTACCCAAGGGAATTAGTTCATGGCTTGCCTCGGATTTTTAGATGCAAGTAAGGTTTTCGACTTTTAGCCAGTCAACTTGGTTTTACTTTGAACGGTGGAATTAAAATGGCTAAATTAAGAATGAATTAACTAGGAAAAGATAGGTTAGGTCTAGGAGTTTCTAACGCCCACGACTCAAGCTAAATCACACGTTTCACCCAATTACTCAATTTAGGATACTTACGCGAAGTTCTTAAACCGGAAGATAAGATGGTTTGAAAATCAAGCTAGCTCTAGAATTCATTTTGCAAACACCTCGAGCGACAGAGCTCTAAGCATCATGTGTGGTGAGTAGGCGATACTCCCACCTACACATGATCAAAGAGGTTAACACCTCGGCAATTTGACAAACAAACCGAACCCCACATTAATTTTCAAACCAAAGTTTAAAACTTTATTAGGTGAAAAATGTAATTTTTGCTTGAGCCATGAGGTGCTAGTCACCCCATGACCTAACCCTCGAAAACTACTCACACATATCTAGAGAGATAATAGCAAGCAAAAATCTACTTAACATAATTGAAATGCAAGACTAGAAGAAAATTAGCTTAAAAGATAGATCGGGAACTAAGCAACAACTTTAATTAAAGCAAGAGTAGCAAAAGACAACTAATAAAGGCTGGAAATTAAGAAATAAGTGCTGAAAATGAAGAACAAGGCCAGAACAATTCAAAAAGCTCAAAAGTAATCTAAGCTAGATCTAGAAAAATGTACCAAAAACGTTCTACATCATTGTCATTACATCATTCATTTTATTCCCCGCTCAGAATATGCTCGAAAGATGCTTCGAAGATGCTCTGCTAATGCCCTCGGTACCGATAGCCACAGCTTTACATTACTGAGATAGGCTCTCGGTACCGATCGAAGCTATTTTGTCCAATCGATCGCGAGCAGTTAAAGGCCAGTCGATAAGCACTCGGTACCGATCGAAATGATGAGCCTCGATCGATCGCGATCGCTTATCAGTTCTGAACCTTTGAAATCTTCCACACCTTGGCCACGCCTTGGCCACAGCTTGGCCACAACTTGGCCACGGCTTCTGCCCAGGCTGTTGCCTTGTCTTCGCTCTTCTGCCTTGGCGATTCTGCTTCTGCCTTGGCGCTGCTCAAGCTGGGAAGTTCCTGCCTTGGCTACTCACTGGCTGGGCTGCTTCATTCTCAGGTCATGCCATGTCATAGGCCTTAAAACTTCTTTATTAAGCGATTCGCCTACAAAAACAAAACAGACAACCTCTACGAGCAAACATATTTAAAAACAGCTAATTAACAATTAAATTAAACGAAACCTAGACACTAGCGCACCCTTTCATTACATTTCCGGGTGCTTATCACGCCCCCCAACTTAGGGTTTGCTAGTCCCTAGCGAACAAAATAAAACGAACTTGAAAACAAGCTACTATGCAATCTTTCCGAATTTTCACAACTTAGAGCATGCTCCACATTATCACCTAGCAAGAGTTCAATCATTCCGGCTTTTTATTTCATTCCTACAACTCGCAATTTCAGTGTCCGATTAAACAGGCTAAGTAACAAGCAAGTTAATGAGCAAGCTAAAAAGGTTTGTGTCCTCGAACAAAGGTAGGATACGGGACACAAAACCTTGCGAATTCAGAGTCAAGCCATATCCACCGAAAAAGTGCTTGACAAACAGGCATTAGCGAACAAGAGATACTATGCCCCAACTAACTACAGCACTTTATTCAACAGAATTAAACGCAAGCAGATGAAATATGGATAACGAAAGGAAAACATGCCATAAGCTAATTATGCAACCATCAGACAGTCAATCATAAAGGAATCCAAACGCACAAAAGATCAACTAAGGTCTTTTTTAAGCTTTTAATGACCGTGGTTTCAAAGAACAAGTTAGCCAAAATAGGCGACGGTCTTTTTCTAGCTTGGTTAACTACCCGAGTGACCGCCGCCAACAATTAAAAAGAACCAAGTCAAGGCCAAACCGGCCAAACCAATAAACCAACTACTAACTAACAATGTACCAAACTATGCTACGAAATGAAATGACAAGAAACAAAATAAACTAAGGGATAGGATAGTTGGCATGTCAACCAACCAAGACCCCGACCAAGTAAGGGGAATTTCTAAAGCCGCTGACCCAGCATCACATCACCACCACATGTCGCCACCTCATCCTTCCTCTTCATCATCATCCAGTTCCTCTTCCTCTCCGAAATCATCACTCACTTCTGGCACAATGTCTTGTTCTGGTACGAACTTCTCCCCATGTTGACGTTCAAGAACCGAAGTTTGCCAAGCCACCTCTTTCTTAAGCTGTGATTGCTCCCTCAGAATTTGTCTCCTTTCCACTTTCCCTTTCCTCAAACTCTTGATAATAGAAATGTTCTGGCAACAGAGTAGCCTAATCCATGTACTCTGTTTGGATTTCTTTGAAGGCACAGTAGTCAAATAGCTGCCAGAACCCAAGATTTTAGCTTCGGTTGCTCGAGCTTGCGAAATACTCTTCATATCAAAAGTGTCGGTCATTGGTCCCGGCTCAAGATCCTCCAACTTTTCATATTCCGCACCCCTAACACCTTGTTCCTTGCACAGAGTCGTGATCATACATGGAAATGGCATACAGGCTGTAGATAGGGTATCATTTTTGAAGTCTACCAACTGAGTAAAAATAAAGAATGCCCAATCCACTACCACATCTTTTGCAGCGAAAGCATACAACAACTCTCCACTCTTCCTAGTTGGCTTATGCTCAGCCCCTCTCGGATAAATATTATAGTGAAGCACTTTGTTCAAAAACCGATACGATCCTTTAAACTTCCCGGGCACATGGGGGAGTTCAGCCTCAGACATATCCAAATATAGCTCTTTGTTTATGACTCCTAAATCAATTTGCATGCCTTCAATTGGATAAGTAACAGATTCGGGAGTTGGACGAGTGATTTTCAAGTAACGGGCTATGTCATTGGGCGTGATCACAATATCTATGTTCGCAACCCTAGAAGTAATAGCAGCATTGGGATCATTCTCCCACTCACCAACAGGCACTTTCAACTTTTTATAAAATTCAACAACTAACTTTTTATTATAACCCTCTAGTTTTTCAGTCCAGAAAGTAAAACCTTTTCGCATGACAATGCGGAGACCGAGATGCTCCTTCCCCAAAGCTTCAGCAGCCACCTGCCTCTCATTCTTGAATTTCCGTTTGTCCATGCTTGCTTCCCAATTCCTCTGTTTGTCCGCTGCCATTTCCTGCGGAGTTCGTCTCCTTTTCCGAGTTCGAACACCCGACATTCCCCCTGCCTGATTTCCCTCCTCATCTGACTCAGGCAAAAAATCATCATCCTCCTCTTCAATTTCGGGTTGAGAAGAGGTTGCCCGATGCGCGGTCTTTTTGATTCTCGGCATTGAAAGCAAAAAGGGTTTGGGTTTTATTATTTTTTTTTTTGGTATTTTCGGATTTTTGCTAGGGTTTATGGGATTTTTGGATTTTTGAGTGAAATGGGTGGATGCATGGTCAAAATATGGTGGGGATTGGAAATTTAAGGGGATAATAGGAAAGAAATTCGGATTCTTGGGTAAAAAGGTTGAAAATTTCGGAGTTGAAAGAGAAGAGATGGGTTTACCTTGATTTTTGGCTTGAAACTTGAAATTGGTGGAGAATACTTGAAGATTCTTGAAGGAGTTGAAGGATTTGATGGATTTCCTGTGGCAAGTGGAGGATTTTGATGGACTATTGGAGGTTGAGGGTTAGGGTTTAATGGAGAAAAGAAGGAGAAGAAACGGGTTCAAAAGATGGGAATGAAGTTATGGGACTTCAGTCGTGCACTTCTGCCTCTTCAAAACTGATAAGGGGACGGTACCGATTGACAAAACAACCTTCGATCGATCGCGAACCAGCTTGCTCAAATCCCTGATAATCAACTCGGTACCGATTGAACTTCTTTTTGTCGATCGATCGCGAGAAGCTTAACTGTCCCAGCCGTTAACGATCTCGGTACCGATTGAGGCCAGTTTATCCAATCGATCGCGAGGTCTTTAACTCAGGATTTATCCTTCTTCAATTTAGTCCCCAGAACTTCAAATGACTTCAAATAACACCCCCTAAACACCTTTGCACAATGAACACTCTCCCATAACAACCCTCCAAACACCGGTCACCTAGGTTAAACAAAGAACGGAGAAATAACAGGCTGCAACATAGGACTAGGTGACACATATGTGGTATGATCATGCAAAGAATGCCTTGTATCCTTTCTTAAGTGCGCTTTGGATTCCAAAATGATTGAAAATCGACATTAAACACAATTAGAGATGGACATGCGATTATTTACCTAACTACAAGCAATTTATTGGAAAGGTGGGGATATGGGCCAAAACTTGCTCAAAACTTAGCCCATTCAATTTTCAACTAAGCATGCAAATCGAGAAGCACAAAATTTCTTAGGATTGCCATGAACTCTTGCCAACTACCAATGATTGAGCATGCAGTCATGAACAAAACTCAAAACCATGACAAAAGGAAAGATTTGCAAGTAAAAACCTTTTATTTATTTTTGAAATTTTTAATTTTCTCATTTTTTGGAATTTTTTTTCAAATTTAACACAAAACACAAAAATCAAACAAATAGCACATAAGCTAACCCCTCCCCCCAACTTAAAGTGATGCTATGCCCTCATAGCATTAGGAACAAGAGCGAAGAAAGGAAGAGTGCGCGAATGTACCGTCCAAGGGAAATGTCAACCCCTAAATACCTCGACCAAGTTGGAGGATTTTATGTCAATGTATTGCTCCAGCCAGATTAGATGCTTCCAGGGTTCACTCCTTCGGTTCTACCAACTCGGAACCATAGCTAGTCACACAGGGCCATATCCAAAGCTTTATCGGACTAACAACCGCGGCGCTTAGCCGCACCCATGCTTAGGGCTCCTGAACGCCTCACTCACTCCGGCTTTAGACCCAATCCACCAAGGCTGGTGTGGTAGCACATAAACCCTGCAGAAGACTTAAAAGAACGACCTTCCACAAAACAAATGACATTAGAACCACCGGCCCGTGTTATCCGGCTTCAAACCAAACAAAAATGAAAAGACAGAACATAAAGATAAACACAAAGAACAAATGAAAACATGCAAAACATAATGAAATGCACCACCTGATCATCACGCGATCACACGAGTCATACTTTTCTTCCCATTCATTACCGGGGGGTAATTAATAGGTGGCTATACTAGACCGTTGAACATGTGTTATGCTAGCGCCCGTAATAAAATCTATCGCTCGACCTCGCCAAACACTTAAGTCCAGCATCCCCTAGGATCAAAAACAAGCAAGGACAAGATACAACTTAGCGTGCACTCCAGGCAATATCAACCCTCACTCACAGACCTAAGTTGCCTCCGATTAGGGGCAATCGCGGAGAGCATGGATCATTAACGATAGACTATTACCAAGAAGAACTAATGAAAGCCCTTGTTACACTAACACATTGGTGATATCTTTTCATGTGAGGTGTCTCCAAGACTTTATTCGATGCAAACATAAAACATGCAAAGCTAAGATAAAGAGAAAAGAGCAAGAAAGAAAGAAAAACAAATATGTACAGTATATACACATTTAATATCAGAACTCGGAGCGTCAAAGTCACAGCTAGACTCCGCCAAACAGTTAAGTTCAGCGTCCCTTAAGATCGTAACCAGGCAAGCAACAAGACAGAGCCAAGTGCGCTAGCACGGGAGTATCAAGGCCTAGCCTAAGGATCCCTATCGCCCCCGTTGGGACTAATCTGGAAGGCGTGAATGGTTTACTGTGAATTACTCCTATCAGAAGAGCTAACTAAAGCCCTATGTCACTGATATCAAATGATTTGCCCTTCGAACCGGAGCTGGGCACACGATCCTTTTTTTAGTAGCGGCGTGCGGAGCTACATATACCCAAGTCAATGGTGGGTACCTCCTACCCAGGGGCCTGGTCCGACAAACAGTTAAGTTCAGCGGTTACGCTTGCGCTCCCCGTGCAATTTAATTCAACACAAACTATCGAACAAGGCCATCCGCGTAAGCAGGATCGACCAAATCTTCATCGGGCTCTCCAACTTCAAAACCTCCAAGAAAATGCTTAAGCCTTTGTCCGTTCACCTTAAAAGAGGAACCATTGTTCATGTTCTCTATTTCTATTGCCCCATGAGGGAAAACGGTTTTGACAACATAAGGACCGGCCCATCGTGACCGCAATTTACCGGGATGAAGATGCAACCGAGAGTTATACAATAAGACTTTTTGGCCCGGTTCAAAATTTTTAATCACAATTCTCTTATCATGCTTCTCTTTGATTTTAGATTTATAAGCAATAGAGTGGTCGTAAGCATTATACCTCATCTCCTCAAGTTCCGTCAATTGAAGCTTTCGATGAGCGCCCGCAAGAGGTAGATTGAAATTAAGCTTCTTAATCGCCCAATACGCTTTGTGTTCAAGTTCAACCGACAAATGGCAAGCTTTTCCATAGACGAGCCGATAAGGAGACATACCCAAGATAGTCTTGTAAGCAGTACGGTAAGCCCACAAAGCATCGACCAAGCGAGTTGACCAATCCTTGCGGGTAGGATTAACCGTCTTCTCCAAGATGTTCTTGATCTCTCGATTCGCTAGCTCCGCTTGACCATTTGTTTGAGGATGATAAGCCATTGAAACCTTATGAATAATTGAATACTTCCTCATCAAAGCAGCAACAAATCGGTTGCAAAAGTGAGACCCTTGATCACTGATTATAGCCTTTGGCATCCCAAATCTCGATAAAATGTTGTCCCTCAGAAATTCAACCACCACTGAATGATCATTAGTGCGTGTAGGAATCGCCTCTACCCATTTAGAAACATAGTCAACTGCTAACAGAATGTAGAGGTAACCGAAAGATGAAGGGAAAGGGCCCATGAAATCAATGCCCCAGCAATCGAAGACTTCAATGATGATTATCGGAGTAAGAGGCATCTCATTTCTTTGAGTAACACACCCTAAGAGTTGACAACGAGCACAACTCCGACAAAAGGCAAACGTATCCTTATACAAGTGCGGCCAATAAAATCCACATTGCAAAATCTTGGCGGCGGTCTTCTTGAACGAGAAATGACCCCCACAAGCCTCCGTATGACAAAATTTAATCACGCTTTGTTGCTCAGAATCGGGAACACAACGACGAATAAGTTGGTCGGCGCAATACTTAAAAAGGTATGGATCATCAAAGGAGAACCTCTTCACCTCGGATAGAAAACGGCGCCTTTCTTGAGCATTCCAATGAGGCGGAGTCAAACCCGTCACCAAATAGTTCACGATATCCGCGTACCATGGGGTTGTAGAGATTCCAAACAATTGCTCATCGGGAAAAGAGTCCACAATAGGAAGATTCGGTGTAGGATCCTCAAACTGTAGCCTCGACAAATGGTCGGCTACCACATTTTCAACACCCTTCTTGTCCTTGATAGTCAAATTAAACTCTTGAAGAAGGAGAATCCATCGGATCAAGCGGGCTTTAGCATCTTGCTTCGTAAGGAGATATTTGAGAGCGGAGTGATCCGTGTACACAATGATCGGAGCGCCACCAATTAGATAAGACCAGAATTTATCCAGAGCGAACACCACCGTAAGTAACTCTTTCTCTGTGGTTGTATAATTCACTTGAGCGTCATTCAAGGTTTTGCTCGCATAATGAATCATATAAGGATGCTTGTCCTTTCTTTGCCCCAAAACGGCTCCCACAGCATAATCACTTGCATCACACATAAGCTCGAAAGGTAAACTCCAATCCGGTGGCTGCATAATAGGAGGGGTGGTAAGACTAGCCTTCAACTTAACAAACGCTTGCTCGCATGCAGGGGACCACTCGAAAGGTACGTCTCTAGCAAGAAGTTGGCACAAGGGTCGAGAAATAGCACTAAAGTCCTTGATGAATCGGCGATAGAATCCGGCGTGCCCGAGAAACGAACGGATGTCCTTCACACACTTTGGAGTCGGGAGATTGGAAATGAGATCGATCTTTGCCTTATCCACCGCGATACCATCCGATGATACAATATGACCCAAAACAATTCCTTGAGTGACCATGAAATGACACTTTTCCCAATTTAGCACCAAATTCTTCTCTTCACATCTTATCAAAACTTTTTCTAAGTTGGCCAAGCATGACTCGAACGAGTCGCCAAACACAGAAAAATCATCCATGAAAACCTCTAATATCTTCTCGACCATATCACTAAAAATCCCCATCATGCATCGTGAGAAAGTCCCCGGAGCGTTGCATAACCCAAACGGCATCCGACGATAAGCAAAAGTTCCGAAGGGGCAAGTGAATGTCGTCTTCTCTTGGTCTTCTAGAGCAACTTCGATCTGATTGTACCCAGAGTATCCATCCAAGAAACAATAGAATGCATGTCCAGCTATTCTCTCCAAGATCTGATCGATAAAAGGCAAGGGAAAGTGATCTTTTCTGGTGCTTGCGTTGAGCTTTCGATAGTCGATACACACCCGCCATCCTGTCTGAACACGAGTTGGCACAAGCTCATTCTCCTCATTGCGCACAACGGTGACCCCAGATTTCTTTGGTACGACCTGAACTGGACTCACCCATTTACTATCAGCAATAGGGTAAATGATACCCACATCGAGCAACTTTAAGACTTCCGCTCGGACCACATCCTTCATAATCGGATTCAAACGACGTTGGGGTTGGCGAGACGGCTTGACATTATCGTCCAAAGCGATATGATGAGAGCACAAAGTAGCATCAATTCCTTTAATATCCGCAATGGTCCACCCGATAGCCTTCTTATGCCTCCTTAATGAATCAAGCAATTTCTCCTCCCGAGGAGTCCCAAGAGAAGAAGAAATAACCACAGGATAAGTCTCGTGATCTCCAAGAAAAGCATATTTCAACGTGTCGGGCAAAGGTTTCAATTCCAGCTTCGGTGGTTCAATACTAGATTGTAGAACTTTCTTCTCAAGTGGGGGAAGCTCTTCGAATTCATCGCACTTTGGGACCCAAGAATGCATAGCACACGCTTCATCTTCCTCATTGAGCAATGATAATAAATAATTCACTTCAGAAGACTCAAGAAATTCGGCCTCTTCGGTGGTAAGAGCAACTTCCAAAGGATCGCTATAAAGCAATTCATCCACGTGTTCCTCCACAAGAGTATCAATAAAGCTCACTTCATTCACGTTCTCATCATCCCCCATTTGACTGCCCACATTAAAAACATTGACTTCCATCTTCATGTTACCGAAAGTCATATTAAGAAGTCCATTTCGACAATTAATAATAGCATCCGCGGTTGCTAAGAAGGGCCTCCTGAGAATAACCGGAGTAGAAGTAGCCAAAGAATCATTTGGATTAGTGTCAAGAATCACAAAATCCACCGGATAGACAAACTGGCCAACTTGAACTAGAACGTCTTCTACTACTCCCCTTGGTGTACGAACACTCCGATCGGCCAACTGTAGCGTAACTCGAGTAGGTCTCATTTCCCCCAACCCAAGTTCTTGATAAACAGAAAACGGAAGCAGATTGACAGTTGCACCAAGATCAAGTAGAGCTTGCTCGATACGCTTCCCTCCAATAGTGACAGCAATGGTGGGACTCCCTGGATCCTTGTATTTCGGAGCAATACTCGTCTGAATAATTGAACTAACTTGCTCGGTCAAGAAGATCTTCTTTTGAACATTCAACTTGCGCTTTCGAGTGCATAGATCTTTAAGAAACTTGGCATATGACGGAATTTGCTTAATTGCATCCATTATAGGGATGTTGATCTTCACTTGATTGAACAACTCATGCAACTCCGCATTCAAATTGGGTTTTGCCAAAGCCCTCAAACGGTTGGGAAATGGAGCCGGTGTTGGAATAACTTTAGGATCCGCATCACTTTGTTCCTTCGCCTTACCTTTACCATTTTCCTTTGAAACCTCTTCGCTTGCCTCCTTAGGATATTCCCCAAGAGGCGGTGTAGGACTTGAATGGTCGATAAGAGGGGGCACATAAGATGGTTCCGGAGGCATCTCTACTTGGTTATCCACCACCTTTCCACTCCGAAGAGAAATAATCGCCTTTGCTTGCTCGGGGAAAGTCACCGAAGAGCTAGCAAAGTGAAGACCTTGAGAATTAGGTGGAGTGGACATCGTTTGCGGATTAGGTTGAGGTTATGTTGGAAACTTCCCCTTTTCTTGTTGAAGCATACCCACAGTAGTTATCAACTTCCCCAACTGATTTCTGATATCATTCATCATCTGAGTTTGTTGCTCATTGATTGCGGTTTGACTTTGCAAAAGAGCACTAAATTGATCTTCCCAAGAACGCTTTGGTGGTTGTTGAAACTGAGCAGGTGGTTGCTGAAATTGATTAGTATGTGAGAACGAACTAGATTGAGCGAAACCCGGTGGACCTTGAGCTTGAGAAAAACGGAAAGCATTTTGAGGTTGCTTCCAAGGCATTTGAGGAGCGGGGGGAACTTGAGAAGGACCCCCTTCATTAGATTGATTCCAACGGAAAGCCGGATGTTGACGTGTACCCAGATTATAAGATTGAGCATAAGGATCAAAACGTTGCACCGCCTGAACTTCCTCTGGAGGAATCCCATTAATCACATTCTTCAAAGCCGGAATGTTTGGACATGTCTCGCTAGAATGGCCCACCATCTCGCAAATAATACAAACGTCCTCAACTTGGCGTACCACTTTGACCTCTTGAGATTGAGCACTTTTAAGTTCCAACTTGTCAAGCTTTCGAGCGATCTCCTCCAAGCGAGTTTCAAAAGCACTTTGCTCCGAGATAGAAAATTTTCCCGTACCAGTGGGACCTTGATTGAACATAGCTCTCTCCCCCGGATCTGTAAACTGCCACGCTTGAGTTTTCTCGGCCAAGGACTCATAATAATCCCAAGCATCCTCCGGTGTCTTTCCCATAAAATCACCTCCACCCAAAGTATCGAGGAGTTTCTTACTCTCTTGAGAACACCCCATATAGAAATAGTTGACTTGAAGATACAACGGAAAATTGTGATGAGGAACCGCCATGAGTAGGTCCTTGTGCCGTTCCCAATACTTGTGAAAAGTTTCGTCCTCCCTTTGCTTGAAATTCTGAATCTGATCCATAAGCAATTTCGTTCGACTTGCCGGAAAGAACTTTGTAGTGAAAGCATCTTGAACCTCCCTCCAAGTACGCAATGAACGAGGCTTCAAGGAATTAAACCATTGTTTTGCCTTATCCTTTAAAGTGAACGGAAATAACTTAAGACGAGCTTGATCAAGTTGATTTTGAGCAGGGACCAAAGAATGCAAAACAGACTCAAACTCCCGGATATGAGAATACGGATCCTCCAACTCTCGACCCCGAAATTCTGGAATTACCCGAAGATACTCAGCTTTGAATTCAAATACATTCCCAGCAGCTGGAGTTGGAATAACGATAGGCGATATTTGAGGACCCCTTTCTGGATTGAGATATTCGCGAAGAGTACGAACAATAGCTTCTTCGGCCATTGGGCCTTTGCGAATAAGCTTGCGATTGACTTTGCAAGGCGGAGAATGCGCAGGATAAGCCCGAGTGATACTCCGGATTTTAGGCAGAGAAGAAGAACGATGAAGCCGATTGGAAGTCGGGCTTCGGAACACAGGCATACACAAAAAGAAATACTACTAACTAACTAACTACCAACAAGCTATCAGACTGGAGGGGCTAGGCCGCCACCTCAACTCAACAAACAGAATATGCGAGGGGTTATGCCACCGCCTCGGCTAAGCAATGCAATCAAATTAAGCTAAGTAAACTAACAAATTAAACTAAACTAACTAAGCACACACTCCATATTTAACTTGGTTTCGTTACACCTCAGGTCAGACATCACAGTCAGGTTAGAGGTATCCACCAAACTAAACACGAGCCACTAACACATAAACTACTAAACTACTATTACAAGACGAAAGCGGGATACTTACAGTGGTTTGTCGAACCTCCAAGAAAGCCATAATAAGAAATCCCCGGCAACGGCGCCAAAAATGCTTCGATTACTTCCGTGTAGAAGAATATTACCCCAAGCGTAGGGTTTAAATATTGATGAAGCAAAATAATCCGGAGAAGTCCGTGATCGTACCCAAGGGAATTAGTTCATGGCTTGCCTTGGATTTGTAGATGCAAGTAGGGTTTTCGACTTTTAGCCAGTCAACTTGGTTTTACTTTGAACGGTAGAATTAAAATGGCTAAATTAAGAATGAATTAACTAGGAAAATATAGGTTAGGTCTAGGAATCCTAGCATTCATGACTCGGGTTAAGTCATACTTTTCACCAATTTACGCGATTTAAAATACACAATTTTAGGTATCTAAACCGGGAAATAGAGATTCGATTATTAAGCTAGCTCTAGAATTCATTCGATAACCACCTCAAGCGTCAGAGCTCTAAGCATCATGTGTGGTGAGTAGGCGATGCTCCCACCTACACATGATCAAAGAGGTTAACACCTCGGCGGTTTACCAAACAAATCCGAACCCCACATTAATTTTCAAATCTAAAAATTGAAGCTTTATTGGTGAAAAATACAATTTTTGCCCAAGCCATGGGATGCTAATCATCCCATGACCTAACCCTTGAAACTACTCACACATATCTAGAGAGATAAGAGCAAGCAAAAATCTACTTAGCATAATTGAAATGCAAGACTAGAAGAAAATTAGCTTAAAAGATAGATCGGGAACTAAGCAACAACTTTAATTAAAGCAAGAGTAGCAAAAGACAACTAATAAAGGCTGGAAATTAAGAAATAAGTGCTGAAAATAAAGAACAAGGCAAGAACAATTCAAAAAACTCAAAAGTAATCTAAGCTAGATCTAAAAATGTACCCAAAAACGTTCTACATCATTGTCATTACATCATTCCCTTTATTCCCCGCTCAGAATATGCTCTAAAGATGCTTCGCTAATGGCCTCGGTACCGATGGCCAGGCCTTACAGTACTAGAATAGGCTCTCGGTACCGATTGGAACTATTTAATCCAATCGATCGCGAGCAGTTAAGGACGGGGCCGGCTAAGCGTCTCGGTACCGATTGGAAAGATAAGCCTCGATCGATCGCGAGGGCTTATCAGTTCTGAAGCTTGAAGTTTTTTTCAACCCTTGGCCACGCCTTGGCCACTCTTGATTCTGCCCGGGCCACAGCTTGGCCACAGCTTGGCCACGCCTTGGCTTTGGCTGTCGGACTGCTCCTGCCTTGGCTGGAGAGTTTCTGCCCGAGCTGTGTCCTTGTCTTTGCTCTTCTGCCTTGGCGCTGCTTAAGCTGGGAAGTTCCTGCCTTGGCTGCGCCTTGGCTGGGCTGCTTCATTCTCAGGCCATGCTGTGTCATAGACCTTAAAACTCCTTTATTACGCGATTCGCCTACAAAACCAAACAGACAAACTCTACGAGCCAACATATTTAAAAACGACTAATTAATCAATTAAATCAAACGAAACCTAAACACTAGCGCACCCTTTCATTACATTTCCGGGTGCTTATCAATTTGCAGTTACATATAAAATGTAATCCATGTTCATTCTTTTTTTCTTCAATTTTTTTCTTTTCTTTGTTTTATGCATTGGTGATGCTTTCTCTTGGGTTTTTTTTTTTCCAGGTTAGCTCTAGAAGAAGTTGCTGAATTTTTGTGGCCAAGTCCTTCAATCAACTATGGTGTTTTTTTGTAAAGTCAAATTGAAGTGAAGCATTTCCAGTTTTTTTTTTTTTTTTTTTGTTATTGAAAAGAAGAACATGGAGTCTTTGTTGGCCAAGTTCTTCAATCCAGTTGTTAATTTCAATTGTAAATGTTGAAAGGGCTGTATGTAAATTGGTAGTGCATGGGGTAATGAAAAGTGTACTTTTGTTTCTTTGAATAGATTGTTATTTAGTGTGCAAAAGAAAATGGTTTAGTATGCAACAGAAAAGGGTAAAATGGGAAGTCCACCTAATTTTGCTGTTGACTTTTTAAACTAGCAAATATTATGGGACAAGGAAAAACACAAAAGTGTCAAATATTGCGGGATGGAGGGAGTAATACATAATTAATTTAGGGACTGCATAATGGCAAAATGGTCATTTGATAGCTTTTTATATCATCCACCCTTTCTTATACCCTCTATTAGTCCTTCATCCAAATCAAGTATTATTTAATTCCTCTCCTCTAATATCTCATCCAAACAACCTACTATTTAATTCCCCCTTCTTAAATATCACATTACTATCTTATTCCCCTAATTAACTAATACCTCCAATTCTTTCCCGCAGCCAAACGGGCCCTTAGTGGTTGACTTGAATTAAAGTGTCTATGTGTATATATATAGGACAAGTGCTAATTGAGAGACTAAGGAAGAAATAGGACCGATGGCCAGTATTCCCATCACTATTGTCTCCATTGGCCATGTCTTGTATGCTTTTCTTGTTTCTCTTTCGATATTTCTGATCTCCTCCTCAGATAAGGTCTTTGCTGTTGGTGGTGGACAGACTTTTCATACAATTCAAGTTACATCTCTCCTGCCATCTTCTGTTTGCAGCCCTTCTACCAAAGGTTAACATGCTTGATTCTCTCTCTCTCTCTCTCTCTCTCTCTCATATATGTGTGTGTGCACGCGGCCATTCTTGGTGAAAACTTTTGGTCAAGTATTCGTCCTGACATGACAGTGTGGTAAAGTGCAAAATTTTGGACCGAATTTTAAAAATTCATAAAATACGAACAAAATCACGGTAAAACTATCATTCTCAAATTTTTTCCCCTTTAGTGAACCTTTTTTTTTTTGTTTTACTTTTTATAGGCCTTGTTTAGTAAAATACACTTGCTTAATATATATAATTATTCGTGGATGTCAAACAAACGAATTCTTAATTGTGTAAGAAAACTTCTTTTCTTTCTTTTCTAGATCACAGCAAAATCGGATCGCTGAAAGTTGTTCATAGACATGGACCATGCTCTCAACTCAACCAAGACCAAGCCAGTGCTCCAACTATGACCGAGATCCTCTCTCATGACCAATCCCGAGTCGAATCAATTCAACATCGACTCGGCTTCAGCAAGGCCCAAAACAGTTTCCCAGGGTCGCGAGCCACCCTCCCAGACAAGTCTGGCAACTCTATCGGCTCGGGTAACTACATCGTGACGGTCGGACTCGGGACTCCCAAAAAGGACTTATCTCTCATATTCGACACCGGTAGCGGCCTCACCTGGACTCAATGCGAGCCATGCGTAAAGTATTACTCGAGATTTAAGATTCCAGACTTCCATTTTAAATTTTTTGGACAAACAACCAAAATCACCCCCAAAGTTTTTAAAAATTATTTCATGCCCCTCACCTTTGAAAAATTACAGAAGAAAAACTCCACTCTCGTAACTAAGTAATCTCTTCTCGTGATGTACATAGCTGCTAGAAAGTTTGATGGAATTTGTCTGATACATCAAATTCTACTTGCAATGTACCAACTTACATTTTTTAGCCTGTGAAGGCTATTTTCACCCCTCCACATTTTTTTTCTCACAAGCCCCAAAAGGACAATGTGGTCCGTCGTGTTAGAATTTGATGATGTCAGACAAATTTTGTCAAATTTTCTAGCGGTTACATCATGAAAATAAAATAATTTGGTTATAGACAGGGGTATTTTGTAATTTCCCATAAATGAGGGGCCATGTGTAATTTGTAGAAACCTTGGGGCGATTTTAGTAATTTACTCTGTTTACTACTTTACTCTTTTTGATACGTATATTCTGCAGGGCCCACTAAAATAATCATTTATTTTGAATATTGGAGTAGGATTCAAGTTAAATAACAACTTTTTAGTTTAAATTGAGTCTCTGCGAAGAAAATAATAATCATAAAATACCGGTGTAAAAATGTGACATTGTGGTCTATTAGTTTCAAAACATGAACCCTATATTATTGATCCTTATTAACAAAACATGATTTTTTGGAATTATTCGAAATCGATCTGCTCGCCACCACGTGTTTGGGTGAGATTCATGTATTTAATCATGGATCGTATGAAAATGTGTGATTGTGGAGTAGTTTGAAATGCCATGTGGCGGTATTTCCAGAGTACATAATTTCACCTTTTGACAATCACCAATAACGAACAATCGAGGAAAGAAAGAGTAGGATTTTGTGATATTGTTATAGTTCTTGAATGCATACTATATATATGAATATTATATACAATCACCGATAATGAACCAACATATTTTTTTCGATCACGAAATGAAATTTATTAACCAACATAATTGGACCAACAATTGAGGGCAGAAAGGATAAGATTTTCCTGATTTTATTATAGTTGTTGACTACATGGCCATTACTATAAGTAATTATTTAATAATTAAGGAATACAGTCATATGGCATTGTAACCTATTTTACAATCACATGTTCTTATGAGATTCATATACTTAGTGATAGACATCACAAAAATGTAAAATTGCAAAGAAAATTAGAATATCACGTGATAGTACTTATGAACTATTGTATAATTTCACCATTTCTAATGTACTATGTATTTTCATGATAAATCCACACCAATAGGTGCTACCAACAACAAGAGCCCACCTTCAACCCTTCCTCGTCCCAATCCTACAGAAACATAACTTGCGACTCACCACAGTGCTCCCAACTCACCTCCGCCACCGGAGTCTCGCCGCGTTGCGCCACCAACACCTGCGTCTACGGCATCCAGTACGGCGACTCCTCCTTCTCCGCCGGCCTCCTCGGCTCCGAAAAACTGACGCTGACTCCCTCCGACGTCTTCCCTTGTTTCATCTTCGGCTGCGGCAAGAACAACCAAGGCCTCTTCTTCGGTGCGGCCGGACTACTCGGCCTCGACCGCGGCCCTTTCTCCACCGTCACGCAAACCTCTTTCAAATACGGAAAGTACTTCTCCTACTGTCTCCCATCAACTTCGAGCTCAACTGGAACCCTTACGTTTGGAAAAGGAGGAACAAAGTCCACTAACTTAAAGTTTACTCCTTTACTGGTTAATCCAAAGGCGACAGTGTTATACTTCGTCGGCATCATCGGGATTAAAGTCGGCGGACAGAAGTTACCCATCTCTGAATCGGTGTTCAAGACTCCCGGGACGATAATCGACTCCGGCACCGTCATCACCCGGCTTCAGCCGGGTGCATACGCCGCTCTCCGGACAAGTTTCCGGGAAGCGACCGAGGATTACAACAGAATCGAAGGGGTGTCAATTTTCGACACGTGCTACGATTTCACCGGCTACGATACGGTTAGGGTTCCGACGATAAGCTTCTTGCTCGCCGGAAACATCGAGGTTCCCATTGACGTATCGGGGATACTCGTCTATGTCGGTTCATCGACGTTCTGTCTTGCGTTCGCCGGTAACAGAGATGCCTCCGACGTGGGTATTTTTGGAAATGTGCAGCAGCGGACTTTGGATGTGGTTTATGATGTTGCTGGTGGGAAGATAGGGTTTGGGACCGGTGGGTGTTCTTAATTATGTTAAAAGCTAATTTGGGAAAAGAAATGCCAGGCACTTCACATCTAATCTTATGTTCTCTCACAAGTGACGACGAGTACGAGGATATTTCACATCTGGTGATATGAATCTCGTATCCTCATCGTCACCGGTGAGAACGAATAATATAAGAATGATAGTGTCTGACATTACTCTATTACTAAATAAAAAGCTTGTGTACGTAGGTAAGAATAAGAATCAAATAAGGGCAGAGACGGAACCAGAATTTTGTAAACACAGGGGCCGAAGTATGAGTAACTAGGTTTTGAAATTTCAAGGTTCGAAAGTCTTTATACTTTGTTTGATTTGGGTTTTGAGAGAAATTTTTTGAGCGATAAGTGGAGAGAGATAGATAGAGAAATAAGATTAATAATTGAAGGAAAAACTTATGAGAGACCTTAATCAAAGTTGGGTTGGGTTTTGAGATCCAAAACAAACACCTTCTTAAAATATTTAAATGTCTAAATAACATCTAATACAAAATACTATAACTGGGTGCTCTTAATAAACAAAAAATTACTAATGTTAATATTGAAATTTCAAAAAAAAAAAAAACAAAAAACAAACCCCGAAACCACGCAGGGGCTAAGGCCCCCATAAGCCCAAGGGTAGTTCCGCCTCTGAATAAGGGTCAAGAGGGTGCTTGAATACCCTTTTGAGAAGCAGTATGTTAGAATGTGTAAGAAGATAGACTGAAAGAAGGGGATACAATGGGTTTTCCCTTTTGGTCCTTAATGTTTTGCTTTACTAGTGTCTTGGATCTTGGATGGCATTTGCTTTTGTGCCGTTAGTCCGTCTAATTTTTATTTATCACCTTAAATGATTCGTAAATATCTTTTGCAGAGGAAAAAGAAAGAAAGAAGAAAGAAGGGGATAGAATATACTCACACGAATCAAGCCGTTCATATCTATGCTTTAATCCATATGCCATAACTGGAAACGGATTGGAGGAATTTTTTACGCATGTCATAATTTGAAATTGACGGATCTAACCTATCTCAACTTTAAAACAATCGAGGCATTGGAAGAATTTAAATGGAAAAAGTACCTCCAATCAAGGATGGAGCCAGGAGAGTTAGAAAGGATTGTTCCCCCTTACAATTTTTAAAAACACTACTTTAATTTACATTGGAAAAAAAATTATCATCAAAATTCGCTCCCTAAGCAAGAATTCTGGGTCCGTCTTTGCCTATAAGTAATGGATTTTGCTAGTACTAGACACGTTGATTAATTATTAAGTAGTCTCGGATGCCAAGTGATGATGCTTTAAGATGCTCCAACACCACATATTTATGAAAGGTCCATATACTTGGTCAGAGACCCAAGAATGACCGAAACACCACGTGCCCATGCTTATAGATCCATAGACGTCCCAAATTCATAAATCCTATTCGCGAAATACAAACCCCTTCCTATAACCTATTGGCTGAATCCCACCTGAAACCAACAGTACAGTATAAAGAGAAATGTGTCGTTCTCGTTGCTAGCTTCTGGTAGCAAGATTGAAAAGGCTCCTATGCCAGATTTGTTCGTACACTAACGTGAGTTAATAAACGTCACTAAATTAGTGATGAGGCTCATTTTCAACAATACCTCTAGATCAGCTAGTGAAGTAGGGGACCAGATTAAGACTAAGGTGGTAATGTGGATGAAAGCTAAGTTCGACATCAAGGTGTACTCGGTGGAGGATTTTAAATGTTTTCTTCATGGTATTCGTAAGCTGAAGCTCTAATTTTGGGTTTGAGGTGTATCACATCCAACCCCTGGCTGGATGGTGTGTTTTATTCTTTGTGTTTCTTTTTTTGTGGTTGAGCAAGTTCGCTCTTCCCTCTTTTCCCCTCGATGTACCCCTTTCGAGATTTATAAAATTGTTTCGTTTGCCGAGCAAAAAAAAAAAAATAGTGATGAGGCCTTCGGCGCTTAACGGTATCAGTAGGTGCACTAAGGTGATTAATTGGAGTAAGGAGATCATGAGTTCAATTTTTATAAGATGCTAAGGCCCTGTTCTCAATATGGAAATAAGTACTTATTTTTTAAGAAGACAATTTCAAGTTTAAAAATTATGTGTTTACACAAATAATTTTCATATCAATATAGATTTTGTTTGATAGATTTCATTAAGATCTTTTATACGATGACAAAAAATTGAAAAATTATTTTTCATTTACTTTATTTTTGAGTTTGAAAATGTAAAATAAGTACTTATTTTTTAAGAAGATGTTTTGGAACGAGGCCTAATTTAACTATTTTAACTATATATATGATAACTTTTGCCGAGAAAAAAAGAAGGTGGTAGTGATTGAATGTTGATTAATTTTCTACAAGAAAATGATGTCTCCATTATGTATGGAGAGAAGTGTTGCAGCTAGCACTCATCCTAATGGAGCTAGCTGCAGTAACAAGGCACAATTTGGGATGATGTTTTGGTATTCTATTACACCCATGACCTTGACTAGGAAGGTTCTCCTCTTATCTTATTTGTATGTCCTAGGATACTAGGAAAAGCTTATAAGCTAAGTGGCTTATTTTTTTGTCCTTATTTAAATTTTTTTCGTATTTGTTAGTTTATCGTTAATTTTTGGGAAATTATTGCATCGTCATAATGAGAGAAATAGAAAAAGTAAAAAATTATGATCGAAATTCATTTTTTTAATAAAGACGAAAAAGTTGACTTATTTTCGTCTTTATTCAAAAAAAAATTTGATGTCGATAATAATTTTTTACTTTTTAGATTCTTCTCGTCATGACAATACAATAATCTCCCAAAAATTAACGACAAACTAACAAATACGAAAAAAATTTGAATAAGAACAAAAAAATAAACCACTTGGCTTATTTAGCCGAACGGAGCCTTACACTAGTACGTCTTATCATTAATTTACCTGATTGCCTATTTCTGTAACCAAAGCGGCTATAGTTGTTCACCAATGTATCAATCAATATCATGTGATTCAGATTTATTCTGGAGGTGGTCTCAATTCACCACATGCGTTGAATGTGGGCCGGGCATGCACCATTTGGTCTCCTTATGTAATTATTATTTTCTATTGTTTTGTCCCTCATTTAATTTCAACGGGATAAAAAATTAATTGTATTCTTTAACTGATAATTTTTTATATGCAACATGAATTTTGTTTGATAGATCTCTATTAATTTTCTAAAACAAAACTTTCAAAATCATCTAAAATATTGTAAATTACTACTCCCAAATTAAAGGACTAAAAATTTGGTAGGGGGAGTAATACATATCTCTTCCTATTTTCCACTACTTTGAAAGCTAAGGACAACACACAAACAAAATCAATTTTCTTTCTTTGTTTTTATCAACAAATTTTCTTTTCTTTCTTTATTTGTTGAGTTCCATTTTCCTTTTGTCCTACTCATTTTACAGCAACCAATTATTAGACCCTCCACGGAGTTCCACCAGAGTTTTTCAAAGTGGGATAGTGGAGAATATTGGTCCCTAATTTGCCCAAAAGAAATTAAGGATAATCTTTCTCTTAGTGCTTGACTTGAAAGGTTGAATCAAAGCCCATTATAAATCCAGCATATAAATCTCAGATGTTTTACATAGTGGTATTGGGACAAGTAAGTCGTAATGATGACGTTCGAGGTGTAACATTATTGGAAGTCACAAATGATACATAACGAGAAGCCAGCAGCCAGTTGAATCGGTCGTGAATCCTTTTAAAATAATTGACAGAAAAACATTTAAATGCCGAAACGGTAGCGGTTGTAAAGGCCACAGATTTGGGATGGTCCCTCAAGATTAGTCCAATATCTGCACAAATTGACTGAGGCCACCTAAGTTATAAAAAAATACCCGTATATGTGTGTGTGTGTGTGTATATATATATATATATATATATATGTATGTATGTATAGCACAAGTGCTGTAATTGAGAGACAAACCAGGGAGGAAATAGGTTCGATGGCCACTCCCATTAATGGATCCATTAGCTTCCTCGTCTATGCTTTTTTGGTTTCTTTCTCCCTAACTATCTGCTTCCCAAATAAAGGATTTGCTTTGGGTGGTGGAGAGACTTTAAACACCAATTACGACTACCATATGGTTAAAATCAGCTCTCTCATGCCATCTTCTGTTTGCAGCCCTTCCACCAAAGGTAATTACATGCATGACTCTCTCTCTCTCTCTCTCTCTCTCTCTCTCTCTCTCTCTCTCTCTCTCTGTATAATTGTTAAAAACTTCGTTATTCCTAGATCAAAGCAAGATGGGATCACTTAAAGTTGTTCATGGACATGGACCATGCTCTCACATAAATCAAGACCAAGCCAGTGCTCCAACAATGACCCAGATCCTCTCTCATGACCAATCCCGAGTCGCATCAATTCACCGCCGACTTGGCTCGAAGAAGGCCCCAAACAGAACCCGGGGATTGCGAGCCACCCTCCCGGCCAATCCCATTCATCGATTTGGCAAATTCTACGTGACGGTTGGACTTGGGACTCCCAAAAGGGATCTATCTCTCGTCTTCGACACTGCCAGCAGTCTCAGTTGGACTCAGTGTGAGCCATGCACAAAGTATATATTACTCGAGCTTTAAGATTCTAAACGTTCATATAGCTCTCTTTATTCTCTTTGGTGCATATTGCAATATATTTTGCGGGGCCAACTAGAATAATTACTTCATTGTTCATTTGCACATGTTGAACCGGGATATATGTTTTTAATTGCAACCTTCAGTTTAAAATCGGGTCGAGCCTATGGCTGGGCTAAAATCAGGCCCGGGAAGTGCTAGATTTTAGGGAAAATGACGGTTGAGGACATGTTTTGATATTTAAGACCCACCAAGAGCATTTTTAGCATTAACGAATGTTCTTAGTTTGTCTTTAGCGAGTATTAATTATCAAAACACGTCATGAGCCGTCATTTTCAGATGATTTTAATCGGCTAGGAAAGTCTTCGGGCCACTGGGCAAATTCACACCTAATTGCTATATTGAAAATGCTCTTTCCGTCTCAATTCTTGGTTTTTCTTCGGTGGCCGTTTTCTTAGTCGGATAAAAAATGCTAATCTATCCTTTTAATCATTGTAACTTATTTTAATGATTAATAAATTTCTTTTGTTGATATAAAAATGCTACTCTATGGCAGTCAATGTTCTTAAACTTGCTTGTGTCGTCTAAACAATCTTATTTAGAACACTTAAACGGTGTTTTTAATTCAAGAACAATCTATAAACGATACAAATATATATATATATATATATATATATATATATATCGGGACGGTTCTGCGGACAACTATTTAGACACCTAAAAAAACACCCCAAATTTCAATCTCATAATTCCCAATCAAATTTTTATAATCCGAACCGTTCAATGTGTGTAGAATATGATTTTAAGGGTGCCTATGAGAAATTAGCAAAAAATATAACCGGGAAGTGATTGTTTTGAGCAGTTTTTAATTGAACCGTTCATTAAATCTAAGCTAAAAACTGCTTAGATCAAGCCCTTCCCGATCTATTTTTTTGCTGATTTTCGCGGGTAACCTTAAAATCACGTTCTGATCACATTGAGCGGCTCGGATCATCAAAATTTGATTGGGAACTATGAGGTGTTTTTTTAGGTGTCTAAATAGTTGTCCATAGAACCGCCCCGTATATATATATATATATTTTGTTGGATACATAAATACCGAAAATGAACCAACAATTAAGGACAAAAGGTAAGATTCTTTTATGAGTCCCGGTAAGATTCACTTTTAACCGTCCTGATAGTTTCATATACAATTTCATGGATCTAGCGTCATGAATCTTATCATTTTTGCTCCTTTACACTAGTTTTTCGACTACTAGGCTATATCTAATGTAGAAAATAACAATTTTTTGGAGGCTCACGGATACCCAATCTCATACGTTCAAAAGCATTTTGGACAATTCCGATTAAAAACAAATTATTAACGATAATATATTTTTATTACCGGTAATAGTTTATAAATATATTTTAACCATAAATCGCCGAACTGGACAACTGATATTGCATGGCCTGTAAATAAGTTATACCTATCTCAAATGTATTGTTTCTATATGGAGAAATTTTTCGGTGCGGGGTGGGTGTATCTCACGTGGTACCCGCTCAGCACATCTGGACAGTCCAATACACTTTTGGACCGCTCGGATTAAAACTCTTTCTCTTCTCTCATCCTAACACTTTCTCTCTACTTTTTCTCTTTTCTTTCTACTTTTTGTCTCTCCAACTCTAAGCAATTCAAAAACGTAATGAACGGCTCAGATTGTCCGAGCGAGTATCATGTGGTACCCACCCGATACTGAAAAATTTTCCTTCTATATGATAAACTCATGCCAACATATAGGTGCTACAATCAGAAAGAGCCCATATTCAACCCGTCCGCGTCGGAATCATACAGAAACATAACTTGCGATGCACCGCAGTGCTCCCAACTCACCTCCGCCACCGGAGTCTCAACTGATTGCTCCACCGCCACTTGCGCCTATGGCATTCAAGACGGAGGAGATATCGAGGGCGACTCTTCCTCTGTTGGATTCCTCGGCTACGAAAAACTGACCATGACTCCCTCCGACGTTTTCCCCAATTTCATCTTCGGCTGCGGCAGAAACAACCAAAACCCCTTCTACGCTGCTGACGGACTGCTCGGCCTAAGCCGCGACCCCTTATACGCCGTCTCCCAAACTGCTTCGAAATACGGAAAATACTTCTCTTACTGTCTTCCAACACCGATTAGCACCGGAACCCTAACTTTCGGAGATGGGGGAACGACTTCCAAGAATATCAAATTCACTCCGTCACCCGTGAATCCAAAAGCGCCGTCGTTTTACTTCGTCGACCTCATCGGGATTAAAGTCGGCGGACGTAGGTTACCGGTCTCCGAATCAGTGTTCAAAACTCCCGGCACCATAATCGACACCGGCACCGTCATCACAAGACTTCCGTCCGCGGCTTACGCTGCTCTCCGTACAAGTTTTCTGGAAGCAACGAAGGGTTACGGCTTCCGGAGTGGATATTTTTCATTTTTAGACACGTGCTATGATTATACAATGTACGATGTAGTGAAGATTCCGACGATAAGCTTCTTATTCGGTGGGAATATCGAGGTCCCGATCAGTGAAGTGGGGATTCTCTACTTCCACGATTGGAAGTCGGTTTGCCTTGCGTTCGTCGGAAACAGCGATGCCTCCGATGTGAGTATTTTGGGGAGTTTGCACCAGGAGCATAGTTTTTAATATCGGCCGGTACGAACCGTATCGGCCGGTTCGTACCGGAATTTGGGACTTCCGGTTCGGATATAGGCCGATATAACGAGGAGATTGAAAATCGCAGCCGAACCGGCCGGTTCCCGATACGTATCGGTATGTAACGGATTTTTGGACCGGTTCGGCCGGTTCGGCCGGTTCAGACCGGTTCGTCAAAAAAAAAAAAAAAACCATAGCATCAAGCGTCAAAACAGAGCTCGTTTCACAGAACATTAAGAATCAAACCATCAACTCTTCCACTTTTTACAGCTTTTTCCCAAAAATTTTGGATCTTGTCTTGAAAAATAAGTAGATAACAACACAGCAGTTGAACTTGAAACCAAAATCCATTCTTTACCTGCCGACTGCCGTTGCTTTCTTATCTTCTCTTCCATCTTCATTCTTTCACAAATTTCTTTCTCCAACAAGTCACTCTTCAACATATTTCAAGAAAGGAAAAAAATTCCGAAAAACTAGTTTAAGATTCTTGAGAAATGGCTGGTACTCCTGGTACTCCTTGCTGATGCAGAGCATGTGTGGCTCACTGGCTTTGTGCCGAATCTGCCGATTTGGTGAAATAAACGGAAAGAGGAGAAGAAAGGAATTACTGTAGATTGAATTTTGAAGGTATTTTTTTTCCATATTTTGATTTGGGGTTTTTTTTGTTTGGAGAGGTAGGACTGTAGGAGAGAGCGAGAGAGAGCGAGAGTGAACTCAGAGAAGAGAGAGAGAGCCGTGCCTGCCTTTTCTTTTCCTGATTACTTTGATGTGGGTTCTTTATCTTGGGGGGAGAGAGAGAGAGAGAGAGAGAGAGAGAGACAGAAGAGACTAGAGAGAGAGCCGTACGGCTGCTGCCTATTTCTTTTTTTGATAACTTTTTTTTTTATCCACAATTTCCCTGAATCCTGATACTTTGATTTGGTATTTTTCTCCTCTTGTTGATTTTGCGTGGCACAATTCACGATCTGTGGGTGTTCGGACAAGTAAGCCAAAGTGGATTATTTTTTATTCTTATTTAAATTTTTTTCATATCACTTGGCTTATTATCAATTTTTTTAAGAATTATTGCATCCTCACGAAGGGAGGAGTCTAAAAAGTTAAAAAATTTGACCGAAATTCAATTTTTTTTAATAAAAATGAAAAAATTGGGTTATTGAAATTTTTTCTTGAAAAAATTACATTAATTTTAATACTCCATTTTGCGGATTGAACAAACATTTTGGAACGGAGGGAGTAGATCTTAGAAGTGCTAATTTGTTTAAAAAAGAACAGTAGGGGGGAAGAGAGAGAAAGAGAGAGAGAGAGAGAGAGAGAGAGAGAGAGAGAGAAGAGACAGAAGAGACTAGAGAGAGAGAGCCGTACGGCTCGGTGGCTGCCTGATAGCTTCTTTTCCTGATAGCTTTTTTTTTATCCACAATTCCCCTTAGTCTTGAATCTCTTGATACTTTGATTTGGTATTTTTCTCCTCTTGTTGATTTTGCGTGGCACAACTCACGATCTGTGGGTGTTCGGACAAGTAAGCCAAAGTGGCTTATTTTTTATTCTTATTTAAATTTTTTTCATATCACTTGGCTTATTATCAATTTTTTTAAGGATTATTGCATCCTCACGAAGGGAGGAGTCTAAAAAGTTAAAAAATTTGACCGAAATTCAATTTTTTTTAATAAAAATGAAAAAATTGGCTTATTGAAATTTTTTCTTGAAAAAATTACATTAATTTTAATACTCTATTTTGCGGATTGAACAAACATTTTGGAACGGAGGGAGTAGATCTTAGAAGTGCTAATTTGTTTAAAAAAGAACAGTAGGGGGGAAGAGAGAGAGAGAGAGAGAGAGAGAGAGAGAGAAGAGACAGAAGAGACTAGAGAGAGAGAGCCGTACGGCTCGGTGGCTGCCGATAGCTTCTTTTCCTGATAGCTTTTTTTTTATCCACAATTCCCCTTAGTCTTGAATCTCTTGATACTTTGATTTGGTATTTTTCTCCTCTTGTTGATTTTGCGTGGCACAACTCACGATCTGTGGGTGTTCGGACAAGTAAGCCAAAGTGGCTTATTTTTTATTCTTATTTAAATTTTTTTCATATCACTTGGCTTATTATCAATTTTTTTGAGGATTATTGCATCCTCACGACGGGAGGAGTCTAAAATGTAAAAAAATTTGACCGAAATTCAATTTTTTTTAATAAAAATGAAAAAATTGGCTTATTGAAATTTTTTCTTGAAAAAATTACATTATTTTTTCTTGAAAAAATTACATTATTTTTAATACTCCATTTTGCGGATTGAACAAACATTTTGGGACGGAGGGAGTAGATCTTAGAAGTGCTAATTTTTTTTAAAAAGAACAGTACATTAGTTTATACACTGGCAAACATCTGTGAAATAAAAATTAAACAAGTGGATATACAGTCAAGAGGAGTTCTCTTTGAAAGGGAAAGAATATTTATACATTGGCAATATTTTGTTTTCTTCTCATTATTAACATTTCGTTAGTTTTATTTTTTTTTGGTAATTACTAATTAATGATTTTTTATATTACTTGTTTTTCATAGGTTAATCATCAAATTAAATGTCGCGTGGACGTGGTGCAGGTAGTAGTGGTACTGGGTTTGATCCAAATACTCCTAGTGATGATATTGGGTGGAAGTTTGGAAAAATGGTTGAAAACAACAGAAACAAATCACAATGCATTTTCTGTGCGAAAATAGTGAGTGGTGGTATAACTAGGTTGAAAGAACATTTAGCACACAAAAAAGGACAAGTGTCCTCATGTCCTAGTGTTAGTGGTGAAGTTCGGGAGTTAATGATGAAACATTTGAAAGACTATAGCAAAAAACAGGAAGATAAAAGAAAAAGACATGAGGAATTGAAGGAACAAATAAGAGCTACTCAATGTGGCGAGGAATATGAATATGCGGCATTTAACAATGATAATGATGACTCAGATCTAGAAATGACCATAGCACGACAAGAAAGCGTAAGAATGCAATATGAACACGAGGAGAGACAAAGATTTCAAAATAGAACAGGGGGTAGATATCATGTAGGAGGAAGTAGTGGGGCTGGAGGTAGCGGCAATCATGATATTGGGCCTCCTCCTGGTTTTTCTAAACGATGTTCTAGTGTTCGCGAGACTAACACAAAAAAGCAATGGTCCAGTTTAACAACACCAGAAGCACGATTGGCAGAAATAGAGGTTGATCTTCATCGGAGTAAAGGGCAGAAACAATCGAAATTGTCTAGTCGATTCTTGAAGGCAGCAAAACAAAAATTGGGAAGGGCAGTTAGCCAATTTGTGCTATATACACGATTGCCATCAAATACGGTAAATTCTCCATGGCTTGAACCAATGCTTGATGTTGCTAGAGAGGTTGGGAAAGGAACAAAACTTCCAAGTTCATACGAGGTGAGTCTCACAGTTAAAGCTTACAAACATTTCTTTTAGTGTTTATGCTATTGCATGCTATTTGGAAAATAACATTAAGCATGCTTTACATTCTGTTTTATTTTTTGTTATTGTAGGTGGCTGAAGTTTATTTGCCTAAAGAATACGATGCCATACAAAAATGGATAGGATCTTTGAAGACTACTTGGGAGGAGAGAGGTGTTAGCATTATGTGTGATGGATGGTCAGGACCTAGAAGGAGGCACCTCGTTAATTTTCTTGTGTATAGCAATCGTGGAACAGTTTTTCACAAGTCTATTGATGCAACAGATGTACTTAGCAGAACAGCAGATTACTACTTCGGCCTCATGGATAAGGTAGTGGAAGAAATTGGGGAGCAATATATTGTCCAAATTATAACGGACAACGAAGCTGCTATGAAGGCGGCTGGTAAGAAACTTATGGAAAAGAGGCCCCATTTGTATTGGACCGCATGCGCCGCTCATTGCATTGATTTAATCTTGGAGGACATTGGTGAGAAAAAGAATGTGAAAGCAGTGTTGGAAAAGGCAAAGAAAGTCACACGTTTCATTTATAATTATGATTGGGTTGTTAATTACATGAAAAATTACACCGATGGAAGAGATTTGTTACGGCCCGTCATCACACGCTTTGCCACCAATTTTATTACTTTGGAAAGTTTGGTTAGATACAAGATTGGTTTGAAAGATATGTTCAATTCTACCGAATGGAAAGCTACTAGATATGCTAGAATGGAAGGGGCGAAAGAAGTTAGAGATATCCTTGAATGCAAGGATTTTTGGGCAAAAGCTGCAGATATACTAAAAGTACAAGAACCGCTGGTGAAGGTACTTAGGCTTGTGGACGGGGATCGAAAACCCACGATGGGGTTTATATACGAAGCCATGGACAGGGCTAAGATGGCAATACAAAATGATTGTCGTTACTATGCCGAGTTTTGGAGAATTATCGACCGTCGATGGGCTATTCAGTTACATACGGATTTGCATGCAGCAGGTAAATATTTTACACTTTTATGATGAATTTAAAATATTAGTATTTAGTCTTAGTTCTTTTGAAAAAAATGTAAGCAACAAGTGACTTGGCTTCGTTTCGGAAAGGAAAATAAATATTTATTTTTTAAAAAGGCAATTTTAAACTCAAAAACTATGTGCTTATGTAAATAATTTTTCTATCAATACGTATCTTGTTTGATAGATCTCATTGAGATCTTTAATACGGTGACAAAAAAAATTAAATATTATTTTTCATTTACATTATTTGAGTTTGAAAATATGAAATAAACACTTATTTTTTAAGAAGATATTCTGAAACAGGACCTAACAAGTGATATGTTATGTCACCATCAATTTTTAGAACTTGTAGTCACTTTGTTCGGATGCCCATTTTGAGATTTATTTGTAAAAGTTACTTTTGAATGTAATTTAGATGTGGCAGAGACGGATTTCCCAAGGCTGGGTTTGGTACCTCTTTTACTTTAAAATTTTGAATGCCATTTAAATTGAAGGAGAGAGAGAGAGAGAGAGAGAGGGAGAGGGAGATGGTTGGGAGTCTGGGACTGGAAACGCACTCTCTGTATACCCAGAGCCATAAAAGAAAAAGCTGTACATTGGGGGGCGGGGAGGATGAATTTCCGAGAGGAGAGAGAGGTGAGTTCACTGAGTTGGGACTTGGGGTAATTGATCTCAGAGAGGGTGCCGGGACAGACGGGTCCCACTTATTTTTAAAATAACTCATCCAATCACATATTTTTACATTTTAACTCAAAATTTTCAATCTAAAATTGCGAACCAAACAGAGTGACTGTGTTTTCTCCAAGCATCAAGTACTGAGGCAACTCCAATTCATATTCAGTGGGGTCAATCGGTCAACTGAACACAGTGAACAAACTGTTGAACCCATACATCCACATGAGTCCTTCTATCACCACATCTATTTACACACCCATTTACACATCTATACTCACAACAAGGGTGGAGCACACACACACTATACATTCAGTTCATGTGGGCCCCACCTTTATTGTGAGTGTGGGTGTATAAATGGGTGTGTAAATAGATGTGGTGTTAGAATTATTGCATCCACGTACCAATTGTGTGTTGCACGTGACAATTCGCAGCCTCGCAGGTAAATACAAGTAGCCTAAAAGGCTACAAAGTTATGAAAGCCTATTTGACTAACTTCAAACTTGATAATACTATTTTATTAATTACTTTAATTCAATAGGACTGTACCACCTGCTATTTTCCTTTCCCCACCCCCCGGCGACACACCCCCCGGACCCCACTCTCTTTTTCCGGACTACTCTCTCTCTTTCCCTCCCTCCCTCTCTCTCTCTCTCTCTCCCTTTTCTTTCTTTCTTTCTTTCTTTACAATTTGCTTCTTTTTTTTTTCCTTTTAAGCTTTGTTCTTCTAAAAAAGCCAATGACTTTCCATAAAAAATGAGCCAAACAAATCCAAAAAAAAATAAAAATAAGCCAATAAGCCAATTGTTTCTTCTTTATTCAAAAAAAATTGGATCTCGGTCAAAAATTTTACTTTTTAGATTTCTCTTGTCATAGGGATGCAATAATCCCAAAAAATTGACAATAAGCCAAGAAATATAAAAAAAATTTGAATAAGGACAAAAAATAAGCCACTTTTGCTTATTTATCCGAACACCCCCTTATTTCCAGTTTGGTTTTTTTTTTTCATTTTCTTTCTTTCCGGTTTGAATTTTTTTCTCTTTAATAATAGGTTCAAGTCTAATTTTAGGTTTTGTAAAGTAATTGAGAGAAAAAAAGTGTTTCAATTGATCATGTTTATCCGACTGTTTTATTTTTCTTTTTTTGTCCTTTATAGATTAAAAAATATAGTTACGAAAATAAGTGTTTCAATTTTTAATCCGTTTGAACCAGTGCAAAGAGGCGGAGTAGTCCCGGAAAAGGGAGGTGGGGCCGGGGGTATGTCAGGGGGATTAGCAAGTTACAGATGATAGGATGTTACCTTTTTCCCTGGACAAACTTTTACCAATTGGCCGGCGGGTAATTCAATTTTGAATTTGGACTAAAACCACTCCATTGTAAAAGGGATGCACTGCTTGAGGCGCCAAAATTGCCGACTCCAATTTTATAATTTGTCTTTTCAACTAACTAATGATTTTTCAGTCATGGACTTTTTTAGTTGCTGCTAAATTGACAATTGCAATGTAAAATGACATATTTGAAAATTTATTTCATTGTTTAACTTTCTTATGGGCTCAATAAATAAATGCAGGTTATTTTCTAAATCCAATATATCAATACGGTGGCAACTTGTCGAATCATAGGGAGGTTATGGATGGAGTTAGAAAAGTAATTATGAGATTACTGCCAGATCTAAATGAGCAAGTGGAAGCCATCAACCAAGTAAGTTGTTAATTTATAGTTCTTTTACTTCTTATGCCAATATATTGCTCATTAATTTAGATTTGTGATAAAAATATATTATGATGTGCAGATTTCGGTATTTCGAAATAAAGAAGATACTTTTGGAACAATAGTGGCCCAAGCAGCAGTTCAAGCAACTAATCCTGGTAATTATTTAAGTGACACTCTTTTATAATTTACCATCTTCTTTTATATTATAGTCCAATAAAATGCATCATCTTGAGTCTAGTATTTCTAATTTTTTTTTATGTAGCTGAATGGTGGATCCATTATGGCGTATCTGCCCCCCAACTTCAAAAAGTTGCTGTGAAAGTATTGAGTCAAACCACTTCTTCTTCAAATTGTGAGCGAAACTGGAGTACCTTTAGCCTTATACACACAAAGACAAGGAATCGATTAAAATATCAGAAATTAAACAAGATTGTCTATGTGTACTACAATATGAGGCTAAAGATTAGGCATGCGACTAGAAGAAGTGATGAGGAGAGAGATGATCATTTTAATCCCATTAATCTTGATTACATCTTTGACGAGGATGATCCATTAGCTGAATGGTTGCAAGAGGAAGAGCATGCAATATTGGATGATGTAGACAATTCAGAATGGTTGGATACAGGTGATACGCAGAATCCCCAAAATGTAGACCCATCTGAAAATAGTTCAAGTGGAGGTCGTGGTTTGAGTCCATCTGGTAGTGGCAGTGAGGATGATGATGGTCCTAATGGTTGCGAAGCACAAGATAATATAGTGAATCACACTACTTATCATGAGGAGGATGGTGGAATTAGGGATTCTACGCAACGACGACTACACTCTGTATCATCTGGTGATGGGGGATTGAATAGGCCTAGACGTTCACGTCCTATTAGTGACATTTATACTAATCATAATCTTAGAGACCAATTTGGACAGCTTGAATTTGGGCAAGATCATGGGAGAGGACATCATTGGCAGCAAAGACCTATATATCCATATTATCCCCCTCAAGAACAGCAATCTTATTTTAATCAACCAGAACCACCATTTATGGGGATAGGATATCCACATCGATCTCACCAGCATTCATATAGTGGGAGCTCTTCATATGGTAGTAATCCTACAGTCAGAGAACCATCAAGTTCATCAACACATGGGTATTCACAACAACAATCCGATAGTAGCGGCACCACCAATAATTTTGCGCGCTGTAATTTCACCAACAACTTCTACGGATATTTGTTTGGATCTATTGGGCAAAATAGTCATGGTGATGATCAATTTAATGAGGAATATGTAGATCCTCTGGTACCTCCACGCCATTCATTCTGGCATTGAAGTTGTATTAGCAAAATTATGTATGACTTAAAAGCTATGAGCTTGAAACTAGTTGTGGCTAGCGATTATGTAATGTAAAACCTTTATGGTGTGTTTATTTTAATGTCTTCATCTTATTTTTGCTATTTATGTTAATTATATCGAAACTCATAATGTTGCATTTTTCTCATATTTGTAAAATCTTATTGACTTGCGGGTTTTGATAAATTATCGGATATTTCACATGAATAGAATGGGCTATTACATGTCTTAAATTAATTAAAATGTGATCATTTAAGCCAATGTTGGGGGCAAAAGTATATTTTTCAAGTTTTATACATGTTGCTGATGATTTTTAAAAATTCACGACCGCGACACCCGATTCCCGCGACGTATCACCGATACGTCCCGATACCGATATACCGCGACCGATACCGCGACGGCGACCGATACCGCGATTTAAAACTATGACCAGGAGACTTTGGATGTGGTTTATGATATTGAGGGTGAGCAGATAGGGTTTGGGACTGGAGGGGGTTCCTAAATATGTTAAGCCAATCATGCTAGAGACACCGCTTCCCGGCCATTCGATCTCTAGACGCTTCTCCCTCGCAAGTAGTGGAGCCTGCAGATGTGTGGAGCCCATTACTTGTGAGAGAGGAATGTCTGCGAAGTGACTGAGAGGCGTGTTCCCAGCATTTTTTAGAACTACAACAGTGAACGTGTCTGGTAGAATGTAAAATAAGATAGGTCAGAAATAATCAGAGCAGTCTGTGGGTTTATTTGTGGTTTCTATATTAAGTTTTGGCAAGCAAATATGTACACATGTAATTCATGTTTGTGTTTGTAAGTTAAAAGTTGCATGGTGTTCATGAGGCAACTTAAGTCATGTTTGAAATAGTTTGGATTTCCCATAACAAAGAAGGGAATAAAATATAACTACAAGATCCAATCTGTAATATCACAGTTGTCGGAACAATAGTTAAAATATATTATTACTAGTGATCATGTTAAGTTTAATCGATAGCAATAGGGAAAATTTCATGTAGGCACCCGACCTTTCACACAAATCACACATAAGCACCTGATTTTTCTTAAATTTCATATAAACACCTGAACTTTCTAAAAATTCATCAATTCAACACCTGACCTTTATTAAATTTCATATAAACACCTGAACTTTCTAAAAACTCATCAATTTAACACCTGACCTTTATTAAATTTCATATAAACACCTGAGCTTTCTAAAAACTCATCAATTCAACATCTACCATCACCATTTCGTCTAAAACCAAACAGGAAAAAAGTTAAGTGCTCCAATTTTTTATTTGTTTGAACCAATGCGAAGATCTTATTTTTTTAATCATTTTATTTAAAGAAATCATAATTAATTTTTTACTCTAAAGCTCTTGTTAGTCTGCCTTAAGAAAGTCATAGAATCAAATATCTCTTAAGGCTAACTAACGAAAGCCTTAGAGTCAAAAATTAATTATGATTTTTTAGAATAAAATGATCAGAGAAATAAGATTTTTGCACCGGTTTAAACGGATTGAAAATTAGAGCAATTAATTTTTTAACCATATTTTTTAATATATAAACGATCTATACATGGTTGAAAAATTAATTACTCTAATTTTCAATTCGTTTGAACCGATATGAAGATCTTATTTCTTTGATCATTTTATTTGGCTCTCGTTAGTTGACCCTAAGAAATATTTGATTCTACGACTTTCTTAAGGTTGACTAACGAGAGTTTTAGAGTCAAAAATTAATTATGATTTTTTAAGATAAAATAATCAGAAAAATAAGATCTTCACACCGGTTTAAACAGATTGAAAATTGGAGCACTTAATTTTTTTAACCATATATTTTTAATATATAAATGATCTATACATGGTTGAAAAATTAATTAGTCCAATTTTCAATCCGTTTAAACCAGTGCGAAGATCTTATTTTTCTGATCATTTTATTCTAAAGAATCATAATTAATTTTTGATTCTAAGGTTTTCGTTAGTTAGCCCTAAGAGATATTTGATTATACGTCTTTCTTAATGCTAACTAATGAGAGCTTTAGAGTCAAAAATTAATTATGATTCTTTAGGATAAAATAATCAGAAAAATAAGATCTTAGCACTGTTTCAAACAAATAAAAAATCGAAGCACTTAATTTTTTTTTTCCGTTTGGTTTTAGACGAAATGGTGATGGCAGATGTTGAATTGATGAGTTTTTAGAAAGCTCAGGTGTTTATATGAAATTTAATAAAGGTCAGGTGTTAAATTGATGAGTTTTTAGAAAGTTCAGGTGTTTATATGAAATTTAATAAAGGTCAGGTGTTGAATTGATGAGTTTTTAGAAAGTTCGGGTGTTTATATGAAATTTAAGAAAGGTCAGGTGTTTATGTGTGATTTGTGTGAAAGGTCGGGTGCCTACGTGAAATTTTCCCATAGCAATATGAACTTAATCTTTGACAATGAATGCACAATGTGATTGCACTAAAAAAAATTTATCGTAAAAATAGTTACCTCCTAAAACTCAAGAAACTACGGGAACATAATACTGTGAAATTTGCCCCCAAATCAAAGTTGAAAGACATAAAAAAGATTAGACCTAAAAATCTAAATCAATTTCTTTGCTGATCATTACCTTCCTTCATTTAAACCAGATTAACTATTGATAGCTCGAGAGATAGCAATAGTTTATGGCTGGCTTCACTGATTAGGGTGTATTAGTGAATAAGGGGGATGAGTTAATTAATATAGGGGAAAAAAAGGGATTTCAAACAGTGCAAAATCACTCCCTTCAACCCCTTATCCAGGTGTATTGTGTATAATACACCCATTGTAAACACTATCCAATTGAGCCCTTAGAGTAGTACTCCCTCCGTCCATTTTTAAGTGTTTTGCTTCGTAACTCCAACTTATTAAAAAGACATTATCATTATATTTTTCACATCAACTTTTTTCTCAACTTTTCCTACTTACCCATTATCATTATATTTTTAATCACTAATTTTTCAAAATGGAATATACTTTTAGGGACAAAATAGATAATGCACTAATTTTTACCCACTAACTTTACAAAATTGACATTTATTATGGGACAATCTAAAATAAAATACTGAATTCAAAATAAGGAACGGAGGGAGTAGTTGATTAAAAGAAATTTCTATGCATACACTCTAATTGGGAAAAGGTATATTGAGCTACAGATCCCAACTTTCAAACAAGTGAAGGCGGCATTAGAGGAATTTAAGTAGCATAAGTGTGTTCTTGATTCATTGAGATATCACGTTGCAGTGCCCCGAAACTACTCAGTAATTTTCCAGCAATACGGTATATATGAAAGAGTAAAATCTCATCACTTCTAATAGCATGATCCAGCAGCAGGGCATGTACTGAAAATTTGTCGTCTTTTCTAGCTAGTAGCAAGATTGCGACCTATGATACCCTGCTACTATATTTGAACAGGATTTGTTATACCATAGGTGCTGAAGGGCAGAGGCAATTACTTCACAGATCTTCTAACCACAATTAAAATCAGCTAAGACCGTCTCTTACGAACGTCTTCCTCATCATCAATATCAAAGTCTTCACTCTCATAGAAACAAGGATTCTTCTCCGGTTCTATTAAAGCAATTTTTTTAATTATGTCACCAGGAAATACATCCCTAAAAGTGCTCTTGAAAATATAAAATCGAAAAGCCACTAATCTGTTATCTATTTCTGTTTCTCCCCATAATTCCAACACAATTGCACCATGATGCGTACCATTCAAATGGAAAATTGTGAATCAAAGAGTATGACTTCTCTGTAGTGCGGCGAGCTTCCGAATGACCCAACCGCAACTTGACGATTATTGATGATCATGATATTGGAAAAATAACCAAACCAACATGCGAAAAATCAATAGAGGAACCAAACCAATAAACCAAAACGAATAAGAGAGACCATGATATACGTGGTTCGGCTTACGGATGTAAACCTACTCCACGGGCAAGCGAACGAGAGACGATTTTACTATGTGAAGATAACGATGTTCCGAAGAGCTACAATGGTGATGAACAAACAAAACTCTCACAAAGAGACTTTCACCAACTCCAAAATACAAGTTCTCTCACCAAATAAAAAATCAGAATGGAACCTCTCACCAAATTCAAACTCTCTATCATCAAGTATCACAATACCCCTAAGGTTTTTAACCAAGAGACACAAACAGAACAAAGTTTCACGGATGTGATCGGATGTCACACATGCACAAACAAATGATTCTCATGAAAATCCTACGGTTTCAACCAGAAAAATCGCCGAAACAAATGATCTTCCAGATGGTCAGAGGCCTACAGAACCCACCATAGATGGGGGCAACCAGAAGCAGATAAAAATCGAACAGACAAACCCTAAGGTTCTACAGATGAGACCCCTTAGGGATTCACTCAAGAAGTCCAAACCCTAATGAGAGAGCAAGGCTATATTTATAGCCACAGATTTCTTCCTAAAGCCAGAATCCTTGCCAAATTATGTTTTCTTTGCATATAAAATCCAAATCCAAAACCAAAGAGAAAAGTCCAAAACCAATCTTTAGGAAGTCTAAAATATACCCAAAATCGACCAAAAAGTGCAAAACAAGTTCGGGACAAACTGGTAGACGAACCAAACTACCGGCTGGTCTACCGGCCCCTAAAAACACTGCAGAACCGATAGTCAAGGCTTCTGGCCGGTAGTTCCGTGGTAGTCCCCGACTACCGACCTGACTACTGGCCTAACTATCGATGGACAAAATCTAGCCGAATTCAACATTCTCATATTAGACAGGAATCATGTCGACATTTCCATGAATTGCAAGGGTGTGCACACCATATTAATGAAATATGACTCGTCTTAAGCAAATTAAGGGCCAGAGCAGAACAAATGGCGGGTGCGGGAGGGCTTATGGTTGTGCTTTGGTGGCGGTAAACGGTTGGAGAGAGGTTGTAGGAATGGTAGAGATGGTTAATTGACCAACGATAGATCATTAGTAAAGAATCGGATTTGATGAGATGGGTTGGACAGTGATTAGAGGGTTTGACCATAGAGGGATCAACTCTGGAGAGGAGAGGACGGAGCTGTGCTGAAGACGACGGTGGTTAAAGCCGGAGGAGGTGGTGGCGGCAGTGGTCATAGTTTAGGTAAAACAATGCATGCAGCATTCTCGATGAATTACGTTAATTGAGCAAAATAAGCCAAACCGGTTATTTTTTTGTGCTTATTCAAAAAAAAAACGCATTTATTAGTTTTTGTCGATTTTTCTAGGATTATTACTTATGAATCTAAAAAGTAAAAAATTATGATAAAAATTAATTTTTTTGAATAAAGACAAAAATAGGTCAATAAACCGGATAAGTAATTTTTTTTTGTCTTTATTCAAAAAAATTTAGATTTTGATTGTAATTTTTACTTTTGAGATTCATCTCGTCATGAAAAACAATAATCCTCCAAAAACCGACGAAAAACTAGTAAATGCAAAAAAAAAAAATTGAATAAGGATAAAAAAATATGCCAGTTGACTTATTTTGCCATACAAGCCTATGTCACCCGTGATTACCAGTACGTGAATTGACCATGACCTTGATCAATCAGAGATGCCAAACCCTTGGTGTGGCAAAATTTTTTTTCCTTCGAATTTGTGGTGCTTGAATGTGCAAGGTGCTTTTCCCTAATGAACACCATGCAAAAAGCAAATTTAATTAGTTGATAAAAAGAAAGTGATGTAGGACAAGATAGTAGGTTTTTTTTTTTTTTTTGTATTTTGGAAACTTTTATTTAGATACAATATTATTAGGAAATTATATTTGTGCTATCTATTTTGCACGTTTCTTATTAATCTATTTCCTAGTTTTGGTAGGATTTATTATTCCCTTGGAGATGTTATTTCCTTGGAGATTTTATTTTCCTTTTGTTATGGTCTAGGTTTCCAAGTAATTGTTTTGCTTGGTCTCCACTTTTAAGTAGTTAACTTATTGTTAAGACTTAGTATAAATAGGGGTGTAAGTTATTCAATTATTAACTTTTTCATCAATTAAATTATGAGTTTATATCTTTTTCTTGTGGATTCAAGAACTGCTCGTGGCTACAAGTTCCTATCATCGTTTGATTAGTACGCAACTAATCTCTTCGTAAATTCCGCTTCGTCAAGTGGTATCAAAGCCACGCTTTTTCCTGGTTTGATGGCATTCGTCCGTGGAAGATACACAAACCCTATTGATGATGATTGTAGGGAAGGATTGACAGGACTGGCGCCAAGGGATTTGCCCATGGTCAACCTATTAATCAAAACGTCTCCAGATGATATTCTTATTACCAACTTGATAGTGAGGATGAAGCTGACGACGAGTTACCTGAGGATTATTATGGATATCAATCGAAGAAGCGACATTCAAGGTTTGGAGGATTTTGTCGCACAGATGATGACTTTTTAACTTTTCAGGTAGAACCAATAATTCCTACTTTTCATGGGTATTGCCATCTTGAGAATTTTATTTATTGGTTTCGTAAAGTATATAGATTCTTTGAGTTCTACATGGATATTCCTGAAGAGAAAGAGGTCAAATACGCGGCTTGTAAATTATATGGCTATGTTTCTACGTGGTGGGAACGATTGCAGTCCAATAGATTGCCACAATATAAACAACCCATTAGGACATGGTCCAGGATGAGACGATTGATGAATGATAAATTTCTTCAATCAAATTGTGGACAGGAGTTGTATCAAGAATATCGGAGAAAACTTGAGTCAAAACAAATATTCCGAGATAATTTTGATTTGCAATATAGCCATGTTACTGTTGATACAAATTATTCAAGAAACATGCCCATGAGTTTGACTCAATTAAGATCCGGAGGTCAAAAAAAGAATCAAGTTCCTTTAAGTTCCAATCAATCGTTTCACAATTATTATGATGGATATGAGGTCACAGAAGAGGAAGGAGATCCAGTTGAATGTGATGGTGATAAAGTTGTTAAAGATGTCATAATGGAAGTTGATGATGAGAAAAGTAACACTGCTGTTAGTGAGAAATATAAAATTGATAACGATGTTGATGATCAAGTTGTTGAGGACCGAAACAGTTTTCTATTGGAGATGGTTGATACTAATATTTGTGTTGAGGAGGAGGGTCTTGACATCAATACAAGGGTGTCAAATGAAATACTTTCAAAAGGATTGTCCAACAATCAATTTGAAGCGTATATCCAAACGATGGATTCACGACATAATTGCATTTTGATAGGGCTAAAGTTGCTTTTGTCGATTTTCTTGGAGTGGAACAGTTTGAATGGATTCCCAATATTCATCTAGTGAATCTTGTTAACAAGGTGAAGCATGAAGAGAAAAGATTATTGCATGAAAACTTTTCTTCGACAAATTTTTGGAGAAGAAGTTGAAATATTCTATGTTTCGTCACTATTGTTGTTGTCAACTTGCAACATATTCGAAGATGGGACATGAATATTTTGAAGGTCAAGCAGAGTGGAGCACATTGTTGAAGTTCGTGTTCGAGAAAATTAATTTGAAGTACAAAATTGATGCAGATAAGTGCCAATGTGTGAAGTTGTTTCGAACAACGAGAACTCGAGGTCGAATTCTTTTGAAGAAAAGAAGACTGATATAGGACAAGATCGTAGGTTTTTTTGTATTTTGGAAACTTTTATTTAGATACAACATTATTAGGAATTTATATTTGTGCTATTTGTTTTGCACGTTTCTTATTGTTCTATTTCCTAGTTTTGGTAGGATTTATTATTCCCTTGGAGATATTATTTCCTTGGAGATTTTATTTTCTTTTTGTTATGGTCTAGGTTTCCAAGTAATTGTTTTGTTTGGTCTCCACTTTTAAGTAGTTACCTTATTGTTAGGACTCCTATTAGTATAAATAGGGGTGTAAGTTATTCAATTATTAACTTTTTTCATCAATAAAATTATGAGTTTATATCTTTTTCTTGTGGATTCAAGAACTTCTCGTGGCTACGAGTACCTATCATCGCTTGATTAGTACGCAACTAATCTCTTCGTAAATTCCGCTGCGTCAAAAAGACATGGACTTGCACCCTGTTTGGCAACCACAAATAGACACAAAACTTATTTTTCCAATCTTGCTATTGCACTTGATATCTCAACAACATGCTTTTAAAAGCAGATTTAATTTCCCTTTTAACTCTAATTTCCTCCTCCTCCTTTTTTTGATCAGAAAAAAAGATGAGTTTCAATATCAATAAGAATAGCGATACAAAAGAGAAAACCCCATAGATGTAGAAACGAAAGGATGAAAGAGTAATTTTGCACAATTTTTTATGTTGACTTTTAAAATTAACATTTTTCTTTTGGAATACACAAAAAAAAAGGACCAGTAATTTGAGACAGAGGGAGCGGCTGTCATCATTATGGTACTAAAAGGTCAATTTATTTGCATGTAGGACCAGTTCAATTTTGTCTCACTTTGGTCCCTCTCATTCTGGGGTGAACATTACCCTCGTGGAATGAACTTCGTAAAGTAATGCCGACTTTGACACCAAAAGAGGGTAAATTGTATACTATTGTGCCCTTTGCTTACATCCAATCCCGCCTTGCACCTTTGTTAATTTGAAGGGATCGGATTCTCTCCTGTCCATATTTTGCACTAAAAAGAAGTTTTTTATTTTTTATATTTGCCCAAGTATTTTGAGAAATAATCACTTTTTAACGCAAAAAATGACATTTTTGTGCTAAAAAATGGTTATTTCTCAAAATACTTGAGTAAAAGTGCCAAAATTTTATTTTTCAATTTTTCTTATCGAGACGAATTAATAAACCATAAAATTTTGCCACAAAAATAACAAATGCTAAAAAAATTCAAATAAAGACAATTTTCAAATTTAACTTAAGTGCAAAAGAACACGATGTACACTTACAGTGCCTCAAACTGTGATCGCTAATTGTGCTAATTCCTTTTGCTTTGAGCTATTATTGGCCATATTTTATACTAACTGCGTAATTAATTATGAAACAAGTTTCGTATTAATTAATAGTTTTGAAAATGAAGGTTATTTTATATAAGAAGTCTAATTAGGAGGATGTTAATCCCTTTGCCGTCACGTATTATAACTCATTATTATTATTATTTTTTTGATCGGCAAAATAAATTTTATTAAGGGGGAAAGGGAAAGAGGGATCCAACCAAAAGTTGGAAATACACCTAACGGGCAAAGCCCATGTCACCTGGGGCCAAAAAACCCAAATATAACAGTAAAGATCACACCTAAAGGTCTACACGCCTAGAATATTACAAGTTAAGTAAAAAAAGGCCCAAACTGGCCCACCAACAAGAAGCCAAAACCAAAAACCTAATGACCGAACCATTTTCCACCCACAGCCACCCAATCTGTCACCACCATCAACAATCAAATTACCACCACCACCACACCAGACAATACCTCCAGAAGAAACACCCCATGCCGCCACTGGCCACTGCTTGACCGATTCCTAGGCCTAAAATAATGGGTTGCCCCAAGCGTAGGGCGGAGACCGACGCAACATAATATCCGGTAAGTCCGGAGTCGAATCCACAAAGACGGTAAGTGTGCTGACTAAAAACTCGAGTTGTTATAATTTAAATGGGCTCTTAGGTAGCCACCCCTTGTTGATTGATGAAAGATTAACTAAACCTACGAAATTGATTGTACTTTTCAGATAATTAAAAGAAAGGTACGGTCGTAGGATTCATAGCACTTGTAACTAGTCCGGATTAACCTGCTCTGTTTGGAATTCTTAAAAAAAATGTTTAATTTTAGATTGAAAAAGATACCCCGCAAGATGCGAGACCCTATGGTCGCCGTATACCCATGCGCAGCGAATAATAAGTTTTGGACCCCCATTCCCCCGTTCACATGGGCTCCGACGATGCCCGGATTCGTCCGCGGGAAGTATTTTTCAATCTAACATCGTTTTTTTCATTGTTTGATAAAAGGAGCAGAGCCCGAATTAGCCACGGTGTGCTAATCACCCCGCGACCCTACCTAAACGACTACTCACTAAACATTGCGAAAAAAACAAATGAAACCTTAATTTGAAACATGCTACTATTGCTCAATACAAAAAATAAACAATAGATCCAAACCAACTAAAAATAAAAGAACAACTTTAATTGAAAGCAGAAATTAAAACTAATTATCGGAGTGCGAATAATTAAATAAAACCTTAAAAACTTGAAGGGAAAACACAACACTGTAAACAATATTCAGAATCAAAACCTCGGCAGCCCCGTTCTTCGTTTTTATCGTGCGTGGGAAATCCTAGAAGAAATCACCGCCGCTTCTTCCTTTGTAACGTCCGTACGAGGGAATCGAAAAATCGTCCGTCCAAATTTTCCTTTTTTTCAAAGCTGCTGCTGCTCTTTTATAATCCTCGTGGGTGTAAATAATAACCCTCGTGGGCCGAGAATTGGCTTAGCCATGTTTAGCAGTTGTTTGAACCGTGGGCCCCAACCTTAAGTCCATATTACAAATAATTGTTAGGCCCACCTACAAGATCAAGTGCACGTCCAATTATTGGTACCCATTCACTTCCAATATCACGAGGCAGCAGCACCGTAGGAGAAAAATCATGAGGCGCCATCCATGTTTCTTTTTATTCGGTAAGCAGAGCACATTAAAATATCAAAACCTCCAAATACCTACAATATAAAAATTAAGCATTAAAACACCAAGTAATAAAATAAATGAAACTTAATAAAGATAAATTAAGAGGCACTAATGTGAACATTTACGCGCCTATCAGCCACCGCCGGAGGAAACGTCCGAAACGCCTTAACAATCCAAATCTGACGTGGGGCTTCGACCAAACCGTTAGGCAATTACCAAGCCGCCCAGCAGTCGGCGGGAAGCCGCACCGGTCAAAACCAAAACAGACAACTACCTCACCGTTAGGCAGAAAATCGGTACCCCAAGAGGAAATAAAGACCGACCGGCAAGTCGACCGTTGAGAATGGCCAAGAGATGGAGGCGACAAGAAATATATGGCTAAGAGTAGAAAACGTACAGCCCTCAAGCAAAAGGCGGCAGAAAACAAAGGAGGGAAGGAAGAGAGACAGAGTAACCGAGATTGACTTACCAACGCCGCCCTCACCGCTGTCCGGGGACCCATAAGCTTGACTGCCGGCCGATAAACAGCACAGAAAGACGATTTGAGTACCCTATTCGTCGAGAACCATAACATCAGCAAGCCACCGCATTATTGGGGTTGGGTTGTGAAAGAGGTGGTATTAGAGAAGCCGGATTTAATCACTCTTGAGATGATCTCGCTTTGTCGTTGATTGTGCTAATTCCTTTTGCTTTGAGCTATTATTCGTCATATTGCATCTCGTGTAATTGAAAATGAATTTATATAATTGGGAAAAATTAAAATATAGTTTAAGTCGATCTGTTTTTGGTTTTCTATTGAGTTTGGACCAAATCCATTAAACCATCAATTAATCTCTGAGAGCAACAAGAGATGTCAAAGTTGAGGTGGACAAGTTAAAATTCACTTTTGACATCAACTCACAATCTAACTCATATGTCTTCACTCATGCCAAAGCTGATGTAGTTTCGACAGTTACCTCTCGCCTCTCAATTTTAAAAAATTTACCGTTGGAAGTTAAAAAAAAGATGTATTAATAGTTTTGCAAATGAAGGTTGTATTACATAAGAGGTCTTAGGAGATGTTAATTCCCTGGCCGGTCATGTGTTGTAACCCATCATTGGGGTTGGGTTGTGACAGAAGACAATGGTAATTTGAATTAAATTCTTCGCACGAAGAATCCTTGAGCAGATTCGAACCTTTGATTTTTCTAATGTATGATCCAGATTTAGATTGTTTCATCTAGTCCAAAACTTGGACCCGAGAGGATTTGATCCCTAGTTTGAAATGGTACAGCCAATGACTTCCTATACAATAATGGAACTGGTTATACTGTAACGCATATGGATGAAAAGGAGTACCATTCAACTTACTTCATTTCTTTCGTACTCTAGAGTTTAGTTAAACTTTACTGTATCTCAGATCTATGGAGGATGAAAAGGAATATAATTGGGAAAAATTAAAATACAGTTGAAGTCTTCTGTTTTTGTTTTCTATTGAGTTTGCACCAATCCATTAACCTATCAATCTCTAAGAGCATTTATTGTTGGAGATGTCAAAGTTGAGGTAGACAATGTAACAATTACTTTTGACATTTTATTTTTGCTCGGCAATCACTTTTGACATTAACTTACAATCTAATTCATCTGTCTTCACTCATGCTAAAAATGACTTACTTTGATAGCTACCTCTTGCCTGCCAATTTGACAGCTACCTCTCTCGCCTACTAATTAATTTACAAAACTTTACCGTTGGAAGTTCAAAAAGGGCGTGTGCGGCTTGAGTTTTTTTTTTCTTTTTTTTCCTTTAAGTTTATGAGCCCTATATTTTTGTCTATAAATATATACTTGAATAGACAATATTTTCTCATTTACAGTATGGATTCTCCATACTCTCCTTTTCCTTTCTTTTCCACGCAGCAATCTCAGTATATTTTAGTGGGGTATCATAATCTAAATATTCTACCATGACAACTTGAAAGTGATGAAACTCCAAATAAGAAATCTACTACTGTTGGAGGTGCTAGTGTTTTTGAAAGAGTAACGTCTTCTTGTGAGTGCGTGGCTTAGCTCAAATGCGGATGCCATTCATGGAAATGAAACAAAAAATTTGGATCTTTTCGAAAACGGGTTGGAAAATTCCAGCACAAGAATAAAAATAATGTTCAGAGCGATCGTTCCGAAAAAATGTTGGCTCACTGATGGCATAAGATCCAAAAGTCCGTCAACAATTTCTGCGAATATCTTGCTACCATTAATGCAAGAAACAAAAGCGGCCGGCAAAACTGAACAACATAAAGTAATATTAAATACATATGCTAAACATATAGATACGCTATTTTTATTAATTCTTTGATTGTTTTTACAAGTTTATATTTTCAAATTGCGGACGCGAATGAATTAAGATTGCGGATGTATGCATGGCTCAGCCTTTAAATTAGACCAAGCTTGATGATATTTGTACTTCGTATTATGAGTTAATGAAATTTATTTTGCTAACAAAATAAAATGCAAGAAAATGCTTCAACAAAAACAAGTGCAAAGAAATCCAAAACTTTTTTTATGGCTGCTCGTCTTCTACTCCAAGCCCTCCCATAAATATTGATGATGAAGATCAACGTATATGGTTAGAGAGTAAGACCACCAGGGAGAAAAACTGAGAAGAGAAAGTTGAAATAAGATAGTACCCCAAGGTGTTGCAATTATCCTTTTTTCTCTGAATTTGTGGTGGTTGAATGTGCAAGGTGGTTGAGTCAACATTATCTCAACTCTCTCTCCTTTTTTCTCTCTCTAGGAGCTCTCTCTCATTTCTCTCTCTACTTCTTCTATTAGGGTTTCGCTAGGGAGGTGGGGCTGCCGCCCCTTGCTCCACCTCCTCCCCTCCTCCTTCGTCGGCCACCCCCCTCATCTCACCGCCCGTCTTTTCCCTTCCCTAACCAGATCCCTTCTCGCCTCTGCTGTCTCCTCCTCTGCCGCCGCTTCTCTCCACCGCCCTCTCTCCATCGCCGCCACCTCCTCTTCGCCCGCTCTCCACCGCCGCCACCTCCTCTCTGCCACTGCGCCGCCTCCGCCTTCTTCTCACCTTGTGCCTCCACCTCCTCCTCAACCGCCTCCCTCTAGTCCGGTGTTTGGATAACTCTGACGGAGAGATGAAGTAGGGTGGATTGGCTCCCTCTGGCAATAAGTCGCCAGCTTCCTGGGTGGCGTTTCACTGGCGATCGATTCTTGGTCGGAGGTTCCTGAACCGGCTGTCTTTGGCTCGGTTTCTTCCCGACTGGTCTCCCCAGTCCGGCGACTGTACCGGTCTAGATTTTTCAAATCCGGTGGGTGTGGTAGGTGGGCGAATAATTTTTCAATTTGGTTAGGGTGCGTTCTGTTTTAGTTTTGTGTTGATTTCATCTGTGCTTTTGGCCACGGTTTGAACTGGGTGTCCATTTGAGCTCTACTACTAAAATCGGAGACGGGCCCTATACCTTGCATTTATGCATGGTCTGCTTTTGCAATATATGCTTTGGAGCCTCCTAGTGGATGTGTTCCGGTGTCTAGGTTTTAGTAGTTTTGGTTCATTTCTGTATTTTTTGATGAAATCGTTGTAGCCTTCGAGCGTTTACCTTCGGGTTGTGAAATGAATTGATTGCCTGTTAAAAAAAACAAAAGAATGTGCAAGGTGCTGTTGGGGTGGATAATGTGGGTCAAAAGCCAAAATTGCATTGCATTTGGTTGGGTGGAATGAAATGAAATTAAGAATGGTTCTTTGCCTATCAAAAAATAAAGAAAATTAAGAATGAAATGGAATTGGAGGAATTGAGACTGGAATAATCATTTTCATTCCCATATTTGGTCGTGGCAAGGAATCAATAGCAATAATGGAATTTGTATTTCAATTCTTGCGTTTGCTAATCACATTTCAATGGAATTCAAAGTGGCAATAATAAATTTGGAATTAAGAGTGCTACCTCGTAAGATCTCCCAACTCAATTAGAGAGAGATAATGAGAGGGCGAGAGAGAGAGAATGAGAGGGCGAGAGAGAAAAGGAAGGTCCATGCCCCAGTGGAGTCAAACAGAGATTATGGTGGATGGGTCCCTGTGATAAGGAACCACAAACCTCGTAACAGTGGGTGGAATGTGGACAATAAGGAGCTTTTCACTTTGTTTATCGACAACATTCCTGACGACAGAGATCAACACTGGCTCTCAAGGATGTTCAATGAGTTTGGGGTTGTAAAAGATGCTTTTATTCCAAGGAAGAGAAGTAAATGCTCTGGTAATAAATTTGGCTTTGTTAGATTTGGGTGTCATGTTTCAGCAGGCATGGCCATATCCAAAATGAATGGTGTATGGGTGGATGACAAGAGGCTGTTTGTCAAAGAAGCCTGCTTTGATTTTAAGGATGAAAAAAGAAAGCCTACGTTGCCTAGATTCCATGGAGTAATGGCACAAGGATCTGGCCAGAGGGTTAAATAGAGCAACATTAATATTGAAAGGGAAGCCAACATTAATGTTCCCGGTGGTTCCATCTGGAATAAGACTAATCCAAGACGGTCTTTTGCTCAAACATTGGTGGGTGGAACCTCAAACCCATCTACTGCCAAGGATCCGGAAATCATTATTAAGGTCGATGGTGTGGGTAACGGGTGGCTAATGCGGAGTGCAATCGCTGTGTTAAGAAGGGTGGTTTCTTTGAACTCACTGAAGGTCAGTTCTGGTAAGGACCATAACGAATCAGTCCAGTTTCGAGCTTTGGGTGGGCGTTCTGTGCTTCTCACATTTCAAGACAGTGAAGTTAGAGATGGTCTGATTAAAGAGCCATGGATGGGAAGATGGTTTGAAAAGGTGAAACCATGGCAAGGTGAACCGGCCAGCCTTGAAAGATTTGTGTGGTTGAGTTGCTCGGGAGTTCCTCTCAATTCCTGGAATGCAGAGACTTTTAGGCGTATTGGAGAGTCTTGGGGATATTTCATTTTAATGGATGAGGAAACCCTTAAAGATCTCTCTTTTGCCAAAGGAAAAGTTCTCATTGCAACGGAGGAGACCTCAAGAATAGAACGTTGGATCCAAATAGTGGTGCATGGGGTCAGGTACGATGTGCTTGTTAAAGAAGAAGCCTCTTTCGTTAATGTGGACGAGGTAGAACGATGGACCTGTCCTCTGCAGAATCGGGTGGCTATGGTGGAGTTGCAGGCTAAAGGTGATGGGGTCTCAAAGTCGGTGGAGAGAGGGGATGAAGACGATGACGTGGAAAGTATTTTTCAAAGTCTAGCCAATGACAGTAAGGGAGTTGGTGAGAAGTTCAGAAGGGACAGTCCAGCGAAGGAGAAAAGTTTTCAGCAGAAAGAGACGAGTCATGGAGAGGTTGGGGGCCCGATGCTGCTGGGAGCTGCTAGGAATTTAATGCTCTCCAGAGCCAGAAATCAGGATGACGTTGAATGTGTTGAGTCAGCTGTGGAGGATTCATTGGATGTGGGCTGGTCACCATCAGTTGTGGAGGATTCCTTGGAGGTGGGCCGTTTACCTCTGGCCCAGTTGATGGGCCGAAAATGCAATGGTTTTCAAGAGATTGGGCCCGAACAAGCTAAAATGGGATGTCAGTTGGGCTTCTCCCAACTTAAGGCCCAATGTGCGACAAATGAGCCCAGCTGCGTTTTAAATGGACCGAAACCTCGGGTGGAAGAATCATCTCCATCAGAGGCATCTTCCTCAGGTTATTCAAACCAGATGGTGGCCTGTCCTTCCCAACCATCCAAAGCTTCGGCAATAAATCTCATGGTGGACCTCAACGATGCGGGTTGCCGAAGGAGGAGACGAAGACAGTTATCAAACCTGATCCAGATTTATGAGGAGAGCTCAACGGACGTGGAAGAGGTCGAATCGGAGTCGATCTCCCTTGCTCATTCCACTCACAGCTCTCAGCGTATCGTCGACGAGGTAAGGGCTACAATGGCCATCGGTTCTCAGCTAAATGTTAATTTTCGCCCAGATGACGAACTGATCTTGAATAAGATGATTGTTCTTGAAAATAAGGAGGCCACCCTCTTACGAGAGAGGGAGGCGGGTAATTAGCTACTTTCGTAACTGATTTCGGTGTTAATATTTTGGCCAGTAAAGTTTTTATGCAGATTATTTCTTGGAACATTAGAGGCTTGGGCAGTAGGGTTAAAAAGAGGTTCCTATCGAAGTTAATTAAAAAACGAAAACCTGATATGCTGTTAGTTCAGGAGACTAAGCTGGAGTCAGTAGATCGTTTAGAGGTGCAACGTTTGTGGGGGGCAAGTATGTATGCTCAGATTCTGGAGGTGCGTCAGGTGGTTTGATTACTATTTGGAACGAGTCTTTCTTTAAAGCTTCTACGGTGACTGTCCATAGATCCTTTATTTTGGTCCAAGGGTCGATTGAGGATTTCCCTTGCACTGTGGTAAACATCTATGCTCCTAACCTAGTAGTCTCTCGTCGAGGTCTTTGGGAAGTTTTATTGGTAATTAAAGCTAATTCCCAGGTTCCGTGGTGCGTCGGAGGTGATTTCAATGAAATTAAGGAAGTCAATGAAAGAGTGGGGTGTTTGAGGGTGGAGAGAGGCATGAGGGACTTCAGGGAATTCTGTAATAGCATGGAAGTGTTGGATATTCCTTTATTGGGTAGGAAGTTTACATGGTCAAACTATCAAAACCACGCAATTCATAGTCGATTGGACAGATTTCTGTTATCTCAATCTTTCTTTGACAGGTTTAAGGTCCTTCAATGGGGACTTCCAAGGCCAATTTCCTACCACTGTCCTATTATGCTACTTGATGATAATAGGGACTGGGGCCCTAAACCTTTCTGATTTCAGGATATGTGGCTAGATGACCCCAAGTGCATGAAGCTAGCAAAACAGACGTGGGAGGAGCTTCAAGTTAATGGGACACGGCGCCAAAAATGCTTGACCAATTTCTAGACCTAAAATAATGGATTGCCCCAAGCGTAGGGCTGAGACCGACGTAGCACAATATCCGGTAAGTCCGGAGTCGAATCCACAGAGACGGTGATGTGTGCTGATTAGAAAAACTCGGGTTGTTACTAATTTAACGGGCTCTTAGGTAGCCACCCTTTGACGATTGATTGAGATTAACTAAAACTAAGAAATAACTGTTCTTTTTAAATAATTAAAAGGAGGTATGGTCGTAGGGTTCATAGCACTTGTAACTAGTCTGGATTAACCTGCTCTGTTTTGGAGTTCTTAAAAATATTTAATTTTAGATTGAAAGGATACCCCGCAAGATGCGAGACCCTATGGTGGCCGTATACCCATGCGCAGCGAAGAATGAGTTTTGGACCCCCATCCCCCGTTCACATGGGCGCCGATGATGCCCGGATTTGTCCGGGGGAAGTATTTTCCAATCTAACATCATTTTTTTCATTGTTCGATAAAAAGAGCAATGCCCGAACTAGCCACGGTATGCTAATCACCCCGCGACCCTACCTATACGACTACTCATTATGCATTGAGCAAAAAACGAAAGAAACCCTAGATTGAAACATGCTTCTATTACTCGATATGAAAAATAAACAAGAGATTCAAACCAAACAAAATTAAACGAACAACTTTTATTAAGAACAAAAATTAAACAAGATACCAGAATGCGAATGATTAAATAAAGCATCAAAAACTTGAATGAAATAAAACTTGAAAGAAAACTAAACTTCCGAAGGAAAAGCTTTGGCCGCCCCCGTTCTCTATTTGCAGCTCTCGGTCCCCCTCGTTCTTTCCTCCATGGGAATAATATATACGCCAAGATGCCGCCCTTGTTTGTTGTTTTCACCGTAACCCCTGCCGACTTAAAACAAACTCAATGGGCTAGAAAATTGGCTTAGGCCTTGTTTCTTTACATGGCCACACTAGTTCGTCAAATGCATTGGGCCCACTCAATTGAATTGCAAATTCAGTAGAATTGCCGTGGACTAATTAAGTCCGGTGCAAATAAACTCTTGACCCATATGGACCCGCTTCTTCAAACACCGTTTAATATTCCAATTTTGCATATTTTTGTATCAAACTCTCCAAATACCTACAACACAAAGATAAACCATTAATCTCCAAATAATAATATAAATGGGACTTAACAATGGTAAATTAGGGGCATGTATATGAACATTTACGTGCCTATCAGTGGGCTAGTTTTATCATCGTACAGAAGCTAAGAGCCATTAAAGACAGATTGAGGGTGTGGAATAAAGAAGAATTTGGGGATATCAACTGTGCACTTCAAGATACTGAAGCCAAACTACATCAGTTTGATATTTTAGCTGAAAATGGGCCACTGAATGAAGAGGAAAAGGCGTTGAGATGTCTAGCAAAGTCTGACTTTTGGAGACTCTCAAAGCTTTCGGAGTTACTTTGGAAACAAAAATCCAGAGTCAAGTGGTTGAAGTTGGGTGATAGGAACACCAGATTTTTTCAAATCACGGCAAACAACAGATTCAAAAGGAATTTGGTGGGATTTGTAAAGGTTGCTGGAGTGACGGTAGTCTAGCCAGAAGAAATTAGAGAAGCTGCCTCAAATTTTTTCCAAAACAATTTTTCAGAGGAAAGGAATTCCAAACCATTGTTGGGGGGTTTGTTCCATAGGAAGCTAAGCTCTGAGATTGCCCTACAACTTGAGAATTGTTTCGAGGAGAAGGAAATTCTAGCAGCTCTGCGAGGATGTAGTAGCCTTAAAGCTCCTGGCCCCGATGGTTTCAACTTTTCTTTTGTAAAGAAAGGGTGGGACTTTATGAAAGAGACGGTAGTGCAATTCTTTTTGGAGTTCCATACCAATGGGAAGCTTACTAAAGGTATCAACTCCACCTTCGTTGCCTTGATTCCTAAGATAGCTTGCCCTGTGTCTTTCAATGATTATAGGCCTATTAGTATGGTGGGATGGGTCTACAAGATTCTTTCAAAAGTTTTGACAAATAGAATCAAAGAGCACATGCCATCTATTATTGGGGAAGCCCAAGCTGCTGTTATGGGTGGGAAGCAAATTTTGGACGGTGTTCTCATAGCCAATGAGGCTATCCATAGTTGGAAACATAGTGCACACGGAGGACTTATCCTAAAACTTGACTTCCAAAGGGCGTACGACTGTGTCAATTGGAATTTTCTGATTGATATGCTAGCAAGGCTTAGTTTTGGGGATAGGTGGTGCAAATGGATTTGGGAGTGTGTATCATCTGGGTCTATGTCTATCTTGATCAACGGTTTGGCTTCTAAGGAATTTCATATGCAGAGGGGACTCAAGTAAGGTGACCCCCTTTCACCTTTCCTCTTTAATATAGCAGTGGAGGCATTTAACTTAATGTTGGAAAGAGCTAAGGAGAGCAACATCATTAAAGGCACTAAATTGGGACGCAATGGGGTTTCTATATCGCATTTACAATTTGCGGATGATACCATTCTCTTCTGCAACAATGATCCGGAAGAGATGGCAAATATCAAAAGAATCCTAAGGTGCTTCCAATTGATGTCAGAACTGAAAATCAATTTCTCGAAAAGCTCTCTTAGTGGAGTAAATGTTCCACATGAAGCTGTGGTGTCGATGGCCGACATAATGGGATGCAAAGTGGAAATGCTCCCTATCAAGTACCTTGGACTGCCGTTGGGGGCAAACCCAGGAAGAATTAAGACCTGGGATCCTGTTATTGAACGGACTGAAAAGCTCTTGACTGTTTGGAGAAGTCGATGTATCTCGTCGGGAGGAAGGCTGACTCTTATCAATTCCAACACTGGAAATGTGCCTATTTATTTTATGTCGCTATTTAAAATACCAGTTGCAGTAGCAATGAAACTGGAGAAACTACAAAGAAATTTTTTCTGGGGTGATACGGTAGATAAAAAGAAGATGCACTTGGTTAAATGGGATGAGATAGCAAGGAAAAAAGATGACAGGGGTTGGGGGTGAAGAGAATGCTTCAACAAAACTTGGCACTCTTGGCCAAGTGGTGGTGGAGATACGGCAATAATAAAGAATCACTTTGGGCGAAAGTTATCAGAGGGAAGTATGGTTTGAATGCAAACTGTTGGCTCCCAAATACCCATGGTTCAGGCTCAACGTAAAAAATATGGGCGAATATTTGTTCACTTGAGGATCCATCTTCACACCTGGGCTATTCAATGCGAGAGAGTTTTAGAATCAAAGTTAACTCAGAAAATGCGATCTTATTTTGGGAACACTCCTGGCTGGGTGAGACAACGCTAAAAGAAGAGTTCCCGAGAGTCTTCCTATTATTAGATCAAAAGGAGGAAATGGTGTGCAATATGAGGAGTGAGGCAAATGGGGGCTCCTGGGAGTTGCTGTTCCGAAGAAGGGCGTTCGGGCGTGAGAGGCAAGAGTTGGATAATTTGATTCAGAGGATTCAAGGTGTGACACTAAATCCAACTAAGCCTGATTATTTACAATGGAGATGGTCAGTTGACGGAAAATTTAGTGTTAAATTAGCTTATGGGAAATGGGATCAGCTATTACATTCCAATAATGCTTTGCTGGGTCTCTATGGAAAAACTTGTGCTCGCCGAAAGTGGAAGTCTTTGCGTGAATGGTTGTCAAGGAGAAGGCGGCAACTAGATCACTTCTATTGAGCAGGAACATTATTAGTGAGCCTCAATCTGCTTTGTGCCCTCTTTGCTCACTGCACTTGGAAACCCATCAGCATTTGTTCATCCAATGCCACTTTTCTTGGACTGTGTGGTCTACCATCTTGGACTGGTGGAAGGTCAAGTGGGCATGCCCAGCATCTGTTCCGATGTTAGCAAGTTGGTGGCTTGATAATAGATACCTCGATCTAGAGAAACACATTTGGGAATCTTGCCTCTATGCTACACTATGGTATATTTGGTTGGTAAGAAACGACTACATTTTCAATAACTCTACTACTCAACCGTGGGAGGTGGGGGACGTGGTCAAAACTAGGGTCGCGATGTGGATGAAGGCAAAATTCAACCTCAAAGTCTACACTGTGGAGGATTTTAAGGTTTTTCTAGATGGTATCCGGAAATTAAAACTGTAACGTAGTCTAAGGTGTTTATCCAACTATCTGTTGGATGCTTTTTTCTGAATTATCCAAGCTCTTTATGCTTAGATGCTCTTTTCTCGATGTACCCTTTCGAGCTGTATAAAATGTTTCGTTTGCCGAGCAAAAAAAAAATAAAAAAATTGGAAATGGCATTAGTAAAATTTGTGGCAATGCCAAATGTTGGAGTGACATTAGTAATTTTGTGAGTGATATTAACAATTTAAATAGAATGGTACTTGAAATGGAATTGTAATTTTTTACTTTTGAAATGAAGTTATTAATTTCTTTATTTGAACGAATAATAATTCCGGCCGTGTGAAATGGCTAATATTCCTTCAATTTTTAGAACCGAACATCATAGACATTCCATATATAGGAATAACCATTTCATTTCCCTTCCTATTCCATCAAACAAAACATAGCCGGCCAAGGGTAATTTCCGTTTGACCGAAAAAAACATAGCCCAAGAGTTAGTGGATTCCTATCTTCTTCTGTTTTTTTTGGGGTCAAGTGGTAAGTTATGCATTAACTTAGACGATCAAAGTCAACAAAGCAGATAATCGGCATTCATAAAGGTTCAAAAAGACTACAAGAGTCGTAGACTAGATCCTAAGATGACCAACACCCATGGCATCGGCCAGGGCGAATTCCCTAGCTGCAAAAGGAATGGAGCTAGAGACTACTAAATTTTGATCCTGCTGCGATCCAAGTCTGGCCAGGCAGTCGGCAGTTTGGCTGGCTTGACGATAGATGTGGATGACGGATGAATTTGTCCGAGAAGCAATTCTTTGAGCTTTTTCCACTATGTGACGGTGGGGGTGATCAACAGGTGATCCTTCATTGCAAAAACCAACTGCCATGCTCGAATCAGACTCTATGGTAACATTTGACATGCCCTTTTCCAAAATGATCGTGAGGCATATGTAAATAGCCCATATCTCTACTTCCAAGCTGCTGGTGCAGGTTGCTTTGCTATAATAACCTAGGATCCAGTTCCCCGAGCTATCTCTGATCACTCCTCCAAAGCCAGCCGTATTGCGGGACTCGTAGAAGCAGCCATCCGTTTTCAACTTTAGATGTCCTGGTGAGGGTAAAACCCAAAATATCAGAGTCCCATGATGATTATCATTGGCATGTGAAGCCTTAAAAGCAATAAAAATTTCCTTAGCGTAGATATTAACTTGCCTTAAGCACATAGTTGGTGTTGTTTCAACATTGTCAAAGCTCATCTAGTTGCGAGCTGTCCACAATTGCCAAAGTGAAACCACAAAAACCATGGCCCAGGGCATGTTAACATCCAAACGAAAAAGAGTTTTTTTTTTGGAGTTAAAAATAATCCAGTCTTTGACTGTTAAATTAAGGCTCGCACTTAACCAATGATGATGTTGGAGGCATTTCCAAAAATCTAGAGCTTTAGGACAAGTGCGAAAGATGTGATTAATGTCCTCAGGGGTTTCATCACATCTAGGGCAGTACTCCATGGGAATAATGCCCCTTCGAACTCATAAAGAGTTCGTTGGGAGACTATTGTGTAACACCATCCAGAGGAAGAATTTCAATTTTGAAGGAATTTTTAATTTCCAAATCCAAGCCCATTCAGAGGTAGTACTAGAAGCAGCGTTAGAAATGTTATAAGCTGTCCCTACTGTAAAAGCACCATTAGAAGCACGTAACCAAGCAGGATAATAAGGGGAAATGTAAAACAAAGACAGAGATTTAAAGCAACAATACCATCAATAGTAGTAATATCCACAATTTGAGATAAAGAAGAGAGGTCCCAGGTACCATTAGTAGTACTAGTAATGATAGAACTCAATTTAGTATTGTTAAAACAGTGAGTACCAAGAAATTTATGAATTAAAGGACCATCTCCATACCACCAGTCCAACCAAAGGTCTATGCGTTGTCCATCTCCAATGACCCATTTGATCCCCTTTTCTAGGATTTTTCTGGATTTCACAGTGCTACACCACACAAAAGAGGCAGGTTTCTTACCAGTCCATGAAAAGATAGAAGTATTCTATGAATATTTATCCCTAATCAACGATATCCAGTGATTTTCTTCTTGATTAGTGATCTTCCAGCCAAGCTTGGCTAATAGAGCAATGTTCTGATGCCTAGCTTTTCTAATTCCTAGACCCCCATTATGCTTATTGATGCAAACTTGATTCCAGTTTATAAGGTGAATTTTCTTTTTTGTTTCAGTATCTCCCCAAAGAAAATTCCTATTAAGTCTGTCAAGCTTCTCACAAACACTTATAGGAAATTCCATGGTCTGCATAGAATACCTAGGGATGGTGCAGGACACAGATTGTATCATAGTAGCCCGACCAATGAGATTCATGGTATTATTTATCCAGCCAGATAGTTTAGCCTGGAACTTTTCCACAATGTTAATAAAGTGGTTTTTGCTCACCCTACCATGTATAAGGGGAATACCAAGATATTTTCCCACATTGTTAGTAAGCTGAATTCTCAAAATATTGGTTAACCGATTAGCCCTATCCCTAGGCACATTAGGAGATATGAACATCTTAGACTTGTTGAAACTAATGCAATGACCCGACATATCACAAAAAGTGTTGAGGGGGTCAATCATGGCATGGCAAGTATTAAAATTACGAGCACCAAATAAGATCAAATCATTAGCAAAAAAATAGGTGAGTTCGATGAGGGGAATGACGAGAAATCTTGATTCCTTTCCATCTACCTTCCCTAGCTTTCTTATTAATAAGAATTGATAATCTTTCCATGCATAACAGAAAGCTCAATTAGATTCCGATCTTCTTTGTTCTTCTTTTTAATATTCCGACGTTACATGTTCAATATGATAATTATAACCAGAGGCTTTATGGATCATATTTTGTAGTCACATGGTTCACATTGTTACTTTGTCAACGGAGATTTTTTTTTTTATATATATATTTCAATTAATTAATAATCTTCGAACTAACTATTAATTAGTTACTCCAACTATTTGCACTCATTAAATAAAATTTTTTTTGGAGCCGACACTCTGTACTTAAATTACCTTTAAAATAAAGAAACATTTAAGTAGATCTAACACAATTTGTAGAAATTTTTCTGTGTTCCTCCCTACATTGACTATATTCGAAAACTACGTACTGAATTAAATAAAAGTGGAGATTTCGAGTTCAATAAATCCATCCTAGATTCTGGATTGCATGTATAAGATAAGGAAGTCTTTCCAATTATTAACTCTTATTCAATGTTATTATTATTGGAGTGTAAATTCTGCTTTGCTCTGCGACAGCAAAAGCCACGCGTATTCTGCTGCGACCATTGTTGATTCCATCGTGCATTGATCTAGTAATCTGATCCCTTCATATTGTAGTGCTCGGCAAGTAAATCATCCATGCGAAAAACTAGTTTGATTAGACATTGATTTTAAACACAAAATTCAATATATTTGATATACATATCAATGTCCAATTAAGCTGATTTTTTACATATGACCCGCTTGCCAAGCCTACATGATAAACAATTTAGATTACTCAAACAAACACACGATCGGACCCGCAATGGTCATGCCGGAAACTAGACGGTTTCCGCTACTGCTGAAAAGAATTTTATCCTCCTCCGCCGTCGCATTTTAAGCCAAAGTATTTATGGAACAAGACCTAAGTTCCCTAATGAACACCACGCAAATTTAGTTAGGTTAATCGAAAGATCACAAAAGCATAGAATTAGCACATAGACACAAAACTGATTTTTTCAAGTTTTACTATATATATATATATTTCACTTAATATCTGAACAACATGCTTTGATAAGGGGATTAGTTTCCCTTTTAATTACCCTGATCTCCTTCTCGCTACCAAGAACTGGATCAAGTCTTATTTTCTTCATTAATTAGCTCACAGCTTATTTATGAAGAGATTAAATTCTTTTCACCGGTATAAAGAATTTATTCTCATTTATGAAAGGATAAATTGCTTTGTAAAACATAACACGCTGATGACGTAGTGCTGTCAACCGATCTATTTATATCTTGCCACGTGTGCTAGAGACTGAGTTGGGCAACAACTTAGCACTGCCAGCTCGACCTCGATACCTGCACACAAATCGATCCGAACATGAATCGATCGATGACACTACGAACACCCTCCAGTCCCAAACCCTAGCTTCCCACCAGCAACATCATAAACCACATCTAAAGTCTGTTGCTGCACATTCCCGAATATGCCCCCCGCCGAGGCCGCCCTGTTTCCGGCGAACGCAAGACAAAACCTCGACGAACCAACGTTGTAGAGTATCCCCTCTAAGGCGATGGGAACCTCGATGTTTCCGGCGAACAAGAAGCTTATCTCCGGAACCTCCACCGTATCGCGACCGCTGAAGTCGTAGCACGTGTCGAACAGCGACACGCCCTGAGTCATCGTGTAGTTCATCATTAGTTGCCGGAATCTCATCCGGAGAGCATCGTACGCCTCCGTCTGCAGCCGCGTAATGACGGTGCCGGAGTCTATTATAGTACCGGAAGACCTGAACACGGACTGAGAGATCGGTAGCAACTCTCCAGCGACTTTAATCCCCATGACTTCGATGAAGTAAAACGATGGGCTGTTTGAGTTGGTCAACAAGGTTGTGTAGTTTATACCTGCGGGGTTTGTTGTTCCGCCATCTTTTCCAAACACCAGAGTTCCTGATGAGGAAGATAATGTAGGAAGACAGTAGGAGAAGTAGCTTCCGTATTTCGAAGCGGTTTGCGCTATGAGTGAGGCGGGGCTGCGGCCGAGGCCGATCAAGCCTGCTGCGCCGCTGAAGAGGCCGGTGTTATTTAGGCCGCATCCGAAGGCAAAGCCGGGGAAGACGTCGGAGGGGGTTAAGGATAGAGTTTCAGTGGCGTAGAGTCCGATGGTGAAGGACCCGTCGCCGTAGACGACCGCGTAGACGCAGGTGTTGGTGGATCTGGTGCAGCCGAGTTTGAGGTCTTGGGAGCACTGTGGCGCGGTGCAGCTGATGTTTTTGTAGGTTTGGGAGTCGGAGGGGTTGAAGATGGGTTCTTGCTGTTCGTAGCAACTGTTGGAGTGGAATTATAAGAAAAATCAACAAAGTAGTTCAGAATATATTTGCAGCATTCGAAAAATATTTTCTTTGGAAGCATGAACAAAGAAATGTGTAAAGATATGAATCAAGATTACGGTGAAATTACTTGTCAAAAAAAAGATTGCGGTGAAATTTCGGAGCTCAAGTCCTCCATGCTCCAATTTCTCTCTAGTTACCTCCATTTCCACGCATTTTTGATAGTTGGATCAAGTTAAATTTTGTATATTCCTTAAAAGTTCCAGTAATTCAATGGCTAAAAATGCACCAAAACATGGGTGTACCAACTTTCCTGTACAGTGGATAAGAAGGAAAAATTCAGACCAACTTACCTTGTATTTTAAGTTACTTAAGCCTTGTTCTCTTCTCTTTCAAAAAGAATTTTTTAAAAAATTCCCCCTAGATTCTCTTTAAATTTTTCCTACTTCCAACATTTCTCTCTCTATCTCTCTCCACTTATTAACCCTACTATTTTTCAAAAAAAAATTTCAAATACCAAACCAAATATAGCATTAGATTTAACAAAATAAAGAAACATGCAACATTAATGTTCCTAAAAACATGGAATTTCTTGTACATGACGAGTAATATGGGGCCAATGAAGTAAGTGGAGTACTGGTTGTTTCCTGATAGTCATTATGTACTATCATGTATTTGATTGGGTTCAGATATCATTGAATGCACTACTAATACTACTTGATTTTCGTCGAGGGAAAAAATGTGGGGCCAATGAAGGAGAATACGCGGATAAATAGAAAAATATGAAAATTAACGATGGAGAGCCTCTTTTCCTATAGAGACTTGTCATGTACTATTATAGATGACAAATATCTCTATCAATTTTAAAGAAAATGCACGTGAACGTGAGTCACAGGACTCCTATGTTAGTTCAAAAAACAAATGACTTTGTACGGAAAAGTTATTGGTATCACATTTCAATACCTCATGCACGGCTGGCATTGAATCCACGTAACGTCGCTGCCGGTGTTGAATGTAAGGGTAAGGTCTTTTTTGGGGGTTCCCAGTCCTAACGTGACGACGTAATTGGCGCTACCAATTGATCGCCCGGGCTTGGCCGGGAGGGTGGCTTTCGAGTCGTCGTCTCGTCGAGACTGTTCCGATCAGAGTTGACGCGGAGGCGATGCTGAAGTGAGTTGACTCGAGCCTGGTCATGAGATATGATTTCAGCGAGGGTTGGAGCACTAGTTCGGGCTTTGTTCATACGAGAGCATGGGCCATGCCTGTGAACAACTTTTAGCGACTCCCTTTTGCTCTTATCTGGTGAATTACAATCTCACAAATAAGCATTCGACAATTTAGTGTGGTAATATAAATAAGATTATTTATTATTAATTATTAATTAGTGCTTGTGCATTAGCACCGCAACGTGGTGCTCTACGGATCGATTTATTGTTGTTGGGTTTCAATTTTGTTTAGGTGTTCTTGTTTTGTGTTTATTTTCGCATTCAACTTTTGGTTGAATTCTCATCCCTCCACCCGACTTGATGTACCATTTGTCGAGTTTCTCAATAAACCTTTTGCTTATCAAAAAAAAATTATATGTGGTGCTCTAGGGACTTTTTCTGCCAAATATTGGTGTCGGTTTCATACCAAGCATGTGGTAACGACACCAATATGCATATTGGTGTCGTGACCAATAAGTGATCAAGAAGGCTTCTTGAGCACCACATGTCAGTACTCCGTTTAACTTTTCGTTTTTGAGAGTTCGTTGTGTAGCTGCATCTTGGTTTTGTGCAGAGAATGAAATAGAGAAATGACAGATATTCAACTTTCAAACATAAGCCGGCCTGAAGAAAATTGAGAGAAATAGAGAAGTTTCTGCTGACAAATTAAGAAGGAAAGCAATAAAATTGCAGCAAGTTAAAGATAGGGCTAGAGAGTTATACCCTTTGTGGATTCTATGCAATATGGATTTGGATCCAGGGACTTCACATTTGCAACATGGTAGGGCTTATCATGTTCTCTTTTCGCTCCGTAAACCGGTGCCTCCTTCAAATAGGTTGATACAAACATAAGCAAACAAAAGAATGAAGCATGGCTGTTGGCGGAAAATGGAATGGAGAGAGCCATAGGAAGCCCTAGAAAACTAGTTCTCTAGAGAATGGCTGGTTATCTCGGTTAGAAATTAGGCTATCAAAGAGTCATATATATAGCATTAGGTTGTGCATTATCGCTTTGGTTCATAAAATGGAAGTACAAGTATGACACCCCGTTGCTTTCACTAAGGAGTACTATTGTCCAGTCAGACCACAACACCACTATATGTAGAGGACGTTGCCGCTTCTATTTTTTTGAACGGCGAAAAATTTATTGAAACGGGGATAGGGAAGGGAATCCAACCAAAGGTTGGAAAATAGTACATGACAAGGGACAAGGCCCTAACACCTGGGGTCAAGCAGTTACAATCAATAACAAAATGCAAGAGTCCAAACTGCAACCCGAATATACATTAAGCCCAACTCCTAATCCGGCCCAAACCATAGGCCGGCCCGCCCTAACCAAATCCTAACCCAAGAATCTCCAAAACCGTCGTCGCCGTACAAAACACCAAAGCCACAACTTGCCGTTAAGCCACGCCGGCGACTCCCAGATGTAGCTTCTATCCTGGCCGCTTCTATGTCAGGATAGAAGCTAAGTCCCATCACGTACGTATAGATGATGATGTTTAAGAGTACGTTTAGCTAGTCCCAATTAGTTAATTTGTGTGTTATACAGTAATATATAAAGCAGTGGTACAAGGACATAGACTTCACTCCGAAATAACCAAAGACTAAAAGGTCAGTTTATTCACATGTAGAACCACTTCAATTTTGTCTCTTTGTTCCCTGTCATTGTGGGGTGGTGAACATTACCTTCGTGGAATGGACTTCGTAAAGTAAGAAAAAATCTTCAATGCAACAATTATTTGTAACGTCTTCTCATATAATGTGGACTCATGTATATTATAAATAGCAGTTGCATTGAAATTTTTTTCCAACCGATTCTATTTGAACCTTAACTTCCTAGACTTTGACACCCACTCGACAAATTCTTGGATGCAAATAGGGTAGGGCTAACATGGTACCTTTCGCGCACGTTTTGGCTGTCCAAAAGTGCAATTGACGATCCGGATTGAAACGCACTTTTTTTTAAAAATCCGTCCGGTACTTTCAATTCGGACCGTCAATTGCATTTTTGGACGGCCCGAATGTGTGTGATTGGTACCACATGGTACCCTATTTGCAACCAAGAATTTCTCCATTGATAAGAGGGTAAATTGTACTTTTGTGCCCCTTTGTTTGCATCCAATATAAATCCCACCTTGCACACTTATTAATTAGAAGGGAACGGATTGTCTTCGATCCATGCTTTGAACTAGAGAAGACAATCATAATCTGAATCGTCCAATACCGCAATCAATGGTTCGAATTTGTTTAAAGACTCTTCGCAAGAAAAATTGAATTCTTCATGCAAAGAGTTCTTGAACAAATCCAAGCCATTTATTTTTCCAATGTATGTGGTCCGGATTTAGATTATTTCCTCTGGTCCAAAACTTTTTTTTGAACGGCTAAATTTTTTATTAATCTCTAAAAAAACAAAGATCAACAGGATAAAAAATTATGGCATCAAATTCCTTACCTGCTACCCAATCGAGAAATAACAAAAGCTAAAAACTATCCTATACCCACCTGAGACCCAAAATCCAAGTTTGACGAGAAACCAAACGAACGAACACCAAAAGGACAAAGCCCACACCTAAAAGGGTCTAAAAATTCAAATATTACAATCAACACACCCATACATCCTTGGAGCCTGAATAGCACGTGGTTGTCATGGTGCAAGGTGCCAATCTAGCGGGATGCTACTCTCATGTTGTGAACTGTTGTACTTCTTTCATTAATAATATAATTCCATTTTTCGCCGTCCAAAAAAAAAAAACACACCCATACATCCATTGGGATAAGCCCACTCCTAAAAGGCCTAGAATGCCCAAATATACAATACATCTCAAAGAAAAATGAGCCACGCCAAACCCAAAGAGGCCAGGCCCGGCCAGACTCAACCCCTTAACCCTAATTTGAGCAGATCACCAACACCGCAGCCGCACATCACGCAGACCAGCCACCACCCCAACAGAACCCGCCACCACCACAAGACACCACCCACCATGGCCGTTGCCCCAAATCCACCAGACTCCGAGAAGGCCGAAGACCCGCGCCTACTGAATCCGAGAACCAAGGCTCCAAGAACGACGCCGATAACTGCCGCCTCATCGCCTCCCAAAGAAGCACCGAAAAGAATACGATCCCTAACTTGAAATAGTACGTCCCTATACAATAGTGGAACTTCATGCAACTTATGGAGACAAATTAAGTGGAACTGAGTACAGTAAAGTACATGGATGAAAAGTACAATTCAACTTCCTTTCTTTCGTACTCTAGAGTTTTAGTTAAACTTTAGTTTATCTCAGACCTATGGAGAATGAAAAGGAATATAATTGGGAAAATTAAACTATAGTTTAGTGGATGTTTGATAACCTTTTTGTCTGTTAACCCTTGATGTAACCCTGTCAAGTTATATAAAATGTTTCGTTTGCCGGGCAAAAAAAGAAAAACCTTTTTGTTTCAAGTTTTTGATTTTTGTTTTTGCTTTAACTAATGAAGAAAACTTGTTTGATAAAAGGTTTTTACTTTTTTGTTTTATATAAACTCTTTTAGAGTTTTTGTAAACTATGGAAACTACAAAAAGGTATTTTCTCCGGGTAATTTTTTTTTTTTGAGAAACAAAAATATTACCAAACATGTTTCTTATTTTTGTTTTTATGAAAACATAAACGTATTCCTACTTTTATTTTCTTAAAAAAAAAAATTGAAAACTGAAAACATTACCAGATGCATTTTGTTTTTGTTTTTCTATTGAATTGGGACCAAATCCATTAAGCCATCAATCTTACTGTTACAAATCTTTCATAAACAAATATAAATATAGAAGAAAGGGCGAGAAGAGTCTCACTCTAAGGGAGGAGACCTTTGATTGGCTTTGATAGAGGAGAATCTGACACATTTTTCACAATAGAACACTGATATTCAACTTTTCTTCTATCGTCTCGCCGTCTTTTGTTTGTTCTTTATCTTGTTCTTCCTTTCGTCTCTTCTTAATAAAATCTTCTTCTTTGCCGAATTGAAAAAATATTATTTTGCTCGTTCATAAAATTCATTCCAAATGAGCATGACAAATAAGTGAAAATTGATTACATGAGCAAATTAGCATTTTTGCAACAAAAAATGAAAGGAGAGTGATCTTCTAAGTGATTGTTCTGAATTCTTGTACTAATAATAACTAAAAAATTTATCCTATTGATCAATAACTATAATTTCACTTCTTGGAGTTGCCTTCGCTTTTCATAATTTTGGGGCGAAAATTTGCATAAAATGCCCACTTTCTTAAATTCGTCATGGTCCCAAAAAATACCATGGCCTTGGGAGGAGGCCCGCTACCATCACAATTACGTTCCCCTAGATGTGATTATAGAGACTTTAGACCTACGCCGGATCTCAAAAGGTATTAATCACTCACAAATTAATTCTACTCTCGTCAAGACACCAGTGTTTTTTTTTTTTGATCAACAACAAAATTTTATTGAACTCGACAAATGTTACATCGAGGTGGTCCACTCTAGATACAAGGAAAACTTGAATCGTAGAGAAGGCCAAAGAAAAAGGAAAAAAGAAGAAGAAAATTACATTCAACATAAATTGAAAAAAACCACAGTGGAATGTGGAAACATTCGAAACCACAGGGCAGCATATTTATGAATTTTGCCCCATTCTGTATCATGTAGCATAAAGATGTCAAGAATAGAGGCAAGTTTCAGAGCATCAACAGTCCATCCACAACAACACTGAAAAGACAGTGTAGCAACAGCACCCATAGCAGAAATATAAGCAGCAGCGAGTGCTTTCATCCACATCCAGAATACTCTCCATATAGCCAGTAGCAATAAATCTCAGCAGTTAGCAGTAACACGAAAGACATGCCCAAAAACAGAACAACATTAGAACAAGCAAATCATTAGATACAGTAAAAGTCTAACAGATGATCCTCTTAGCCCTCCTACAATCTTTAGAGTTGAAAAGAAGATATAAAACAGCAACCACAAGTTTTGGAAATGTTCATAGGTTAAGACACCAGTGTTAATCATGAGGAAAAGAGATCGAGCTAGGCCACTAAGGCCAGTCAAGTCCGCATAGCTAGGAACCACTTATTTCCACAAGTTCTGGAAATGTTCAAAGGTCAAGACACCAGTGTTAATCATGAGGAAAAGAGATCAAGCTAGGCCAGTCAAGTCCGCGTATCTAGGAACCACTTATTTCCACAAGTTCTGGAAATGTTCACAGGTCAAGACACCAGTGTTAATCATGAGGAAAAGAGATCGAGCTAGGCCAGTCAAGTCCGCGTATCTAGGAACCACTTATTTCCACAAGTTCTGGAAATGTTCACAGGTCAAGACACCAGTGTTAATCATGAGGAAAAGAGATCGAGCTAGGCCAGTCAAGTCCGCGTATCTAGGAACCACTTATTTCCACAAGTTCTGGAAATGTTCACAGGTCAAGACACCAGTGTTAATCATGAGGAAAATAAAGGAAGTCAATCATAATCCCATGATTTCCCCAATCATAATCCCATGATTCCCCCAATCATAATCCCATGATTTGCTCCACAATTTGTACCAATTAGTGATATTCATTCCTTGTAATTAGCTTATGTAATCAACTATATATAGACTAATGTACAGAGTACCCAGAACAAGGGTCTTTCATTTCTTTTACCTTGTTTTCTCGTTCATGGTATCAGAGCCCGTGACGATCAATCATGACTAGCGAGTTAACTCCAGCTTCCAAATTATCTACTGCCTCCTCCTCTAATATTCTCTCTCTCCCTATCTCCTTCAACATATCTCATCACTTCAACACTCAAATGGACCGAAATAGCTATTTGTGCTGGCATTCACAGTTTGAGGATATTCTGGATTTACACGATCTCAAGGATGTTGTTTCTAGCCAAACAACTGCTCCTCTCAAGAGACTTGAAGATGGTTCTGTAAATCCTGCATTCTCTAAGGACAAACTCGTTCTTAGTTGGATCAAAGCAACGTCTTCTCCCTCGATTCAAACGTTGCTCCTCTCTTGCTCAACGGCTTATGAAGCATGGACCCTTCTGGAAAAGAGGCTTTCTCCTCTATCCAAAATTCATATCCGTACTCTCCGTGATTGCATCCGCAATTTGAAAATGGACTCGGAGAAACCTATTGGCGATTTCCTACTACAGGCCAAATCTATTGCTGACTCTCTCGCTGCGGCAGGATCACCCATCTCAGATTCTGAACTTATTGACTATATCATTGATGCTCTTGGTGGTGAATACAAGGAGTTCATCACATCTCTTCATCTTCGCCCCACAAATACCTTTGACGACTTCTATGATCTTCTTCTTCAAGAGGAACATCTTCTTAAAAGGATGGCATCTCTATCTTTATCCACTGGAGCCGCCCTTGTTGCTACTCGCCTTCCCCAAAATCAGCAGTCTTCTGCCCATAAGCTGGTCCAAAATTCCCGTCATAACAATAACCAGCCGCACCAAAATTTCCACCATAACAATAACCAGCCGCACCACAATTTCCATCATAACAATAACCGAGGTCGTGGGGGGCGTCATGGAAGAGGGGGCAACGGGTATCACTCTGGAGATAATCGGCGTCCACCTTCTACACCTCTCGCATCCGATAATCGTCCTCCACTTCTACCTACTCCAACTTATCGCCCTCCATTCCATTTCTCTCCGCTCTGCCAAATCTGTAACCAGCAAGGTCATATTGCCAAAGTTTGCCCCGACCGTGGGAACTTTGCTTACGCGGCCGAGTCTACAACTAGTGGAAACTTGTCAGCTTCTGATCTTTCTAATCCAAATTGGTGCTTGGATTCTGGAGCAACACATCACATGACCTCATCCACTTCTAATCTCTCAAATGCTGAACCATATTTAGGTACTGATTCTATCATAATCGGAAATGGATCACAATTGCCTATTTCTCATATTGGGCAAGCTGTTCTACGTACTCCTACCAAATCTTTGTCGCTAAATGGAGTGTTGTGTGTACCTGCCATTAGAAAAAATCTCTTATCCATTCAACGTTTTTCTCAAGATAATAACTGCTATTTTGAGATGGATTCTAATGGTTTTCGTGTGAAGGACAACAAGACTGGGCAGATTCTTCTCCGTGGCAGTAGCTCCGCTGGCTTATATCATATCCATGCCAATCCATCTATTTCTGGCCGTTTAGTCTCCTATGGTGAAAAGACGGATCAAGATGTGTGGCATGCTCGTCTTGGTCATCCCTCTCATGGAGTTTTTCGTGTGCTACATCAAAATTTTAAATTACCAATTGTCGGCAAGATTAATCCTAATAAAGTTTGTCATATCTGCCCATTGGGCAAGTCATGTAGACAACCATTTTTGGCTCGGAATTTTAATGCTAAAGACCCGCTTGATCTCTTACATATGGATTTATGGGGTCCTGCTTCGATTATATCACATTCTGGTTATCGTTATTATCTCTCTATTGTGGATGATTGTACTCGCTATGTATGGATTTATCCTCTTGTACGAAAATCTGATGTTCTTTCCACTTTCATCATGTTCAAGAAAATGGTGGAAAATCTATTTTCTCGCACCATACAAGCAGTTCATAGCATCAAAAGGGTTCAAACTGACGGTGGTGGTGAATTCACCAGCAGACCCTTCATCTTATTTCTTCGTCAACATGGCATTGCCCACCAGATTTCTTGCCCCCACACACCACAACAAAATGGTGTGGTCGAACGCAAGCATCGGCATATTGTTGAAATGGGTCTTTGTTTACTTTCTCAGTCTCATTTACCATCTAGTTTTTGGTTGGAGGCATTCTCGACTGCCGTATTTCTTATAAATCGACTACCCATGACACAACTTCAGTATCTCTCGCCATATGAAAAGTTGCTGCAACGGCCACCCGACTACCGTTTCCTGAAGGTCTTTGGTTGTGCATGTTTTCCCCATTTGGTCCCTTATAATAAGCACAAGTTATTACCTAAGTCTGCCAAATGTGTTTTTCTTGGCTATGAAAGCAATCACAAAGGATACAGGTGCATGGACCTTACAACAGGATGTGTCTATGTCTCGCGGAATGTTATTTTTGATGAATCTAATTTTCCGTGCATGGACACTCGATGTTTTCCGGTGTCTCCACCACCAAAACCTCCCCGACCAGTCCTCTTACAACCGGTCTTTTCATCTCTCGACTCCACCCTCCCACATCCTCCACCCGATACTCCACCATCAGACTCATCCTCACAACAGGTCCCTACTTCTAATCAGCCTCTTTCTCCTCATACCACCACCTCTCCTGATGGAAATCCCACCTCGCCCAATCTTCAAATACCAACGACTCCCTTGTCGTCTAGCCCATCTACCCCATCCCAATCAGTCACTCCCAACTCCTCTCCTCCACCAAAGAACTTTAAAAGTATCAACACACTTGTTTATGGCTCATCTCCACATCCTTTGCCCCGTGCTTTAACCGTTGACCTTCACAATCCATTAACTCTTGAACCCACCTCTTATACTCAAGCCTCCAAATTTCCTCATTGGCGACATGCCATGCAAGAAGAATATGATGCCCTCCTCTAGAACCAAACATGGTCTCTTGTCCCTGCTACTTCTTCAATGAATATAGTGGGTTGTCGATGGGTTTTTAAAATCAAGCGTAATGCTGATGGATCTATTGAACGGCATAAAGCACGTCTGGTGGCCAAAGGATATAATCAATAGGAAGGTTTAGATTATGATGAGACATTTAGCCCCGTTGTGAAACCTTCCACGATTCGCACTATTCTTGCCATTGCTGTCTCGCGTGGATGGGCTCTCCAACAACTTGATGTTCGTAATGCATTCCTCAATGGGTTTCTCCAAGAAGAAGTTTACATGAAACAACCCCCGGGTTTCACTGATCCTCTTCGCCCTCACTTTGTTTGTAAACTTCACCGGGCTCTTTATGGGCTTAAACAAGCCCCTCGCGCATGGTTTCATCGGCTGCACTCCTTCTTGCTCGATAATGGCTTCTTTAATAGCCAATCAGATGCTTCTCTCTTCATTCGACATTCATCAACTCATTCCCTTTTTGTGTTGGTATATGTTGATGATTTGATTGTGACTGGCAGCGACAAGACTGCTGTAAATGACTTCATTGAAGTCTTATGTTCAGTTTTTGATAGCCGCCGGTTGGGTGAACTTGGTTTCTTTCTTGGCATGGAAATCACTCGCACCAATAACATACTCTATCTCTCACAATCTCGATATGCCACTGACCTTCTATCTAAATTTAATATGGTGTCTTGCAAACCTTGCTCTACACCGCTTCCCTCCAACTCAAAGTTATCGCAACATGATGGTGACCTTTTGGATGATCCCACTATTTATCGTAGTATGGTCGGTGGTCTGCAGTATCTTACTCTTTCTCGACCAGATATTGCCTTTGCGGTCAATCAAGTGTGCCAGTTCATGCAACATCCTAGGACCTCCCACCTTCAAGTTGTCAAACGGATCTATCGCTATATTAAAGGAACCATTGAACATGGCCTCTCCTTTCATTATTCTTCTGATAATACCCTTCGAGCTTTTTCCGACGCTGATTGGGCCGGGTCTCTAGATGATCGACGCTCTACCACAGGTGCATGTATTTTTCTTGGTCCGAATCTACTCACATGGACCGCAAAGAAACAATCCACTGTCTCTCGCTCAAGTACCGAAGCGGAGTATCGAGCTCTAGCCACCACCACTGCTGAACTACGCTGGCTTGGTTATCTCTTCCGCGAACTTGGCCTCCCACTGCGGTCCCCGCCTTGTGTTTTTTGTGATAACATTTCCGCTCTTCACATGGCCGCTAATCCCATCTTCCATGCACGCACCCGTCATATTGAAATTGATTATCACTTTACACGGGAATTACTTGCTCGCGGGGCTTTACGCATTCAGTATGTGCCTTCTGAATTGCAGCTAGCAGATATCTTTACCAAAAGACTCCCTTGCGAACGTTTCGTGTCCCTTGCCAGCAAGCTCAACCTCCACTCCGTTCCATCTCGCTTGAGGGGGCGTAAAGGAAGTCAATCATAATCCCATGATTTCCCCAATCATAATCCCATGATTCCCCCAATCATAATCCCATGATTTGCTCCACAATTTGTACCAATTAGTGATATTCATTCCTTGTAATTAGCTTATGTAATCAACTATATATAGACTAATGTACAGAGTACCCAGAACAAGGGTCTTTCATTTCTTTTACCTTGTTTTCTCGTTCAGAAAAGAGATCGAGCTAGGCCAGTCAAGTCCGCGTATCTAGGAACCACTTATTTCCACTAGAAAAGTACATTCAAACTATGGTCCACATAGCACGACTCCTCTCGGTCTTTCGTTGCGGTTTGTGGAAAACTTGTTCTCAGGCTCTGGTCGTAGACTTTGCGGACAAAAGCACCAGGACTCTCGGTGCAAAGACCCTTTGGTGGAACTTACCAACGCCGCGGCCAGCTTTTTAGGACTTGTCCGACGGATCATTTACGCAAAGTTTTCTCCCGGTGATCATGTCGCTGCAATATGAAAACAGAAAAAGAAAAAGAAAAAAAGTGACGGACTATGCTCAAAATCGAACTTGGGGTTGGTGCTATCCCAGCACTGTGTTGTCTCGAGCGATCCCGGTCTGCTCCGGTCTCGTTCTGATGATCAGAAACATTAACTTTGTAGAGCTCGTCGAGTAGAAGAAGTTATTAAAAATCAGCTCGATCGTAAATAAATTAAAAAACGCTTGTTGGTAGTAGGGGGAATAATGAGATAAGGGCTAAAAGGGTACATGAATTCCCTTTGGTGAAGCAAGTACGGTAGAATGTGACATAAGATGCTAAGAAATAATCAGACCAGTCTGTGGGGTTATGGGTGGTTTCCATATTAAGGGTTGGCAAGCAAATATGTATACATATATAATTCATGTTTGTATTTTTGTGTTTGTGTTTGTGTTTGTAAGTTAAAGTTGCGTGGTGTTTGTTGGGTCCGGAGTGCCCCTATGGATTTGGTTACACAATGTCACTCTTTGCGACCGCTCTAAAAACAGACTTGCGGGTGCAATATTGAATGTCATAAAAGACTTAATTGAAGTACTTTCTACCACCAATTGGTTTTAGGAGAGATGGCGGAAAGCAGTCCGACAAGTGGTATCAAAGCCAGAAAGTCGTGGGTTCAAGTCGCGGGAGCGTCATCGTGAGGGAGGAATTATTCGGTCCGGAGTACCTTCATGGATTTGGTTACACAGTATCTCTCCCTGCAACCGCTCTAAAAATGGACTGATGGATGTGATGTCAAATAACATAAAATGCTTAATTGAAACCATTTTTACCACCAATTGGTTTTAGGAAAGATGGTGAAAAGCGGTCCGGCAGTGTTCATGAGGCAACTTCAGTCATGTTTGGTAGTTTTGCTTTACCATATATAACAAAGAAGGGAATGAAATAAAACTACAAGATCCAATCCGTCGTACCGCAGTTGTCGGTACAATAATAAAATATATTATTACCAGTTATCATGTTAAGCCTAATCGATGGCAATATGGACATAGAAGGATTGAAGACGAACCTTATCTTTGGCAATGAATGTACAATGTGATTGCACTCAAAAAATTTTGTCATTAAAATAGTAACATCTTAAAGCTCAAAAAATTATAATCGTAACCTCTTAAAACTCAAAAAATTATTGAAACATTATACTGTGAACCTTGACCCCAAATCAAAGCCGAAAGGCATCAGAAAGGACAAACCTAAAAACCCCATTCCAAATTCGTTTGTCATTAGCTTCCTTCATTCAAAACCTACAGCAACAGCAATGCACAAGAATCTTAGAACAGTAGTTTTTCTTTTGAACCGAGAACAGTAGTTGATTCAAAGAAATTTCCGTGCATACACCCTAATTGGGAAAAGAGATATTGAGTTACAGATCCCAACTTTCATACAAGTGAAGACGGCAAAATTTTTTTTTTTCTCGGCAAACGAAATTTTATTAAACTCGGAGGGGTACATCGAGGCAAAAACGAGAGATAAAAAGAACATCTCACTAAAAATAAAAGGGATGGAACAAACAATAAAAGAAACGAAACTTCATCCAACAGAAAGTTGGATGAGGAACACCTCATAAGAGAACTATAATCTTAGCTTACGAATTCCATCAAGGTAGCCTTTAAAATCCTCCACCGTATTCCATCAAGTGAAGACGGCATTGAAGGAATTTAAGTTGCATAAGTCATGAGTTCTTGATTCAATGCTCTTGGGTCAGCGTCACATAGTGTCCCAATGTCCTTCAACATATAATTGCAAACTCCACTAGAACGTGTAGTATTAAAGGCATCAAGATATCACGTTGCAGTGCCCCGAAACCAGGGTGGGCCCAAGTTATTCGGATGCCCTAGGCCAAATGGTGGAATAGGCTCTACAAAAATTTTCTAATTTAAAAACAATAAACAGAAATACTTATCTATATATCATTTTTGTTCATATTATTCAATATTGTAAATATTTTGGCCTTAATAGCTTGGGCGATTGCTATAATATTCAGTGGAATGACTTAGGTTTGAATCACAGTAGCCCCAATTTGTGTAACTAGAAATTTTTTTTGGCAAACACTCTTCAAAAAAGTATCCTACCAAGATTTGAACTCAGACATCTTATGTGGAAGAGCAAACAGTAGTTCGTATTATAGAAGCGCATATAAAATATATATACTTATCTAAGAATGGGTACTCCATTTTTGGCCAAAAATGTAGAAGCCTAAAGTGGCGGCCTCTTGGACCTTGCCCTTGGGCCGGCCCTGCCCGAAACTACCCAGTAATTCAGCAGCACGGTATGAAAGAGAGAGTGGAAGCGGTTTGACAGTGTTCATGAGACAACTTCAGTCATGTTTGGTAGTTTTGCTTTACCATATATAACAAAGAAGGGAATGAAATAAAACTACAAGATCCAATCTGTCATACCGCAGTTGTCGGTACAATAATAAAATATATTATTATCCGTGATCATGTTAAGCCTAATCGATGGCAATATGGACATGGAAGGATTGAAGACGAACCTGATCTTTGACAATGAATATACAATGTGATTGCACTCAGAAAATTTTGTCATTAAAACAGTAACCTCTTAAAACTCAAGAAATTATTGGAACATTATACTGTGAAACTTGACCCCAAATCAAAGCAGGAAGGCATAAGAAAGGACAAACCTAAAAACCCCATTCCAAATTCGTTTGTTATTATCTTCCTTTATTCAAAATCTACAGCAACAGCAATGTACAAGAATCTTAGAACAGTAGTTTTTCTTTTGAACCGAGAACAGTAGTTGATTCAAAGAAATTTCCGTGCATACACCCTAATTGGGAAAAGAGATATTGAGTTACAGATCCCAACTTTCATACAAGTGAAGACGGCATTAAAGGAATTTAAGTAGCATAAGTCATGAGTTTTTGATTCAATGCTCTTGGGTCACCGTCATATAGTGCCCTAATGTCCTTCAACATACAATTGCAAACTCTACTGAACGTGTAGTATTAAAGGCATCGAGATATCACGTCATTTTTGTTCATATTATTCAATTTGGTAAATATTTCGGCCGTAATGGCTCGGGACACACTTCATTATAGATATAAAATAATTAAACTCAGTGATCAATTGCTTTGCTAATTTATATCCCTAAAACCGCTCTTGAAAATAGTATAAAACTGCAAAGCCACCAATCTGTTTTTTATTTTTGTTTCTCCTCATAATTCCAACTTCTATGGATGGAGATTAGAGCACATGATGTCCACTTGTTAACTCATCAAATGAGTTGGGCTACTGACTTGTTTTTTGGGCCATATAACATTTCATTAAAAAGTGAAGAAATAATTTAGTGGGCCAAATGAGTTGGGCTACTGACTTGTTTATAACAAAGGGGTTCTTATTGGTCATAGTTGAAACAAGAATGGGCTAGGAGACTTTTCATTTAAAAAATGTTTGTACACATATGTTGTTTTAGCCAAAAATGAAATATTATTTGATCACAGTGAAGAAGTCAATTATGTCATAAATATAATCAAAATTAACCATTTACTTCTAACGGTCAGATATTTAGTGTCTTTTAACTGTTTTAAAAATGTTAGATCACCGATTTTGGTGAAAAATCGAACCAAATTGGTAACCGTTGTTTTTGTTATGGTTTAGATAAAATGAAAACCGCCGGTTTTCGTTATGGTTTTAGATTTATGTTCCGATTTTGGTTTTGATTTTCCCAAGAATCCAACCGTACCGTTGCCCTCACCAATGTGTCCCACCCTGGTTGACGGTGGTACTAACCTTTTGCGAAACAGGGCATTTGCCATGCAAATGGAGTAGTTTTCTTTTAAATCGGCTGTTTTTTGCCGTGGCAAATTTAATGCTCATCGATCTTTCACCACGGGATCCGTCCTGTCGCTGCTGCATCGCAAATGGTATTATTTTGTGCAAGTGTTCTCCTCATCAGCACGATTGATTAATCTAAAAAAACGTACAATGAAAAGCTAAAGAAATAGCAAAGCAAAAAATTAAGAAGAGCAGATCCCGAGTTCAAACAGACCAAACTCTGCCATTTAATTTTGTAGTGAAAATCAAAATGAATGAAATATGACGCGTCTTAAGCAAATTAAGGGCCAGAGCAGAACAAATGGTGGGTGGGGGGAGGAGTTGTGGACCTGTCTGTGGTTGTGCTATCGTTAAGAGTTGCTGTTGGGGGAAAAGCGCGCCAAAACAGAATTAAGAGTTGGTGGATTCCTAGCTATCGTTACATTGACTATTAATTCGAAAACGTTGTACTGAATTTAATAAAACTGGAGATTTCGAGTTCAATATAAATCCATCCTGGTGTCTTATTTTCTTGATTAATAAGCACACATCTTATTTATGAATGATAAATTATTTTATGAAACATAGCACGCTAACGTAGTGTCGATGATCAATTTATATCTTGCCAGCTCGGCCTCGGTACCCGCACACAGATCGAGCCTAACATAAATCGGTCGATGACACTACGAACACCCTCCAGTCCCAAACCCTAGCTTCCCACCAGCAACATCATGAACCACATCCAAAGTTTGCTGCTGCCAATTCCCGAATGTCCCCACGTCGGAGGCATCACTGTTTCCGGCAAACGCAAGACAAGCCAACTCTTGGCTGCCGATTAGTATCCCGTGGGAAGGGATCGGAACCTCAACATTGCCGCCAAATACGAAGCTTATCGTCAGGACCTCCACCGTATCGCAACCGCTGAAGTTGTAGCAAGTGTCGAACATCGACACGCCCTGAGTCATCGTGTAGTTCATCATCAATTGCCGGAACCTCGTCCGGACCGCATCATACGCCTCCGGCTGTAGGCGCGTAATGATGGTGCCGAAGTCTATTATAGTGCCGGGAGAATTGAACACGGATTGAGAGATCGGTAGCAACTCTCCACCGACTTTGATCCTATGACTTCGATGAAGTAAAATGATGGGCCGTTCGAGTTGGTCAACAAGGGTGTGTATTTTATACCAGCGGAGTTTGTGGTTCCACCATCTTTTCCAAAAACCAGAGTTTCTAATGAGGAAGATAATGTAGGAAGACAGTAGGAGAAGTAGCTTCCGTATTTCGAAGCGGTTTGCGCGACGAGGGAGGGAGGGCCACCGCCAAGGCCGAGCAAGCCGGCTGCGCCACTGAAGAGGCCGGTGTTGTTTAGGCCGCAACCGAAGGCGAAGCCGGAAGACGTTGGAGGGGGTTAGGGTTAGGCTGGGTTTTGGTGAAGTAGAGTCCGATGGTGAAGGACCCGTCGCCGTAGAGGACCGCGTAGAGGCAGGTGTTGGTGGCTCTGGTGCAACCACTGATGAGGAGTTGGGAGCACTGTGGTGTGGTGCAACTGAGGTTTTTGTAGGTTTGGGAGGTGGAGGGGTTGAAGATGGGTTCTTGCTGTTTGTAGCAATTGTTGGAGTGGAATTATAAGAAAATCAGCAAATTAGTTAAGACTATATTTGCATGTAGCATTCAAACAATATGTACGTTGGAAGCATGAACAAAGAAATGGGTAAAGATATGGAGAAACTTTTGGAGCAATTGTTGACGTGATACCTGGGCAGCGCATCGATCCGCGCTGTTTGAAAATGCAACCGACTATCTGGATACAAAGGTATCGAACAAATTTTAAAAAAAAGGAAATGAAAAAGAAAAGTCTTCTTTTGATCCGGACCGTCAGCTACTCGGCTTGGATGACTCGGATGCGTTGCACGGGATTTGCAACCAAAACTTTCTCAAAGATATGAATCAAGATTAAGAAGAAATTTAGGAGCTCAAGTCCTCCATACTTAAATTTCTGTCTACCTCTGTTCGTACACGTTTTCAACAGTTAGATCAAGTTAAAATTTTCATTGCCGATAAAAAAAAAAAAGTTAAAATTTTCACATTCTGTAAAAGTTTCAATAATTCAATGACCAAAAACGCACCAAAACATGGGTGTATCAAATTTTCGATACAGAGAATTTGAGTGGAAAATTCAGACCAACTTAACTTATATTTTAAGTTACTTGATTTAACAAAATAAAGAAACTTGGAGCATTAATGTTCCTAAAACATGGAATCTCTTGCACATGACGAGTAATATGGGGCCAAAGAAGTAAGTAGAGAGGTAATCTCTTGATAGTAATTATGTACTCTCATGTATTTGATTAGATTCAAATATCACTAAATATTCTACTAATAATTACTTGATTTTCGCCAAGGGAAAAAATATGGGGTCAATGAAGGAGAATAGGTGGATAAATAGCTACAAAAATATGAAAACGTTAGAGAGCCCCTTTTCCATTAGAGACTTGCCATGTATGACAAATATCTTCTCTATTATTTTCAAAGAAAAAGCATGTGAATATAGATCTTGTTTGATAGATTTTATTGAGATTTTTTATATGGTGCAAAAAAATTGAAAAATTATTTTTGAGTTTGAAAATGTGAAAAAATATTTATTTTTTAAGAAATGGTTCTGGAACATGGCCTAATTTAACTATTTTAACTATATATACTATAACTTTCGCCGACAAAAAAAGAAGGTGGTAGTGATTGAATGTTGATTAATTTTCTACAAGAAAATGATGTCTCCATTATATATATGTAGAGAGGTGTTGCAGCTAGCACTCATCCTAGCTAATGGAGCTGCAGTAAAAAGGCACAATTTGGGATGATGTTTTGGTATTCTATTACACCCATGACCTTGACTAGGAAGCTTCTTCTCTTATCTTATCAGTCCTAGGATACTAGGAAAAAGCTTATATTTACACTAGTACGTCTTATCATTAGTTTACCTGATTGCCTATTTGTGTTACCAAAGTGGCTATAGCTGGTCACCAATGCATCAATCAATATCATGTGATTCAGATTTATTCTGGAGGTGGTCTCAATTCATGACATGCGTTGAATGTGAGCCGGGCATGCACCATTTGGTCTCCTTATGTAATTATTACTTTCCATTGTTTAATTTGTCCCTCGTTTAATTTCAACCGGATAAAAAATTAATTGTATTCTTCAACTGATAATTTTTTTTATATGCAACATGAATGTTGTTTGATAGATCTCTATTAATTTTATTAAACGAAACTTTCAAAAATACCTAAAACATTGTAAATTACTACTCCCAAATTAAAGGACCAAAAAATTGGTAGGGGTAGTAATACATCTTTTCCTATTTTCCACTACTTTGAAAGCTAAGGACAACACACAAACAAAATCAATTTTTCTTTCTTTGTTTTTATCAACAATTTTTCTTTTTTTCTTTCTTTATTTGTTGAGTTCCATTTTCGTTTTGTCCTACTCATTTTGCAGCAACCAATTATGAGACCCTCCACGGAGTACCGCCAGAGTTTTTCAAAGTGGGATAGTGGAGATTGGTCCCTAATTTGCCCATAAGAAATTAAGGATAGTCTTTCTCTTAGTGCTTGACTTGAAAGGTTGAATCAAAGTCCATTGTAAAATCCAGCATATAAATCTCAGTGGTTTGACATAGTGGTATTGGGACACGTAAGTTGTAATGATAACGTTCGAGGTGTAACGGTATCGGAAGTAACGAATGATACATAACGAGAAGTTAGTGGCCGGTTGAATCGGTCGTGAATCTTTTTAAAAAACATTAACAGAAAAAAATTTAAATGCCGCAACGGTAGCGGCTGTAAAGGCCATGATTCGATCTATGAATAGTAAATGCACCATTACATAACCGGAACCGGCCACTTTTCCCTCTCACCACTATACTGGGGTGTAACGGTATCGGCATGCTAAAAAATCGTATGTATTGGCCGTTACATTACTTTTCTCCCTCATAAGGTCTTATGTTTGACACCTCTCAAACTTTATCAACTCTTATGGAGTTTAGTCCATAACTTTAATTAGAATTCACACAAGTGGGCGATGGGGTGGTCCCTCAAGATTAGTCGAATATGTGCGCAAACTAACCCGAGACTACTTGAGCTATCAAAATAACCCGTGTGTGCGTGTGTGTATATATATATATATGTATATATATGTGTGTGTGTGTGTATATGTGTGTGTGTATATATATATATATATATATATATATATATATATATATATATATATATGTATGTATGTACATAGCACAAGTGCTGTAATTGAGAGAGAAACTAGGGAGGAAATAGGTTCGATGGCTACTCCCATTAATGGATCCATTAGCTTCCTCGTCTATGCTTTTTTGGTTTCTTTCTCCCTAACTATCTGCTTCCCAAATAAAGGATTTGCTTTGGGTGGTGGAGAGACTTTAAACACCAATTACGACTACCATATGGTTAAAATCAGCTCTCTCATGCCATCTTTTGTATGCAGCCCTTCCACCAAAGGTAATTACATGCATGACTCTCTCTCTCTCTCTCTCTCTCTCTCTCTCTGTATATATAAGTGTGAAAAACTTCGTTATTCCTAGATCAAAGCCGGAGGGGCTCACTGAAAGTTGTTCATCAACATGGACCATGCTCTCACATAAATCAAGACCAAGCCAGTGCTCCAACAATGACCCAGATCCTCTCCCATGACCAATCCCGAGTCGCGTCAATTCAACGCCGACTTGGCTCGAAGAAGGCCCGAAATAGAACCCGGGGATCGCGAGCCACCCTCCAGGCCAATCCCTTTCGACAAGACGGCAAATTCTACGTGACTGTTGGACTTGGGACTCCCAAAAAGGATTTATCTCTCATCCTTGACACTTGCAGCAGTCTCACTTGGACTCAGTGTGAGCCATGCACAAAGTATATATATTATTCGAGCTTTTAAGTTTCTAAAACGTTCATATGGCTCTCTTTTTTCTATTTGGTGCATATATATTGCATTGTATTTAATTTGCAGGGCCAACTAGAATAATTTCTTAATTTTTCATTTGCATGTTGAACCGGGATATAAGTTTTTAATTGCAACCTGTAGTTTAAACTTGGGTGGAGCCTAGGGCTGGGCTAAAATCAGGCCCGGGTTGTGCTAGATTTAAATCGGCTCGGGAAGACTTCGAGCCACTGGGCCTAATTTACACACTTAATTGCTACTACTATATAGAAAATGCTCTTTCCGTCTCCATTGGTGGTTCCTTTTCGGTGGCCGTTTTCGTCATTGGATTAAAAATGTTAATCTATGCCAAAACTCAAGATATGCATTTCATTGTATGACTTAATTGCTCTCTACTACACCACTTGTTTTACGAAAATGCCCTTGAAATCTCTTTTCTTTCACATGGCTGTTCTGAGTGTTCTCACTTCTCATCTCCAACAAAACCCCAAAACCCGTTGGAGGTTTGCCGGAGAAATCATGAATTCCCTTTTCTATTGGGTACTATATTTCACCCCATTATGCATATATATTTCTCTCTCTCTCTCTCTCTCTCTCTCTCTCGATCTCTCTCTCTCTCAAAGACATTAATCGATCTTGTAAGCAAAGACATTACCAGTGCCTCTCTCATCGGAAGCTCTCTCGGAGCTGAAGCACCGGCGCTGAGCCCCATCTCCTCGGCTGGCACCGTCTCGGCTTCGTTTGCCCTCAGTGAGGATTTTGTTTCAGTGTTAGATCTACATCTGCTTCATTGATTTATAGTACTGCTTGACCTTTGGTTATGTTGCGATTATACTTTTCTAGTGGTTTAATGACGAATTTGTAATGATTATACATTGTTTTGATTCGAAGATATATATGGTGTGTGTACTGGACCTACTGGTTGTCATAATAGGAGTATTTTTTTTGGGTAAGTATACTGTTTGTGATATGAAGTGTTAGTTCGTTTGGAAAAGTGATGAAATAGCGTGAGGAATTGAAAATGGATTTCAAGGGGTATTTTTGTAAAGTAAGTGATGTAGTGAATGACAATTAAGTTATGCAATGAAAGAGATACCTTGAGTTTTAACAGGAACAAAAAAGGTTTCGACGAGAACAAAAAAGGGTTTTGACATTATCTATTCTCTAAAAGAAATGTATTGTTTCTTTATGACAAACTCATGCCAATATATAGGTGCTTCTATCAGAGAGAGCCCATATTCAACCCGTCCGAGTCGAAGTCATACAGAAACATAACTTGCAACGCACCACAATGCTCCCAACTCACCTCCGCCACCAGAGTCTCAACCGATTGCTCCTCCGCCACCTGCACCTATGGCATTCAACACAGAGGAGATATCGAGGGCGACTCCTCCTCCGTTGGATCCCTCGGCTATGAAGAACTGACTATAACTCCGTCCGACATTTTTCCCAATTTCATCTTTGGCTGCGGCAGAAACAACCAAGGCCCCTTCTACTCTGCTGCCGGGCTGCTCGGCCTCAGCCGCGACCCCTTATCCGCTGTCTCCCAAACCGCTTCGAAATACGGAACATACTTCTCCTACTGTCTTCCAACACCGACGGGCACCGGAAGCCTAACTTTCGGAAAAGGGGGAACGACTTCCAAGAATATCAAATTCACTCCGTCGCCGGTCAATCCAAAAGCACCGTCGTTTTACTTCGTCGACCTCATCGGGATTAAAGTCGGCGGACGCAGGTTACCGGTCTCCGAATCAGTGTTCAAAACTTCCGGCACCATAATCGACACCGGCACAGTCATCACAAGACTTCCGTCCGCGGCTTACGCTGCTCTCCGTACAAGTTTTCTTGAATCAACGAAGGGTAGCGGCTTCCGGAATGGAGAATTTTCATTTTTAGACACGTGCTATGATTATAACATGTTTGATGCAGTGAAGATTCCGACGATAAGCTTCTTATTCGGCGGGAACATCGAGGTCCCGGTCAGTGAAGTGGGGATTCTCTACTTCCACAATTTGGCGAAGGTTTGCCTTGCGTTCGCGGGAAACACCGATGCCTCCGATGTGAGTATTTTGGGGAGTTTGCACCAGGAGACTTTGGATGTGGTTTATGATATTAAGGGTGAGCAGATAGGGTTTGGGACTGGAGGGTGTTCCTAAATAAGTTAAGCCAATCATGCTAGAGACACCGCTTCTCGGCCACTCTCCGGACTCTTCTCCCTCACAAGCAATGGAGCCTGCAGATGTGTGGAGCTCACTGCTTGTGAGGGAGGAATGTCTGCGAAGTGACTGAGAGGCGTGTCCTCAGCATTTCTGGAAACAATAAGAGTGAATGTGTCTGGTAGAATGTGAAATAAGATAGGTCAGAAATAATCAGAGCAGTCTGTGGGTTTATGTGTGGTTTCTATATTAAGGTTTGGCAAGCAAATATGTACACATGTAATTCATGTTTGTGTTTGTAAGTTAAAAGTTGCGTGGTGTTCATGAGGCAACTTAAGTCATGTTTGGTATAGTTTGGATTTCCCAAAACAAAGAAGGGAATAAAATATAACTACAAGATCCAATCCATAATATCACACTCGTCGGTACAATAGTTAAAATATATTATTACTAGTACGTGATCATGCATGTTAAGCCCAATCGATAGCAATATGAACCAAAACTTTGACAATGAACACATAATGTGATTGCACTCAAAAAGTTTTAAAACTCAAGAAACTAAAGTTGGAAGACATCAGAAAGAATAGACCTAAAAACCTAAATCAATTTCTTTGCTCATTACCTTCCTTCATTTAAACTAGATTAGCTATTGCTAGCTCGAGAGGTAGCAATAGTTTATGGCTAGTTTCACCGATTAGGGTGTATTAGTGAATAAGGGGATGAGTTAATATAGGGAAAAAAGGGATTTCAAACAGTGCAAAACCACTCCTATCAACCCCTCAGCGAGGGTTGGAGCATTGGTTCGGGCTTCGTTCATGGCCATGCCTTTGAACAACTTTTAGCGACTGCCTTTTGCTTTGATCTGATGAATTAAAATATCACAAATAAGCATTCGATAATTTACTGTGGTAATATAAATATATAAGATTATTGATTATTGATTATTAATTAGTGCTTGTGAATTAGCACTGCAACGTGGTGCTCTACCGTTTTATTGTTTGTTGGGTTTTAATTTTGTTTAGGTGTTCTTGTTTTGTGTTTGTTTTTGCATTCAACTTTTGGTTGGATTTTCCTCCCCACCACCCGATTTTTTCCGCCAGATATTGGTGTACGTCGGTTCCATACCAAGCATGTTGTATACCAATATGTGATCAGGAAAGCTTCTTGAGAACCACGTATCAGTACTCAATAAACTTTTCGTTTTTGAGACTTCATTGTGTAGCTGCATGTTGATTTTGTGCAGAGAATGAAACAGAGAAATGACAGATATTCAAACATAAGCCTGAAGAAAATTGAGAGAAACAGTTCGACCTAGAAAAGTTTGACAAAGAAGGAAAGCAATAAAATTGCAGAAAGTTATTGGGGCTAAAGAGTTACCCTTTGTGGATTCTAAGCAATATGGATTTGGATCCAGGGACTTCACATTTTACAACATGGTAGGGCTTATCATGTTCTTTTTTCGCTCCATAAACTGGTGCCCCCTTCAAGTACATTAATACAAACATGAGTAAACAAAGGAATGAAGCATGGCTGTTGCCAGAAAATGGAATGGAGAGAGCCATAGGAAGGCCTGGAAAACTAGTGCGCGCTCTAGAATGGTTATATCAGTTAGAAATTAGGCTACCAAATTCATATTTATAGCAATTAGCTTGTGCATTATCTCTTTGGTTCATAAAATGGAAGTGCAAGTATGGTACTCCGTCACCTTCACCAGGGAGTAGTATTGCCCCGTCACGCCACATACACCACTATATGTTGAGGACCTCGCCGCTTCTATGTCAGGAGAGAAGCAAAGTCCCACCATGTACATATGGATGATTTTTAAGTTCATGGATATCTGGCTATCCCACCCGAACTGTATGAAGGTAGCCAAAGAAACTTGGGAGAGTACACTGGTAAGCGGTTGGGCAGGTTTCATCTTATTGCAGAAACTTAGGGCCATTAAAGAAAAGCTGAAAGTGTGGAATAAAGAAGAATTTGGGGATGTTAACTTAGCCTTACTTGCCACGGAAGCTGAACTTCACCAATTGGATATACTGTCCGAAGATAGGCCGCTTTCTGCAGATGAGAAAGCAGTGAAGTGTAAAAGTAAAACAGAGTTTTGGAGGCTCTCTCGGTTATCTGAGTCACTATGGAGACAAAAATCAAGAGGGAATTGGTTGAAGCTGGGAGATAAAAACACAAGATTCTTCCAAGCATTGGCTAACAATAGGTACAGGAGGAACTTGGTGGGTTCTATCAATGCAGGTGGAAGAGTTGTGGAAGACCCCACAGAAATCAAGGAAGCGGCCGTAGAGCATTTCAGTAATAATTTTTTGGAGGAAAGAATTTCGAGACCTGGATTGGGGGGTTTGTTCCATAGAAAATTGCTTCCGGATACCTCTCTTCTTCTCGAAAATCAGTTCGATGAGAGGGAGATAGTGGCAGCATTGAAGGAATGCAGTAATCTCAAGGCGCCGGGTCCAGATGGCTTTAATTTTTCTTTTGTAAAGAAGGGCTGGAATTTCATGAAAAGCACGGTCCTCTGTTTCTTTCAAGAGTTTCATGCCAATGGAAAGCTCACTAAAGGTATTAACTCAACCTTTGTATCTTTAATACCTAAGGTGGACTGCCCTTTATTTTTCAGAGAATATAGGCCAATTAGTATGGTGGGTTGGGTTTATAAATTGTTATCGAAAGTCTTGGCGAATAGAATCAAAATCCACCTTCCATTAATTATTGGTGAGTCTCAAGCTGCCTTCATTGGAGGCAAACAAATACTGGATGGGGTACTGATAGCTAATGAAGTTATTCACAGTTGGAAGAAAAGTAATCAAGGGGGTCTTATTCTTAAAATTGATTTTGAAAGAGCTTATGATTGTGTTAATTGGGGATTTCTGTTGGATTTACTTGCTAAAATGGGTTTTGGGGACAAATGGTGTAGATGGATTAAAGAGTGTTGTTCGACTGTATCCATGTCAGTGTTGATCAATGGATCTCCGTCTAAAGAGTTTCAAACTCAAAAAGGTCTCAGACAAAGGGATCCCTTATCCCCTTTTCTTTTTAACATAGTTGTTGAAGCTCTTAACATTATGTTGGAAAGAGCAAGGGAGTTGAACATAATCAAAGGAGTTAAGGTTGGAACCAATGGGGTAACAGTGTCTCACCTCCAATTCGCAGATGATACTATCCTCTTTTGTAATAATGACAGAGAGGAATTGGCAAATATTAAAAGGATTCTCAGGTGTTATCAACTAATGTCTGGGTTGAAAATTAATTTTTCCAAGAGTTCGCTATGTGGAGTCAATGTTCCACAACAGGCAGTGACATCTCTTGCTCAGGTTATGGGGTGCAAAATTGAATCTTTGCCGATCAAATACCTAGGACTGCCTTTGGGAGCCAATCCTAGAAGGATCAAGATGTGGGATCCAATCTTGGAAAAAATGGAGAAAAGGTTAAATGTGTGGAGGAGGAGAATAAACTCCACTGGGGGTAGACTTACTCTTATTAATTCTTCTTTTAGCCATTTGCCAACCTATTTTATGTCTATCTTTAAAATGCCTTTGGCTGTGGCAAAGGCTATGGAGAAACTTCAGAGGCAATTTTTCTGGGGCGATACTTTGGAAAAGAAAAAATTGCACTTGGTTAAATGGGAAACAATTGCTAAAAAGAAGGAGTTTGGCGGGTTGGGAGTGCGGAGAGTGATGCAACAAAACCTTGCCCTTCTATCCAAGTGGTGGTGGAGATTCAATAAGGAGAAGGATTCTCTTTGGGTCAAAGTTATTAGAGGAAAGTATAATCTAATGCAGAGAGATTGGCTACCGTGTTTGCCAAGGGCTGGACATGTTACTAATATTTGGAGAGATATTTGCTCTTTAGGGGATCCGCTGTCCAGTGTGGGTTCTATAATCAATGAGGGCTTTAGAATTCAAGTTAATTCTGGGCAGGACACCTCCTTTTGGAATAATATTTGGTTGGGGGATAGTACTCTCAAAGAAGCCTTTCCTAGACTCTTTCTTATATCGTCCCAAAAAGAAGACATGATTAGCACAGTGAAGGGAACCTATGGAAATGACCACTGGAATCTACAATTTAGGAAGTCGTTGCGGGTACGGGAGAATCAACTATTGGAGGAATTAATTCAACGGCTTCATCCGATCAGATTGGACCAATCCAAAGAGGATGTGTTACAGTGGAAGTGGTCTACGGATAAAAAATTTTCAGTTAGATCAGTGTACAATCAATGGGAACACATTGGTCTATCAAGGAACCAAGTTTTGGGATCTCTGTGGAAGAATCTTTGTCCTCCTAAGGTGGAAATTTTTTCGTGGCTAGCAGTACAGGAAAAGGTAGCTACTAGATCGGTGCTATCAAGAAGGGATATGATTCAGGAGGACCAACCGGTATCATGCCCTCTATGCTCCCTGCAACTAGAAACCCCTAATCATTTGTTTCTATACTGCCAATTTTCTTGGAGCATATGGTCTTTGATTCTAGATTGGTGGCATGTTGTGTGGGTATGCCCTCCATCTTTGGCGGATTTAGCTTTATGGTGGTTCGACAACAGGTTTGGAGGAACAGCTGTGGGTAGCTTCTTTTTATGCTACACTTTGGTCCTTGTGATTGGTACGGAATGACTACGTATTCAACAATGCAACTACTAGTATCGAGGAGGTGGGTGAGCTTGTGAAAACCAGAGTTGCAATGTGGATGAAGTCCAGGTTTGACATCAAGTTTTATTCGGTGGAGGACTTTAGGTTGTTTTTGGATGGAATTCGAAAGCTCAAGTTGTAGTTCCTTTTGAGACGTTGTAACCGTCCAACTCTCAGTTGGATGGTCTTGCTTTCTTTGTTCTTTTTGTGTTTTTCTCCTCGATGTACCCTTTCGAGTAATAAAATTATTTCGTTTGCCGAGCAAAAAAAAAAAAAATGTACATATGGATGATGATGTTTAAGAGTATGTTTAGCTAGTCTCAATTAGGTTGTGTGTTATACAGTAATATCTAAGGCAGTGGCACAAGGACATAGACTTGACTAGGAAAAAGGCAAAGACTAAAAGGTCATTTTATTCACATGTAGAACCACTTCAATTTTGTCTCTTTGTTCCCACTCATTGTGGGGTGGTGAACATTACCTTCGTGGAATGGACGTCGTAAAGTAAGAAAAATTCTTTAATGCGACAGTTATTTGTAACAGTCTCTTATATGATATGGGCTCATGTATGTTATAAAGAGCCGTTGCATTGAAAATTCTCCTAGCGATTCTATTTTAACCTTAACTTCCTAGAGTTTGACACCCGCCGTAAAAATTCTTGGGTGCAAATAGGGTAGGACTGACATGGTACCTTTCGCGCACAATCTGGCAATCCAAAAGTGCAACCAACGATCCAGATTGAAATACTTTTTTTTTTAAATCCGTTCAGTACTTTCAATTCGAACCGTCAATTGCATTTTCGAACGGCCCGGATGTGCGCGATGGATACCACATGGTACCCTATTTGCAACCAAGAATCTCTCCACTTATAGAGGGTAAATTGTACTTTTGTGCTCCTTTGTTTACATCCAATCCGACCTTGCTCACTTGTTAATTAGAAGGGATCGGCTTCTCCCTAGAGAAGACAGTCATAATCTGAATCGTCTAATATTTTAATCAATGGTTCGAATCTGCTCAAAGACTCTTCGCTAGAAGAATTGAATTCTTCGTGCAAAGAGTTCTTAAGCAGATCCAAATCATTGATTTTTCCAATGTATGTGGCCCAGATTTAGATTATTTACCCTAGTCCAAAACTTTAACCGAAAAGATATCCCTATATAACTTGAAATAGTCCCTATACAATAGTGGAACTTCATGCAACTTACGATGACAAATTAAGTGGAACTGAGTACAATAACGTACATGGATGAGAAGTACAATTCAACTTCCTTTCTTTCGTACGCTAGAGTTTAGTTAAACTTCAGTTTATCTCAGACCTGTGGAGATTGAAAAGGAACATAATTGGAAAAATTAAACTCTAGTTTAGGGAATGTTTGGTAACCTTTTGTTTTCAGTTTTTGATTTTGATTTTTACTTTTTTGAAAACTAATGAAGAAAACTTGTTTGACAGCAAGTTTTTTACTTTTTCGATTTTCATAAACTTTTTTAGAATTTTTGTAAATTATGGAAACCACAAAAAGGTGTTTTCCCGGGGTGTTTTTTTTTTTTGTTTGAGAAAGACAAATATTATCAAACATGTTTTTTGCTTTTGTTTTCATGAAAATATAAACCTGTTTCTACTTCTATTTTCTTAAAATCAAAAAACTGAAAACTGAAAAGGTTACCAAACGCATTTTGTTTTTGTTTTTCTATTGAATTGGGACCAAATCCATTAAACCATCAATTTTACTGTTACAAATCCTCTCATAAACAATTATAAATATAGAAGAAAGGGAGAGAAGAGTCTCACTCTGAGGGAGAGACTTTTGATTGGCTCTGATAGAGGAGAATCTGACACATTCTTCACAATAGAAAACTGATATTCAACTTTTCTTCTAATTGACCCACTTAACCACTACCTATAATCTGAAACTTAATTATATATTTTGTAACTTTTTGTTTAGTTTTTCGTCATAATTTTTTAGATTAATCGTTCGTCTCGCCATCTTTTGTTTGTTCTTTATCTGGTTCTTCCTTTCGTCTCTTCTTAATAAAATCTTCTTCTTTGCCGTTCAGAAAAAAAAAATTTTATTCGGCTCAACAAGATGAATCAAAAAAGTATTATTTTTTGGGTTCATAAAATTTCATTCCAAATGAGCGTGACAAATAAGTGAAAATTGATTACATGAGCAAATTAGCATTTTGCAACAAAAAATGAAAGAAGAGCGATCTTCTAAGTGATTGTTCTGAATTCTTGTACTAATATACATAACTAAAAAATTTTATCCTATTGATCAATAACTATAATTTCGCTTCTTGGAGTTGCGCTCCTTCGCTTTTCATAATTTTGGGGCGAAAAATTGCATAAAATGCCCACTTTCTTAAATTCGTCATGGTCCCAAAAAATGCCACGGCTGACCTTGGGAGAAGGCCCGTTACCATCATAGTTACCTTCCCCTAGATGTGATTATAGAGACTTTAGACCTACGCCAGATCTCAAAAGGTATTAATCACTCACAAATTTCCACTCTCGTCAAGACACCAGTGTTAATCATGAGGAAAAGAGATCAAGCTAGGCCAGTCAAGTCCGCGTAGCTAGGAACCACTTATTTCCACTAGAAATGTACATTCAAACTATGGTCCGCATTGCGGTTTGTGGAAAACCTGTTCTCTTGCTCTGGTCGTAGACTCCTGCGGACAAAAGCACCAGGACTCTCGGTGCAAAAACCCTTTGATGGAACTTACCAACGCTGCGGCCAGCTTCTTAGGACTTGTCCGACGGATCATTTACGCAAAGTTTTCTCCTGATGATCACGTCGCTGCAATATGAAAACAGAAAAAGAAAAAGAAAAAAGTAACGGACTATGGTCAAAATCGAACTTGGGGTTGGTGCTATCCCAGCACCGTGCTGTCTTGAGCGATCCCGGTCTGCTCCAGTCTCGTTCTGATGATCGGAAACGTTAATTTTGTAGAGCTATCGAGTAGAAGAATTGTATTAAAAATCGATCGTAAATAAATTAAAAAAAGCTCGTTGTTAGTTGGGGGAATAATGAGATAAGGGCTAAAAGGGTACGTACATGAATTCCCTTTGGTGAAGCAGGTATATATGGTAGAATTTGAAATAAGATGGTAATAAATAATCAGACCAGTCTGTGGGCTAAAAGGGTACGTTCATGTTTGTATTTTTGTGTTTGTGTTTGTGTTTGTAAGTTAAATTTTTTTTTTTGCTCGGCAAACGAAAAATTTTATAAATTTCGAAATGGGTACATCGAGGGAGAGAGTACGAAATACTATCCAACCAAGGTTGGATAGGTAATTATAAACGCCTAAATTTTCACTACAACTTCACTTTCCGAATCCCATCTAGATATCCCATCTACAACTTCACTACAACGCCTAAGTTTGTAAGTTAAAGTTGCGTGGTGATCTTGAGGCAACTTCAGTCATGTTTGGTAGTTTTCCTTTCCCATATATAACAAAGATATAACGAAGAAGGGAATGAAATAAAACTACAAGATCCAATCCATCATACAGCAGTTGTCGGTACAATAATAAAATATATTATTACTAGTGATCATGTTAAGCCCAATCGATGGCAATATGGACATGGAAGGATTAAAGACAAACTTAACCTTTGACAATAAATGTACAATGTGATTGGCACTCAGAAAGTTTTCTCGTTAAAATAGTAACCTCTTACTACTCGAGAAATTATTGGAACATATACTGTGAAATTTGGCCCCAAATCAAAGCCGCAAGGCATCAGAAAGGGAAAACCTAAAAATCCCGTTCCAAATTCGTTTGTCATTAGCTTCCTTCATTCAAAATCTACAGCTACAGCAATGCATAAGAATCTTAGAACAGTAGTCGATTCAAAGAAATTTCCGTGCATACACCCTAATTGGGAAAAGAGATATTGAGTTACAGATCCCAACTTTCATACAAGTGAAGACGGCATTAAAGGAATTTGAGTAGCATAAGTCATGAGTTCTTGATTCAATGCTCTTGGGTCACTGTCATATAGTGTCCCAATGTCCTTCAACATACAATTGCGAACTCCACAAGAACGTGTAGCATTAAAGGCATCGAGAGATTACGTTGTAGTGCCCCGAAAGGGCCGAAACTACCCAGTAATTTTCCAGCAGCACGGTATAAAAGAGTAAAATCTCATCACTTTTAGTAGCATGATTCAGCAGCAGGTCATATAGTGAAAATTTTCCTCTTTTCTATTAGCAAGATTGCAACCTATGATACCCTGCTACTATATTTGAACAGGATTTGTTATACCATAGTTGCTGAAATACAGAGGCAATTAGATCTTCTAACCAGGATTAAAATCAGCTAAGATCATCTCTTACGAATGTCTTCCTCATCATCATCATCCAAGTCTCCACTCTCGCGAAAACGAGAATTCTTCTCTTGTTCCATCAAAACAATTTGTAATTATGTCACTAGAAAATATATTTCTAAAACTAGATGGCTAGGGACACCCTGCATTATAGATATAAAATAATCAAACTCAGTGATCAATTGCTTTGCTAATTTATATCCCTAAAACCGTTCTTGAAAATATAAAACTGCAAAGCCACCAATCTGTTTTTTTATTTTTGTTTCTCCTCATAATTCCAACCTCTATGGAGATTAGAACTAGCACATGATGTCCACTTGTTAACTCATCAAATGAGTTGGGCTACTGGCTTGTTTTTTGGGCCATATAACATTTCATTAAAAAGTGAAGAAATAATTTAGTGGGCCAAAAAAGGTTCTGACTTTGTTTCGGCAAAAAACATGATCCAATATAAAAACTAGTTCTGGGCCTAGAGCTACATTTAGGAAAAAGGAATTCACGTGTTTTGAAACAAGAATGGGGTAGGAGACTTTTCATTTAAAAAATGTTTGTACACATATGTTGTTTTAGCCAAAAAATGAAATATTATTTGATCACAGTGATCACTTGGTTCATTTCAATGAGATTTTAACAAGGCAATTTACTTTTAATATTGTTTTGAAGAAGTCAATTATGTCATAAATATAATCAAAATTAACCATTTACTTCAAACGGTTCGCTATTTTGTGTCTTTATCTATGTTAAAAATGTTGATCACCGGTTTTGGTGAAAAATTGAACCGAACCGGTAACCGTTGTTTTGGTTATGATTTAGATAAAATGAAAACCGCCGGTTTTGGTTATGTTTTAGATTTATGTTCCGGTTTTAGTTTTGGTTTTGATTATCCCAAGAATCCAACCGCACTGTTGCCCTTACCAATGTGTCCCACCCTTTTTACGGTGGTACTAACCTTTTGCAAAACAGGGTATTTGCCATGCAAATTGAGTAGTTTTCTTTTAAATCGGTTGTTTTTGCCGTGGCAAATTTAATGCTCAATTATCTTTCACCACGGGATCTATCCTGTCGTCGCTCCGTCGCAAATGGTATTAGTTTGTGTAAGTGTTCCTCTCATCAACATGAGTGATTAATCTAAAAAATTATAATGAAAAGCTAAAGAAATAGCAAAGCAAAAATTTAAGAAGGGCAGACCCCGAGTTCAAACAGACCAAACTCAGCCTTTTAATTTTGTAGTGAAAGTCAAAATTAATGAAATATGACGCGTCTTAAGCAAATGGTGGGTGGGGGGAGGGGTTGTGGACCTGTCTGTGATTGTGCTATCGTTAAGAGTTGCTTTTGGGGGAAAGCCAAAACAGAATTAAGAGTTGGTGGATTCCTATCTTTACCTTGACTATTAATTCGAAAAAGTTGTACAGAATTAAATAAAAGTGGAGATTTCGAGTTCAATTAATAAATCCATCCTGGAGTCTTATTTTCTTGATTAATTAGCACACATCTTATTTATGAATGATAAATTATTTTATGAAATATAGCACGCTGACGTAGTGTCAACTATCTATTTATATCTTGCGAGCTCAGCCTCGGTACCCGCACACATATCGAGCCTAACATGAATCGATCGACGACACTACGAACACCCTCCAGTCCCAAACCCTAGCTTCCCACCAGCAACATCATAAACCACATCCAAAGTCTGCTGCTGCCAATTCCCGAATGTCCCCACTTCGGAGGCATCACTGTTTCCCGCGAACGCAAGACAAGCCAACTCTTGGCTGCCGATTAGTATCCCGTGGAAAGGGATCGGAACCTCAACATTGCCGCCGAATACGAAGCTTATTGTCGGGACCTCCACCGTATCGTGACCGCTGAAGTTGTAGCAAGTGTCGAACAGCGACACGCCCTGAGTCATCGTGTAGTTCATCATCAATTGCCGGAACCTCGTCCGGAGCGCATCGTACGCCTCCGGCTGGAGCCGCGTAATGACGGTGCCGGAGTCTATTATAGTGCCGGGAGAACTGAACACGGATTGAGAGATCGGTAGCAACTCTCCAGCGACTTTGATCCCTGTGACTTCGATGAAGTAAAACGACGGGCCATTCGAGTTGGTCAACAAGGGTGTGTATTTTATACCAGCGGAGTTTGTGGTTCCACCATCTTTTCCAAAAACCAGAGTTCCTGATGAGGAAGATAATGTAGGAAGACAGTAGGAGAAGTAGCTTCCGTATTTCGAAGCGGTTTGCGTGACGAGGGAGGGAGGGCCACGGCCAAGGCCGAGCAAGCCAGCTGCGCCGTTGAAGAGGCCGGTGTTGTTTAGGCCGCAGCCGAAGGCGAAGCCGGGGAAGACGTCGGAGGGGGTTAGGGTTAGGGTTTCTGTGGCGTAGAGTCCGATGGTGAAGGATCCGTCACCGTAGAGGACCGCGTAGAGGCAGGTGTTGGTGGCTCTGGTGCAGCCGCTGATGTCGAGTTGGGAGCACTGTGGTGTGGTGCAACTGAGGTTTTTGTAGGTTTGGGAGGCGGAAGGGTTGAAGATGGGTTCTTGCTGTTTGTAGCAACTGTTGGAGTGGAATTATAAGAAAATCAGCAAATTAGTTAAGACTATATTTGCATGCAGCATTCAAAAATATGTACGTTGGAAGCATGAACAAAGAAATGGGTAAAGATATGGAGAAACTTTTGACGTGATACCTTGGCAGCGCATCAATCCACGTTGTCTAAAAATGCAAACGACTATCTAGATACAAAGGTACCAAACAAATTTTTAAAAAAAATGAAAATGAAAATGAAAAGGCAGTTTCGATCTGCACCGTCAGCTGCTCGGCTTGGATGATTCGGATGCGCTGCACGGGATTTGCAGTCAAAAATTTCTCAAAGATATGAATCAAGATTAAGATGAAATTTAGGAGCTCAAGTCCTCCACACTTAAGTTTCTGTCTACCTCTGTTCCGACACGTTTTCGACAGTTGGATCAAGTTAAAATTTTCATATTCTGTAAATGTTTCAATAATCCAATGGCCAAAAATGCACCATAACATGGGTGTATCAAATTTTCGATGCAGAGATTTTGAGTGGAACATTCAGACCAACTTAACTTATATTTTAAGTGACTTGATTTAACGAAATAAAGAAACTTGGAACATTAATGTTCCTAAAACATGGAATCGCTTGTACATGACGAGTAATATGGGGACAAAGAAGTAAGTAGAGTGGTAATCTCGTGATAGTAATTATGTACTCTCATGTATTTGATTGATTCAAATATTACTTGATTTTCGCCAAGGAAAAAATATGGGGTCAATAAAGGAGAATAGGCCGATAAATAGATAAAAAATATGAAAATGTTTCGAGAGCCCCTTTTCCATTTGAGACTTGCCATGTATGACAAATATCTTCTCTATCATTTTCAAAGAAAAAGCATGTGAACATGGAGAAACTTTTGGGTGCCGAGCAGATACTACGTGGTGTTCGATTAGTACATCCAGGTCATTTATTTCGGTTTTAAACAGTTTAAATTTAGAAAAAGAAAAATGAGAGAGAGAGAACATAGAGTTGTGGGGTAAGAGGAAAGAAAACATTTCAATCTAAGTCGTTCAACACAATTTTAAACAACCCGAATGGGTTTCTCGCGCATCACGTGAGCACTGCCACATGATACTCATCCAGAACCCAAAACTTTCTCGCGAACATGAGTCACAGGACTCCTATGTTATAGGTAGTTTAATAGGTCACGTCAATTCTCTAGGAAAACCTCGTAGGTCACTTCTATTCTTTTGGAAAATCTCGCCAAAAAGTCTCCAGCATTGGCCTATGTTAAAACTAAAAGTGGCAATTAAAAAACTCCAATTCAATTTACATTTGAACAAACAAATAAAAGTAACAAAATTAGTGTATCAAAATCAAAAAAATCAAATTGAAGCAACTAATTTTAAATTTGGAGAGTACCGAATGCATGGCTGGCACTGAATCCAAGTGACGTCGCTTCCGGTGTCAAACGTAAGGGTAAGGTCTTTTTTGGGGGTGCCGAGTCCTAACGTGACAATGTAATTGCCACTACCGATTGATTGCCCGGGCTTGGCCGGGAGGGTGGCTTTGGAGTCGTCGAGACTGTTGTGGTCCGACTTGACGCGGAGTCGATTCTGAATTGAGTTGACTCGGGCCTGGTCATGAGACATCATTTCAACGAGGGTTGGAGCAGTGGTTCGGGCCTCATTCATATGAGAGCATGGGCCATGCCTGTGAACAACTTTTAGCGACTCCCTTTTGCTCTGATCTGGTGAATTACAACCTCACAAATAAGCATTTGAAAATTTAATGTGGCAATATAAAAAAGATTATTGGTTATTAATTAGTGCTTGTGAATTAGCACCGCAACGTGGTGCTCTACGGATTTATTATTGTTGGGTTTCAATTTCTTTTGGGTGTTCTCGTTTTGTGTTTGTTTCTGTATTCAACCTTTGGTTGGATTTCCCTCTCCTCCACCCGACTTGATGTATCATTTGTCAAGTTTCTCAATAAAATCTTTTACCTAAAAATTTAAAAAAAAAAAAAAAAGAAAAACCTGATGCTCTAGGGAGCCTTTTCCGCAAAATATTGGTGTGGGCTCCATATCAAGCGTGTGGTCCCGGCACCAATATGTGATAAGGCTTCTTGAGCACCACGTGCCAGTATTCCATTAACTATTTCGTTTTTTGAGAGTTGATTGTGTAGCTACATCTTGGCTTTGTGCAGAGAAATGACAGATATTCAAACATAAGCCTGAAGAAAATTGAGAGAGATAGTTCAACCTAGCTGACAAAGAAGGAAAGCAATAAAATTGCAGAAAGTTACAGGGCTAGAGAATTACCCTTTGTGGATTCTATGCAATATGGATTTGGATCCAGGGACTTCACATTTACGACATGGTAGGGCTTACCATGTTCTCGTTTCGCTCCGTAAACTTGGGCCCCCTCCAAGTACATTAATACAAATATAAGCAAACAAAAGAATGAAACATGACTGTTGGCAGAAAATGGAATGGAGAGAGCCATAAGGAAGCCCCGGAAAACTAGTGCTCTAGAATGGCTGGTTATCTCAGTTAGAAATTAGGCTATTAAAGAGTCATACTTATAGCAATTAGCTTGTGCATTATCTCTTTGGTTCATAAAATGAAAAGTGCAAGTGGGTATGGCACCCAAGGACATAGACTTGACTCGGAAAATATCAAAGACTAAAACGTCATTTTTAATAATATGTAGTAGGACCAGTTCAATTCTGTCTCTTTCGTTCCCTCTCATTGTCGTGGGGCCGGTGGTGAGCATTACCTAATTCGTGGAAGGGACTTTGTAAAGCAAGGCCGAATTCTAATTAAACCTTAACTTCCCAGACTTTGACACCAAAACAGGGCAAATTGTACTGTTGTGCCCCTTTGTTTACATCCAATCCCACCCCTTGTCAATTTCAAGGAATCGGATTATCTCCGGTCCATAATTTTGGACTGGGGGAGAAAGTCATAATCCGAACTATCCAATACTGTAATGGAATTCCTCGGCCGAAGAGTCCTTGAATTGTTTCCTCCAATCCAAAATTTGAACCGAAGAGGATCCGATCCCTAGTTTGAAATGGTACAATCAATGACTCCATGTAAAATAGTGGAACTTCATGCAACTTACGGCGACAAATTAATTGGAACTGAGTAATGTAACGTACATGGATGAAAAGTAGAATTCAACTTCCTTCGTACTGGTAGTGGGCCGAATATTCTAGTTCGGCCACAGTCTCTTCGTTCGGCGAAAGGCCAAGTTAAACTCCTCGAGGCACTGATCGTGTTTGCTAAGTCCGGTCCAGTTTGATTTGGCACAAACGACGTTCAGACAAGTGGGTACGTACAATTAACCTATGCTGAGGTCGATGCTCCTCTCTAAGGTTCGGCCCGGTGTTAGGCCACGAGGCTCCTCTCTACGGTTCGGCCCTGTGCTAGGCCACGATGCTCCCTATGCTCGGCCACGATGCTCCTCTCTGCGGTTCGGCCCTGTGCTAGGCCACGATGCTCCCTATGCTCGGCCACGATGCTCCTCTCTGCGGTTCGGCCTTGTGCTAGGCCACGATGCTCCTCTCTACAGTTCGGCCTGGTGTTAGCTAGGCCACAAGGCTCAGCTATGTCTCTCATGACAGCTCATCCACGTACAAATAACTGCCTTATCCAAACTGATGTATAAGACGTCATTCGAAGCTGTTACACAAACAAAGTAATCATGAGCGCACATGGGGCGAAAGCTCACACTAACCGCCTTATCTACTATGTCATGGGTGACTTCAGCCGATGCGTGCTAGGCACATGTGTATACTTGGAGAGCAAGTAAGGACACTCTATATATATAAAGCTAAGGATGCAATCCTTAGAGGTACATGGTCTCCTACCTTCAAAGACCTAGTGCTTTTCCTACTTGCTCTGCACATTCTCATCCTCAAGTAGGAGGGTCATTCCGGATCTCCTCCGGTCATACTTCCTTGTGCAGGCTAGGCGAACCATCCATCCTAACCAAACTAACCAGAGGCTCAGAGGAAGTAGGTTAGGCTAATCGGAACCCCACAGTACTCTAAAGTTTAGTTAAACTTTACTTTATCCCGAGTCATGCTATTTGCACATACAATTTTACACATATCTTGCACATATACTTTTATGGGACCCATCTCGGATCCCACCAATATGATCTGAACCGCTCATTATTTTTAAAATAATGTTTTAAGAGTTTCTATAAAAAAAAAAAATCAATTCAATAGGATATCGGTAAGGCCTTTTCAGAAATCGTAGGGCGAAAAGTCTGATTCACCCTGCGATTTCTGAAAAAGCCCTTACCAATATCCTATCGAGTTGATTTTTTACAAAAACTCTTAAAATATTATTTTAAAAATAATGAGCGATTCGGATCATATTGGTGGGACCCGAGGTGGGCCCCATAAAAATATATGTGCAAGATATGTGTAAAAATGTATGTGTCCTTAGATTTATTGCTTTATCCCAGACCTGTGCAGAATGGAAAGGAATATAATTTGGAAAATTAAACTATAGTTTAAGTCCTCTGTTTTTGTTTTTCTATTCAAATCCATTAAATCATCAATCTTAAGCGGCTCACGAAACATATTTTTCACAATAGAACACTATTATTAATATTGAACTTTTCTTCTAAATGACTCACGAAACATATATATACAACGATAACTTTCCACTTAACCACTACCTAAAACTAATTTCGAGGTTTTTTTATATTTTTCATAGCTCTTTGTTTTGCTTTTCATCGTAATTTTTGAGGTTAATCGTTCGTCTTGCCATCTTTTATTTGCTCATTATCTTATTCTTTCTTTCTCTTCTTAATAAAATCTTCTTCTTTGCCGTTCAAAAAAAATTTTTCATTCTGCTCGACAAGATAAATCGAAAAAGTTTAAAAACATGGATCGATGAACGAATCGGAAAAGTATATATATTTTTTTTGGTTCATAAAATTTTGTTCCAAATGAGCTTGACAAATAAGTGAAAGTTAATTACATGAGCAAATTAGTGGCATTTTTGCAAACAAAAAATGAAAGAAGAGTGATCTTAATTTAAAGTGATTGTTCTGAATTCTTGCACTGGTATACGTAACTACAACCTTTTATCCTACCGATAAACTACTATAATTTCGCTTCTGGGAGTTGCCTTCGCTTTTTCATAATATTATTGGGGCAGAAAAATGCATATATTCCCACTTTCTTAAATTCGTCTTGGTCCCAAAAGAGCTCTGCTACGCGCAGAGACAATTCGCAGAGAACCACGCAGAGACAAATGCGCTTGGCCCCATTTCGGGTCCCAAAAAAATCTAGAAAAATATCCATAAATTTTTGAATATTATTTTATGGAGCCCTGTAAAAGATCAACGGATATCGATAAGTATTACTTTTGGATTCGAAGAGGCGAAACTGCTCAATTCGCCTCTACGAATCCAAAAGTAACACTTATCGATATCCACTGGAGTTGATTTTTTACAGGGCTCCATAAAATAATATTCAAAAATTTATGGATATTTTTCTAGATTTTTTCAAGACCCGAAATGGGGCCAAACGCATTTGTCTCTGCGTGGATCTCTGCAGATTGTCTCTGCTGTTAGTATTTTTGGTCCCAAAAATACCATGGCCGGTCTTGGGAGGAGACTGCTACCGCCGTAAAGCCTACGTCGGATCTCTAAAGGTATTAATCATTCACAAATTTCTACTCTCGTTAATCATGTGGGAAAAGAGATCGAGCTAGTGTTTATGCCCATTTTTGGCACCGCGGATCGGGCTAGTCGTGGTTGGCCATTTAATTAATTCTTTGATTAAATTGGCTCGAAAGCTAAGTAATTGATTGAGTAAATCTTGGGCTATGTGTATTTTCCATTTGGGCCCAAAAAATATGCAGCCCATATGAGGAGTACGGCCCATGATTTGTTGGAAAATTGGCCCACGGGTGGACCCATGAAGAAAGGGGCAGATCTGGTCCATGAGGTGCGGCCCACGTTTTTAGGGATTAAATTGCAGTCGAGGCGGTTATTTCCCTCCAAAGTTCAAAGGCCAATTGACTTAGTCAATTGGCCATGTGTCAAATGCATGAAAAGAGGAAGATAGTGGGTAGTTATTGCCACATCACCCATGAACCCTCAACTGCCAGAAAAACAGCCCACTACCTTACATGCATGAAAAGTGGAGCAGTCATGGGACACTTGGCAGCTTGTAGTGCAAAGCTGAATTCGGATTCAGGCCTGAATCAGCTTATGACCAAGTCAATTGGCCATGTGTCAAGCTAGCATAAGAAGGGCAGATGGTGGGTAGTTATTGCCACATCACCCATGATCTACCAACTGCAAATAACTGCCCATGATTCAGCATGCACAAAAGGAGGGAGCATCATGGGACACATGGCAGCTTGTGGTGCAAAGCTGGGTTCGGATTCAGGCCTGAATCAGCATACTGCAGTGCCTATAAATACAAGTTCACAAGATGAAGAACGGGTCCAACACCAATCAAAGCTCAACGCTTACAAACAAAGTCTTCCCAGCGAAGCACACTTTCCTACTTTCAGCAAAGTAGATTATCGAATACCCAGTATTCACCCCCATTCGAACTAACTTCTTCAAGTAGTTTGGATTTTACTTTTCTTGTACCACTTTATTATCCCGGTGTAATAAAGTTTACGTTTTCACGTCTCATTTCCTATACGACTAGGAAATATTAAGTCCACAACCGTGTGGCAAAACCACGAACCTTCTTACGATCTTTAACCTTTGGGTCGTACGCAATCGTTCTACGATAGAAGTCAAGATTCACGGGAATCTTCACAACAAGTTAGGCGCTACAAGTCTTGGCACGCCCGCGCACATCGCATTCACGCCTGCTGCCAAAAACGCGAGTTTTCATTGGCACGCCCGGTGGGACCCTAGTCGTTTCAAAGGGTATTACGCTGATTCATTCGCATGTCAATTCGATACGTTGAATTGGATGCTGAGATTCGGCGATGTCAAGAAGAAATTCGTTGGCGCGATGATAAGGTCGACGAACTTGAAGATGAAATCTACTGCCTTGATTGTGCGAGGCTTCGACTCAATCATATGGAGGATGGGTATATCAACACAAACAACTACTACAACGATGAAATTCGTGGGCTTGAAGATGAAGTTGACAGACTTGAAGAGGAAGATCGCCAATTACGTCGTGAGGTAAATGGTCTCTTTAGAACCAAGTCACATGGCTATTCACATATCATGTATCCAGCCCTACCCGAACAACATGAATTCCAAAATGGTGGGCTTGATGATCCTCCTACTCAGACCTTTGATGGCCAAGTTGAAGACAATATGGGCATTCAGTCCTGTACTATTGCATCCAACGAAGGACTCTCACAAGAATTCGTTGATCCCTGGGATGAATGTGTCCGTAAGGTTAAAGAATGTCTTAGCAACTCCAGAAAGGCCCTCGAAGACAATTTAGCACGGACATCAACTACTTCTCCACCACAGATATCACAATTTAGCACTTTAGGCCAAACTTCAGGCCTGAATGTGTCTAAGCAAGCTTTCAGCAAACACTTCAGGCCTCCAGGCTTCTCTCAATCCTTAACTTCTAAAAGGCCTACACTCGGGGGGCAAGGAGGCCAAGGACATCGACTCGGGGGGCAAGCGTCTCAACAAGCATCCACGAAGCACATTAAGCCTCCAAGTTTCTCTCAACCCTTAACTTCCAAAAACCCTACACTTGGGGGGCAAGAAGGCCAAGGACTTCGACTCGGGGGGCAAACATCCCAGTTCAGGCCTTCGAGGGTTCCTGAACAGCAGCAAGGCCTGAATGATTCAGATCATGACAACAGTTTCAGGCCTGAGCGCAACAGCCAACATTCAGGAGTATTCCAAAAACTTTTGGATGGTAAGCTATTTCCATGCCCGGAGGAACAAAAAGATAGGTCTGTTTCAACGCAAAAGGAGCAAGATTTCAGACCTGGAATAAGCCAGAACATGGAAAGTCCAATTATGAGGCAAGATCAGCCCATTCTCTCCTCTCAGAAGCCTTCTCAAGTGTCTGAAGAGTTATCACATCCAGATTCAGTCCTGAGCAGCGAGCAGATAACAGATACAAATCAAGAACGATCCAGACCTGCCATCAATCCTACGGGCAGGACTGAATTGGATGTTATACCCATTCCAGAACAGGAGGAATTGAATGAAGAAGAGGAAACCGACAACACTCCAGGGCTTGATCATGATTCATTTGTAATTGGAGATCCCCCTCCTCCCCGGGTTCATGAAGGCCTTTTTGGCATTGTCCAAACTGCCAAAAGGCATTACAAGCATAGGCCAACTGTAGGCCTTAAAGTTGTGGAACTACACCCGCATTGGATTTGTGGGGCGCATCAAAAGCAGATATTATTCACTTGGCTTACGCAAAAACGTTGTGGTTGTAAAAAGGGCTAAGTGACCAATGAAAAGTCCTTCATAGGCCGAACAAGCTTCTCTAAAATGTTCGGCCAAGGCCTATTAGTCATTGAGTAGGCCCTATTAGAGTTTTACTAGGCCTTTTCTGCAGAGGTGGAGGCCTTTTCGTTTTATTGAGCAGGCCTGAAAGTTCACAAGCAAAGATTCAGGCCTTCCAATCTATTTTTAGTCCTTACCAGGCCCTTTTCACGATCCTATTGCTTCTCTACAACCAGGCCTGGACACAGGACTTTATTGATTTACAAAGGCCTTTTCCGCAGAGACGAAGGCCCTTTTAGCCCTTTGTTAAGGCCTGAACCACATTTCTAAGCATTTCAAGACGAAGTTCAGGCCTTCCACTAATCCTTGTCAGGCCTTTTCATTTCATTGAGCAGGCCTGAAAGTTCCAAGCAGAGGTTCAGGCCTTTCACTAGTCCTTATCAGGCCTTTTTCGTGATGCTATGGTTTCTCTTCAATCAGGCTTTGACGTAGGCCTCATATTGGTGTAAGCAGGCCTTTTTGCTAGTACGAAGGCCCTTTGAGCTCTTTCTTAAGGCCTGAACCACATTTCCAAACATTTCAAGATGAAATTCAGGCCTTCCACTGTATTTCCGGGCCTTTTTGACAAGCCCTTCATGGTTCGGGCCTGAAGACAGATTTCAAATTATCAGAGGGCTGAATGGAGCGTAACAATGCCTAATGCCTACTAGGTCCATAGGCAAGGCAAACAAAAGAAGTCATGCTACAACAGGATTCAAGGCCTGTTTTGGATGCCAAAAATGGCGTTACTTTCTATTCACGCCTTGATCCTAAAAGTAAAGAATCAAGGCGTGGGGGGGCAATGTTTATGCCCATTTTTGGCACCGCGGATCGGGCTAGCCGTGGTTGGCCATTTAATTAATTCTTTGATTAAATTGGCTCGAAAGCTAAGTAATTGATTGAGTAAATCTTGGGCTATGTGTATTTTCCATTTGGGCCCAAAAAATATGCAGCCCATATGAGGAGTACGGCCCATGATTTGTTGGAAAATTGGCCCACGGGTGGACCCATGAAGAAAGGGGCAGATCTGGTCCATGAGGTGCGGCCCACGTTTTTAGGGATTAAATTGCAGTCGAGGCGGTTATTTCCCTCCAAAGTTCAAAGGCCAATTGACTTAGTCAATTGGCCATGTGTCAAATGCATGAAAAGAGGAAGATAGTGGGTAGTTATTGCCACATCACCCATGAACCCTCAACTGCCAGAAAAACAGCCCACTACCTTACATGCATGAAAAGTGGAGCAGTCATGGGACACTTGGCAGCTTGTAGTGCAAAGCTGAATTCGGATTCAGGCCTGGATCAGCTTATGACCAAGTCAATTGGCCATGTGTCAAGCTAGCATAAGAAGGGCAGATGGTGGGTAGTTATTGCCACATCACCCATGATCTACCAACTGCAAATAACTGCCCATGATTCAGCATGCACAAAAGGAGGGAGCATCATGGGACACATGGCAGCTTGTGGTGTAAAGCTGGGTTCGGATTCAGGCCTGAATCAGCATACTGCAGTGCCTATAAATACAAGTTCACAAGATGAAGAACGGGTCCAACACCAATCAAAGCTCAACGCTTACAAACAAAGCCTTCCCAGCGAAGCACACTTTCCTACTTTCAGCAAAGTAGATTATCGAATACCCAGTATTCACCCCCATTCGAACTAACTTCTTCAAGTAGTTTGGATTTTACTTTTCTTGTACCACTTTATTATCCCGGTGTAATAAAGTTTACGTTTTCACGTCTCATTTCCTATACGACTAGGAAATATTAAGTCCACAACCGTGTGGCAAAACCACGAACCTTCTTACGATCTTTAACCTTTGGGTCGTACGCAATCGTTCTACGATAGAAGTCAAGATTCACGGGAATCTTCACAACAAGTTAGGCGCTACAAGTCTTGGCACGCCCGCGCACATCGCATTCACGCCTGCTGCCAAAAACGCGAGTTTTCAGCTAGTCAAGTCCTCTAGATATGTACATTTAAACTGAGGAGGTCCACATTGCAAGACTCCTCTCGGTCTTTCGTTGTGCTTTGTGGAAAACTTGTTCTCAGGCTCTTTTCCTGGACTTTGAGGACAAAAGCACCAAGACTCTCTGTGCGAAGACCCTTTGATGGAACTTGCTAACGTCGCGGCCAGCCTTTTAAGACTTGTCCGACGTACTCCTATCATTTACGCAAATTTTTCTCCCGCTAATCACGTAGCTGCAATATGAGAACAAAAAGTAACGGACTCTGCTCAAAATTGAACTTGGGGTTGGTGCCATCCTAGCACTGTGCTGTCTCGAGCGATCCCGGTCCGCTCCGGTCTCGTTCTGATGATTGGAAACGTTAACTTTGTAAAGCTCGTCGAATAAAAGAAGTGTATTAAAAATTAGCTCGATTGGATATCATTAAGAAACATTTTTATGTTGAAAAGAATGGATCCGAAATACTGGATCAAACCCACTAGAACTGATCCAAACAATTTTATTCTGGAAAGAATGGATCCAAAACACTGGATCAAACCCACTAGAATCCATTATTGCCAAGTTATACGTCTACCGATCATCCACTTAATAATATTCAATCGAGCTGATTTTTGGCACACGTCATCTACTCAACAATCTCTACGAAGTGAACATTTCCACTCATCAAAACAAGATCGGAGCAGACTGGGGTCGCCCGACACACCACGGACAGCACCAACCCCCAGTTTCTCAAGATCAAATGTGAGATTCGTCTATTTATAAGACAAACGTGATTCACCTATGTGAAAAATCAATGAAAAGTTATTATCTTTTTGGTGGTGTGGTATGACAGAGCAATACTCCCGCGGAGGTTATGGTGATCATATTTGCACTTCCATTTAAAGTTTTTTTTTTTTTTTTTTTAAATTAAAAGGAGATTTTGGAGCCGCCTCCACATTACACGACTTCTCACAGCCGGTCTTCGGTTCAGTACCTATATAGACTTTTGGAGCCGCCTTTGTCCAAAAGCACCAAAAACTCCCTGATGGGGCCTTCACTCAAAACCCCTTGGTGTGGGGAAATTATTGAGTGCGCAGCTCAATTGGATCGAAATTATCCATGAAACACACACAGTTAATAATATGTACACGAATAAAAATCAAGCAAAAAAAAGCCGACGAAAGCATGACTTAGATTTATGTGATTCTTTAATCGGTTAAATTCACGAGTAACACTAGTTTTTTCACCATGTATTGAATGGATTAGAGAACACAAAGTGCTGACTGTAGCGTTTTACGTACATTATCAATACCTTGCTACTATTGTTTAGGTTTCGTTTGTTTTGCTCCTGAGCTCCCACCTTGGATGTTGCCTCCTGATCCCCTGCCATCAAATATATATATATATATGTATGTATATACATATATATATATATACGGGGCGGTTCTATGGACAACTATTTAGACACCTAAAAAAATACCTCATAGTTCCCAATCAAATTTTGATGATCCGAGCCGCTCAATGTGATCAGAACGTGATTTTAAGGTTACCCGCGAAAATCAGCAAAAAAATAGATCGGGAAGGGCTTGATCTAAGCAGTTTTTAGCTTAGATTTAATGAACGGTTCAATTAAAAACTGCTCAAAACAATCACTTCCCGGTTATTTTTTTTGCTAATTTCTCATAGGCACCCTTAAAATCATATTCTACACACATTGAACGGTTCGGATTATAAAAATTTGATTGGGAATTATGAGATTGAAATTTGGGGTGTTTTTTAGGTGTCTAAATAGTTGTCCGCAGAACCGTCCCGATATATATATATATATATATATATATATATATATATATGAGTCCCCTTCATGTAAGGGCGCCCTTACCGTATTAAGTTGCGGACCTCCCCTTTTCTCCCCCTTTCCCGATCGAATTTCGATGATCCGAGCCGCTCAATGTATTCAGAACACAATTTTAAGGATACTCACGTGAAATCTGCAAAAAAAAAAAAAAAAAAAGACCGGGAAGGGCTTTATCCGAACATTTTTTATTTGAACCGTTCGATACAAAAACAAACAAAAAATGCTCGGATGAAGCCATTTTCGGTCTTTTTTTGCCGATTTCTCGCAAGTACCCTTAAAATCACGTTATGAACACATTGAGCGGCTCAGATCATTGAAATTCTATTGGAAAATGGGAGGCCCTTACCTTAACAAGGTAAGGGTGCCCTTACCTAAAGTTTTGTGATATATATATATATATATATATATATAGGGTTAAATAACGAGACACCCCTCGAACTATTCCTGTTTGTCTCGCTCACCTCCTCATAGAATTTTTCCTACGGCCAGCTCCCTGAGCAAAGTTTTTTTTGTTCCATAGACCCCTTCCATTAGGGTTCCGTCCAAAACTGTTAGAATTTTGCCCTAATTTTTTTGAAATGTGAGAAAATGTTCCAATTTTGCCCTCCCATGGCCTTTATTGTCCCTAGCACTCCCTCTCCTTCCCTAAGAAACCCGGCCTAACACTAAAATACGCCACAACCGTAGCCCACTGGCCACCACCACGATGTCCTTCATTGTCATTGGCCCACCGCCCCACAACCACCGTCATCGTCCTCGTCATCCATGGCTGCCAAGAGAAATGGCTGTCACTAAAACTCCTCTTTGGAAAAATACAAATGTGGGAAAGATGATTGTTGAAGATTTCAATCAATTTTTTTGAAACACAGCTGCCCACCTTCCCCATCTCTCAATTTTGCAGGGAACTCTTTCAATTTGTGTGCATTGTAATTGGGTGTTCGTCGCGTTCTTCGATCGTCGTCTTTGTCCTTCGTTCATCGCCTCCTTTTCTCTTTAATCCAGAAGCGTGAAGGAACGGCAGAATGAGGAGGGGGGATTTGACCCACGATGTTGGTCTACCCCATTTCTCATGACCCAGGATATATATATATATATATATATATGAGTTAGGTTCCGGTGAGGGATACCTCATTTTTTTAAAATGAGGGACTCCCATTCCCGATTGAATTTCGATGATCCGAGCCGCTCAAAGTGATCAGAACATGATTTTAAGGGTTCCCGTGAGAAATCAGCAAAAAAAATGACCGAGAAGGGCTTCATCAGAGCAGTTTTCATTGAACGGTTCAAAAAAAACTGCTCGGATGAAGCCCTTCCCGGTCATTTTTTTTGCTGATTTCTCGCGGGTACCCTTAAAATCACGTTCTGCACACATTGAGCGGCTCGGATTTTCAAAATTTGATCGGGAAATGAAAGTCCCTCATTTTAAAAAAATGAGGGATCCCTCACTTGAAAATTCCTCTATATATATATATATATATATTCTTTTGTCCTAAGTACCACCTCATTTTAATAAAATGCGGACCTTCCTTTCCCGATCGAATTTCGATGATCTGAGCAGCTCAATGTGTTCAGAACGTGATTTTAAGGGTATCCGCGAGAAATCGGCAAAAAAAAAAATTGGGAAGGGTTTTATCTGAGCAGTTTATGTTTGTTTTTTATCGAACGGTTCAAATAAAAACTGTTCAAATCAAGCCCTTCCCTGTCATTTTTTTTTTTGCCAATTTCTCGTGAGTACCCTTAAAATCACATTCTGAACACATTGAGTGTCTCGGATCATCGAAAATTGATCGAAAAATGGGAAAAATTAGGAGGTCCTCATTTGAAAATGACTGTATATTATATATATATATACACACACACACACACACACACACACGCAATTTCAGAGATAGATATACATAGAGAGATGCAGCGGGATTTTGAGAGACAAAGAGAGGCGAGAACTCCTTTTTAGTTTTAAAAATGTTTAATTTTGCCGATCTGGAATCTTCTTGAAAACAGCAAACTCAACATAGTCAATTGATTTTTATTTTTGCCACACCCAAAGCATAATTTGCACTTAGAGGAAGTGGTGATTCTGGGTGGCTATGGCGAGGTGATGGACGCGGTGGTGGTGGTGGTGGTGGCAGCGGCACTGGTGGTAGTGGTGGCAGTGGGTGGCAGCGGCGGTTGGGATTGCATTTTAGTTTTAGGGCTAGGAAGGGAGACGAGTAAGAAAGGAGATGGAGGAGAGTGTGGGTCTGCTATGTGTATATATATGTAAGGGCAAATTAGTATTTTCATTTTTTCCATCCAACGGAGTCAGGTCCTCGAAATGAAAACTTTAATGAGGGCAGCTGGCCGTAGGCAAAATTCTATGAAGGGGTGAGCGAGACAAATAGGAATAGTTCGAGGGGTGTCTAGGTATTTAACCCATATATATATATATATATATATATATATATATATATATATATATATACAGTCATTTTCAAATTAGGAGGTCTTTATTTTAGTTAAAATAAGGACCTCCCCATTTCTCCCATTTTTCGATCGAATTTCGATAATTCAACCACTCAATGTGTTCACAACATGATTTTAAGTGGTCCCGCGAGAAATCGGCAAAAAAAATTGACCGGAAAGGACTTGATTTGAGCAGTTTTTATTTGTACCATTCGATAAAAATATAACAAAAACTGTTCGGATGAAGCCCTTCCCGGTTTTTGTTTTGCTAATTTTTTGCGGGTACCCCTAAAATCACGTTCTAAACACATTGAGTGGCTCGGATTATCAAAATTCGATCAGGAAAGGGAGGTCCTTATTTTATTAAAATGAGGTGGTCCTTAGGAGAATGAGATTATATATATATATATAGAGAGAGAGAGAGAGAGAGAGAGAGAGAGAGAGAGAGAGAGAGAGAGAGAGAGAGAGAGAGAGAGAGAGAGAGAGAGAGAGAGAGAGAGAGAGAGAGAGGGGCTATGTTTGGTTCGATGGAATGGAATGGAATGGACAATGAAATGAAATTGGAATAGAATTGGAGGAAATAAGATTGGAATATTATTTTCATTCTCAAGTTTGGCTGTACTTAGGAATAACCATTCTCATCCACAATTGAATGGTGTGACAATAGTAATTTTTGTAGTGGCAGTAGTAATTTTTGTAGTGGCAGTGGTAATTTTTGGAGTGATAGTAATATTTTTTGGTGTGGCAAAAGTATATAATTTTTGGAGTGACACTAATAATTTTGGTATGACAAAAAAAAGGAATGATAATTTTTTTATTTTTTTTAATGGATTTACAATTTCTTTACTAAGGTGAATAGTGATTATATTTGGAATAATCATTCTATCATTTAATAGTGAACCAAACATGGTAATAAGTATTTCTTGGAATGACCATTCCATTCCAATGTTGATTTCATCGAACCAAAGATACCCTTAGTGTGATTTGGAAAAAAGATCGAAAAGAAGGGTTTCTCGTTCTTATCGTGGTCATTTATTTTGTTTTCTCGCTTGAATGAAAAATTGGAAATAGGGTTTTCAAGGAAAAACATTCTTTTCGTTTCCCTCTCTTCCTATCCTTTTTTCTTTTCTTTTCTTTTCTTTCACGAATCAAACGAGTCATTAGCAAACATTGAATTCCTATTTCTTTCTATATTGAATATTCTTCTTTCCAAATCATCCAATAGTCGAAACAGATTGTAAGCCAACATTGGTGGTTTGTGTTGATAAAAGCTCAAACAATTTGCAAGGCTGGGCGAACGTAGGAACTGGACTGCACAATATTCTTGCATGTTTAGCTAACTTATGTAGTTTTAGGCCCAGATGCATTGCTTGGTCAAGTAAAAAAAAGTAGCACCCGAAAAAAATATTTGGTGGTTTTAGGGTACCGCCGCGTGGTGGCCCAACAGTCTTATATATCCGAGGACACATTTTTTGTAGGGGTACATTGTTAAGTGTATGAAAAACTCGAAAATGTGTGGTGGGTAAATGCATTACTCTATCAAGACTCGAGACTTCAAAGGAATAGTAATAGGTTGTGGACTTTTAGTGCTAAAGAGTCACTGTAAATGGGTTGTCATCCTAAGAAAATTATATACCTGCTTGAACGACCGGAACGAGGTCTATTCTTAATTTCTAGTTGTCGATCGCAAACAAGTGATTTATGTCTCAACCATTGAGGATGCCCACGTAAGTAGTCTTATGTGTTTCACAAAGCATAACATTTTCACTAACGTCGCCAGTTTTTGTCTTTCTTTTTTTGACATGACGTTATTTTTCGCTTTTCATGGTCCAAGATTCGTCATGGATCTTGTTTCCTCCACCATGTGAATCACTGAAAAATCCTATGGAAATTGACGAGATGTGCACCAGATTAGCGCATAGGGCTCGCTTTCGGGTCCCACGCAAATTATTCGAACCGTTCATTAATTTTAAAAATTTTTTTCAAATGGTCTCTGATAAATTTAACTCAATCGAATAACTACAAGTGTGGTTCAGAAAAATTGGTACATTTGATCACTCACTTTCGAGTAGATTTTCTACAGGACCATTTGAGAAATATTTAAAAGTCAATGAACAATTCGAATTATTTTTCGGTACACAGAATTGGGTCCCGCGTGCCGATTTGTGCACCATTGATGCACATCTTGTTGGTTCCCATAGAAGGGTTCTATGAATTACGGTAATCACCGAGTTATGTTCGGATCAAAGTTCAATTTTCCTTTCCGATTGCTGCCCGGCGTGGGAATCATTGTCATCTCTCTCTCTCGGATCCAAAAGGCATTACTTCGTCAGCAATGGTGTTGTATAAATCCAACAGGGTTTTGTTAGGCCCTTGTTAAGTTGGTTCTGCACTTCTACGTATTGCGGATCCAATTTTGCCCTTGAACAATTTCAAAGTATCTAACGGTAATAACTCACCGTTAAGTGCACTTTAAGACATGTGTAATTTATGGATGAGGTGAACCACTCCCACGCTGACACGTAGTGGGGCAGCACGGATTTCCTCCTGCCTGGGTTGGAGGAAATCTTTCTCCTGAATCATATGTGCAGTTGAAATGTATGGACCATGAATATAAATTCTCTACTGGGACGGACACAGAATTCTAACGTTGAATGGGTAAACATTAAATGTTTTTTAGGGGAAGTAGACTTTTTAATGCTGAAAAGTCACGGTAAAATGGGCTGTCATCCTAAGAAATTATATATCTAATTGAACGATCGGAGCGAGGTCTATTCTTAATTTCCAATCGTTGCAATCAAGTGATTTATGGAAATGATGTGCGATTGAAATGTGTGGACCATGAATATAAATTCTCTACTTAATTGGATAGACACAAAATTCTAACGTTGAACGGGTAAACATTAAATGTTTTTTAGGGGACACAGAATTCTAATTTTGAATGGGTAAACATTGAACCGATAAACATTAAATGTTTTTTAGGGGACACATAAATGTTTTTTAGGTCACTTATGATAGGAGGTGTCAATTTGTACAACACATGTTCAAAAGAATTAACCCAGAAATTATCTTAGATATGTTCAATCATTCTATATAGTGTATACAATTTACAAATCATAGATTTTTTTTTTTGCTCGGCGATTTACAAATCATAGATTTATTTAACCTTGTGATTCGTATCCATCCTAAAAGGCAAGGGCAGAATTGGGAGATGCTGCCAAACGCGGGTCTTTGGTATCGGTGCTGAGCGGTTAATCCGATCGTTCATCTCGGCACAAACGGCACGGATCTAATCTGAGTGCATAAAATTTGAACTGTCCATTGCTCAGATTAAGATCTAACATGTCGATTGTCGAGATGAACAGCCGGATCAACTGCTTGGCATCGCTACCAAGCGAGTTCAACTCCTATCCAATTCTGTAATAATTGGAGGATCCTCCAATTTAAATCCTACGGTCACAATATTCACCACCCTAAAAGGCCAAATGTTTGAGCACACAAAAAACTTTCCGTTTCTCTTTGCTCCTCTCTTCCCTTCTCACTCCAAACCTTTATATTTTCTAGGCACCTTTTTTATGACAAATGATAGGACTACGGGGTTGTTTGGATAAATAATTTTTTGTTCTTATTTTTTTTTTTTTTGGTTTTCGTAAATGTTTTATGAATTATTACTTCATCACGACAAGAGGAATGTAAAAAGTAAAAAATTACGATCAAATTCCAAAAGTTTTTTCTAGTAACATTTTGTGTAAACTATTTTCAACGATTAATAATTTTGTTTTGCTAAGCAAAACAAAAATCTCATTGGTCAATAATCTTTACTGTGGAAAAATCTGATTCCAATATGAATTTTTTGGTGAGAATTTTCGGAGGTTTGGTGGCGGAGTAGAGGCAGAGAATATGGCGGGGGCAGCAGAGGGGATGTCGTTGGAGCAGAACCCAATGTGGACTGTTGTTGTGGTTTATTTTGTTTTGATTGCGATTTCCATTATCATGGAACATATAATCCATCTCATCGGCAAGGTATGCACACACATATTTTTGTACACAATTTTATACATTTACTCTATGAAGCACTTGAGAAGGTCAAATCAGTTACATCCAATTGCTAAATTATCATCTTTATCAATTTTGATTATGGTACATCCATAGAAACAAAAACTAACTTTATATTAAACACTCACCATACAAAAAACTTATATTTTAATTTCAAAACTTAAATATCACCTCCATCAATTTTGATAAAGTTTTTTGTAACTATCAACTTTTATCATGATACGAACAAATAATACATAAAATCACACAGAATTAGCATATACTCTGCATTATTTTCCTTTCATTTCAATTTAAACACTATTGATTATAATTTATAATTTAAAACGAAAATAGCATTGCTACTATCATATATTCTCTCCGAATTAGCTCTCTCTTATACTTACATTTATGTTTTTTTTTTTTTCAAATTTTATGCGACTATATACTTACATGGTCTTTACTTTGAATTTTATGTGACTTGCATGCATATTTTGTCCCAATCAAAGCAGCCCTACCGGCCAACCAACATAATTATGGTGAAACTACACATCAGTTCAGCTATTTAAGAGAAGTACTTTGGAGTTGGGGTGAGGAACCACTATTAATTAGCATGCTAACTGCTTAATTAAGAGTGGATAGAGAATATGCTGTTGTTTTGAAATCAAAGCATGCAAATCCAAAAACTTTACATGACTAGTTCAAGCAAAATCAATGTCACGTAGAGCAATATTATTTCACCCTTTCAGTATCGTAATTAGAGATTCAGAATCGGTTGTTCGAAGCTGTCTCGCAGCAATAGAACCGCCATCTGAAATTGGTATATTGGTGCAAGATAGCAAAATTCTTAGAGATTCTTTTATGGTTTGTGTGTTTAAATTTGTCAAACGTGATTGTAATCGAGTCGCACATTATTGTGCTAAGATGGCTCTTACAACCACCAGGCTTAATGAATTGCCAAGTGGTCAGACATATGTACATCGATCACTTTCATAACATTGATGGCATTTATATTTTTATGCGTGAAGACGGCCAAATATTGGACAAAAGCCAGCCACATGATACTCCTAAAAGTCTCAGCTTGCAGCTTACCTTTTTTGAATAAGCCTTTTCTCATTTTAAGGGTCGTTCTTCGTTAACTACGTTAGTTGGCAGGGGAGACCATTCGTAGTTTAGTGAATTGACCCAATATGTTTTTCTATAACCGGATGTCCGGACCACTTTATGCATAATTCGACTAACTTTAAAATCCTAAACTTTTTTTTTTTTGAAACTCTAAAGTTAACGACCGTACAAACCTCCTATGACCCTAAAGTTTGAAATGTTGAATTATTTTACGGAATTCAAACTTGCAAATTCTCAGGAACAAGCCCTTTAATTAATTACTTTCATATATCCACCTGGCAAATCACTTTCTCATAGTATTATGCCTAACCAAGTTCAACTCAGGTTACTCAGCTTCTCACCTAGTGAAGTACTCCATCCGTCCCTTATTTAGAGTCTAGTATTCTATTTTGAACTGTCTCTTAATAAGTATCTATTTTGTAAAATTAGTGGGTAAAAATTGATGTATTGTCTATTTTGTCCCTAAAAGTAGATTTCATTTTAAAAAATTAGTGAGTAAAAGCGTGATGATGATGGGTAAGTAAGGAAAGTGGAGGAAAAAGCTGACGTGAAAGATATACTGATGATGTCTTTTTAATAAGTTGGAGTTACAAAGCAGGACACTTAAAAAGGGACAAAGGGAGTAATAATTATAAGCACTTTTGGATAGTTTGGGCCCTACTTTTTGCAAAAATTTGGGATTCTGCAGTAAAAATTGCAGATAATTTATAAAATAGTACAATAAAGCAGATACAATCGATCCAAAAATACAAAAAATAACAAACTAAAAAGTACGACAAACAAACAAAAGAAAAGCATCTCATATTCCTCGGTTCACATTCAACCGAAGGGAGAGATCGAGCGTTGCCGTGGAACTTTCTTAGGCTCCGTTCCAGAACCATATATAAGTACTTATTTTTTAAAAAGACAATTTCAAGCTCTAAAATCATGTGCTTACGCAAATAATTTTCCTATCAATATGGATCTTGTTTGATAGATCTCATTGAGATCTTTAATACGGTGTCAAAAAAATTGAAAAATTATTTTTCGTTTACATTATTTTTAAGTTTGAAAATATGAAATAAATACTTATTTTTTAAAAAGTGTTCTGGAACGGGGCCTTAGGGTTCTCTTCCTTAATAATGAAAAAAAGATACTCCAATCAACTTGGAACTTTTTGTTTTGACTCAAGTATCTTTTATATTTGACAAAGGTTCCATTCTGTTAGAAAAATTGTTTCTTGGAAAGATTTTGTGCAGTCATTTGGGCATAAAACCATTTTAAGATGTGAATGAAATTGGGTCTCAAATTTGGTCGTTCGGTATGGAAGGAACCGCCCGTCTCGCTCGGGCTTTGATTAAAATAAATTGGGCTTGGCTAGCTTGGGCCAATGTTATTTTTCTGTAGCCCAATTTAATTTCCAACGAACAGATGTGGCTGTTCGGTTTGAACCAAACCAATGCATGCATTTGGAACGTTGCAGCTAGCAGTTGGATTTCCAACCATTGCATCCTCTCGTTTGTGACCCTTTATGAACTGATTTTGTACCCCTTCGGACGGGTTCCAGTTGGCTATAAAATACATATTCATACCAGCCATTTAAAGCATTCCAAAAATCCACAAAGCACACATACATTTCGCATATAGAGTCCGAGAGAGTTCTGCATAGTTTTGTTCGCAGGGCACGCAGTCGAAGTGCTGCGTTTGCTTGCGTAAAGATCGTTGCATCCTAGGAAGTGGACGTCCATAATCGTGAGCACCGTGGCGAGGGCGAAATCTGCTTTGAGGACACAGTGACCCATCGCTGGACTCGATCTATTTCTTCTTCGTCAGTGTTTGCAATCCGTGAGTTATATTTTTCTTTGTACTATTACTGTAATAGTTGTTTCCCATTGGTTTAATTCATTTGTTCACACAGTTTCTTTAGCTTCTGACTTATTTGTTCCGATTACACACAAGTGTATCATTATAATCTGGTTTCTAATACACGCACAAAAATATTATTTCCTTACTAATTTTCCAACACATTCCATTAACACTTTTTTTGATTTTAGAAAAGCAAAAAAGCTACAGGTACAACAAGGAGCGCACAGCAGCCGTGCACAGACCGGTTTTGCGCCCGTCTCGGGTTCCGCAAAGATGATCGGAGCCGCTCATTTTATTTAAAATACTTCGTTTAGGGTCCCTATAAAAAATCACTTCAATCCGATATCGGGAAGAGTGTTTACAAACCATCCAATTTTGCTTCAAAGTTTAGGCTAAATTTTTAGAGGATGATTGCTTAGGGCCATCAAAAGTTTGGTGAAATGTGGGATATTTATTACATAGCTGAACACAAAATTTTGTTCAAAATGATCATGACCAATAAGTGAAAATTGATTACACGACGAAATTAGTAGTTTTGCAACACAAAATGGAAGAAGAGTGATCTTTTAAGTGATTGATCTGAATTATTGTACTGATATACATAACTAAAAATTTTAACCTGTATATATATTGATCAATAACAATAACTTCGGAGTTGCCTTCGTTTTTCATAATTTTGGGGCGAAAAAATGCATCAAAGGTCCACTTTCTGAAATTCGTCTTGGTCCCAAAAATATTATGGCCGACCTTGGGAGGAGACCCGTTACCGCAGTAATTACCTTCCCTAGATGTGATTATAGAGACTCTCGACCAACACCGGATCTCAAAATGTATTTAATCACTCACAAATTTCTACCCTCATTAAAAGACACCAGTGTTAATCATGTGGGATATCAAAAGAAGTGTTAATTATGTGGAAAAGAGCTCAAGCTAGGCTAGTCAAGTCCGCGTAGCTAAGAACCACTTCTTTCGTTGCGCTTTGTGGAAAACTTTTTCTCAGGCTCTTTTCCTAGACTTTGCGGACAAAAGCACCAAGACTCTCGATGCAAAGACCCTTTGATGGAACTAGCCAACAACGCGGCAAACTTTTGAAGACTTGTCCGACGGATCATTTACGCTAAATTTTCCCCCGACAGTCACGTAGCTGAAATATGAAAACAAAAAGAAAGAGAAGAAAGGAACGGACTATGCTCGCAATCAAATGCGAGATTCGTCTATGTGTAAGACAAACGTGATCCAACTACGTGAACAATCAATGAAAAGTTATGTTACCCTTTTGGCGGTGTGGTGTGACAGAGCAATGCTCCCGCCGAGGTTACGGTTATCATACTTGCACTTCCATTTAATTTTTTTTTTTTTTAAAAAGGAGATTTTGGAGCCGCCTTCATCCACATTACAAAACATCTCATGGTCTTCGGTTGACTTATGTAGACTTTTGCTCTGTCGGGAAAAAAACAAAGCACCAAAGACTCCCTGATGAGCCCTTCTTCTTGAAAAATAGGCATTTGGAGGTGATAAGGAACTTGAAACAGGCATGGACAGAAGTATGCCCCTCCTTTTGATGGTGAATGTCGGAAATCGTCTTCCGGGATCACCTTTGATGGACATTCAAAAGGATCTGCTAGGCTGGGCTGTCTTGCATGCGCCCAAAAGCAAAAGGCCCATGTGGAAGAAGTGTACACACAGGGCCACAGGGGGGCCAACAACCTCAACCTCAGAATGAAAAGCATCTAGTGGGTCTTAGATATTGAAAAGAAACTTCCCCGCTACTTCGCTCAAGCCCCTTGGGCTGGGAAAATTATTGAGGGGTCCTTTTTTTTAATTTTTTTGGTTAAAAGTGAGAAAACTGTATCGATAAACATCCAGCGGTACTTACAAAATGGAGATCATTGCAAAGAATTTGAACAAAGCCAGATTAATCGTCTAACAAATAAAAATAAGTAAATCACAAGGCAATCGATATCTTTCATCTTAACTCAAGCATGACCTGATGTGACAGTGACACTTTTAAACTGCCTAACATCTAATTAGAAATCTCAAACGAGAAAAAGTGCAAAATTAAGGATAAAAGACACCAAATATCCAGGTAATCAGATACACTCCAACCAAGGATGAACACACCAACGAACTCCTAATAACTTTAGATCTATCAAGCCGCCACGAGTTGTCCTACCAAAGATATCGTGTAGTGATAGAACGTTGAATTACAGATATCGTTGTAAAGTAACCTTGATTGAGAGAACCCGATCTACAAACAAAAGTCGTCCAAAGACGAAACTAACAATTCCCGTAAAACGAGAGACAAAACTCTCACAGATCAGACAGCAAGTCATTGATCTAGAAAGACAGAAGAAAAAAACGAAAATGAATCAGAATAATACCATGGCCTTCCTGATAAGCACTCAATTGTGGTTATTTACGGGCTTATCTTGCTCATTTTTGGCACGCTCGCGCGCATAACTCTATGTTTTTGAATGATATTGCGCGAAAGGTCCGTTTTTGGTGTTTACAGATTTTTGTGTTAATTAGGCGGTTTGTACGCCATGGACTTATCCCATCGTGAATCGGGGACCCGAGAGGTCTAAGAGGACCAATAGCGGAGTCCGGAGGAGCTGTGTCGAAGCACCGGAGAGTTTGGATTTGCCCAAAAGAAGCTGATAAAAATTGCCAGAAAAGTAATTCCTACCGGTAGGGGATCAGTGCCTACCGGTATAAACCAAGTCCTACCGGTAGGAGGGCCTTCCCTACCGGTTCAACGCTTGTCCAGAGAGGTCACAAATTTGCACCATCCAAGTTCTACAGGTATGAGATCAATGCCTACCGGTAGGAACCCAGCTTTTTCAGTATTTTCCTGTTGCTCGAAGCCGTTCTACCGGTAGGAGTTCCCAGTTTCTGCAGATTTCTATTTTCTTTTTCTTTTTCTTTTTCTTTTTCTTTTGTAACTTTAAAGGAGTGCTATAAATACCCCATTTGCACGTTTTAGGGTTATGTTATGTTATTTTGGGATCAGCTCTTTCTCTTTCTACCGCCTCTTCTCACCAACTCTTTTCTCTCTCATTAATGGAGCATTCATTGGGGGATTTGGAGGATGATTGCCTTCATTAATGTTGTAAGTTCCTTCTGGATCCTTATTAATCTAGTTCTTATTTCTGTTTCCAGCATGATTTCGTGTTCTCTGGTCCGAACCCTAACACGTTTTACTTCTCCTTTCATTAAGTGTGAGCAGTGTAGCAAGGCTAGGTTATGGGATGATTAACATCCCGTGACCAGGGGTGTGGCTCGTTCTTCTCTCGAAAACCCCTGTTTTCTAGCTTAAACAAGGGTTAGGACTGATTTTATGTACCAAAACTTAGAGGTGTTAATCTCTTTGATCCAATGTAGGCAAGAGTTACGCTTTTTGTCACATTTGATGCTTGGAGCGATGTCCCTCTTTGGGTTTGTCGAAATGACTTAAAAGAGCCCTAACCATGTTTAACACCTTTGTTGAAAAGAGAGGAGTCGAGCTTATCCTTGTGTTATGGGTGTTGATTATCCTTAAACCTAACCTTTAGTTTAATCTCCAGTCAAAAAGCCGTAGTTAGGTTAAGTAGCCAGTTAACTAAATCTCTCAAGTTGGCCGTCTAAAAGCCGAAATTTGGTTGGCGGTCGTAACGCCAAATCTCTCTACAAGCTAATCTCTGAGACAAGTTATGGATGCGCTCCCTATGGATTCGACCCCGGACTTCCAGGTATTATTATGCTTTCAATCGACCTAGCCCTACACTTGGGGTATTCTTATTGCATCACTTTAAGGTCGCAAGCATTTTTGGCGCCGCGCCGTTGCCGGGGAGCGCTTTCTTTTGTAGCTTATTCTGGAGGTTCGTCAACCCATTGTAAGTATTGCGCTTCATTTTTCCTCTGTGTGAGTTTCACTTAATCTAGTGGATACCTCTAACCTGAGTCTCTCAAACGTGAGGTCTAACGAAACTAGATTAAGTACAAATCAGTTTTTCTTTTATTGTTTTTTTTTATCGAGTCAGCGGCTTTGCCCCTCTTGTTTGTTCACTTTATTATTGTTGTCCATTGTTTCTCGAGAAGGGGTTTTAAAGTATATGCGTGGTGGTCATCGTCGAGCCTTTCGGAGCCCAACTTCTAAACGGCTTCATAGATCTTTTTCCCCTCCTTGACCCAAAACTCCTCGTCGGGTTCGAGCGAGGACACCATCATCCCAAAGAACTTCTTTTTCTGTTGTAACCCCTCCTCAAGAAGGAATGGCCGGAAACGGTGGCGGAGACGTTCCACCGAAGGTACCCGAAAGAACTATGAGCGATTATCTAAATCCGGCCTGTACTACCCCGCGGCCCACTATAGTTCTTCCGGCTACCACCGAGGCAAATACGTTCACCGTTAAAATGCACCACATCAACATGATGCCTTCGTTTTACGGAAAGGACATGGAATGCCCGTACACTCATATGCGGGTATTCGAGGAATTGGTTTCCACTATAGTCTCCACGCCTGCTCAGCTTGAATCTGCAAAGCTAAAACTCTTCCCTTTTTCTGTAAAAGACAAGGCCAAGGTTTGGTTGAACAACATGAGGCCCCAATCTTTAGCGAATTGGGCGGATTTATCAAAGGCCTTTTACATGAAATTTTTCCCTCCACATCTCACAAAGGAGCTCATGAATCAAATTCAAACATTTAAACAAAAAGAGGGGGAATCATTTTACCAATATTGGGAGAGGTATAAAGATTTACTAAACTCTATCCCACACCATGGCTTACCGGTTTTTCAAAGAGTCGAGTGTTTGTTGAAAGGTTCCTTCCCAAGCACTCGACTTCTCATGGACAGCATGTGTGTAGGTGGAGTTATGGCTAAAACTCCGGATGCGGCGTGGGACTATTTTGAGGAGCTAGCTGAGAAAACTCAAAACTGGGATTGCTCGAACCCTTCTGAAAGAAATGTGATTAATCCGGTTCCGGGAAATTCCGGTAAATTTCAATTGAATGAACAAAGTGAGTTGGCTCACAAGGTCGCCCAGCTTTCCCGTCAAATTGAAACTTTACAACTCAATAAAATTGCTGGGGTGGCCTCTGTGGCCAAGTTGGAGGAAATTTGTGTTTTATTTGCAGGACATGCCACGGGAGATTGTCAAATGCTCCCCGCCGTTAAGGATATTCTCCAAGAAACCAGTCCAGCGGAAGTCAATGCCGTTAATCAACGGTTTGACCCTTATTGTCAAACTTTCAATCCAGGGTGGAAGATGCATCCTAATTTCCGGTGGAGCGATTCTCAACCTCCCGGACCTCCACAAGCTCCACCGCCTCCACAACATCAAGCTTTCCGGCCTCAATCTCAAGGAGCGCCGAGGTTCTCTCAACCCCCGGGGTTTGCACCTCCCGGACCTTCTCATGGGCAAAATCATTTCCAACCACAGAAGCGATCTTTGGAGGATATTATGTCATCTTTCATGCAAAGCCAAACGACCCTCAATGAGCAAACCACTCAAACGCTCGGGGAGATCAAGAATCAAATGGCCAAGTTGACTAATACGGTGGGAATTCTTCAACAGGAGAGAGGAAAACTTCCAACTCAACCGCAAGCGAATCCGCAAGGAACGAATCATGTGGCAAGCTCTTCGGTGCTTAGTCCCGAGCAAGCCAAATCTATTACCACATTGCGGAGTGGCAAGGAGGTTGATAAGACTGTTGTTCCCAAGCCTGTCAAGCCTCCAAGCAACCCAAGTGTATTGAAAGCTCCGGATCCTCCTATTGACTCACCAACCTCGAAGCCTTCTCCAGTTGGTGAGCGTCCGAACGAATCTCAAGAAGAGGAAACCAAGGCTCCTGTCTCTCCAATTCCGGCCCCGTTTCCCCAACGTTTGAAAGCTCTGGCCCATGCCAAAACCAACTCTGAGATTTACGAGATCTTCAAGCAAGTAAGGATCAACATTCCATTGGTGGATGCAGTCAAGCAAATCCCCACCTATGCCAAATTTCTTAAGGACATATGCACTCAGAAGCGTAAGTCGAATGTTCACAAGAGGGTATTGTTGATAGAGTAGGTGAGTTTGATTATTCAAACCAACATTGTTCCTAAGTATAAAGATCTGGGGTGCCTGACTATTTCTATCACAATCGGAGGTACGAAAATTGAAAAAGCTCTCCTTGACTTGGGGGCTAGCGTGAACTTGCTTCCTTTTTCAGTTTATGAGTACCTTGGCTTGGGCGAGATGAGGCCAACGTCAGTTACCCTACAATTGGCCGATAGAAGCATTCGTGTCCCACGCGGGATGGTGGAAGACGTACTCGTGCAAGTAGACAATTTTATCTACCCAGTGGATTTCATCGTTTTGGATACTTGCCCCGCTCCTACCTCTCAAATTTCAACTTCAACTCTGGTCATTCTAGGGCGTCCATGCTTGGCCACTTCTAATGCTGTGATCCATTGCCGAAGCGGTTTGCTCAACCTTACTTTTGGCAACATGAAGATGGAGGTAAATGTGTTCAATATCGGGAGCCAAATGCGGGATGACGAGTGTGTCCACAAAGTCAATCTTATCGATTCCTTAGTCCAGGAGCATGTTGATACTTTCTTGTACAAGGATCCATTGGAGGTGTGTCTTACCTCAGAAGAAGAAAATTTTCTTGACTCACCTGAAGTAGAATACTTGTGTTCTTTACTTGACGTGGAGGATGTATATGGGACGGATGTTTGGTCTCCGAAATTTGAAGAGTTGCCGCCTTTATCAAGTAAGATTCTCCCTTCAGGCGTTCAATTTTCGAAGCTTGAGTTGAAGGCTTTGCCCGACACTCTCAAGTATGCTTTCCTTGGGCCTGATGAAACATTTCTCGTGGTGGTTTCCTCTTTGTTGGATGAGCATCAAGAATCTCAACTTTTGGAAGTATTGGCGCGGCGTAGAAAGGCTATTGGGTGGTCGATTGGCGATATTCACGGAATTGATCCTTCTTTATGCACTCACCATATTTATCTTGAGGATGACGTAAAACCTTCCCGCCAACCTCAGCGCCGTCTCAATCCTATCATGAAAGAAGTGGTAAAAGCGAAGGTCTTGAAGTTGTTGGACGTAGGCATCATCTACCCTATCGCCTATAGCAAATGGTTTAGCCCGATACAGGTTGTTCCTAAGAAATCTGGTGTCACGGTGGTAGCTAATGCGGGTAATGAACTGGTTCCAACTCGAGTCACCACTGGTTGGCGCGTTTGCATTGATTATCGGAAACTCAACTCCTGCACTCGCAAGAATCACTTTCCTTTCCCGTTTATTGATCAAATCCTTGAGCGCGTTGCGGGTCATGCTTTCTATTGTTTTCTTGATGGCTATTCGGGGTACAATTAAATTGCGGTCTCTTTGGATGATCAAGACAAGACTACCTTTACTTGCCCCTACGGAACGTTTGCTTATAGACGGATGCCATTTGGGTTATGCAACGCTCCGGGAACTTTCTCACGCTGCATGCTGGGTATATTCAGTGATATGGTGGAGCGTATTGTCCAGGTGTTCATGGACAACTTTTCGGTCTTCGGGGACTCTTTTGAGGATTGCCTGTTTAACTTGGAGAAAGTATTGGAGAGTTATGAGGAGAAGAATCTTGTGCTGAACTGGGAGAAATGTCATTTTATGGTTACACAGGGCATTGTCTTAGGGCATATTGTGTCAAAGAAGGGCATTGAGGTGGACAAAGCCAAGATCGATTTGATTGCGAATCTTCCGACGCCGAAGTGTGTGAAGGATATTCGTTCTTTCCTAGGCCATGCGGGTTTTTACCGAAGGTTCATCAAGGACTTCAGCGCCATCTCACGTCCTTTGTGTCATCTTCTCTCTAAAGATGCACCATTTGAATGGACCAATGCTTGCGAGGAAGCCTTTCAGAAATTGAAGTCAAGCTTTACTTCTCCTCCCATTGTGCAAACTCCGGATTGGGACCTCCCGTTTGAATTAATGTGCGATGCAAGGGATTATGCCGTGGGAGCCGTGTTGGGGCAGAGAAAAGACAAGCACCCCTATGTCATTTCCGATGCGAGCAAAACACTAAATCAGGCCCAAATGAACTACTCAACCACGGAAAAGGAGTTGCTCGCAGTTGTCCTCGCTTTGGACAAAGTTTGGTCGTACTTGGTGGGAACCCCTATTACGGTGTTTACTGATCATGCTGCCCTCAAGTATCTTTTCACAAAGCAGGATGCCAAGGCGAGACTCATCCGTTGGATTTTGTTGCTCCAAGAATTCAACCTCACTATTAAAGACAAGAAAGGGGTGGAGAACGTGGTAGCTGACCATTTGTCCCGGCTTGAGTTTGAAGACCGTACTGCCAATCTCTCAATTGTTGACACCTTTCCTGACGAGCAACTGTTTGCAGTATCAACAAGCTCGTGGTATGCTGATATTGTTAATTACTTGGTAACGGGGCAACTATCGGACCATTGGAGTTCGCAGGATCGGCGGCGCTTTCTTATTGAGGTGAAAAGATTTGTCTTTGATGACCTTTATCTCTTCAAGTTTTGCCTAGACCTTATTATCCGGCGGTGTGTTCCGGAGGAGGATCAACAAGGGATCTTGGAATTTTGCCATTCCAAGGAGTGCGGAGGCCATTTTTCCCATACCAAGACCGTCGCCAAAGTTTTACAATGTGGCTTTTATTGGCCGACTCTTCACAAGGATACTTATGCTTTTTGCCGAACGTGTGAAGCATGCTAGAAGTTAGGTGCGGTGACTCGGAGGAATATGATGCCCCTCACCAATATCCTTATCGTGGAAGTATTTGATTGCTGGGGGATTGATTTCATGGGACCGTTCCCAATGTCGTATGGTTTTCTCTACATTCTCCTCGCGGTGGACTATGTTTCTAAATGGGTGGAGGCCATCCCGACCAAGACAAGCGATCACAAGGTGGTGCTGGAATTTCTCAAGGAGAACATTTTGTCCCGGTTTGGCACACCAAAAGCCATTATAAGTGATCAAGGCTCTCATTTCTGCAATCGGCCTTTTGAAGCGCTCATGAAGAAATATGGAATCACGCACAAGGTGTCCACTCCCTACCATCCTCCGACCAATGGTCAAGTCGAGCTTGCAAACCGTGAGGTAAAACACATTCTTGAGAAAAACCGTTAAGCCAAATCGAAAGGATTGGTCTCTCCGTTTGACCGATGCCTTGTGGGCATACTGTATCGCCTATAAGACCGTTCTAAGTGCTTCGCCCTATCGGCTTGTATACGGTAAGGCATGCCACCTTCCGGTGGAGTTGGAGTATAAGGCCTATTGGGCCATCAAAGCTTTAAATTTTCGATTGCCCGCCGCTGGCGCGCATCGCAAACTCCAACTTCATGAATTAAAGGAAATTCGGAGGGATGCATATGATAACACGGACATTTACAAATCCAAAGTGAAGGATTTTCATGATAAGAACATCCAGCAGAAAAATTTTGAAGCCAGTCAAAAAGTTCTTCTTTACAATTCCAAACTTCATCTTTTTCCGGGCAAGTTGCGGTCTCGTTGGGTTGGACCTTACATTGTGCAAACCATTTTCCCCCATGGGGCAATTGAAGTGGTTAACCCTTCCAATGGGAATGTTTTCAAAGTGAATGGCCAACGGTTAAAACCATTTTTGGAAAATTTTGCAAGCAATGAGATCATGGAGGACTTAGTCGCTCAGGTGTACTTGGATGCTCCATTAGTTTGAAAAAGTTTCAAATTCTGTTTCCACGGGGAGCTTTTGCGTACTTCTGGACTTAATTGTTTGGAAAGCCCGGCCTCTTCGGAGGTACCCATCATTGACTTGGGTTTATAGCTTCGCACGCCGCTATTCAAACAAGGTTCGTGTACCCAGCTCCAGTTAGTAAGGGCAAACCTTTTGTGGTCTGGTATAGCCACCTGTGTTTCGCTTAGGGTGTTGTCTATTTTGCTTTGTGACACCTTACGCGAACCATGGGGAGAAAAGTAGTATCCGTTTAATCACGTGACGATTCGGTGGTTTAAATACTTGTACATAATAATTTTTGGTGCCAGGCTACCACGAGCCGGCGATGCTAATGTCATTTGGCTCCTAGTAGGTTGTTGGTTCTTAAGTCTTTTGCAGGGTAACATGCTACCGCACCAGCCTTGGTAGTTTGGGTCTAAAATCCGAGGTGAGTGAGGCATTCAGGAGCCCTAAGCATGGGTGAGACTATGTGTCGCGGTTGTAAAACCAAGAAATCTTCGGCGATGGCTCTGTGCGACTGGCTATGGTTCCGAAAGCGGGGCCGAAAGAGGGGACCTTGGAAGCGGTTCCGATGACGAACGGTGGCAATGACGAAAAATCCTCCAACTTGGTCGAGGTATTGGGTGGTTGACATTCCGCCCCGTCGGTACATTTCTTTTGCTCTCCCTTCCCTTATTTTCCGTCTTTGTGCATCGAGGACGCTGCTCATTCTAAGTTGGGGGGGGTGGGGGGGGAAGGGGAATATTCTTGTATTACTTTTAATTTACGTTTGCATAGAATTTAATTTTTTTTTTTTTTGTGGTATCTCCCCTTGTTTGAAGTTACTTAGCATATGCTCGTTTTGGTTTCTTATGTAGCAAGGGCATCGATGTGAATGCATCTATTAAAATTTATGCAACTCATCCCGTTAACATGCCATGAACCGTGTGGAACGATTTTTAAAAAAAAGTGCATTTGAGTTGGTTGAGCAGGTACAGTGGAGATTCATTTTTTATCGTATCCCATGTTCTTTTGTTTATCGTACCCATAGCATAGGAGTGCAACTTCTCATGTACATACTTTAGTATTTTGGATTCCAGTTATGGATTGCAAAGGAGGCTAAGGTGTGTTTGAAAAATGATTCAAGGCATTGTTTTTGTGAATAAACCACATATTGTCACTTTTGATCCATTTTTGAGCTTTGTCCGAGTCCATTTCTTTTGTTGAGCTTAGGTAACCGGTTGTTTGGAGGGTGGTTGGGGCTGCACTTTGTGATTTTGGATGTGGCTGGTGATAAATTGGAGGTTGAGAATTGCTTTGGAGAGCCAATCTGCAGCTTGCACAATTTTAGGGTTCCTACCGGAAGGGAGGTCGAGCCTACCGGTACAAACAGCAAGCAGAAAGGCCATCGAATGGGGAGCAGGTTTTCTACCGGTAGGGGATCAATGCCTACTGGTAGGTCAGGTAGTTCATCAACAGTTCAGCAGAAGTTCTACCGGTAGGAGATCAATGCCTACCAGTAGGAAAAGTGACGCCCAGAAAAAAAACCTTCAAGGTCCCAACGGTTCTATTTCTTTTTAAACCCATTCATCTTTCAAAACCCAGATCTCTCTCTCTCTCTCTCTCTCTCTCTTCCCACCTCCATAACCGTCGACCCTCCCTTTCCATCTTCTCCTCACTCACAAATCCCACCACACCCACTCAAATCCCCCATAGTCCGCCACCAGTATCCCACTTCCAACCTCGAATCCTCAAGTTTCAAGCCCAATCTCAAAAGGTTTCATCCTGGGTCTCTCCAAACAGTCTGAAATCTCCAGTTACTAGGTAATCTGAAAATTCTTCTTTTCCTTCTCTAATCTCGTACCACCACCATCACCCATTGATCTCTTCTCCACTCTCTGACTACCCACTCAAATCCCCCATAGTCCGCCACCAGTATCCCACTTCCAACCTCGAATCCTCAAGTTTCAAGCCCAATCTCAAAGGGTTTCATCCTGGGTCTCTCCAAACAGTCTGAAATCTCCAGTTACTAGGTAATCTGAAAATTCTTCTTCTCCCTCTCTAATCTCGAACCACCACCATCACCCATTGATCTCTTCTCCACTCTCTCACTACCAGTACTCACCCATACCCCCAAATTTCGAAATCCCCAAACCCTTGATCAAAAATCCTAACTTTTCACCATGTCGGATGTCATGCGTTCACGAGATGCGTCCGGGAAGAGGGTCAATATGGGCACTAGAAAGTGGGACAGTGGTTCATTCAAAGATCCGGGGGAGGAGCGCAGGAAGAAGAGGAAAGAAGAGGGAGAGAGGAAGAAGCATATGGAATGGGTGGCCACCCTCATAGGGCGCAAGGTTACGTGCGAGCGGCAAGTTTGCGAGCATAGCCTAGCGGCAAATCGGTACATCGATGTCATCAGAGATAAAGGTATGAAGCATTTCTTTAAAGAGGTTAAGGGTTATGTTAAGAACTGGGTTGTTGATTTCTTTTCGCGCATGAAATATGATCTAGAGGATTTAGAAATCGAAACCACAATTGGAGGTGTTCACATCTATAACCCCGGATATCATTGCTACATACTTGGCTTACGAAACACTGTTGCCTGAGGCCATCACTTATCCTCGCCCTGAAGAAGAGGAAATTGATATGGATGTGGTTTATGCCGAGGTGTTTGAAGGGGGTGTTTACGGAGAAGCGGGGGGTGATTTGAAAGATGAGTACAGGACCATGAACAAGGTCCTGCACTACAACCTCTATCCCCGTGGGACGGAGAAGACAACAGGGGATCTAGAACTTGAGTTGCTTTATGTGTTTATGAATCCAAATGAGACCATGGATTATGCCAAATGGATTTTTGATCAATTGGTGCAATTCAAGCACTCATACAAGAAGGGGTTGAATTTCCCATTTCCCGCAATGATCACTCAGCTTTGCCTCGCCAATGGTCTCAGCCTGTACAACCAAAAGCTTGACCCGAGTTCACCGGGCGTTATTAATGCTACCTCTGAGAATAAAAGCAGAACCAATGTAATGAAGATGCGGGAAGCCAAAGCTCGAGCCCGAGCCCGAGCCCAAGCCCAAGCTCAAGGCCAAGGGGATCCTCAGGCTAGCCCTTCCCAAGCCCCTTCGGACTCCGCTCTTCAAAAGAAAGGATCAACTCTGAAAAGGCTCTTGTGCCAACTTTTATGTCGTACGGCTGAGGTTTAAGAGGATCAAAGAGAGGGCAGATCACAAGGCGAACTACTACTACGAACAGGTGGCTGAACAATTTGGGAGGAGGTATGAGCCTCCACCGAAGTTAGCAACGGACCGGGCTATTGGTGAGCATCGCAGCCCGGGGTATCCGGAGGAGGAGCTTAATGAGGACGAGATCCGTGAGTTGGAGCAGTAGTACGATCCAGGGGTATATGAGCGCACTTTTGGCCCGGGAGCTCAGTGATGGGAGTGAGGGTTGTGGTATGTGGCTGTGGTAGGAAGTAGTAGTAGTAGTAGTAATAGTTAATAAGATCGAGTCGGTGGTTGAGTCTTGTCTTCGTTTATTGAGTCAGTCGTTCATTGTTTTCATTTAGTTTCTTTTCGTGCGGCTAGTTGCTTGATGTTTTGGGCAGCCGTAGTTAGTGGTTCCAGTCACGGGGTAGTTTACCGAGATAGTTTAGACCGAGAATCACCTTGTTTTCCTTGTTTTTTTTCGCTTCCCTTAACTCATTACAAGCCCAAAAGACCTTAGTTGATTTCATACACACCGGTGTTCTTTTTGCAATGCACTTTCGGAATCTCTTATTGCTTTAGTTGTATCTTATCTTGAATTTCAAGAATCTGTGCATAAATATCTTTATTTCTCTGTCGAGCGTTTCTTTGATTGCATGCGTAACTTTTTGTGCTTCAGTTATCGCATTAGCCTTTGAAATCTGACCATGGGATACGTTTTGTTGAGCGTTTACTTCGTTCAAGCTATAGAGTTTTTGAGTGATACCTTTGTGAGTGCTGGAATCGAAACTCAGTCATGCTATAGACACCCCAATTTGATTCCCCCAGTCATTTTGTTTCTTTTCAGTTTCTTGTTCCCCCGATGATGAATCAGGTCGCGAACAGTATTGATTGAAATGGCTTGAGTTTGGTGTGTGTGGAACCCATCCCTTAACCTCAGAACCATTAGACCCAAAACTTTGACTAAGGGTTTGACCTTCGTGCGACTTACTGATACACTCGCGCGATGTTCCACTTGCCAGGTGGTGGTCAAAGTCAAACTTTGACTAATTGACCATCGCGGGGAAGCTAGAACTCTCGCGCGACGGTATCACTTCATCGCGCGATGGTCGACACCTGTCGTATCCAGCTGGATTTTGTGATGATGAGGCGTCTGCAGGTCCATGTGACCCCGTTCCATCAACTGAACGGCGTTTGCTCGGCCATCCTCGCACCACCTAAACCCCCACTCTCCCATCAACTTGGCACCCCACTTCTCTACCAAGTAAGTGCTGCCAACATTGTTGGCTGGCTGTATGACCTTGTCTAGCCACCAACAAGCTCCCCCCTTCTCCTATAAATAACCCCCATGGTTCTTCTTCCAAAGGGTTACCAAAAAAATCCCAAAAGAAGAACAAGAACTACAACCTTGATCTTCTCTCACTCAAAACCCCTACCACCTATTTACTTGTCAAAGGCATACCACTTCACTCAAACCATTTTCAAATCATTCAAGCAAAGGTATAATTTTCAGCCTTTACTATTTTGATACCTGAGGGGGGCTGACAGGGTCAGGACTGGTAATCAATGTCAGTTTTTGGCCCCAAAGCTAGCAAATTTACAAGTTACAGTGCATGGGATACCCGCGCGCGATGAACCCATTCAATCGCGCGATGCTTCTAGCTCGTGTGATATGGTTCTCGCGGGGATGGGCTTCTTGTTCTGTTCAATTCATATGACTTTTTGTTTTCCTGTCTAATCATATTTGATACATTTCACTGTTTTGCATGCTAAAATCAGTAGTTCAGTTTAGCTTACTTTCCCTGTTCATGTTGGAATGCCCTTGGGTAGTTTCTGAATATGTCTCAGAGCCCAGGCATGCAAAGCAATTCCTGGAAGTCCAGTCAGAACAGTCGCGCGATGATATAGGCACTTCCAGAATTTGCCCTTGCGTGGGCAACTAGGCTCTCAGCCTCTGTTTTAACACCCTCACTGTTTAAGGATTGCACTTTATTCCAATCTTGATAATTTGTAAATATTGATTTACCTTCAGTACATATAAACTGCGTGGTTTGTCCTGGGTGTGCACTGGTCCTTCCAGAGCCCAGAAAGAGATAAAACTTAACCTGTTGGGAGAATATCAACCCTCGCGCGATGGAATGGGTTTGACGCGCGATGGTGAACTTGCATACTGGCAGATCCATGCATGCAAGCTGGCCATTATTTGTGTTAAACTCATTCCAATGCACTGTTTTGATATCCAATCTCAGTGTTAGATTTTATCTTGTTTATTTTCTAATATGTCGTGTCATCCATGCTATCATCTATCACATTTTGCAAACATGTTACAATTTTAAATTCCCGATTAACTGTTCCCCACCCTAAATGGCTAAAAATTGATTAAATAAACAGAATCGCAAAACAAAAACAAATATTTTCGCAAATGCTTTAGTAGGGACCGATCTCCGGATTGGGCGAGAGGGGTGCCATAAAACCCTTCCCCTCTCGTAACCTGGCTCCCGAACCCAGATATGGTTATGACGGACTGGTTGCTTAACTTTTTCAAATCAAACAGCGCGGCAAGTGGTTCGAAATATGGTTCCTTGGGTGTCGGACCTTCAAACCCAAGTGGCGACTCTGTATTTTCGCGAGCGCTTGTCGTCCAGCTAAAAAACGCTCCCGCGAACCGGCAGCATCTCTTTCCCGGAGGAAAGAAAGATCGGGCAAAACCCATTTGCCCACAGTGGCGACTCTGCTGGGGATCGAACCAATATTGGTTTATACTTAGAAATTAATACACTTGAGAACAATCCCACAAAAGCCTGTCAAAACGGTGAGCTTCGCGCTGCCGAAGAAAGGATTGGTGATTTAACAGGACCTCGTGTCCGGCCATCCAATCTGGGGCTTTTCCGATTGTTCTCCCGCGTAATTTCTTCTAAGTATATTGATCAATAAAGAGAGCCAAATTTGAAAAGGCATTTGCGAATTTGCGATTCTGTTTCATTAATCAAACTTTTTAGCATTCTCATTTGCATCGATGTGGGATAAGCCTCGTTGGATCGTTTTGGCAATCCGGCACGGTTTACCGGAGCCTGGGGACCCCGAATGACCAACAACCTTTGACGATGATGAGTCATTCTACCGTTCGACTGTTGCTCTGCGATTACGCGGGTAGCGGGAGGTATATCTTGGCTCTAGTCCAAGGAACCTGTTACAAGCCAAAACCAGCCTTTGCATATACAAAGCATTAGAACTTTCCAAACTAGGACAGGTACCTACAGGGTAAGATTACTTGCATCTGACCCCCATATACTGCCAACATGTTACTGCTTTCCCTATCACATGCACTGTTCATACATACATACCGTTCCTGCGTAGAAGCATGTTTAGGGCGGCTCCTAGGTTCTCTCTCCTTCAAGTCTGTCTTATGTTTATTAGGACCTTACCATGGCTCGATGAGGAGTCGTGCATCTCGATGGTGCGCGTTGTCAATTCTCAAGTTTCTTGGATCAATCAGACTTTGGGAAATCAAGACCTTCTAAAAGCCTTTGGCTAATTACCCAATCGAGGTTTCAAACAGAAAACGAGGAACAAAACGGGAAAAATACCGCGATGCTTACATCACTTTGGTTATCATGCGAAGCATGTACACCATCTGGGCTACGGCACTGTGCTGCCTACGTCTCCCCGGTTATAGCATCGTGCCAATCTACACCGAATTGTTCCAAGTTCAAAGTTGAAACTTCCGAAGCGGAATAACCAAAACCTTTAGACTGCTTTGACATCTCTTTGTCTCAATTGATACGAGAAAGGATACACCTTGAAAAGATTTCTGAGGATCACTGGCAATGTCCAAACATCATAAGACAGACTTGTCTGCTAGTATTAGAGTCTAAGGGCGACACTGACGACGGTGACTGTGTTTTCGCTTTAGTCTTTTATTTAGATTAAAGTTGCTGCAGGGCCCTTATTAAGCCTTTTCTCACTTTCTGCAAGCAAAGGTTTTAAATCATTGCACCGCCAAGGAAAGTATCGAGGCAGAAAACCAAACCCATTTGGGAACGTCTGCACCAGAATCCGATTCAGAGATTAGTCAGATTGCAAGCCCAGTCAGTCGCAACGGAAGACTCCCCGCGTTCTCTGCTCGCCACCCTGCAGTCAGCTTCGTCTCCGGTTCTCGAAGAAACAGACTCTCCGGGACCATCTACCCCCTCCTATGCATCAAGCACCTCTGGACCAACAGCCATGGCAGATCAACCGCAACCACTCTCTGGAAACCATAATCATGAACATCCAGACTAGCATTGCTGCCATACAACAAAGGGCCGCTCAGACAGATGCCAACATGACCCGCTTGAATGACCTCTTTAACACTCGTCTTCCTCCAACTATTCAAGAGGAGGGCGAGGCCGAAGAGGATGTACACGAGCAACCTATCATGGTCGAAGATCCAGACCATCCAGGGCGTCTGGTCGCTTTGGTCAATCCTCGGGGCACTCGAAATCCTACTCAGAATCTAGGCATCACTGCTGTTAGGACTGTTCAGCACCCTGACATGACTGCTCTCGTCGCCAAAATGGCCAAGCTGGAAGAATCTGTTTCAAAGTCCGAGAAAATCAGTGCTGGAGGGATCGACTTGGACCGTCTCTGCCTTTATCCCAATGCCAAGCTTCCTGACAAGTTCAAAATGCCCGACATAGCCAAGTTCGATGGCACTGGCAATCCTAAAACCCATCTCTATGGTTACCATGCTGCCATGAACCTCCTGTCCGTCGAGCCCGAGGCCATGTCTCAACTGTTTCCTCAAACCCTCTCGGGTCCCGCTTTCCATTGGTTTCTGTCACTCGACATTGCCAAGCGAAGGACTTGGGAGGACATCGGGGCTGCATTTATTTCGCAGTATAGCTATAACTCCCAGCTCAAGATGACTACTCGGGAGTTGGAATCCACCAAGATGGACGCTAAGGAATCCTTCGCGGATTTTGTCAAGAGATGGAGAGCCAAAGCCGCTCAAATGACTGATCGCCCGAGCGAAAGAGATCAGCTTCGTATCATCTCCCGCAATCTCCAGCCGGACTATGCTAGGCACTTGGTCCTCGTTCAAGCATCCTCCAATTTTGACACCTTCTTCGACTCTGGTCTGGCCATCGAAGATGCATTGCAGAGTGGGATTCTGTCAAAGGGAGAATCTTCCAATCCACCAAAGTCAAAGCCTCGGGCATATTCTGGAAATACTAATGCTTTGTTTGGGGGAGGGACTTACTCCAATACTGCAACCAGTGGTACCAATGCCTCTTCCTCAAAAGCTGCCAACCCCATTGCCGAGGTCCATCAAGTTCAGACCCCGCAGAGTAATCGGCCGCGTAATCAACCTCGTAGTTTCTCCTCTTTTGAAGCACCGTTGTCTTCAGTAATGGAGAAACTGGTCCAATCGGGACATTTGAAGCTCCTCGACCCAACTCTTCTGCCTAAGAACCCATCACCTAACTTCAAAGCCAATCTCTACTGCGCCTATCACCAAGGGGCCGGTCATCTTACCGATTCTTGCTTTCGCCTCCGACATGCGATTCAGGATCTCATAGATGAAGGGACTCTTCATGCTCCACCACCGTCAGCTCAAAAACCGAACATTCTCGCCAATTCCATGCCAAACCACAAAAATGCTCCACGCATTAACCATATATCCCTCAGCTCCACTATATTCAACCCCACCGACCATATAACCTCAACAAATCAACCTAGGCCATCGTGCCTATCCCCTATCAGTCCGAGGCCGAGATTTCCTATATCCGCTCCAAGGAAGGACAGTCGTCCAATTTCAATGCGCCCTCTGCGCGTCTACAGAACGGAGCATTTGTATTCAACGCTTCTATCAGTGACCTGTTCCACCAGCCTATTCCTGCGGTACAGCTCAACTCTGCCTCTACCGTGGATGACCCGTACTTCAACGTGACGAATCCGAACCACTTCTTAAGTCTATTGGATCGCTTCAGAGCTACTATTCCCCCTCAACCAGAGCAACAACTCGACATGCAAGCCGTAGGGTGGGCTATAGCTGATAATGATGACTATTCCACTCCCATAATCAACGAATGGACAGAATTGGAATTAGAGGGATTCCCACCTAATCCCGAATACATCCCCTTTAACCACGCCTGGTATGATGCTTGGATGGCCAATTACGAAGCAACCATGCTTGATCCTTTGGATGGTTTCTCGTTGGACATGCTCTTCCAACAACCTCAGCCTATCTTGCCCGAAGAGGAGTACTATTGGGATCCCGAGCCTGCCTGGCAATTTCCATTAGGATTTGACCCTAATCCTCTCCAAGGTTACGCTCTGCCCAACCATGAAATCCAGTATTTGAAAGAGGACCCCATTCAAGATGAGACCCGTATCCTGGGGGAATGCTTTTTCCCTTCCACTCTTGACAGGCTGGTTAACTCGGTGGCTGATCCCGAGTTTGATCCCACGTTCTACATTATCAACGAAAACCTCCCGCGCCCTGTAGTGCCTTCCCCTCCTGAAGAGGATTGCAGCATCATGGTTACAGGCCTTGTGCCACCAGCTGATCTTTGGGACGTCGATGACATAGTCAACATCCAGGTTGGGTCCGAGGTTTGGACTGTCAATCGCTCCCTCGCTGATGGAGGGCTATGGGATGTCCCTTTTGTTGCTAATGCAGAACCAATCCGAGAAGCCGTAGCCGTTGGGGATCCAGACTTTTGGGAGTCACTCTTGATGAAAGATCTGACGGAGGATTTGGGTTTGAACATGGAAGTGCCTGTAGCTCCTCTGACCTTTGACAAAGGGAAACGCAAATTGGGGGAAGTCCCTATTGATCTGTGGGACGATAGTCAAGACTCTCAAATGGTACCCTCTTTAGAGAACGTTCTTAACGTTACAAGAAGTGGACGAGTCTTTCAGCCTGCTAATCTGCAAGCAGGAAGTTCGTCCAATTCTTCTAACCGGAAGAACGAAGCTCCTATTTTCTCAAGATCTGCACCACTTGAGGTACCAGTTAACGCCCCAAACGACGACATGATTCAAAGGCAATTAGAGCGAATTCCCGCTGCTATATCACTCTGGGGACTAATCTGTTCCTCCCAGGAGCATCGTCAGAAATTCTGTCACACTCTCTCTCGTCTTGAGATTCGACCGGACGTCACGCCTAAAGCAATGATTTCCCTTATCCTCCCACCTACCTCTAAGCATACCGTGGTCTTCACTGATAAGGATCTGCCGCTTGAAGGAGTTGACCACAATCGACCCTTGCATATCACAGTCAAATGTCGAGGACTCTGGGTTCCGACCGTTCTTATCGATAATGGCTCAGCGATCAATGTTTGCCCTTTGAGGGTGGCTCACCGTCTGGGATTGACTAAGCAAGACTTTGCACCTTCCAGCATGGCTGTTAAGGCATATGACAGCACACGTCGTCTGGTCGAAGGCACGCTCGTGCTCACTCTCGATGTGGAGGGATTCAAAATGGATGTCGAGTTCCATGTGGTTGACATTCCAGCCTCCTTCAATCTCTTGCTAGGAAGACCGTGGCTTCACAGATCTGACATCATGGCCGTCCCATCTACTCTTCATCAGAAAGTCATGCTGGGACTTCCCACTGGGGCTTTAATTATCTGCGGGGATTCAGGCATTTGCCCACTTAAGGAGGACGGCACACCTATTTTGGGTATCGCGCACGACAACGAGGACGTCGATCTCACAGGTTTCTCTTTTGATACTTCTGGCTCGGTTATGGCCATCAACGTAGACGGGGACTTCGTCATAAGCTCTGTTGCTCTGGATATTATGAGAAGGATGTCCTATCTACCTGGTCTTGGCTTAGGAATTCACCAACAAGGGATTCCAGAATTCCCTGCGTTTCCTTCCTGTAAAGGCCGCTTTGGTTTGGGATACTTTTCCTCTGCCGACGATGCCAAAAGAAGGAAATGCATGGGAAAGCTTCGATCTCTCTATGGTGATCCCGACAGCTACTTCGTCCGTGAAAAGGGGAATGATATCTATCGTGGGCAAGCTGAGCCCTTTATCGACTCGGTCACTGGGGAACTGCTGCCTGATTTTGAGATTTTTGCGGATGATACTTGGTCCTCTAGTGACGAAGAGCCAGCTAATGCAGAATTCAAGAGGAAGCTTAGCCAACCCAAGCCGAAGACTGACTGGCTGGGATCTCTTGATCAGGAGAGCTTGGAGCAGCTGTTCTGTGAGTTCTCTCAAGTGGGTCTGGCCAAGGAAGCTAAAGAGGCCGAAGTGTTCATGCTCGGGCCCGACGCCCTCGAGGACCCCACTTCTCTTATCGTGGAAGCTAAGGGTAGCCTAAAAAATTGCATTTTTAAGCCACGCCTTACTTGCATTGATGATATATCTGAGTCTGACACTGAGTCTGTCGAGTCTTTTGAGTCTAAGTCTAGCTCTGAGTCGGAGTTTGTGCCTCTCGGTCCTCCACGTCACAGCTTTTACTTTGAGTTCGACTCCCTTGTACTTGGCGATCCTGCAGGGTCTTATGAAATGAAAGACTCCTCTTCTGACTACCTGAATGATCTTTATATAAACTGTGTCGACTCCGACGATGAAGGGATAGATTTCGATGGGGATATCCCCTAGGAAATCCGTGCCTTCATCAAAAGGGAAGATGAAAGGCATGCTCAGCCATTGAAAGAAGAGGTAATCTTAATAAACTTGAAAGATGAGAGTGATCCTCGGATGGTTCAAGTGGGCTCCACGTTAGATCCGGAGGAGCATCGTAATTTCAAAGAGCTCCTCACTGAATTCAGCGATGTTTTTGCATGGTCTCATCAAGACATGCCCGATATCGATCCTGAGATAGTGGAGCATCGAATCCCTCTGTTGCCCGATGCTAAGCCGGTAAAACAGAAGCTCAGACGGATGCGACCGGACTGGGTGCAGAAAATCAAGGAGGAAGTCACCAAGCAGATTGACGCTGGTTTCCTCGCAGTCTCTCAATATCCCACTTGGGTGGCCAACATCGTCCCTATTCCTAAGAAAAATGGCCAGATTCGTGTCTGTGTTAACTTCCAGGACTTGAACAAAGCAAGCCCCAAAGACGATTTTCCCTTGCCACACATCGATGTGCTCGTGGATAATACTGCGGGGCATGCTTTGCTTTCGTTCATGGACGGCTTCTCAGGCTACAATCAGATTCTCATGGCACCCGAAGACCGCGAGAAAACGACTTTCATCACTGAGTGGGGGACTTACTGCTATTTGGTTATGCCATTGGTTTGAAGAATGCCGGTCCTACTTATCAAAGAGCTGCCACGACTATTTTGCATGACATGATGCACAAAGAGGTTGAGGTCTACGTTGATGATATGATTGCCAAGTCAAAAACTAGGGAAGGGCATGTCTATGTGCTAAGGAAACTCTTCGAAAGGCTCCGCAAGTTCCAGATGCATCTTAATCCACAGAAGTGTACCTTCGGAGTCACGGCAGGCAAAATGCTAGGTTTCATGATCACTCCCCATGGGATTGAGGTCGATCCGTCAAAAATCAAAGCAATACCCGAAATGAAGCCGCCTGAGTCCTGAAAAAGGGTGCGGAGCTTTTTGGGGAAGGTTCAGTTCATCCAGTAGATTCATCGCCAAGTTGACCTTAACTTGCGAGCCGATGTTTCATCTACTCAAAAGGACACCCCGTTCGTATGGTTAGAAATGCCAAGCAGCTTTCATTTCAATCCAGGACTATCTACAGAACCCGCCTGTTCTCATGCCGCCTGTACCTGGAAAACCTCTCATCCTCTACTTATCCGTGAATTCTACGTCCATGGGATGTTTGCTAGCTTAAGAAGGGATAAGGGCGTTGAGAAAGCTATTTACTACCTTAGCAAGAAAATGGTTGGAGCCGAAGAACGCTATAACCGCCTTAGAAAAGACGTGTTGAGCCCTTGTCTGGGCATCTAAGAAGTTAAGACACTACATGCTAGCTTACCCAGTGAAGTTGATTTCTAGAATGGATCCTCTCAAGTATCTATTTGAGAAACCTGCGCTCACTGGTAAGTTAGCACGTTGGTTGCTTCTCTTAGCAAGTTCGATCTCGAGTATGTCACGAGAAAATCAGTAAAGGGACGTGCTATTGCGGAATTTTTAGCTGACCACCCTGTGGACGGTCCACTCAAAGCAATTGCCAAGTCACAGATTTGCAATACGTAATAAAACGTGGCCCTATTAGGGGATGGGGCTAATGGGAACATGATTTGTATGATTTATCCTTCCTTCATTGGAAAAGCATAAATTTTATCCTAGTAGCTACTGCATATTTCACAAAAATGGGTAGAAAGCACAAGTTAAGCAGGAGGTCAAACAAACCCACGTAATAATGGATTTCATAAAGGGGAATCATATACAGGTTGGGAGTCCTCAAGATAACAGTGGACAATGGTTCCATATTACGAAGGACGATTGGTAAAGGATTTTGCCACGAAACCATGGAATTTTCATTAATATATACTAGTACTTATTATGCTCAGTCCAATGGTCAGGCAGAATCAACTAATAAAATTATCAAGAAGGGGATCCAAAAAATGGTGGATCAAAACCCAGAAATTTGGCATGATCTGTTACTTGATGTGTTATGGGCATATAGGAATACAAAAAGGACTAGTACAGGTACCACACCATTTGCATTAACATATGGGCATGACGCTGTGTTACCCATGGAGATCACTGTAAGATCACAGAGAGTAGCATGTCAGAATGATTTAGACACAGGATCTTATCATCAGGCCATGCATATGGAATTGGAAGATATTGATGAGGCTAGAATAAAAGCCTTAAACCAGATTATGCTACAAAAAGCAAGAATAGCCAGAAGCTATAACAAAAGAGTGGCTCTTCGAAGCTTCGATGAAGGAGACCTCGTATGGAAAGTTATCCTCCCTATTAGGGATAGGAGAGTTAAAAAAGATGGATTAGGAAAATGGGCACCAACATGGAATGGGCCTTTTCAAATCCATAGGGTTTTGAAAGGGGGAGCTTATCATTTGAGAAATTTGAATGGTTATGTTCATCGAAGGAAAATAAACGGAAGACATCTGAAGGCTTATATTCCTTCCATATGGGAGTCCTTCCACAAGAGATAGTGTAAATAAGTTTGGTTACACATTGATGGTTCTGACTGGCTGATTTAGTGTTGAGTGATTTGATGCTAAAAGTTTTTTTTTTACGAAAAAATTACTCTATTAGCATTCGAAGACACAAACGAGTCACCATACTACCAATCGAAGCTATAAAGAGTCAAGAATAGCCAAGCAAGAGTTTCATTTCATTAGTAAAAAAAAAAGAAAGACCCAAGCAGGTCTAAGTACAAAAACAGACCCAAGTAGGTCTGAACAAAAAAAAAACAACAGGCCCAAGTAGGTCTGAACAACAAAAAGACCAACTCTGGTCCAAAAAGCAAAATGAAGACCATTGGTGATCTTCATAGTCCCAAAGGAGAATCTTCAAGAGGATCCTCCCTCTGGGGGACTTTTTGCCTCATGAGCCGAGAGGACGGTCGAAAGATCATCCCAGGTCCTAGCCAAGCAGAGGCGTGAAGCTGTTTCCACACACACCAGCTGGCTTCGAAGCTGAGCGATCTCACTTCGAAGGGCCTGGGACTCAGCGTGGACGTCTCTCTTCAGCTCCATGATCATGTTAGTCAGGTTGGCCAATTGACTAGTGAGATCATCAAGATTTGGATGGTTTTCAGCCATGTTGTTTGTTTGAAAGAGATGCTGTGATCTATCGACGTCTAGGTGTATTTATAGCCCAAAGAAATACGGGGAGTCCGCCTCATTTATTACTATTATTAAATGGGTTGCAGACGCGTAAAGCCTGGAAAGTGAAGGGTTTGAGAGCATTAGGCGTCATACGTCAGAAGTATATGATCTTTTACAACTTACGAGGAGACGGCTAAGAAACTACTGGAATTAAATAAGTTAGTTGAAACGATTGGAATTACACTAGATTAGCTTTCGAAGTATCAACACATTTCGAAGCAAAAGTAATAAATATACATGGAATAAAGGAGCACAGTATTGGAAGGAGGATTTCTGTTTGTATTTTCCTTCATGCTATCATGTTTTCATTAATAACATTAAATAGAAAGGGATGGCTAAGAACACCAGTTTATTGGTCAAAGCCATTAGAATAAAGATCGATACATTGGTAAATAATTTCTTTGCTCATAACAGTTACACAAAGGTTACATTGGAGAACCTATCTAGGGCATAATAGTATCACGGAGGAGGATCTCTAGGGATCAACCAACTGAGATGCAAAGACTTGAACCTAGCTTCATGGGGACTTGATTCTATCTCCCTACAAAGCTCCATTGGTAGGGAGATGGAGCTCAAAGCCCATTCTTCCTTCGAAGCAACAGCCCAGTACAGGCACATCATGAGTGTTGATGTGTCTATACCTAAGGGCTTTAGGGTTCAAGGGAAATATCATGAGGGTTGATGTGGCTATGTTTCGAAGCTTTTCTTCACAAATACAAGATGAGGCTTCATGATAGTTATCCTTCTTGTAGCCTTACTTGAAAGCTTGGTTTTAATGATACTACAGGAAGGAGAAGTGGAGAAGATGATCGGTAAGTTTTTCTTTTCCCAGAGACCTCTATTTATACTAGTAGATAGTCATTTATGACTCTTTAAGATACGGTAGGTGAGGAGTTGGCACAGTAAGCTTTTAAGCGAAAGAAAATAGGAACTAGTGTCGATCTTAATTACAGTTGTACTTATCCCAGAATTGAATTGAATAATAAAAAAACGTACAAGCTGTGTGAAGTTACAAAAAGGGGCTTATTACATCACGAATAGTGGTTAGTAGCTCTCGAAGAGAATTAGAGTTAGCATCCAAAAGTGAAGTATGGATAGCTTTTCTTCTCTGTTCCTTTCGAAGAAAAGGAATAAGCTGTGGAAGCGTTGATTGATCCCGTAATGCTTCGTCTTCAAGCTCTGGAAAGCCATTCGAAACTTCAGCTATCTCTTCCCTGACCTTCTTCATTTCTTCTTGTAACCACTTCATCTTCTTGTCAAGTTCTGAAAGTTTGTCCTTTCGGGCTTGATAAAGAGACAGACGAGAAGCAGTCTCAAGTGCTTTGGCCTCCAATTTGTTGGTTTTCTCAATAGTTGTGCCAATGCTTTCAGACAAGAAGTGATTATAAGCAATCAATTCACTAAATTGTTTGAGGTGCTTTTGAAGAGTGAAGTTGATTGAAGAAGGGAGTCCTTGGGAAAGGGACAAGGCCTGATAGCATACCTCGAAGTGGTAAGTTAAACTATGATCAATCAAAGTAGGAAGTCCTAAATGATTTAAAGATTTTAGAAAACTTTTTAGTGTGAGAACTTCTTCCTTTGAAGGAACATGTTTAATCTTAAAGGAAGGTAAGTCAGAGGGCATGGAAGGGCTCAAAAGTTGTTGAAGGCTTTCGAGAGAATTCGAAGAGGAAGGAAGAATGGGATCAGCAATCTGATTACAAAATTTTTCCAGTTGACTCTTAAAGAGGGATATATTGAAAACCACTAAGGGCAAGTCAATTGGAGCAGAGGAAGATGTGGGATGATCTTCAGGAAAAAGGGCCATGCCTATTCCCTGCATAAGAATTATAAGTTAAGGTTAAATAGAATGTAAAACAAGAAAAGAAAGGTATGATTAAGTATCAAGAATACCTGATCTGAGGAGGAGATCAAACTGGAGCCTTGATCCTCAGCATTTCTAAGAATATGGCTCTTCGAAGCCAAAGTAGGGTCCATCCTTAAAGGTCCCTCCCCTGAAACCGATAAGGAAGTAAAGGGGAAGTCTCCCTGAAGAATGGGAAGTGGCCCCAGAGTCTTCGAAGGAGCCAAACTGGCCACTACCTGTGCAAAGGTTGGCTCAGTAAGGAATGACAGCAAGGCGTGCATGTCAATATCCTTTGCAGCAAAGTCTTTCTGTATAGAAAGAGCTTGAACAGGGGATGCCTGTAAAAAACAAAAGAAGGTTAGAGTAAACCCTTTCATAATTCGAAAGGCGAGTATTCAGAAGATACCTTGTAAGGGGCATCTGCTGGCACTGGGATTAAGGGTTCTATCACTTCTTGTTGAGGGCAGGGAACAAGAGCTAGGTCCACCGCCTCAACAGGGGATACAACCTGAGCCTACAAAGAAGTTAGCAGCAAGTTACGAGCACAGAAGACATATGAGAATGTATGCAGTTTAAACTAACTTACCTCTTTTGGGGAGGAGGACTTCGTTGGAGAAACAGGTCTCTTGGGAGGAGTTGTTTTCCTCACATAGCGGAGGGTCTCCTTCATCTGTCTTGTTTCACCTGGTTCGAACTCAAGAATTAGAATTACAGTGAAATCCTCTACTGAATCGTAAATGAGGAAGGAATTTACCCCTTGAGGCCAGCATCTCTGTGTCACTCTCTGTCTCTTCATCACTAGAAGAAACCTGAGGACCACGCTTCCTGGTGGTCCTTGTCCTCTTCGAAGCTGAAAAGAAAGGGGTAAGAGGGTGGCTCGGATAAATGGTATGGGGGTTTAAAAAGATTAATTGGAGGGAAGGAAACCAACCTGGAGGTGCAGCTGAGGGCTCAAGATAGTGCTTAGTAGGAATTACTTCTGTAGGCTGAGAAGTAATCTTTCTCTTCTTTGAAGCACTTTCTGGAAAAGAAGTGGCACCTGTAGGATGGAATGCAATTAGGTTTGGTTTCAGCAAAAAAGAAGAGATGTTCAGAGATAATTACCTCTTTTTTGTGTTACCCTCGTAGATTGTCTTCTTGATGGAGAGGGGGGAACGACCATTGCTATTGGGGAGGCTTCGACTGGAGTCAGTCTTTGTTCAACTTCGCCTCCAGTAATGTCTTCGATCCCTCCAGCCAAACCAAATTCATTGTCAGAGGAGAAAGATGACGAGTTATTTTTTCCTCCATGCCCAAACTCAGACTTCTCGAACCCAATGTGGGCTAGAAACCGTTTGAAGGGTTTAATCCCTGAGAGGAAGGAGCAGTTAGAGTGCCACCAGTTGTCAAATGCAGGGGTGGTGCGCACTTCAGGTTCCCTGAACTCCTGAGTCACTGTTCTCCTCAATGCATGTCTGGCTTGGGCAAACCCCGTCAGAAATTGGTCAGCCATGATCGGTGATCGTTCAGACATACAGATGTTGGCGAGGCCACAGTAAGGAGTGGGTATGCCTTGAACAAAGTCCAGTTGCCTAGCAAATTGTGCAGGGCAATATACCTCTGCATGTGCTATGGACTTGAGGGTATTCGACGAGGAAATGAAGATCTCTCTGCTTGTAAGAATGTTGCCCCATGCTTGGAGAGCTCGAGATGATCTTCCCCGTTTGTCTGCCAGAATGTCGAACAACCATGTTGGCCCAACAAGAGTAGGGTATGGATTGGGCCACTCCCTATCTGAGGCTAGACCAGCAAAAAAGCAGAGGTAGTACACCAAAGTCTGTGTTGTGCTATCCTCTGGGTGGACGTAGTTGTCACCATGAACATTGGGCGCCTCAACAACACCAGTAAGGGATGTAGGTGCTTTGAAGGGACCCAGCTCAGGAAAGTAAGCATGAAGCCAAAGTTGGATAAACCATTGGGGCCCTCCCTGCGAATGGTTCAAACCCTTCTGGTAGAAGTCAAACCCAGCTTTGTAGACATGGCCCAAGAAGCAGGAGGCAAAGTCAAACTCTTCTCCTCTAGCAAGTGCCAGTGCCAATGGAACAAATTCATTCATCACTCTTTTCCCGGAGTGGCAGAAGATGTGTTTGCAGAGGGTGTAGAGAATGTAGGCAAAAAACTCTGTCTCAGTCACTTCTCCTACCAATTTCCTTTCTCTGTGGTAGAACTGAGAAAAAGCCCCGTTGGTGGCAGTCAAACGAGTAAATCCCTCGGGAGGATGGAACTCCTTGGTAGGGTCGAATTGGGGGCCATACGGAATAAGCCCCAACATTTGGGTAACATCCAGAACTGTGGGTGCCATCATGCCACAGTTAAAGCGAAAGAAGTTGAAAGATGGGTCCCAAAAGGCCAAGGCGGCTTGAATCAGAGGAGGATTTTGTGGGACCCCCCTTCGAAGGAGGGTAATAATTCTTTTTAAACCCACCTTCTCTAAGTCGTCCGACTTCGCAGCCAACATACGGGTGGTCCATATCTTCCAATCCTTGTCCAATGTGGGCCAACAGGGGAAGGATTTCTTTGGAAAATTTTGCCAATCCTGGTTCGAACAGGCCCGGATTTCAGCATTCCCCAATCGAGGATAGTAGAGAGAAAGGCTAGCAGGGATTTCTCCTATGAGTTGAGGGCCTAAAATATAAGTACCTTCTTCGCTAGGGTTTGGAATGAAGACCCTGGCATCGAGATAGGGCTCTTTAGTCGGTCCTGGTGTTTGTCCTGACACGAACCGTCTCAAAGCCAAAGAGGGAGTAACATGTTCTCGGGCTGCTGGATTGCTGGAAGAAGCCATTGATTCAGTTTGGGTTTAGCGCTGATGACGAGGAAAAGGAGAGAGGGTTTCTGTTCTTGGGAGTTTTGAGTTTGAGAAAGCTTGAACGAGTAGAGTGTAAGGGGTGGTTTTGAATCAATTCCGCTTTTATACTCCTGCAGGTGGGCCAGGCCTGTAGTGGGCCCGTACTCCGGGGTCCGCTGGGGTTGGTTTTTTCTCTTTAGTAGAGTTTTTTTTATTATCAGAATTCCTATTTTAACAATAAACCCAAGTCCAGCGTGTTGAAAAAAAGAAATTTCATTGAACAAACCTACTGGATTACAAAATTGAAATTTACGTATTTACAAAGGGAAAAAAACAAAATAAGGGAAATTCTAGTTCCTATGAAAAGAAGCACAGATTAGGCCTTCGAAGGGCTTGGGTGCTGAGCGGTTGCTTTTTTATTCTCAAAGTAATGAGGAAAGGACCAAGTAACAAGGCTATGGAACTTGTTCCATGCAAACTGGAGGAATTTCAGCTCCATTTTCCTCATGTCTTCCTTGGAGTCTGACTCCAATTTCTTCTCCAGCAGAGGCCTAAAGCGGAGCACCAAAGTTTTGGCTTTCCTTCGAAGCCGAGCCTCTTTTGTTGGACGCTTCATTTGTTGCCTTTTGAAGCGCCTTCGAAGCTTTTTGTCAGCATGGCCAGGCACCACTTCGAAGGACTCAGTAGTGAAGTTATGGATTTGGTCATGCAGTTTTTCAATCCTTTCCTTAGTAAGAGCATAGTCTTGAAGGGTTTGATCGAAGCAATACGCAGCAGTATTGGCTTCGAGCCATGACTTGATCACTGGTAAGAAGTCCAGGAAGCAGTGGATTTGATAGGAAACCGCAGAAGGGATGGAACATAGCACCAGTGTTTCACAAGCCCATTTGAAATTGGTGAGTGGAACTTGTTCTTGCAGGATATGGATGTCCAGAAAGGAGAAGGCTGCAAGAAGCTGCAAAGCTTTGCTCTTGTCAGCAGAGTAGATGGAATAACCATATTGCCATTGGAAATGAGGGGTGTTAATGGCAAGGTTATTCACCTCATTGAACCAGTTGGGCTCTTCAGGAAGAGGAATTAACTTGTTGGTCTCTTCGAAGTCAGCTGGGAAGTGTGGGGTTTGCACCTTTGTGATCCAGAGGGTTTTTTGGGCTTGGGCCATGCGTTTGAAGTCGCAATAAGGGGCCGGCCCAAGATAGTTTTCTTCCTGTTTGAGGAAAGGAGAAAATTTAAGAGAGGAATAAATGGATTCGAGCATGCCCATGTGAACGGTATCGTTACCACTCAGGGGTAGGAATTGACTCGCAAAAAGGGTTCGAAAGTGATGGAATTTATGAGGTGTGGGATCAGGCTGATCGAACCGGACCAGAATGGTGTCAGTGTTGGTATTAGTAGGGTTTTCTTCCCATGAGCCCCAGTTGGACCCATCGAACGAATTCGAACGGGTTAAAGAAGAGTCCCAACCTGTGGTAGATGGGTTGGGGGTATGGAATGTTCGATCCGAAAGAATTTTGCTTGCTAACATTCGAGGAGAGTTTGGAGGAGACATTTGAGGAGAAGGAGTTTGGCAATCGAGATTGTCCAAGATAAGATTGATTTCTGGAAGAGAGTCCATAAACTTAAGATTCCTTAATAAGGGAAAACTCAAATTCGAAGGGGTTTATGAGGGGTAATGTAATTTGTTAAACCCTATCATTAACTGCCATTTATAGGGAAATTATTGTAGCTATCTTTGGGAAGCTCAATAGACGTGCATGGGAATGAAGCCCCGTCAAGCTTCGTGCATCCGAAGTTGAAGGGATATGGGCAGAGAACGTGTGCCATTAACATTTATTTAGCATAAATAAAATGTTAATGCGGGGGGTGTGTTTACATCCTAAAATATGCCACCCAATAGGAAAGTTACACGTGACACCAAATAGTGTGTTGACCAATCAGAACACATCCTGATTGAACCCGAGATACAGAGGATTGCGGGGTTAAATGGTGATGTTGTTTTAGTACTATACGGTATCGTTTTGATTGGAACCGACAGCGTTTAGACTATAATTAAGGATGGTTTTAAAAGCGGTCTGATTTAAACCGTTGATTGATCTTTGGAAACATCAAACGGTACCATTACTGTTTGGTTTATAATGAATGGTGGAAATGATTGTAGGGGATTATTCTGAGCCAAACACTAACCCACGTTGCTTGGAAGTGGGAACCGTTATTTAAGCATGGAGCCACGAACACCACGATCGAAGCAAGCAGGAGAAGAAGGGATTCTGGAAATATCAGGATAACCGTTCGAAGACCCCCCCTCAACCGTTTTATGTGGCCAACATGGATATCAATCGAAGACGTGGGGGTTCGAAGGCAAGCTCAGCGTCTATAAATAGAAGAAGCAATTGAAGAGAAGAACACACGAAAAATCCATATCATCTGACAATTCATACAAAATGATTGCTCAGAGATCTATCTTAGATTAGTTTTAGTTTAGAGTAGGGTCTTTTTTGTAAGTTGAAGGCTTATTTGCATGTAAGACTACTTTCGATTAAATTCAAGTTTTCTTATTTCCTTTAAGTTCTTTTCTTACCAAAGAATAGTTGTTTGCAAGTTCGCTTTTGATTAAATTCAGTGTGCTTGCATTTCTTTATTATTCTTGATAGAATCTTAAGAGTGTTTGTATACAAACTTACCTTTGATTAGATTCAGGTTTGTTTGTGTTCAATCATCTTTTCTGATTTCGAAGCGCGTCAATCTTTTATTTGGTTGATACCTTAAGGAAAAATCCTCTTAGTTGAGGTAATCGAACGGATAACACAATTGCCTGATTGAAATTAGTGGTTTCAAATCATTTTGAAAAGAGTAATTTCTTCTTTGAAGTTATTTCTTTTCTGGCACGCCCGCACACAATTATTTGTCAATTGATTTGAGTTAATTCAGCCCAAACATCCCCACGATCATCTTCTGGACGGCATAGTCCTTTCCCGGCAGCACGTCCCAGTTAGGGAGCCCCTCGACGGTGAGCAACGACGGTGAGCAAAGGCAAGTCAACGGCGTGGGCTTGAAGTGAGATTTAGATTTATGGGAGTGGGATGAAATGGGGAAGGGATTGGGTTGAAATGGGGGAATGGATGAAATGGGTTTTAGATTTATGGGATTTTGGAAAGGGACGGGGGAAACTTAAAATGGGTTTGAAGCTTGATTTACGGGATTGGGATGGAATGGGTCAAACGGTTACCGACTTTTTTGGTACTATTGGGACTAAAAAAGAGTGAAGATGAAAACATAATTGTTCAAATTGAGCAGGATGGAAACATAAGTCAGTTAGAATATGAGGATGATTATTTAAGTCTCCCTAAGAAGAACAACCCCTAAATATTTTCTCCTACCCTATATAGGCTTGGTAATGTTACGTAATAACTTTTATACCCAAATGGATCAAATTAAACTTCTTCTCTCTCTCTCTCCCTCACCGATTTCCAACCACAGATTTCAACCATGCCGAACCAAGCCCATACCAGTTTGGTTCTCAAGATGACGACGACGTGGCAGTGGCCGACTAACGCACATGGATGTCGTGGATGTCGTCGGAGATTTGGTCAAGTTTGAGGCCACCGTCCTTGACTATGGCGTTGATGGAGGTGGAGCCGGCGTCGAGGCTGTTCTCGATCAGCTTCACGGCGGAGCTAGCCGCCGGATCACTTCTCCGGTGGCGATTCGATTCTCCACGGACACGTCCAGTTCTGTTCTTGAGATGACGACGTGGTGACAAATCGGCACAAAAGGGAGCGGTGCAGTGGAGTGCTTAAGATGATGGGCTCCGGCCAATCGACGGCGGTGGTGATCAACGTCGTCATAGGGAATCCCACACTGCAAATTGCATTTCAAACTAAATAGGAGAGAGTCCTAATCGGTGGGTGCCTCTTTATTCGTTCCTATTTGAGTGAATATGTACAGGAGGTGGAAATGGTGAATACGAAAACCTGACTATTGTTGTATATATATTTGTTTTACCGATTGTTTGTTTACCATTTTGAAAAACTGTATGTGAACTGTGCCGGTAATGTTATGTGAACTTTGCGATGAGTTATGTGAATTGTGTATTTTGACATGTGTTAAGGCTATATCAAGTTTTTTCTTTTTCCTTTTTTACAGAGGCTATGTGAAGTTCACATTACATATGTGAACTGTGTATTTTTGTGAGTGGGAGGCTATGTAAATTGTATGGTGGGCTATGTGAACTGAAGTAATTTTTCAGGTTTGTCGATCACGGATTGAGGTTCGAACCTTGTAATGTTAGTTGAATTCCATTTGTGTTTTTCCGATCAACAAAATCCAGAAGTTAAATTGTCTTTAATAAGTAATTGTTGAACACGGAAAAACCAACATAAGAAACCAATTTTAGGTAATCACTGTATATTTTAGTGTGTTAGAGCTATGTATTTGGGCTATGCGAATTGTGTGGTAGGCTGTATATTTTTCTATGAGAACTGTGTATTGTTTATGAGAACAGTCGATGAGAACGGTATATTTTTCTATGAGAATTGTATATTTTTCTATGAGAACTGTATATTTTAGTGTATGATGAAATTATGTGAACTGTGTATTTTATATGAGAACTGTGCCGAGTTCTCAAAAACACTGTTTTCATAGACAGTTCTCATAGACACAATTCTCATAAAAAGGGTTTTTATAAACAGTTCTCATAGAAACAGTTCTCATAAAGACAGTTATCATAGAAACAATTATCATAAAAACAGTTTTCATAGAAAATACACAAAGCCCACCACACATGAGAACTGCCTATGAGAACTGTGTATTTTCTATGAGAACAATGTATTTTTCTATAAGAAATGTATATTTTTCTATGAGAATTGTATATTGTACGTCTATGACAGCTATCTATGAGAATTGTGTATTTTCTATGAGAATTGAGTATTGTCCATGAGAATTGTGTATTTTCTATGACACTACGTATTTTCTATGAGAACTTTGTATTTTAGTGTGCCCTGAGGCTATTTGAACTGTACATTTTTCAGTTCATATAGCCATTTCATGACATAGTTCTCATAGAACTGACTATAAGAATTTACTGTTCTCATAGTCAGTTCACATAACCAAGGGTATTTTTTTCCGAAATAGTTCTCATAGAGACAATTCTCATAGAAATAGTCATCATAGACATTTTTCATAGCAAATGGTATTTTTTTTTTAATTTTACATAATTTCATATTCAATATGGATCTTGTTTAATAGATATCGTCGAGTAGGTTCCAAAGATATAATTTTTTTTAAACATGAATACCTATAATAAAAGATATGACTTTTTAAAATTTAAACAATGTTTTAATAGTGCACCAATGCTCATAGAGCATTGGATAATTTTTCTACACTGAATGCTCTCTAGTTCCGTGCGCTGATACATGTGAAGGGGCATGGTTGGAATAACAAATATAAATAATTGTGCAAGAATAAATTAAGTCCGAACCTAATTTTTAGAACCGGCCTAAAAATTTTCCTATTAATTATGTATGCCAGCCCGGACGACTTAAGTTACTCAGTATTACAAAAGAAAGGAAAATATTATAGTACATAGAAACGAATTATTCTATGAACCCTATTTGTTTTTGTTTTTTAGGGTGGATTCTCATGTACTGATAACTATATGATTGACGTGATTTCAATATTATTATAATTTTTGATGACTTTTCAACTTTCAAGCGATGATTATTTTAATTATCAAAGTGGATTCGAGAAGAAGTCCCCATAAATATCTTCGCCATAACCGTTCAAAAAAATTACAGAATGTCCTCTTCCTATACATTTAGAAGCGTGCATAGAATAAATATTGATATTTTGACTGTTTTTCCTTATTTTTTGTGTGAAAAAGAGTAACAATAGTGAAAAACTAACGTAGGCCAATCAAGATCGAATTTTGGAGAAGTTAGATCTGCGTTGAGTTGAAGTACCAATTCTATCACCGTTGTCGCTATGTTGTTGCCAAGAACCTACCACCGTCACCTTAGAGCTAGTTAGAGTGTGCATTTAAAGCAAGTGTTTCTTCATATCAAGACGTGTCACAAAAATTATATTTGGTGTGAAATTTTTTCTACGGAGACGCTCTAGAGTTTTATCTTTTCATGAACTTCAAATTTTATATAATTAATTGTTTTCATGAGACTAAAAAATTATCTTTATTAGAGAATGATTTCTTTATTTTATTGATGTTTTAATTTTGATCATACCTTTACGTATAAGTTCTTCACGTCAAGACGAATGCTAATTTCACTAAAATTAGAGCAAATAACCATAAACGAAGCACCAAAAGAAAAACAATACTACTCCCTCCGTCCTTTTTTTTAGGTCCAGTATTCCATTTTGGGCTGTCCCTTAATAAGTGTCCATTTTGTAAAAGTAGTGAGTAAAAATTGATGTATTGTCTATTTTGCCCCTAAAAGTAGATTCCTTTTTAAAAAGTAAGTGAGTAAAAGTGTAATGATGATGGGTAAGTAGGGAAAGTGGAGAAAAAAGTTGATGTGAAAGGTATAATGATGATGTCTTTTTAATAAGTTGGAGTTACGAAGCAGGACATTTAAAAAGGGATGGAGGGAGTAGTATAAAATCAAGCCATTTTACTCGACAGTCAAAATTTCAGTAACATAATTCCTTAGTATAATCTGTCATTTCCGCTCTCAATCATTGCTTTGTATTCGCGTTCTCAATCCTTGTGCTTACAAATTTTAGTAATATGATCATGTTATTGAAAAATGCTTACGTGCACGTGCTCACGCATTATGTAACTAAGGTTGTTGTTTTGGCATATTGTGCAGTATGTGTTTTTTTTATTTTTTCCTTTTTCTTGAAGAATATCATGAGAATTAGAAGCTCGATTGCTATACACAAAGATGCAAACTGATGTCTCGAGAAGCAAACTCAGCGGTAATTAATACTAATTAGCTGGATTATTGTTGATCTTATTCCTTACATTTTACAGAAAAAAAAGCATAAAGTTCAATAAAGGACGGATTTAGTAAGGCATTAGGGATTAACATTCCCCAGAATTTTATTTGTAGTCTCTTTCATTTAACTTATTAAGAAATTATACCAGTGCTCTCAAGCAGTGGCGGACACAAAGGGGTGTTGGAAGTGTCTGGGCCTTCCCTGCACAACTTTAAATATTTACATTGATTGTACAAATTATCGAGATTGATTTGAAAATGTTCTATAGGATTGGCCACTCTTCTCAAGTATTTCACAATTTTGAAACTTAATCCTCCTATTAACTGAAAACTCAATGAAAATGCCCCATTTGGCCCTAACAATTGTCTTTCCTTCTTTTTTTTTTTTGGCAAATGTGAAAATTAAATTGTATTAAATTATAAAGCGAAAACCTACACAACAGAAAGGAATCACATGAGGACAAATGGACGTCTACAGATTGGACAAACAATTGTTTTCCCTTACTTGCTGCATTTTAGTGCTGCACTGAGGTGGTTTCAATCTCAATTCCTAAAAAGATGAAGTTGACTCTTGTTGGTCGGTTGGGTGGGCATGGAGAAGTATAAATGCTTCTAACATAATGATTTTTCAACAAAAAAGAAAAAATCAAACTTGATTCCATCTGTATTAATTGGGTGCCCATAGCTACTCAACACTTTACTAGGTGAATCGCATTCTCACTCAATAGCAACAAAAGATGGATCCAATGATAAATACTAACTGTTTGGTTTCGGATGCTGTTGGGACACAATCAAATGATGCCCGAGCACCTTTACGCATCACACATTTTTGAGGGGTTCGCACACTTAACAATGTACCCGTACAAAAAATGTGTCATGAATAAGAGTGTTGAGCCATCACGTGGCGGTGCCTTAAAACCACCAAATATTTTTTTCGGGCGCTACTATTTTTTACTTGACCAAGTAATACATCTGGGCCTAAAACTACATAAGTTAGCTAAACATGCAAGAATATTGTGCAGTCCAGTTCCTTCCTACGTTCGCCCCGCCTTGTAAATTGTTTGGGCTTTTATCAACACAAACCACCAATGTGGGCTTACAATCTGTTTCTGTTATTGGAAGATTTGGAAAGAAAAATACTCTATATGGAAAGAAATAGGGAAAATGACAGTCAATGATGTGTTTTGATAATTAATACCCATCAAAGACATTTTTAGTATTAACAAATGTTCTCAGCATGTCCTTGGCGGGTATTAATTATTGAAACACATCCTGGGCCGTCATTTTCCCGAAGAAATTAGAATTCTATCTTTGCTAATGACTTGTTTGATTTGTGAACGAAAAGAAAAGAAAAAAAGGATAGGAAGGGAGGGAAAAAAAGATTAATGTTTTTCCTTGAAAACCCTATTTCCAATTTTCCATTCTTGTGAGAAGACAAAATAAACGATCACGATAATTAGAATGAGAGACCCTTCTTTTCGATCTTTTTTCCAAATCACACTCAGAGTATGTTTGGTTCGATGGAATCAACATTGGAATGGAAATACTTATTCTCATATTTGGTTCACCATTAAATGATGGAATGACTATTCTAAATTGTAAATCCATTAAAAAAATAAAGCAATTGTCATTCCATTTTTTTGTCACACCAAAATTATTAGTGTCACTCCAGGATTCAGTATTGTCACTCCGAAAATTACTATTGCCACACCAAAAAAATACTACTGTCACTCAAAAAATTACTACTGCCTCTATAAAAATTACTATTGTCACACCATTCCATATATTGAAGATGAGAATGGTTATTCCTAAGTACAGCCAAACTTGAGAATGAAAATAATATTCCAATCTTATTTCCACAAATTCTATTCCAATTTCATTTCATTCCATCGAACCAAACATAACATAAATTTTTTTTTTGATGGCAGGGCTTCAGGAGGCAACACCCAAGGTGGGGAGCTCAGGAGCAAAACAAACGAAACCCAAACAATAGTAGCAGACTAGCAGGGTATTGATAATGTAAAACGCTACCGTCAACACTTTTAGTGTTCTCTAATCCATTCAATACATGCATGGTGAAAAAACTAGTGTCACTCGTGAATTTAACCGATTAAAGAATCACATATATCTAAGTCATGCTTTCTTCTGCTTTTTTTTTTTTGCTTGATTTTTATTCGTGTAAATAATTGTGTGTGTTTTTTCATGGATAATTTCGATCCAATTGACCACTCAATAATTTCCCTACACCAAAAGGGGTTTTGAGTGAAGAAGCAGGGACCGGAGTTGTTTTTCAATTTCTAAGAACCATTCAAGTTCCCATCAGGGAGGCTTTGGTGCTTTGGTTTTTTCCCCACAGAGCAAAAAGAGGTAAACCGAAGACCGTGAGAGGTCGTGTAATGTGGACAAAGGCGGCTCCAAAATCTCCTCTTTTTTTTAAAAAAAAAAAAAAAAAAAACTTTAAATGGAAGTGCAGGTAGGATAACTGTAACCATTGCGGGAGTATTGTTCTGTCACATCACATCGCCAGAAAGGTAATCTAATTTTTCATCGATTTTTCACGTGGCTGAATCACGTTTGTCTTACAAATAGACGAATCTCACATTTGATCTTGAGGAACTGGGGGTTCGTGTTGTCCGTGGTGTGCCGAGCGATCCCAGTTTGCTCCGATCTCGTTTTGACGAGCAGAAACGTTCATTTCATAGAGCTTGTTGAGTAGAAGACGCCTGCCAAAAATCAGCTCAATCGAATATCATTAAATGCTTAATCGGTACACGTATAGGTTGTCAATAATGGGTTCTAGTGGTTTGATCCAATGTTTTGGATCTATTCTTTTCAGGATAAAAATGTTTGGATCAATTCTCGTGGGTTTGATCTAGTATTTCAGATCCATTCTTTTCAACATAAAAATGTTCTTTTATGATATCCGATCGAGCTGATTTTTAATATATTCTACTTGATGAGCTTTACAAAATTAACATTTCCAATCATTAGAATGAGACCGGAGCGGACCGGGATCGATTGAGATAGCACGGTGCTGGGATGGTACCAACCCCAAGTTCGATTTTGAGCAGGGTCCGTTACTTTTTTGTATTCATATTGCAGCTGTGTGATTATCGGGAGAAAATTTTGCGTAAATGATACGTCGGACAAGACTTAAAAAGTTGGCCGCAACGTTGGCAAGTTCCATCAAAGGGTCTTTCTCCGACAGCATGGTGCTTTTGTCCGCAAAGTCCAGGACAAGAGCCTGAGCACAAGTTTTCCACAAACCGCGACAAAAGACCGATCGAGAGGAGTCATGCAATGCGGACCTCAGTTTAAATGTACATATATAGAGGACTTGACTAGCTCGATCTCTTAATTTGTGAGTGATTAATACCTTTAGAGATCCGACGTAATCTATATAATCACATCTAAGGGAAGGTAGTTATGGCGGTAGCGGGTCTCCTCCAAGGTCGGCCATGGTATTTTTGGGACCAAGACGAATTTAAGAAAGTGGGAATTTTTGGAACAGAAGCGAATCTCGAACCCTTGGCCACGAAGATCAAACCAACAGAAATGGAGCCCCACAGTGAGTGATCAAATGTACCAATTTTTCTGAACCACAATTGTAGTTATTCGATTGAGTTAAATTTATCAGAGACCACTTGAAAATATATTTAAAAATTAATGAACGGTTCGAATAATTTGTGTGGGACTCGAAAGCGAGCCTTGCACGCTAATCTGGTGCACATCTCGTCAATTCCCATAGGATTTTCAGTTATTCACATGGTGGAGGAAACAAGATCCATGACGAATCTTGGACCATGAAAAGAGAAAAATAACGCCATGTCAAAAAAAGAAAGACAGAAACGGGCGACGTAAGTGAAAATGTTATGTTTCGTGAAACACATAAGACTACTTATGTGGGCATCCTCAACGGTTGACACATAATAAAGGCTGGAGGATTTTCTCCTCCCTAGGTTAGAGGAAATCTCTCCACTTCCCATAAATCACTTGATTGCGACGACTAGAAATTAAGAATAGACCTCGCTCCGGTCGTTCAAGCAATTACATAATTTTCTTAGGATGACAACCCATTTACAGTGACCCTTTAGCACTAAAAGTCCACAACCTATGACTATTCCTTTGAAGTCGCGAGTCTTGATGTAATAATGCCTTTACCCACCACACATTTTCGCGGGGTTCGTACACTTAACATTAATGTACCCTTACAAAAAATGTGTCGCGGATAAGAGTGTTGGGCCACCACGTGGCGGTGCCCTAATGTAAGTTTTATTCTTAATGGGGTTAAATAATTAACACCCTACGTTATGCCAGGATCTAGAACCATCATAATCATCACATGTACAATCATTAAGCGGAAGTTATAGGATCAAGAACGGCGTACTCGGATCTAATAATGCGGAACTTGAGCGATCCGGTAAGTGACTGTAGTGATCATAATTTACTAGAGCATTAAGCCCTAGATGGAAGACGGGTTTCTCTCTCTTACCTTACTTTCTAGCCTCTTAGTATATTACATTAATTTGATGGAATCCTAGACACTCTTTTATAGGCAGAGAGAGGACCAGTTTCCCTTATTAAACATGATATTAACTTCCCATCAAAGTATAGCGTATTTAGGAAACAATTTCTCTATTTGACCAATAGAATAAAATCTTAGGCATAAAGATATGGAGAATCTCATTAGACCCATTATTTGTATGTGCCATACTTAAAACATGTGGACTGTAAAGACTAATTACAAATTTTAGTCTAACATTCTCCCACTTGGCACATATGATAAACTTAAGTAGGTCTAACAAGGTAAACATAAGGCACGCCATAAATCCATATCAATCCTTCTTAATTTGGTCACAATCATAATACTATTATTAAACAACCCACTAGTGCGAGTCATAGCAGTTCTACATCACAATGACATAGTCCCTTCCATGTACCACAACACTAGCAAACTATTTAACATAGTCTTTAAGTGAGAAGCGTTTTCGTAAGGTCCAACGATAATGTCTTTTGACAAAGACTATTCCTGTAATCACAAAATATTCACATACATGTACGTACACTATTCATTACAAGGAATTATCAAAAGCACGTAATTGAGATCTCTCAAAGTGTCAAACAATATGGTCATCATATTGCAGTCCATAAGTTATAACTGTTATGGGTTACGCTAGACTCTTTCTATTAGCATATATCTTAAAGGTCCTCGCATTAACCCTTTCATAAGTGGATCTGCAATTATAAGCTTTGTGCTTATGTTTTTAGTGACACTTTTGGTTTCTGAAATTTTTCTTAGAAAAGAAAATAGTTGCGGAATCATAAACTCCTAGTGACTTGGTAATGGTGTCGATAACCCCAAGTCCTAAAATAAATTTCCCAACGTCTATTCATGAAGTATGGCCTCAAAGCACACCACAATTCAAGCAACATAATGGATAAAGTAATGATAGCTATTTTAAAACTTTTGTTTGATCCTTCACATAATAGGGTCAACTAATCAAAAGTAGACTTTCTACTATCAAAACTTCAAACAAAATCTAAATCTAAGTAGCTAACAAACTCAAGATCGCCAGATTTCCTTAATGTAAGCACATAACCTTTAGTTTAAAAGTTCATAAGAAATAAACTTTTAAGTGCAAACAATAATATCGATTACAGCAAGCAAAGTACCGTCAACATACATGTCAAAATATAAACTTACTCCCACTAATCTTTGGATATATACACTAGTTAATAGTATTTTGCCTTAATTCCAAAGAAACCAATGGTATCACCAAACATAAATAACCAATGGCAGGGAGCTTGTTTACATCCTTAAGTTCACTTCCTAAATTTGTATTAAAGTGCTCCTTTACTTCAATTGAGAAACCTTAGGTTGATTCATATAGACTCCATCATCTAAGCTTTCATTCAAAAGCTTATTTTTTCGTCCAAACGTAACCCCCAAACATAAAGAGTTACCTACCAACGCCACAATAATTTTTCAACGAGTTCTTCTCGGATATAAGAGAGAAGGCTCCATAAAATTACGCCTCTTTTATGAGTGTAACCCTTGGCCACAAGTTTGACTTTATATCGTTCTATATTGCCCTCTAAGTCAAAAGCAGTTTTGAAGACCCACTTACAACATACTTACTTGTATCATTATGGCAATCCAACGAAATTTCAAACTTCATTATGTTCCATTGATTAAACTCATCATTCATGACATCAATCCATTTAGTAAAATTATCACTTTATGTGGCTTGTGAAAATAAAATCGGATCATAACATATTCTTGTAGACAAATCAAATAACCATTCAAATAGCAAATCTCTTTTCCCTCCGAGATATTCTTAATGCTATCTTCTTTGATTGTTCTACAATTTCTTCATTGGCGTCAATCTCATTATGGAGTGATTGACAACTTACTTGTTATTCTAAATCATTATGTTGTTTAACAACGGTAAGAACAATATCATTCTAAGTTATGGGTAAAGACATTTATACCCTAATTTTATGTGACCACATTTCATGGTTTATCACTCCCACTGATTTCGCCATTCCTAACGAATTTGAATGACCGCTTTCTATAATTCTCATACTATGGTTAAATAGTAAAACTCATACCCTTTGAATTTTCTAGAGTAACCAATAAGGTCACCATAACTCATTCTAAAATTCAAATTCTGTCATGTGAATTAAAAATTCTAGCCTCTGCTGGACAACCTTAAACGTTCAGGTATCCTAAATTTGGTCTCTTTTCCATCCACATTTCAAAAGAAGTATTTGAAATTGTCTTACGAGAAACCTAATTCACATAAATGCAGCGGGCTTAAAAATATCTATTCACCACATAATGGGTATTTCAGAGTTACAAACATACTTTTAACCATGTATACAGATATACTATTACCTTTTAACTATCACATTATGCTAAATAGAACAGACCTCTCATAATATTTGTCACATATGTCATACCTCATGACTTTTACATTATTTTCTATTTGCCCTTTCTATCTCAATAACATAACCTTTAGCATTCATTGATTGAGATCTTTATGAAATAGAAAAACTAACATAATAGGAAAAGTCATCTATAAGTGATAAAATAGGTCTATTCGATAAAATTTCTAACGTCTATATAAATCACTTTAAGAAGCCTATAATTTCTTATGACTTACTCCTTACTGAATATGATTTGCTTGTACTCAATGCAAATCACACATACAAGAGATTAATAAAATTTCTGTTATATGTCAATCCCTCAATACGTTTCAGTCATTCATGTCACAAGATTGAAGTAATTTTCATTCTTAAGGCTACTAACCAAACTAACATTAAGACGCAATATAAGGAGAGTTCTTAATAAAATGATCATCAAACTTTAATTTATTCAAACATAATAAAATACCATAAGACAATAATTGGTATTTTTCAATCACCATAAAATTTGGTTTCAAAACTTGAAAGACATAACAATAAAATTTTGTTCAAACAAAGGAAACTAAATTTGTAAACATTATAGAAACCACAAAATGATGACCAACTCTTAAATAGCAAATGATAAGTCATAAAGCCCTTTTAATAAAAACTGTAAAAACTGTAATCTAATTCTTTAGAACTCAATGGGCTTATATTTTCAATAACTTCAAGTCTCCCTGCATCTTGGTTTTAAAAACATAAGTAGTAGCTCATAATCAAATCACTTCATAGTTGAGGGACTATAATAAGTTAGGTTTGATTCGAAACATACAAGATTAATAACCACTTTCCCTTTTCAAATCATTTCCTATGTTTATGGCGAATTTTCTGATAATGCCTCAACTATTTACAGAAGGGACATATATCAATGCATTTACATTCTTTCGAGTCCAAAAAATATTAATAGACTCATTGGCACTACATAATGCCAACTTCATGTCCCACTTAGGCTTCCTTTACTTTAATTCTCAAATACTTTAGTTGAGTAAGCCAAATCTAACATTTTAATGGCATTCTCAGACATTGCAAGCACAATAAACATAATAGTGATCACCTTAAACATTCACGCGAACGTAAGGCTTAGTCTATTCTATTTCATTCAAACTTTATCAAAATAAAAATAAAATTATTTTGCAATTCTCAATTTGAAAAACAAATAGAATTTCTCAAGAATCAAAACTTTATCAATATCTAGTTTAAAAATAAAACTAATCTTGTCCTTTTCAAAATGAGAAACTCAATCATTTAAATTTAAAACAAAATAGACCAAGCATGTGAATGTGAAACAAATATATTGACAATGCACACATAATATATGCTCACTATAATAATGCTTTGAGTTATCAATAAATTGACAAAATAAATTTGACCAAACAATAATATATAGTGCAATGGTGATCTGCCTTTGGGTTCATCTAATGTTACACTATTAACAGTTATGGTGATTCCCTTTCACCAATAGGACTAATCGATAAAGATTCATAATTAAGTAGGTTTGTCACCTTTGAGTATCCAAATCCAATCTCAATTATGAATACTTATAAATTATCCTATTCCAATTCACTAATCACTTAAAAGTGGTGCACCTTTGGGCCTAACTAATATCCATGCAACTAGAGAACTGCGATTTGCAAAGTCATTATTTTTAACACTTAAAAATGGGAATAAGTTTCATATATAATTTGATATTTATGAATCATTTCAGTTGGGCCACTTTGGTGACTACCAAACTGTATCGTAATAAAAATATCAAATTAAATAAGTGTTAAGTTTCAGTAATTTAATTGAAATCTATGAAACATTTCCAGTTGGGCCACTTTGGTGACTACTGAACCGTGTCTTAATAAAAATTTCAATCAAGATAATGACTTTCGCATAAACTTTAGGTGAAAAACAAGAAGAAAAGTATCACTATTTTAACACCTCGCCATAGTAGGTATTAAAATTTCATAATTTGATTAACATCTATCAACATGCCGGTTGGATTGCTTTATCCCAAACCATATTCTTATATAGAGTCAAATCAAAATAGTAATATCTTTTCATGGACATTATGTGAATCTTAGATTATTCACCATTCCATAATATGATTTGATATCTATGAATCATTATGATTGGATCATTTTGGTGACTACCAAATCTTCCATAATACAGAATCAAATCAATAACTTTCGTTATGGACATAAGGCAAATAGTAAAGTATTCACAAATAAAACTAAAATTCAACAGTTCTACGTACTATTATGATCAGGTCACTTTGGTGACTACTAACTCAATCATAATATAGATTATCCATTGAAAGATTAATTTTTCACATAACCATAAGGTGAATAAAAACTAATTATCCACAGTTCATCATTTTCGGAAATCATACGTTCGAAACTTCTACGCCAAACGAGACCCAAAATGTATGGATTAGGTTTATGAGGACAAAATCACAATCATCTCTCTCATGCTATGGTACGTTATGGCATACATATATCTGAAGCTTTCATCCATCATCATCATTAGATAAAGCAACATGAAGCTTAAAGACTAATCTGACTCCCGTTAATCGAAGCAAACAAGCATTGATCTTAAGCATATCATGATCTTTTTTTTTTTTTTTTTTGAATATCATCATGATCTATTAATGTTACTCTATCATATGTATCCAGGAAACCTCTTATTTGATTTCATCAAACATATCATTAGCCTTATCATTATTCTGTCCTCAAGTTCTCATTAACGAGTTTAAAAAATAAAATAAAAAACTCATAGGCAAGCAGTATTAGAGGACAAATGTCATTCGGTGGAAAAATTAAGTACACAAATCAATGGTTGATCATTGGTCGCACACGATAACTTTAATTACGTTCGGAATCAACTTCATGCGATCAGTGCTCAAGAAAAAATTTACGCACTGCATCAAAAATTCATAACGGAAAATTATGATGTTCACAAACCAATGGCTCTGATACCACATGTAAGTTTTATTCTTAATGGGATTAAATAATTAACACCCTACGTTATGTCAGGATCTAAAACTATCATGATCATCACATGTACAATCATTAAGGGGAAATTATAGGATCAAGAACGGCGTACCCGGATCTAATAATGCGGAACTTGAGCAATCCGGTAAGTGACTGTAGCGACCATAATTTACTAGAGCATTAAGCCCTAGATGGAAGACGGGTTTCTCTCTCTTACCTTACTTTCTAGCCTCTTAGTATATCACATTAATTTGATGGAACCCTAGACACTCTTTTATAGGCAGAGAGAGGACCGGTTTCCCTTATTAAACATGATATTAACTTCCCATCAAAGTATAGCGTATTTAGGAAACAACCTCTATGTTTGACCAATAGAATAAAATCTTAAGCATAAAGATATGGAGAATCTCATTAGACCCATTTTTGTATGTGCCATACTTAAAACATATGGACCGTAAAGACTAATTACAAATTTTAGTCTTACACCTAAAACCACCAAATATTTTTTTGGGAAAAATTCAAAAAAACCCCTGAACTTTGAATCCAATGTCAAATAGGCACATGAACTTAAATAAACTTCAATTGAACACCTAAACTTTCACTCCATTATTCAATTTACCCCTGTCGTCTCAATCCGTGACTTTCCTAACGGCAACCGCTGAGCTGGACACTAATAGATAGAACAAAACGTTAGAGGGAGAAATTGGAGGGAAACAACAACGATCTGGCACCTTTTTAAGGCCCCATTTGGCTAAACAAGCCTATTGGCTTATTTTTTTTGTCTTTATTCAACTTTTTTTCATATTTGTTAGTTTTTGTCAATTTTTTTGGAAATTATTGCATCGTCATAACGAGAGGAATCTGAAAATTAAAAAATTATGATCGAAATCCATTTTTTAATAAAAACGAAAAAATTGGTTTATTGATTTATTTTTGTCTTTATTCAAAAAAATTAGGTTTATATCGCAATTTGTTACTTTTTAGATTCCTCTTTTCATGACGATGCAATAATTTCCAAAAAAAATGACAAAAAAAATACAAAAAAATTATAATAAGGACAAAAAATAAGCCAGTAGGCTTATTTTGACGAACGAGGCCTTAAAAATGTGCCAGATCACTGTTGTTTCCCTCCAATTTCTTCCTCTAACGTTTTGTTTTGTCTGTTAGTGTCCAGCTCAGCGGTTGCCGTTAGGAAAGTCACGGATTAAGACAGGAGGAGGTAAATTGAATAACGGAGTGAAAGTTCAGGTGTTCAATTGAAGTTTATTTAAGTTCAGGTGCCTATTTGACATTGAGTTCAAAGTTCAGGGGTTTTTTTGAATTTTTCCCTATTTTTTTCGGGCGCTACTTTTTTTTACTTGACCAAGCAATGCATCTGGGCCTAAAACTACGTAAGTTAGCTAAACATGCAAGAATATTGTGCAGTCCAGTTCCTACGTTCGCCCAACCTTGTAAATTGTTTGACCTTTTATCAACACAAACCACCAATGTTGGCTTACAATCTGTTTCGATTATTGGATGATTTGGAAAGAAAAATACTCTATATCGAAAGAAATAGGAATTCTATCTTTGCCAATGACTTGTTTGATTCATGAAAGAAAATAAAAAAGGATAGGAAGGGAGGGAAACGAAAAGAATAATGTTTTTCCTTGAAAACCCTATTTCCAATTTTCCATTCGCGCGAGAAAACAAAATAAACGACTACGATAAGAATGAGAGACCACCCTTCTTTCTGATCTTTTTTCCAAATCACACTAAGGGTATGTTTGGTTCGATTGAATCAACATTGGAATGGAATGGTCATTCCATAGAATACTTATTCTCATGTTTGGTTCACCATTAATTATTGAGTTGCTTTTCAATTTCTAAGAACCATTCAGGTTCCCATCAGGGAGGCTTTGGTGCTTTGGTTTTTTCCCCACAGAGCAAAATAGGTAAACCGAAGACCTTGAGAAGTCGTGTAATGTGGACAAAGGCGGATCCAAAATCTCCTTTTTTTTTTTTTTTAAAAAAAAAAAATTTTAAATGGAAGTGTAGATATGATAATCGTAACCTTTGCGGGAGTATTGCTCTGTCACACTACACTGCCAGAAAGGTAATATAACTTTTCATCGATTTTTCATGTGGCTGAATCACGTTTGTCTTACAAATAGACGAATCTCACATTTGATCTTGAGGAACTGGGGGTTGGTGCTGTGTGTGGTGTGTCGAGCGATCCCAGTCTGCTCCGATCTCGTTTTGATGAGTGAAACGTTCACTTCATAGAGCTTGTTGAGTAGAAGACGTGTGCCAAAGATCAGCTCGATCGAATATCATTAAGTGCATAATCGGTACACGTATAGCTTGTCAATAATGGGTTCTAGTGAGTTTGATCCAGTGTTTTGGATCCATTCTTTTCAGGATAAAAATGTTTGGATCAGTTCTCGTGGGTTTGATCTAGTATTTCGGATCCATTCTTTTTAACATAAAAATGTTATTTTATGATATCTGATCGATCTGATTTTTAATATATTCTACTTGACGAATTTTACAAAGTTAACGTTTCCAATCATTAGAACGAGACCGGAGCGGACCGGGATCGCTCGAGGTAGCACGGTGCTGGGATAGCACGAACCCCAAGTTTGATTTTGAACAGGGTCCGTTACTTTTTTGTTTTCATATTGCAGCTATGTGATTATCGGGAGAAAATTTTGCGTAAATGATACGTCGGACAAGTCTTAAAAAGTTGGCCGCGACGTTGGCAAGTTCCATCAAAGGGTCTTTCACCGACAGTATGGTGCTTTTGTCCGCAAAGTCCAGGACAAGAGCCTGAGCACAAGTTTTCCACAAACCGCGACAAAAGACCGATCGAGAGGAGTCATGCTATGCGGACCTCAGTTTAAATGTACATATCTAGAGGACTTGACTAGACTTGACTAGCTCGATCTCTTTTCCACATGGTTAACAAGAGTAGAAATTTGTGAGTGATTAATACCTTTAGAGGTCCGACGTAATCTCTATAATCACATCTAAGGGAAGGTAATTACGGCGGTAGCGGGTCTCCTCCCAAGGTCGGCCATGGTATTTTTGGGACCAAGACGAATTTAAGAAAGTGAGAATTAATTTATGCATTTTTCTGCCCCAATAATATTATGAAAAAGCGAAGGCAACTCCAAGAAGCGAAATTATAGTAATTGATCAATCGGATAAAAGGGTGTAGTTACGTATACCAGTGCAATAATTCAGAACAATCACTCAGAAGATCACTCTTCTTTCATTTTTTGTTGCAAAAATGCCACTAATTTGCTCATGTAATCAATTTTCACTTATTTGTCATGCTCATTTGGATCAAAATTTTATGATCCAAAAAATTAATACTTTTCTGATTCGTTCATCAATCCATGTTTTTATACTTTTCCGATTTATCTTGTCGAGCCGAATGAATTTTTTTTTTGAACGGCAAAGAATGAAAGAGAAATTCTCTACAATATTATTAATCAAAAGCTCCATAAACTCTAAGTTACAAACCTTTTTATAGGCCAAAACCCTAAAAATAAACTTGGAAATTAAAAAGTCCTAGAATTTGGGGCTTTTCCTAAAATTGAAAATGGGAAAGAAAAACAAGACTTTCCCAAAAAGAATCAACTGAAAAGGAATTACGATCTAGGAGTTATTAACGAAACAAATATTTCCTAAAACGGCAAAATAACGCAATTGAAAGCCTAAACGAAGGAATTAGGTTGAAAAACACCATTCATCATCAACCTTGGGGTTGATGTGTATGGACCGGAGCGCGAAAATAAGTCAGCCCACCAAGTTTGGGCCTATTCCGAGTTCGTCTGAATTTAGCCAATTTGGGTAGTCCGAAATTTAACACCGTTTGGACTTCCGGGGCTTGGCTAGGTCCAGCTGATCATGGAATTGGGCCTCCATGTGTTCTACATCAGGAGTTTAACCCGGCCTTTCGCCAAACGTAGCGACTGTAACCGAGCCAAAATATTCAGCTCACTACCAGTACGAAGGGAAGGAAGTTGAATTGTACTTTTCATCCATGTACGTTACATTACTCAGTTCCAATTAATTTGTCTCCGTAAGTTGCATGAAGTTCCACTATTGTACATGGAGTCATTGATTGTACCATTTCAAATTAGGGATCGGATTCTCTTCGGTTCAAGTTTTGGATCAGAGGAAACAATTCAAGGACTCTTCGCTCGAGGAATTCCACTGCAGTATTGGACGGTTCGGATTTTGACTTTCTCCTCCGGTCCAAAAATATGGACCGGGCATAATCCGATTCCTTGAAATTAACAAGGGTGCAAGGTGGGATTGGATGTAAACAAAGGGGCACAAAAGTACAATTTGGCCTGTTTACAAATTCCATTAATTCCACGAAGGTCACGCTCAACACCGGCCACCCCACAATGAGAGGGAACGAAAGAGACAAAATTGAACTGGTCCTACTACATGTGATTAAAAATGACGTTTTAGTCTTTGATTTGTTTCCGAGCCATACACACTTGCACTTTCATTTTATGAACCAAAGAGATAATGCACAAGCTAATTGCTATAAATATGACTCTTTAATACCCTAATTTCTCACTTGAGATAACCAGCCATTCTAGAGCACTAGTTTTCCAGGGCTTCCTTATGGCACTCTCCATTCCATTTTTTGCCAACAGCCATGTTTCATTCTTTTGTTTGCTTATATTTGTATTAATGCACTTGAAGGGGGCACCGGTTTACGGAGCGAAAAGAGAACATGATAAGCCCTACCATGTTGTAAATGTGAAGTCCCTGGACCCAATTCCATATTGCATAGAATCCACAAAGAGTATAACTCTCTAGCCCTATAACTTTCTGCAATTTTATTGCTTTCCTTCTTTGTCAGCTAGGTTGAACTATTTCTCTCAATTTTCTTCAGGCTTATGTTTGAATATCTGGCATTTCTCTGTTTCATTCTCTGCACAAAACCAACGTACATGGAGCTACACAATCAACTCTCAAAAAAATGAAAAGTTAATGAAATACTAACACGTGGTGCTCAAGAAGCCTTCTTGATCACATATTGGTCCAAGGCCCACACGCTTGGTATGAAGCCCACACCAATATTTTGCGGAAAAAGCTCCCTAGAGCACCACGTTTTTTTTTTTTTTTTATAGGCAAAAAGTTTTATTGAGAAACTTAACAAATGGTACATCAAGTCAGGTGGAGGAGAGGGGAATCCAACTAAAGGTTGAATGCAGAAGCAAACACAAAACGAGAACACCCAAACAAAATTGAAACCCAACAACAATAAATCCGTAGAGCACCACGTTATGGTGCTAATTCACAAGCAATAATTAATAATCAATAATCTTATTTATGTTACCACATTAAATTTTCGAATAATGCTTATTTGTGAGATTGTAATTCACCAGATCAGAGGAAAAGGGAGTCGCTAAAAGTTGTTCAAAGGTATGGCCCATGCTCTCGTATGAACGAAGCCCGAACCAGTGCTCCAACCCTCGCTGAAATCATGTCTCATGACCAGGCCCGAGTCGACTCACTTCAGCATCGCCTCCGCGTCAACTCTGACCGGAACAGTCTCGACGACTCCAAAGCCACCCTCCCGGCCAAGCCCGGACAATCAATCGGTAGCCCCAATTACGTCGTCACGTTAGGACTCGGAACCCCCAAAAAAGACCTTACCCTTACATTCGACACTGGCAGCGACGTTACATGGATTCAGTGCCAGCCGTGCATCAGGTATTGAAATGTGATACCAATCACTTTTCCGTACAAAGTCATTTGTTTTTTTGAACTAACTTGGGAGTCCTGTGACTCATGTTGACAGGCATTTTCTTTAAAATTGATAGAGATATTTGTCATCTATAATAGTACATGACAAGTCTCTATAGGAAAAGAGGCTGTCAATCGTTATTTTTCTATTTATCCGCGCATTCTCCTTTATTGGTCCCACATTTTTTCCCTCCACAAAAATTAAGTAGTATTATTAGTGCATTCAGTGATATCTGAACTCAATCAAATTCATAGGAGTACATAATGACTATCAAGACACGACCAGTACTCCACTTCATTGACCCCATATTACTCGGCATGTACAAGAAATTCCATGTTTTAGGAACATTAATGTTGCATGTTTCTTTATTTTGTTAAATCTAAGTAACTTAAAATACAAGTTAAGTTGGTCTGAATTTTTCCCTCTAATCCTCTGTACAGAAAAGTTGGTAGACCCATGTTTTGGTGCGTTTTTAATTAGCCATTGAATTATTGGAACTTTTAAAGAATATACAAATTTTAAATTGATCCAACTATCGAAAATGTGTGGAAACAGAGGTAGCTAGAGAGAAATTGGAGCATGGAGGACTTGAGCTCCGAAATTTCACCGTAATCTTTTTTTTGATATGCATCTAATTTCACCGTAATCTTGATTCATATCTTTACACATTTCTTTGATCATGCTTCCAACGTACATATTTTTCGAATGCTGCAAATATATTCTTAACTAATTTGTTGATTTTTCTTATAATTCCACTCCAACAGTTGCTACGAACAGCAAGAACCCATCTTCAACCCCTCCGACTCCCAAACCTACAAAAACATCAGCTGCACCGCGCCACAGTGCTCCCAAGACCTCAAACTCGGCTGCACCAGATCCACCAACACCTGCGTCTACGCGGTCGTCTACGGCGACGGGTCCTTCACCATCGGACTCTACGCCACTGAAACCCTAACCCTAACCCCCTCCGACGTCTTCCCCAGCTTTGCCTTCGGCTGCGGCCTAAACAACACTGGCCTCTTCCATGGCGCAGCCGGCTTGCTCGGCCTTGGCCGTGGCCCTCCCTCCCTTGTCTCGCAAACCGCTTCGAAATACGAAAGCTACTTCTCCTACTGTCTTCCTACATTATCTTCCTCATCAGGAACTCTGGTTTTTGGAAAAGATGGTGGAACCACAAACTCCGCTGGTATAAAATACACACCCTTGTTGACCAACTCGAATGGCCCGTCGTTTTACTTCATCGAAGTCACGGGGATCAAAGTTGCTGGAGAGTTGCTACCGATCTCTCAATCCGTGTTCAGTTCTCCCGGCACTATAATAGACTCCGGCACCGTCATTACGCGGCTGCAGCCGGAGGCGTACAATGCGCTCCGGACGAGGTTCCGGCAACTGATGATGAACTACACGATGACTCAGGGCGTCTCGCTGTTCGACACGTGCTACGACTTCAGCGGTCGCGATACGGTGGAGGTTCCGGCGATAAGCTTCTTGTTTGCCGGAAGCATCGAGGTTCCGATCGACTTAGAGGGGATACTCTACTACGTTGGTTCATCGACGTTTTGTCTTGCGTTCGCCGGAAACAGGGCTGCCTCGGTGGAGGGCATATTCGGGAATGTGCAGCAACAGACTTTGGATGTGGTTTATGATGTTGCTGGTGGGAAGCTAGGGTTTGGGACTGGAGGGTGTTCATAGTGTCATCGATCGATTCATGTTAGGCTCGATCTGTGTGCGGGAACCGAGGCCGAGCTGGCAAGATATAAATAGATCCTCGACACTACGTCAGCGTGCTATGTTTCATAAAAAAATTTATCATTCATAAATAAGATGTGTGCTAATTAATCTCTCAAGAAAATAAGATTTGATTCAGCTCTTGGTACGTAGCAAGAAGGAAATCAGGGTAACTAAAAGGGAAATTAAATCCCCTTATCAAAGCATGTTGATGAGATATTATTGTGAAATTGTAAGACTGAAAAAATCTGATTTGTGTCTGTGTGCTAAATCTATGCTTTTGTCTTTTGATTAACGAAATTTGCGCGGTGTTCATTAGGGATAATGTTCGATAAAAAGCGACCGTGGAGGGGAACTAAATTCTTTTCGGCGGCAGCGGAAACCACGTGGTTTCCGACAGAACCATTGTGTATCCGACTGTGTTTATTACAGTAATCTAAATCGCTCATCATGTAGGCTAAGGGCTTGTTCGGCTTAAAAAGCCACTGGCTTTCCCTCCAAAAATGAGCCAAATAAAGCCACAAAAAAACGAAAATAAGCCACTTGTTTCGTCTTTATTCAAAAAAAATAAATAATTGGATTTCGGTCAAAAAATTTTACTTTTTAGATTCCTCTTGTCATGAAGATGCAATAATCCTCAAAAAATTGACAATAAGCCAAGTAATACGAAAAAAATTTGAATAAGGACAAAAAATAAGCCACTTTGGCTTATTTATCCGAACAACCCCTAAGTGAGTGGATCATATGCAAAAAAATCAGTTTGATTGGACATTGATATGTATATTAACTATATTGAATTTTTGTCGTATAAAATCGATGTCCAATCAAACTAATTTTTTGCATGGATGATTTACTCGGCGAACTCTACAATATGAACGTTTCAGATCACCGGATTAATACATAGTGGGACCCACAATGATCGCAGCGAAAACCGCGTGATTTTTGTCGTCGCTAGACAGAATTTACACTCCAGTAATAATAACATTGAATAGAAGTTAATAATTCGGAAAGACTTCTTATCTTATACTCCCTCCGTTCCAAAATAACTCTCCCGTTCGATCTCCAATGCAAATGTTAAATTGTTAATATCTTTCAATCTATAATGAATTTTATGTGCAATACGGATCTTATACATAAATCTCAACTAATTCTATTATACAAAATTTTTAAAATCTTTAAAAACATTGTAGATTGAAAGATATTAATAATTTAAAATTTGCATTGGAGATCGAACGGGACAGTCATTTTGGAACGGAGGGAGTACTATCTAGACTGCAGCATGGATTTATTGAACTCGAAATCTCCACTTTTAGGCCCCGCTTGATAAACAAATTGGAGGTTGAGATTGGATTGCTAAAGTGATGGTATTAGTTATACATTGTTTGGTTTTCAAAATTGGTCCAGATTGGTAGTCCCATGGGATGAACAATCTAGCCCATAGGGATATTAGCAATATCCTTTGGAACTTGGTATTCGTAGTCCAATCCCAACCCCTTCTTATTATCAATCCTACCATTTAATCTCATCTCAAACAAACATGTAGCGATAGGAACCAATCTATCATGTATGGGCATATGGGGGGCCAAGGGTTTGGTCATTTCACATTATGGTAATCACGGGTGACGAAGACGAATCCACGTATGGGCGTATGGGGGACACGGCTCCCGCGTCGTTTCAGGAATTTTCTTCCAAATTTTAATATTAAAATATATTAGTTTTCTTTTTGGTTAAGAATACCTAGAATGTGGTTTGTTTTGAGTCCCAAAACCCAATTTATCTCAGCACACGGTCTCCTATAAGTTTGTCCTTTCTTGATTAATCTCATTTGTGTTTCTATCTATCTCCACTCATTATTCAAAATACTTCCCTCAAAACCTAAACCAAACAAGCCATTAGTTTTCTGAGTCTTGAAGTTTCAAATTCTTGTCATTTATAGTTCGGCTTTCGTGTTTACGAAATCCTAATTTTGTCCTTGACAGTGACATAATTTCATTGAGAATGGTGCATGCATTATTTTACGTATCTAAACTACGACCACCAGGTCCTCCACCACCACCTCCTCCGGCTTTAACCACCGTTGTCCTCCACACCATTTACCGCCACCAAAGCACAGCCACAGACAGGTCCACAACCCCTCCCCCCACCCTCCATTTGTTCTGCTCTGGCCCTTAATTTGCTTAAGACGCGTCATATTTCATTAATTTTGACTTTCATTACAAAATTAAAAGGCTGAGTTTGGTCTGTTTGAACTCAGGGTCTGCTCTTCTTAAATTTTTGCTTTGCTATTTCTTTAGCTTCTCATTGTATTTTTTTTAGATTAATCACTTGTGTTGATGAGAGGAACACTTACACAAAAATAATACCATTTGCGACGCAGCGACGACAGGATGGATCCCGTGGTAAAAGATCGATGAGCATTAAATTTGCCACGGCAATAAACAGCCGATTTAAAAGAAAACAACTCCATTTGCATGCCAAATGCCCTGTTTTGCAAAAGGTTAGTACCACCGTAAACAAGGGTGGGACACATTGGTGAGGGCAACGGTGCGGTTGGGTTATTGAAAAAATCAAAATCAAAACCAAAACCAAAACCAAAACCAAAACCAAAACCGGAACATAAATCTAAAATCATAACCAAAATCGGCGGTTTTCATTTTATCTCAATCATAACTAAAACAACAGTTACCGGGTTCAGTTCGATTTTTCACCAAAACCGGTGATTAAGATTTTTAAAAGAGTTAGAGACACTAAATATCCATCCGTTAGAAGTAACTGGTTTTGATTATATTTATGACGTAATTGACTTCTTCAAAACAATATTAAAAGTAAACTGCCTTGTTAAAATCTCATTGAAATGAACCAAGTGTTCACTGTGATCAAATAATATTTCATTTTTGGCTAAAACAACATATGTGTACAAAACATTTTTTAAATGAAAAAGTCTCCTAGCCCATTCTGGTTTCAACCATGACCAATAAAGAAAGAACCCCTTTATTATAAACACATTTTTGGGACCGCGTGAATTCCTCTTTCCTAAATGTATAGCTCACGGCCCAGAACAAGTTTTTATATTGGAGATCATGTTTTTTGTCGAAACAAAGTCAGAACCTTTTTTGGCCCACTAAATTATTTCTTCACTTTTTGTTTAATGAAATGTTATATGGCCCAAAAAACAAGTCAGTAGGCCAACTCATTTGATGGGTTAACAAGTGGACAATCATGTGCTCTAATCTCCATAGAGGTTGGAATTATGAGGAGAAACAAAAATTAATAGAAAACAGATTGGTGGCGGCTTTGCAGTTTTAAACTATTTTCAAGAGCGGTTTTAGATATAAATTAGCAAAGCAATTGATCACTGAGTTTGATTATTTTATATATCTATAATACACGGTGTCCCAAGCCAGTTAGTTTTTGGAATATATTTTTGGCAAATTCTAAAGGGTGCCCCTGGGGCACAAGTTTAGGTACATTAATTGCATTTTGTTATATCCATTCCAAGATCAATTAATAACCACATTGAGAATACAAATCATTCAATCAAAAGAAATTCAAAAGTATTTTGAATGACAAAAATGACCATAACTCTTTATCTTTCTCAATTTTTCAAATAATTATAAAAAGAAGGGAAAATGGGGAAATGGAACCCGTTTCTTTTATTTTCTAAGTTTTCTCTTATACTTCAACAACACTTGAGGTTCAAACAAGCACTTCACTTTTCTTTTTTCATTTTTTAATCCGAAGCACTTCACTTCATATATACAGTATATTTTTTTGGAACGGCAAGCACTTCACTTCAAATGCTTGCAAGAGTTTTGTTAAATTGGAGTCTTACTATTTGTCCGGACAAGGAAAACATCATTACTAGTTCACAAAAGAAAAAGAAAACCACTTCAAGCGACATAAGATTAATTCCAATATTTTGTGTAAAGTATTAGAAATTGAAGTTTTGCTAAATTTTTATTGTTATTATCTCATCCGAGTTTTGTACGGATTGTTAAACACAACCCCCCAGACGTTTGAAACTCTGAATTTTCATTTAACTGTTTGGGTACTATTGAATCATGATTCTTGTTCAAACTAAGAAAATTCAATTTTCTTTTGTCTGTCCGGAAAACAAGTTAGATGAACAACGGAAGAAAATTTAGTTACTCCGTTTCCATGGCCTCCAGTACTGTTTTATTTGGATTAAAAATCTTTCACCTACCTAATTCCTAAGTGAAAATGAGGGTAATATTGTTATTACAAAAAGTATTAAAAACATTTATGACTAGTTTAGAAAATAGTAGTGAAAAGTGAGATTATGTGAGTACCCATAAACATAAGTCAAAGACTTAAGTATATTTATTAAGGCTAAACTAATGCCCCAGGGGCACCTATTAGCGGGACCGTATATTTTTTAGGAACATAATTACAAAGGAGAAATCTGCTGACTATTGCTTTTTACTTTTGTATATTTTCTGACAGAGTTCTGGCAGGTGAAGGCTCTCCTCTTTAAATGAAAAAAATAACCCTTCTTTCCTTTCCCTCCTTTTCCCTCCTTTTTACTTTTGTGCATTTTCTGACTGAGTTATGGCATGCGCGATTTTTTTATGGATTTAAAGCCTTGAATGGTTTAGTACTCTCCCTCCGTCCCTTTTTTAAGTGTCTCATTTTGTAACTCTAACTTATTAAGAAAACATCATTATTACATATTTTACATCAATTTTTACCTCCATCTTCCCTACTTACCCTCTATGGGGACATCATCATTACATTTTTACTCACTAACTTTTCAAAATAGAATTTACTTTTAAGAGCAAAATGGAAATTATACCAACTTTTACATACTAACTTTACAAAATGGACACTTATTAAGGGACAACTCAAAATGGAATACTAGACTTTAAAATGGAGAAGGAGGGAGTATAAGATTTGGTGAATTTTATGCATTTTGTGATTAGTTTTGAAAAAGTCACTCTTAAGGGAAAAAAGAAGTCAATAAAGTCAATAATTACAAAGAAAAAGAAAGAATAAAAGTAAACCTCGAGGGGTTGGCCTAGTGAGTAAAGTTTGAGACTTAGGGTTTGCTTCTTCCAAAGATATTAAGCTCGAAACCTCACAAATGCTATTAATTTTTTTGTGGTTAGTCCATACAGGGCGGTAGAATTAGGCTTCTATGATTAGTTTAAGTGCACGTAAGATAATATAGACACTTGAGTTATAAAAAAAAAAAAAAGAAGCAAAAAGTAGCAGTGAATATTAAAAAAAAAAAAAAAAAGGGCAGCCGTGGACTTGCAACAACCAAAAGTAAAGGTGAACAAATAAGGGCAAAGTTGACATTTAGGTAATTTAAAAAGTACATCTGACATTTAGGGTACAAAATGGGCTTTTAGTTCCTGTCCAACTTTATTTCTTTTATGACATGTGGATTTATATCACTCACTCCGTCCCTTTTTAAATGTCCTATTTCGTAACTTCAACTTATTAAAAAGATATCATCATTATACATTTCAAATCAACTTTTTCCTCCACTTTCCCTACTTATCCATCATCATTACACTTGTATTCACTAACTTTTCAAAATGGAATCTACTTTTAGGGACAAAATAGACAATACACCAACTTTTACCCACTAACTTTTTAAAATGAACACTTATTAAGAGATAACCCAAAATAGAATGCTGAACTATAAATAAGGGACGGAGGGAGTATAAAATAAAGGTATTATTATGAAGGGAGAATTTTTGATAAATCCATTATACCATGTTTGTAACCCACCCAATCCACTTCTAAAGTTTCTAACACCTCTAGTCCACTAAAATTTTCAATGACAAAAATAACCTATATAAAAGAAACAAGGGCCTTGTTTGGCTAATAAAAAAAATATTTTTTCATTTTTTTTCGATCTTATTACAACCATAACCACCACCACCACCACTATAACGACCACCACCACGTCGCCGCCGCCACCACCATCACCACCACCACACCCCCACCACCACCTCTATCACCACCACCACTCCTCCATCACCATCACCGCCACCAACACCACCACCACCACCGGCACCTCCACCACCACTACGCCCCCACCACCATTTCCACCACAATGCCGCCACCTCCACCGCAATTACCACCACCACCACCAAGCCGCCACCACCACCACCACTACGCCCCCACCACCATCTCCACCACAACGCCGCCACCTCCACCGCAATTACCACCACCACCACCATCGCCACCGCTATCACTCCACCACCACGCCGCCACAACCACCACCACCAAGCCGCCGCCACCATCGCCACCGCTATTACTCCACCACCACGCCGCCACAACCACCACCACAACGCCGCCACCTCCACCACAATTGCCACCACCACCAAACGATCACTACAACCACCACCACCATCACTCCATCACAACCACCGCCGCCGCCACCGCCGCCACCGCCATCACTCCACCACCACCACCGAAATGACAACCACCACGCCGCCACCACAACCACCACCACCACGCCGCCGTCGCCGCCACCACCACCACCACCGTCACCACCGTCACCACCACTATCACCACCACAACTACCACCACTACTCCACCATCACCAACACCACCATCACGCCGCCGCCATCACTCCACCTCCACCACTACCACTTCTTTGGTAATTCACATTCCTTCTGGGTCACACTTGCTTTTCTGATGTCTCATTGGCGTTAGTGTTTTAAGAAAATAATTTGCAGTCTAAAAATGCAAATTTGAAGTTTAAATTTTCATTGGTGTTAGTATTTATTTAATAATTTGCAGTCTAAATTTGTTTGTAGACTACAAATTTGAACTTTCAGACTGCAAAGTTTACGAAAGTGCATTTATTTGCAGTCTAAAATTACTATAAATTTGTAGTCTAAATTTTCTCAGGTATTAGTGTTCAATTAACAAATTTGCGGTCTAAAAGTGCAAATTTGCAATCTAAATTTTCATTGGCGTTAGTGTTCATTTAATAATTTGCAGTCTAAATTTTTGTCTAAACTGCAAATTTGCACTTTTAGATTGCAAAGTTTACGAAAATGCCTTTATTTGCAGTTTAAATTTTTTCTGGTATTGATGTTCATTTAACAAATTAGCAGTCTAAAAGTGTAAATTTGCAGTCTAAATTCTCATTGGCGTTACGTTCATCTAATAATTTGCAGTCTAAATTTTTGTGTAGACTACAAATTTACACTTTTAGACTACAAAGTTTACGAAAATGCCTTTATTCGAATTCTAAAAGTGCAAACTTGCAGTCTAAATTTTCTCTTTACAGTCTAAAATCTCATTGGCGTTAGTGCTCATTTAATAATTTGTAGTGTAAATTTGTATGTAGACTCCAAATTTGTACTTTTAGACTGCAAAACTTATGAAAGTGCCTTTATTTGCAGTCTAAAAGTATAAATTTGCAGTCTAAATTTTTTCTGGCATTAGTGTTCAATCAACAAATTTGCAATTTAAAAGTGCAAATTTGCAGTCTAAATTCTCATTAGCGTTAGTGCTCGTTTAATAACTTGCAGTCTAAATTTTTGTGTCATTAGCGTTAGTGTTTGATTAATAATTTGCAGTCTAAATTTTTGTATAGACTGCAAATTTGCACTTTTGGACTGCAAAATTTACGAAAGTGCCTTTATTTACAATCTAAATTTTTTCTGGGGTTGGTGTTCATTTAAAAAATTTGCAATCTAAAAGTGAAAATTTGAAGTCTAAATTCTCATTGGCTTTAGTTTTCATTTAATAATTTGCAGTCTAATTTTTTGTGTAGACTTTAAATTTACATTTTTAGATTGCAAAGTTTACGAAAGTGCCTTTATTTACAGTCTACAAGTATAAATTTGCAGTATAAATTTTATATGCTATGGTGTTTAATTAACAAATTTGCAGTCTAAAAGTATAAATTTGCAGTCTAAATTGTCATAGGCGTTAGTGTTCATTTAATAATTTACAGTCTAAAAGTGTAAATTTGCAGTCTAAATATATAACGAAAAGTATGTATAGTGCATTTGGTCATTGTGGTGGTGGTGGTGGTAATTGTGGTGGAGGTTGCACCATTGTGGTGGTGGCGGCGGCAACGTGATGGTTGAGGTGGTGGTGGGGGCGTGGTGGTGGTCGAGGTGGTGGGGGTGGTGGTGGCATCGTCGTGGGGGTGGTGGTGGAGATGGTGGTGGGGACGTGGCGGTGGTGTGGGAGTGGTGGTGGTGGCACCGTTGTGGTGGTGGTAGAGGCGGTGGAGGTGGTGACGCCATGTGGTGGTGGTGGTGGGGGGGGGGGGGGGGCATCGTGGTGGTTGAGGTGGTGGCATCGTCGTGGGGGTGGTGGTGGAAATGGTGGTGGGGGCGGGGTTGTGGTGGAGGTGGAGGTGGTGGTGGTGGTGGAGTGGTGGTGATAATTATAGTGGAAGATGCGGCAATGTCGTGGTGGTGGTGGCGTGGTGGTTGAGGTGGTGGTGAGGGCGTGGTGGTGGTGGTGGTGAGGTTGGGGGCGTGGTGGTGGTGGAGTGGTGGTGGCGGTGGTGGCGGTGGTGGTGGTGGTGGAGTAGTGATGGTTGCGGCGTTGTGGTGGTGGTGGTAGAGGTGGTGGTGGTGGTTGGGGTGTGGTGGTGGTGGAGCGGTGGTGGTAGTGTGCATGGTGGTTAGGGCAACTTGGCGGTGGCGGTGGCGGTGGCGTGTTGGTTGTGGTGGTGGTGGCATCGTGGTGGTGGTGGTGGTGGAGTGGTGGTGGCGACGGCGGTGACGTAGTGGGTGAGGTGGTGATGGGGGCGTGGTGGTGATGGTGGGGGTGGCATTTTGGTGAAGGTGGTGGTGGATGTGGTGGTGGGGCCATGGTGGTGGTGGTGGATGTGGTGGTGGTTGAATGGTGGTGGTAGTGGTTGAGTGGTGGTGGTTATGGTTGTGGTGGCGGCGTGATGGTTGAGGTGGCGTGGTGGACGTGATGGCGTGGTGGTGGTGATGGCGGTGGTGGCGGCGGCGGCGGCGGCGCTGGCGGTAGTGGTGGTGGTTGTATAAAGTTTAATGAAGGGACAATTTTGTCCTGTCAAAAAATGAAGTGGACTTGAGACATTAAAAAAAGTAATGGGCTGGACTAGAGATGTTTTGGAAATATGAGATGGATTGGACATGTTACAAAATTCTATAATGGACCTTACAACAATTCTTTATATTATGAACCCAATGGGTTGATTATAGAGGGACCGAAGTACAAATTGCTTTGATGGAACAAGAGAAGAATTCTTATTTCCGCCGCGAGAGTGGAGACTCGATCTAATGATGATGAGGAAGGCGTTCGTAAGAGACGATCTTAGCCGATTTTAACCCCGGTTAGGAGATCTAATTGCCTCTGTATTTCAGCACCTATGGTATAACAAATCCTGTTCAAATATAGTACTAGTAGACTAGTTATCATACGTTGAGGACGGTGGAGACGGTGGCGTTTTGGATTGTGAATTCGAAAATTAGTCAAATAAATTCCAAAACTCAATTTATTTTGTAAGAAAATAGTGTAGAATGTAATACTGCAAACGTTTTAGTTTTCTGTTGCAGCTTTGGTCGGACTTTAAATGGGCCACCAGCTGGTAGACCGTAAGATTGGTACCCAAAGTAAGTATTAATTATGTATGCTAGCCCGGACGACTTAAGTTACTCCGTACTAAAAAAGAAAGGAAAAGATTATAGTACATAGAAATGAATTATTCTATGAACCCTATTTGTTTTTGTTTTTGAACCTCGTCATTCCACCACCAGTAGCATGCATAAGAGAGGAGAGAGAGAGAGAGAGAGAGAGAGAGAGAGAGAGAGAGAGAGAGAGAAAAGACAACAGGGAAAAGGGGAAATTAATTCGGGCGCATGGGAAGAGAAAGGCGAGAGCGCGCGTGGGGATAGGACTTGGTGGGAAAGTGATTACCCGCAAGAACCTGATGGGACATAATCTACCTAGATAGGACCGGCCAGGAAGAACCCCTATAATAATTAAACTAAACATGCAGATAGTAGAAATATTTCTTCCCAGCAGATTTCATTTTTCTGGATTCTCATATACTGATAGCTATACGATCGACGTGACTTCAATATTATTATAATTTTTGATGACTTTCAACTTTCAAGCGATGAATATTTTAATTATCAAAGTGGATTCGAGAAGAAGTCCCCATAAATATCTTCGCCATAACCGTTCAAAAAAATTAGAGAATATCCTCTTCCTATACATTTAGAAGCGTTCATAGAATAAATGTTGATATTTTGACTGTTTTTCCTTATTTTTTGTGTGAAAAAGAGTGACAATACTGAAAAACTAACGTAGTCCAATCAAGATCAGATTTTGGAGAAGTTAGATCTACGTTGAGTTGAAGTACCAATTCTATCGCCGTTGTCGCTATGTTGTTGTCAAGAGCCTACCACCGTCACCTTAGAGCTAGTTAGAGTGTGCACTTATAGCAAGTGTTTCTTCAAATCAAGACGTGTCACAAAAATTATATTTGGTGTGAAATTTTTTCTACGGAGACGTTCTAGAGTTTTATCTTTTCATGAACTTCAAAATTTATATAATTAATTGTTTTCATGAGACAAAAAAATTATCTATATTACAGAATGATTTCTTTATTTTAATGATGTTTTAATTTTGATCATACCTTTACATGTAAGTTCTTCACGTCAAGACGAATGCCAATTTCACTAAATTTAGAGCAAATAACCATAAACGAAGCGCAAAAGAAAAACAATACTAGTATAAAATCAAGCCATTTTACTCGACAGTCATTGCTTTGCATTCGCGTTCTCAATCCTTGTGCTTACAAATTTTAGTAATATGATCATGTTAGTGAAAAATGCTTACGTGCACGTGCTCGCGCATTATGTAACTTAGATCGTTGTTTTGGCATATTGTGCAGTATGTGTTTTTTTATTTTTTCCTTTTTTTTGAAGAATATCATGAGAATTAGAAGGTCGATTGCTATAAACAAAGATGCAAACTGATATCTCGAGAAGCAAACCCAGCCGTAATTAATAATCAGCTGGATTATTGTTGATCTTATTCCTTATATATTACAGAAAAAAAGCATAAAGTTCAATAAAGGACGGATTTAGTAAGGCATTAGGTATTTACATTCCTCAGAATTTTATTCGTAGTCCCATCCATTTAACTTATTAAGAAATTATACCAGTGTTCTCAAGCAGTGGCGGACTGACAGAAAGGGGTGCTAGAAGTGTCTGGGCCCTCTCTGCACAGGTCTAAATATTTACATTGATTGTACTAATTTTCGAGATTAATTTGAAAATGTTTTATAGGATTAGCCACTGTTCTCAAGTATTTCACAATTTTGAAACTTAATCCTCCTATTAACTGAAAACTCAATGAAAATGCCCCATTTGGCCCTAACAATTGTTTTTCCTTTTTTTTTTTTGCAAAAATGTGAAAATTAAGTTATATTAAACTATAAGGCAAAAACCTACACAACAGAGAGAAATCCCTTGAGGACAAATGGACGTCTACAGATTGGACAAACGTACAACTGTTTTCCCTTACTTGCTGCACTTTAGTCCTGCACTGTGGTGGTTTCAATCTCAATTCCTAAAGGATGAAGTTGGCTCTTGTTGGTCGGTTGGGTGGGCATGGAGAAGTATAAATTCTTCTAACATAATGACTTTTCAACAAAAAAAAATAAAAAATCAAACTTGATTCCATCTGTATTGGGTGCCCATAGCTACTGAACACTTTACTAGGTGAATCGCATTCCCACTCAATAGCAACAAAAGATGGATCCGATGATAAATACTAACCGTATGGTTTCGGATGCTGTTGGGACACAATCAAATAATGTCCGAGCACCTTTACCCACCACACATTTTCGAGGGGTTCGTGCACTTAACAATATACCTCTACATAAAAAGTGTCGCGGATAAGAGTGTTGAGCCATCATGTGGCGGTGCCCTAAAACCACAAAATATTTTTTTCGGGCGCTACTTTTTTTTACTTGACCAAGCAATACATCTGGGCCTAAAACTACATAAGTTACCTAAACATGCAAGAATATTGTGCAGTCCAGTTCCTTCCTACGTTCGCCCAGCCTAGCTTGTAAATTGTTTGGGCTTTTATCAACACAAACCACCAATGTGGGCTTACAATCTGTTTCAATTATTGGATGATTTGGAAAAAAAAATACTCTATATAAAAAGAAATAGGAATTCTATCTTTGCTAATGACTTGTTTGATTCGTGAAAGAAAAAAAAATAAAAAAGGATAGGAAGGGAAGGAAACGAAAAGAACAAGATAAACGACCACGATAAGAACGAGGGACCCTTCTTTTCGATCTTTTTTTCCAAATCACACTACGGGTATGGTTGGTTCGATTGAATCATCATTGGAATGGAATGGTCATTCTATGGAATATTTATTGGGTAAATTTCATACACACCCCCTGTACTTTGGTCGTTTTTCAACTACACCCCCTCTACTTCATTTTTAATCACTCGCACCCCTTGTACTTAAGACTGGTTTGGAACTGTTAGTATTTCCGTCCAAAGTAACGAAAAAGTAGGTAATGCCTTGTTGGCGGGAATTTTCCCTCCTAAAACATGTTTTCTAAGACCAAATTGCCCCCAAAACCCATTTACATCCTATATATTCCATTTTCCCACAGGTTAGAATGAAAAACAGAGTATCACCCACCCACCCATGGCCTCTTCTTCTTTTTCCCGTTCTCCTTCTCTCTCATCTGGAAAACTAAACAACCAGGTCCCCTTTTGCTTTTGTGGCGAACCAGCTCCTCTGCGTACGTCTAACGTACCATCATCCATGGGAAGACGGTTTTATGGGTGTGGAAGGTTTCCGGTAAGTTTAAGGTAATTTTACACATAAAAATTAATTATTCATAATGAGTTGTAACGTATTTTTTTGTTTATACAGAAGGCAAAATGCAACTTCTTTGTGTGGGTTGACCTTCCACCTTGTGATTGCGGAAGGGATGAGCTGTTGCAAAACATTGATCAGTTAGAGAGAGAGTTGGAGAAAAGCAAGGCTGAGGAGAGAAGGCAGAGGGGGATGTTTGTGGCAACTTGGGTTGCCATTTTCTGCTTTATGGTGTTGTATTTAACTAAGTAGAATGTGCATGTATGTAATGCACTTTTTTGTCAGGGGTTATGTAATTCAGAAAAGAAAATGTCTATCCCTTGTAATGAACTGAAAAAATATATGCAGTGTTTTGTTTATGCTATCATGAAATGCAGTCCCTTCTAATCTGATTCAATGCAAACCATATTGAGACCTTCATAGTAGAACAACTACTAAATGGTACATTCAATACTTGAGGGATACATAGCAGAGAAACAACATTAGCTACCACCACCAATCTTAACAACAGCATAACAGTAGCAGCCTTAGCATTAAACAGAAACAGCAAGTGTCTAGTAGGGTATTCCACCCAAAGTAGTATTCATAGGCAGTAACATCACTAACATAAGCAGAAAGCAATATACATGAGCATATCATTCCTGGTCCAAAAAAAACTGCAGACAAAAGTATCAACCACAAACTTGTTCATACAAAGACTACTACATTACTTAGCCAACAAAAGAAACTGTAGGACTAACTGGCCAACAAAAAAAACTGCAGAATTTAGGTGTGTTTGAGCAGGACCTGGCCAACAAAAGGTTGCATATGTAAACTACCACCACCAATCTCCTTCTCTTCCACCTGCTTCTCCACCTTCTAAATGTGCAGAACCAGTTTGAACAGCACCTGACCTTTCACTAGCTCTTGGACCACCAGCCCTTCCACCACCTCTGGTTGCACCTGCCCTTCTACCACCCCTGGTTGCACCTACCCTTCCACCACCTCTTGTAGCACCAGACCTTCCACCACCTCTTGGACCAGTTGACCTTCCTCCACCTCTACTAGCACCAGTCTTTCCACCACCTCTTTGACCACCACTTGTTTGTCGTCCACCACTGTTAGCAACCCCCACACTGAATTTAGGACCACTTCCTCCAAACTTTCCACCAATACATTGCAATTTAGATGGCTACACCCATAAAACCTTAGTTAAACAGTGCTATAAACCAGGAAATTCAGATGATACCATAATTAAACTACAGGTTATAGCAGTTATACCTGTGAGGAAAACCCAGGATTGGCACAGTTAGCACTGCCTTGGTTAGGTTGAGTGTAGAAACCAGGGTTAATTGGTGCAAATGACTGTGGTGGTTTAGTGTAGAAACCAGCATCCACAGAGGGCTGAGTTGAAGTTTTTGGTGCAGTTGTTCTTGATTTCTTCTGCTTTGGTTGACCTTTTTGTTCCTGCAAAAAAAGGTATATGTCATGTTCAATGTTTTTACTAGACAGACCTGCTTTGGTACCCAACAAAAAACCATGTATTCTAGACAGACCTGTTGACTTCTTGATGGTAAATCCTTCTTCTTTAACATATTAGAATTTGGGTGTATTGGGTTCTTGCATGACCTGACATTATGACCCCTTTGCAAACATTTTGCACATGACATATACCTTTCTGCCCTAGACAATGTCTCTGTCCCTGTGTCCTCAACCTCCTCTGCAGCCTTTCTTCTTGCTTTTCTGGGCCTGCCACTTGGCCTTCTCATGAAGGGAGGACGGATTTCCTCTTGATTGGACTTCTCCCAATCATGTTTGCCAGGAATTGGGTGAATCATGTGGTGGTACACCCCCAAATATGTGTCTCTACTATAGCAAGGATGCACATATTCCTCTACCTTCTGCTTGTTGAGGCCAATAGCAGCACATGCATGTTTACAAGGTATTCCTGTTAAATCCCATTGTCTGCATCCACATGTCTTGTCCTTCAAATCCACAGTGTAGGTTGTGTCATGGCAGTCCACTTCAAACTTGTACTCACCACAAAAGTGTGCAAAACTGTCCTTGGAATTATTCTTGATTACATCTAATTTGTTCATGATCCTTGGACATATGCCCTTATTATATTTCTCCATTCCCATCCTCTTAATTTGAAATCTATTCATAACCTTTCTCCTTATCCATTCCAGCATGGAAATTATAGGTTTATCCCTTGCTTCTAGAATGTAGTTATTGAATGACTCACTCAGATTGTTCACCAAATAGTCACACTTGCTTCTGGGGCTGAAATGGGACCTACTCCATTGCTCAGCTGGAATTTCCTTTAACCACTTGTGTGCCTCCTTATCCAAACCCTCAAGTGTCTTCATGTGATGGTTATATTCCCAAACTGTGGTTGAAGAGGCTGCCCTCCACATCAAATCTTTCAATTCCTTACCCCTGAACTTCTTTCTGTAATTTGAGTACAAATGCCTAAGGCAGAATCTATGTTCTGCATTTGGCATTAGCTCTTTGAATGTCTCTATCAAGCCCTTCTGCCTGTCTGAGATAAATGTCCATCCCCTCTCCTCCACAGTGCCAATATCCTCTAATAATATTTTCAAGAACCAAGTCCAAGAATCCTTAGTCTCTGCCTCAACCACAGCTATGGCTATAGGAAACATGTTGTTGTTACCATCCACCCCAATTGCACTAAGTATTTGTCCCCCATATAAACCCTTCAAAAAAGCTCCATCCAACCCAATCACAGGCCTACAACCACTCAGTAAGCCCTTCAACTGTGCATCATATCTGACATACATTCTGCAGAAAGTTGGGAGTAGTTCTGGACTAGGCTTATCTGACTGTATCTTGATCCAACTTGAAGGATTGAATTTCAAAATAGTTTCCACATAGTCATTTAACCTACCATATTGCACAGAGTGGTCTCCCTCAATCATTTCCTTGGCTGTCCTCTTGGCTCTATACAATTTGCCCTTACTCACATCAACTGTCAATTCCCTTCTTACCTGTTTCTGAAATGCATCAACCTTCTTACATGGATCATCCCTCAACTTGTCCAAGTACTTGCTTGCAATGTACTGTGAAGTGACATGATGGTTCTTGTAGGTTCTTAAACAATCATGTTGAGGAGTCATTGTTTTGATTTGATAAGTTCTTTCCCCTTGCATTGCTGAAGCATGAACTCTGAAACCACATCCTTCCTCCTTACAGACCACAGTGACCCTGCTACTTTCATTCTTCACAAATTTGTAGTCGTACCCTTGTTGAATTTGCCATTCCTTTAGTGCCTTCCTAAAGACTACCACATTAGTGAATTTCATTCCCACTTCCAAAGCTGGTTTAATCATGTCCACATCCTCATTAAACTCACGACACTTCTTACTTCTGGATTTCATTCTCTCTTCTTCATCTTCATCTGATCCATACATAGTATGTAACTCATTAGAATTCCCCCCATCTGAGTACCAATCTTCTATTTCTGGTTGCTTTTTATCATCCTTTGCTTGATTTTGTTGTTCCTTTGAAGCAAAAATGTCGTCATCACCAGGCCCTTCCATATTCTCATACATCCAGCTAGGGTTAGAACTAACATCTGAGCCATCGTCTTCATCTTCATCTTCATCCCCTTCATCCTCTTCATCCTCTTCATCTCCTACATAATCAGGGTCATCTTCCTCATCTTCATCATCACTAATTCCTTTATCCACTGGTATATCCACCACCACTTCATGATTGCCCTCATTGGTCTTAGGACTTTCATCATCTAAGTGCACAACATTTGTTTCCACGTGGGGAACATCCACTTCATCAGGGTAAATAATTTGTAGAGGTTCAGGACCTTTTTCACAATACAAACAAATGACTGGAAGACCTTTGTAAACATCCAACATTTCTCTAACCTCTATGTCAGAATTTAGAACCCTAAGTCCCTTTGTTAAACCAACACCAGGAATCAGGTAATAAATACTACTTGTGGTGGGATAACCATATGACATAATTACTCTCTTCAAGTCAAAGTAACAAATCAAATCAGGGTCAATTTCGTCTACCATTTCCACTGTCCCACCCAGATACATAGTGGCCAATGGAGTATGCTTGAAATACCCCCCATGATGCAATTGAAGGGTAACATATGTAGTCATCCTGCATTTACAATTAAAAAATCCAACTTTACAAACATAAGGGACCACATGCAAGCATTAAAAAACAATGTAATTGACAAAAAAAACCATTAAACAACAACATACATGTATTCAAATATGGGACCACAACCATTAAAGAACAAAAAGCTAGTGGAAAGTGACGACAAAAACCCTAAATTCGATAACTGTAGCACAAAAAGGCCAAGAAGCGGTTGGGTATTCAGGTATGGGACCACAACTATTAAAGAACAAAAAACCAATGGAAAGTTAGGACAAAAACCCTAAAATCAATAACTGTAGCAGAAAAAGGGTACAACTTTTAAAAAATCCCCAAATCATGAAAAGTTTCTGGTTTTCAGAGCAATATATGACTCAAAAAGCGTAACAGAAAACCCTATGCGATTTGGGCCTGTCAACATACCACAAACGAACAAAAACCGTTGATGATTTTGGGGCTATCAACGTACCTTACAACAAAACCCTAGATGATTCTGTTCTTTGAAGTAGAAGATTCTGTTCTCGAAGTAGTTGATTCACGATCTGTCGATTTTTCTCTCCACCATTGCACAACCAGAGCTCAGAGCTTTGTAGAGAGAGAGAGAATAATACGCAAATGAAAAAAGGAGAATAAGAAAGTGGAATACGAATGGGTATTTTAGTCTTTTTGTTACTTTGGACGGAAATACTAACAGTTCCAAACCAGTCTTAAGTACAAGGGGTGCGAGTGATTAAAAATGAAGTAGAGGGGGTGTAGTTGAAAAACGACCAAAGTACAGGGGGTGTGTATGAAATTTACCCATATTTATTCCCATGATTGGTTCTCCATTAAATGATGAAATGATTATTCCAAATGAAATTACTATTCACATTAGTAAAGAAATTGTAAATCCATTAAAAATATAAAAAAATTGTCATTCTATTTTTTTGTCACTCCAAAATTATTAGTGTCACTCAAGATTCATTATTGACTCTGAAAATTACTGCTGCCACTCCAAAAATTACTATTTTCACACCAAAAAAAATTACTACTATCACTTCAAAAATTGCTACTGCTACTACAAAAATTACTATTGTCACACCATTCCATTGTGGATGAGAATGGTTACTTCTAAGCATAACCAAACTTGGGAATGAAAAGAATATTCCAATCTCATTTCCTTCAATTCTATTCCGGATTCATGTCATTCCATTGTCAATTCTATTCCATCGAACCAAACATTACCTTTTTTTTTGATGGTAGGGTTCAGGAGGCATCACCCAAGGTGGGAGCTCAGGGGCAAAACAAACGAAACCTAAACAGTAGTAGCAAGGTATTGATAATGTAAAACGCCACCGTCAACACTTTGTGTTCTCTAATCCATTCAATACATAGTGAAAAAACTAGGGGAAATTGACGGCCCATGACGTGTTTTGATAATTAATATCCGCTAAGGATATATTAAGAACATTTGTTAACGCTGAAAATATCCTTAGCGGGTATTAATTATCAAAACACGTTCTTGACTGTCATTTTCCCAAAAACTAGTGTTTCTCATGAATTTAACCGATTAAAGAATCACATATATCTAAGTCATGCTTTCTTCCGCTTTTTTTGCTTGATTTTTATTTGTGTATATAATTGTGTGTGTTTCATGGATAATTTGGGTCCAATTGGAAGGGGAAGTGCTTGCGACCTTAAAGTGATGCAATAAGAATACCCTAAGCGTAGGGCTAGGTCGATTGAAAGCATAATAATACCCGGAAGTCGGGGTCGAATCCACACGGAGTGCATTCATAACTTGTCTCAGAGATTAGCTTGTAGAGAGATTTGGCATTAGGACCGCAACCCAAATTTCGGCGTTTAGACGGCCAACTTGAGAGATTTAGTTAACTGGCTACTTAACCTAACTACGGCTTTTTGACTGGAGATTGAACTAAAGGTTATGTTTAAGGATAATCAACACCCATAACACAAGGATAAGCTCGACTTCTCTCTTTTCAACAAAGGTGTTAAACATGGTTAGGGCTCTTTTAAGTCATTTCGACAAACCCAAAGAGGGACATCGCTCCAAGCATCAAATGTGACAAAAAGCGTAACTCTTGCCTACATTGGATCAAAGAGATTAACACCTCTAAGTTTTGGTACATAAAATCAGTTCTAACCCTTGTTTAAGCTAGAAAACAGGGGTTTTCGAGAGAAGAACGAGCCACACCCCTGGTCACGGGATGTTAATCATGCTATAACCTAGCCTTGTTACACTACTCACACATAATGAAAGGAGAAGTAAAACGAGTTAGGGTTCGGACCAGAGAACACGAAATCATGCTGGAAACAGAAATAAGAACTAGATTAATAAGGATCCCGAAGGAACTTACAACATTAATGAAGGCAATCACCCTCCAAATCCCCCAATCAATGCTCCATTAATGAGAGAGAAAGAGTTGGTGAGAAGAGGCGGTAAAGAGAGAAAGAGCTGATCCCAAAATAACATAACATAACCCTAAAACGTGCAAAGGGGGTATTTATAGCAACCCTTTAAAGTTACAAAAGAAAAAGAAAAAGAAAATAGAAATCTGCAGAAACTGGGAACTCCTACCGGTAGGAGCTGACTACCTACTGGTAGAACGGTTTCGAGCAACAGGAAAATACTGAAAAAGCTGGGTTCCTATCGGTAGGCATTGATCTCATACCGGTAGAACTTGGATGGTGCAAATTTGTGACCTCTCTGGACAAGCGTTGAACCGGTAGGGAAGGCCCTCCTACCGGTAGGACTTGGTTTATACCGGTAGGCACTGATCCCCTACCGGTAGGAATTACTTTTCTGGCAATTTTTATCAGCTTCTTCTGGGCAAATTCAAACTCTCCGGTGCTTCGACACAGCTCCTCCGGACTCCGCTATTGGTCCTCTTAGACCTCTCAGGTCCCCGATTCACGATGGAATAAGTCCGTGGCGTTCAAACCGCCTTATTAACACAAAAACTTGTAAACACCAAAAACGCACCTTTCGCGCAATATCATTCAAAAACATAGAGTTATGCGCGCGATCGTGCCAAAAATGTACGAGATAAGAAATAACCACAATTGTGGGCTTATCACACCCCCTACTTGGACTTTGCTAGTCCTTAGCAAAAGATGAAACTATGAATGCAACTACCACATCTCCCCAACAGAACAAGGTACAAAACATGTGCTTGAACTTCAAAGTAGCAAGACACAAACTAATTTTCTCCAAACAGGTGCATCATTCATCGCACAAACAGGTCATGAACCGCATTCAACAAATTTTCATTCAAGTGAAACACGTGAGGGAGTAGAGCATGTGTGGGCAAATGGGTTTTGCCCGATCTTTCTTTCCTCCAGGAAAGGGATTCCGTTCCCCACCCTTTTGAGAAAGGAGAGATGCTGCCGGTTCGCGGGAGCGCTTTTTAGCTGGACGACAAGCGCTTGCGAAAATACAGAGTCGCCACTTGGGTTTGAAGGTCCGACACCGAAGGAACCATATTTCGAAGCACTTGCCGAGCTGTTTGATTTGAAAAAGTTAAGGAACCAGTCCGTCATAACCATATCTGGGTTCGGGAGCCAGGTTACGAGAGGGGAAGGGTTTTACGGCACCCCTCTCGCCCAATCCGGAGATTGGTCTCTACTAAAGCATTTGCTAAAATATTTGTTTTTGTTTTGCGATTCTGTTTATTTAATCAATTTTTAGCCATTTAGGGCGGGGGAACAGTTAATCGGGAATTTAAAACTGTAACATGTTTGCAAGATGTGATAGATGATAGCATGGATGACACGACATATTAGAAAATAAACAAGATAAAATCTAACACTTAGATTGGATATCAAAACAGTGCATTGGAATGAGTACTTTAACACAAATAATGGCCAGCTTGCATGCATGGATCTGCCAGCATGCAAGTTCACCATCGCGCGTCAAACCCATTCCATCGCGCGGGGGTTGATATTCTCCCAACAGGTTAAGTTTTATCTCCTTCTGGGCTCTGGAAGGACCAGTGCACACCCAGGACAAACCACGCAGTTTATATGTACTGAAGGTAAATCAATATTTACAAATTATCAGGATTGGAATAAAGTGCAACCCTTAAACAGTGAGGGTGTTAAAACAGAAGCTGAGAGCCTAGTTGCCCACGCAAGGGCAAATTCTGGAAGTGCCTATATCATCGCGCGATGAAGCCACATCATCGCGCGACTATTCTGACTGGACTTCCAGGAATTGCTTTGCATGCCTGGGCTCTGAGACATATTCAGAAACTACCCAGGGGCATTCTAACATGAATAGGGAAAGTAAGCTAAACTGAACTACTGATTTTAGCATGCAAAACAGTGAAATGTATCAAATATGATTAGACAGGAAAACAAAAAGTCATATGAATTGAACAGAACAAGAAGCCCATCCCCGCGAGAACCATATCACACGAGCTAGAAGCATCCCGCAATTGAATGGGTTCATCGCGCGCGGGTATCCCATGCACAGTAACTTGTAAATTTGCTGGCTTTGGGGCCAAAAACTGACATTGATTACCAGTCCTGACCCTGTCAGCCCCCCTCAGGGATCAAAACAGTAAAGGCTGAAAATTATACCTTTGCTTGAATGATTTGAAAATGGTTTGAGTGAAGTGGTATGCCTTTGACAAGTAAATAGGTGGTAGGGGTTTTGAGTGAGAGAAGATCAAGGTTGTAGTTCTTGTTCTTCTTTTGGGATTTTTTTGGTAACCCTTTGGAAGAAGAACCATGGGGGTTATTTATAGGAGAAGGGGGGAGCTTATTGGTGGCTAGACAAGGTCATGCAGCCAGCCAACAATGCTGGCAGCACTTACTTGGTAGAGAAGTGGGGTGCCAAGTTGATGGGAGAGTGGGGGTTTAGGTGGTGCGAGGATGGCCGAGCAAACGCCGTTCAGTTGATGGAACGGGGTCACATGGACCTGCAGACGCCTCATCATCACAAAATCCAGCTGGATACGACAGGTGTCGACCATCGCGCGATGGAGTGATACCGTCGCGCGAGAGTTCTAGCTTCCCCGCTATGGTCAATTAGTCAAAGTTTGACTTTGACCACCACCTGGCAAGTGGAACATCGCGCGAGTGTATCAGTAAGTCGCACGAAGGTCAAACCCTTAGTCAAAGTTTTAGGTCTAATGGTTCTGAGGTTAAGGGATGGGTTCCACACACACCAAACTCAAGCCATTTCAATCAATACTGTTCGCGACCTGATTCATCATTGGGGGAACAAGAAACTGAAAAGAAACAAAATGACTGGGGGAATCAAATTGGGGTGTCTACAGTAGTCCCTCTTTGACGGCACGCGGAGCACCATTAGTTGGTACGGGTAACGTCAAAGATTTCTAGACACCCATCCAATCCACCCAAGAGCCAAATTAAATGAAAAGCGCAAGATGGTATGTACAAATACTGTGCACCAGGGGATTGGACGGTTAGATCGTCGCTGATTGAAATATGGACGCTTAGATCGTCGCTGATTTAAAATTGGACGAATGGATCGTCGCTGATTGAAATTGGACGGATGGATCGTCGCTGATTTGAAATTGGACGGATGGGGGTGGACCACTGCTGGGGATATGAGGTACTTTTGATTACAGATATCTTGTAGAGATCCCCAAAATCATTTGCAAGACTCAAGGGAAGCTGGTGGGCCACTATTAAAGTGATACACAAGATTGGGCCGAGCTAGAGATCAAACCTAGTCAAGGGCCCAATTATACCGTCGTGCGAGAGAATCATACCATCGCGCGATGGTTTCTAGCCAGGGCCTGAATCTGAAACTGGCCCAGACCCGGCTCGCGCCTGTTGGCTTCCCTTTTGATCGACGGGGACGTCTTGAAACCGCTCACAGCAGTTTCAAAACTCTCTCAACTCTTCTTTCTCTCAAACTCTCTCAAAAATCCATTGAAACCCTCTTGATTCCTTGCCAAAATCTACAAACCCAAGCTTATACGTTCATCCATGGCAGACCACGGCGACGGAGGCAGTGGAGGAGAAGTTGTTGATCGTCCGGAGGACGAGGGAGGGCCTATGGAAGTCCAAACGGGTGATCAGCCGTTGGTGGAGGTTGCTACAGGCGTCGGCGTAGAGGTGATAGGCGGCGGCGATGGCGAGCACGATCGCATGCAGGCGGTTGGAGATGACGGCGATCATCACGCGACGGAGCCAGATCGTCGTGCGACGGAGGTGGTCGGGGCAGTGCGATCCGAGATCGAACAACTGGACCCAAGCACGGTGGTGAGTGGGTCTGTTGTAGCCGGTGGTACTTCTGAGGTCGGCGGCAGTAGTGGAGATATCCTTGGTGGTGGTGCCGAGCCGAGTGAGACTCCGCCGAGGGATCCGGCGAAAGGCAAGGATGTGGCGACCGAGAGCGAGCATGCCACGGAGGTTCCATTCGCATATAGAGAAGAGGACGTGCTTTTCCGTCCAGCGACGACATCATCGGGCCATAGGCCGATCACAAAGCAGGATGTCGCGGAACTTTGGAGTGATGCGCAGCTTGCACAGCTTTTAGAGGATAACCCCGAGATAGGGGCTGCCGTTTTAGAGGCTCGGGAGGAGCGAGAGCGAGAGATAGCCGCTTCAGAGGCTGCGGCGAGAGCCGAGAGAGAGAGAGAGAGCTGCCGAGGAGGAGGCTTTGAGGGATGCTGAGGCTGAGGAGAGGGTCGGTGCGAGCGTGCATGGTCCTAGAGTGACAGCGGTGTCGGAGGCGGAGAGCTTGACTCGGGCTCCGTTTTCAGCAGAGGAGTACAGGGCACCGGCACCACACTTGTTCGTGCCGTCGGGTTTCACAGCGTATCGGCCACGACAGGCGGAGTATGACCCTGAGCTGGTCTTGAGAGACCCTGACACTCATATTTCACGCAGCTGGTCTGAGGTAACTTCTTGACAGATACTCATTCCCTCATTAGATATGATTCGAATACAATGCATGCGCCCAAATGTTTTAAAAGTTGTAGAGTAATAGCAATCCTTTGAAATAGAACTTGAACAGCGATACCATAGCTCCATGTTTGAACGTCGTGCATGAGACATAATAACTTGAACCAACCATCTGTAGGTAGGCTGCGATACCATAGCTCCATGCTTGAATGTCGTGCATGAGATAACTTGAACCAACCATCTGTAGGTAGGCTGCATTGATTACTTAGAACTTGAAAATGAAAGCTTTGTATGCTAACATGTTTTTTTTTTGTTGTTTGTATCTGATGCAGGAGAGGGCGCGGCCGAGAGTTATCCACGGCTTTGGGGGTGCATGCAGTTCTTTGGCATTGTACCAGGACTTGCCGGAGAGGGTGAGGCAGTTGGTGGACGAAGCGGGCTTTGGAGAGTTCATTCAGACTCTCACGCCGGTGAGAAATGACCACGCCGTTCTGGTTGCACTTGCAGAGAGGTGGAGGGATACTACAAATACCTTCCATCTACCGATTAGGGAAATGACGGTGACGCCCACCGACTTTGCGGCGATCACAGGTTTGAGGGTTGGGGGAGAGCCTATCCCGTTCGACTCAGGCATTGAGCAGGACGAGGCAGCCTTGGAGTGGTTTCTGGGTGAGGTGCCCAAGATCGAGGAGGGGATGGCGAGATATGGGCAATTCACCCGATATCTCAAGAAGAAGGTGACGACTGAGCATGAGGCGGAGCAGATGGCCCGGGCGTACCTGTTGTACCTTTTTGGTGCTACCCTGTATCCAAACAGGCGTAGCAAGGTTCACTTGTCCTACCTGCCAGCGCTGAGGGACTTGAGGACGGCCTCGCGTTTTGACTGGGGTGGAGCAGCACTAGGTGCGGCTTATGGCTTCTTTGGGGACTCGTCGAGGACGGAGGTGAGCACCGCCGGGTATTGGCGAATCTGGGAGGTATGATTCTCAATAGAATAATGCACACTTTATGATTCACACTCGCATTCATTTTGATAGCATAACTTGTTCAATAGTATTCTTGCATGCCTTATTGAGTTTGTTCCATTGACAATTCTGTAGCTCTGGGCTTATGAAGTGTTGAACATGTGTCGTCCGGTGACGAAGAGCCTGGACTTGGGGGTTCTCCCGCGCGCACACATATGGAGCAACAAGAACATGGGAGAGAAGAGAGGCAGAGGCGATCTGAACGGCTTCAGGATATATCTTGACGAGCTACGCCCTTCACAGGTATAACATTACACCTCGTAGAAATAACAAAGTGTATGCCCTTCTTATTGCTTCAATGCTGTCGCTGACCGATACTTGCATTGTTTGCCCTTACAGGTTGAGTGGCATCCTTGGAGGGTGGCGGAGCCTGAGCCTGAGTACTTGGCTCGTAGCAGGGTTGTCACGGCGAGCAGAGTGGTGTTGGAGTCGGCCTTTGGTTGGCAGTGGTACTTGGGTGACCGAGTGACACGCCAGTCACTTGGCTATGCAGGGTTTCAGGTGCCTGGACCGCTTCCCCCACGGGCCTCACACATGGGAGAGTACACCTTGGCTGAGTTAGAGGCCTTCACACGGCCTGATACTTGCGTTCTGACATGGACTATGTAGCCTATCAGAGGGAACGCTTGGCGGGGCCACTGGGAGTACGAGAGTTCAGGGAGGTTCGGAGCCAGGCCCGTGGGGCTGCTGAGGCGAGGAGGGCCGTTTCAGGGAGGCCAGGCAGCGGTGAGAGTCGCTCGAGGCGAGGTCCGAGTGGACCAGTGAGAGGCGAGCCGCCAGAGCTGACATGGCAGATAGCCGTGGTAGACTCCCAGGGCAATCCAGCTGAGTTGCACCTTACCCCGGCCAGAGTTGAGCCAGCGCCCGTTACTGTACCGGTAAGACATCGTTGCCTTCATTACTGTATTCTGATAAAGTTTGAATTGCCATTCAGTTGTCCATATTTGAATCCTCTTTGCAGGTACCCAATGAATGGGTGAACGAGGCTGTCTGGCGCATGCTTGCGTTGGAGAACGTGATCAGGAGAGCGGCGAGTGGCTTACTGTTGGATTTGCGCTACCCTTAGCCAGCAGCTCGGAGATCTCAGGTATATCCTTTAGAAAATGATAGATTCCTGCTTTCGATACATGTCTGCATTTGATACATTCCTGCATTCGATACATTCCTGCATTCGATACATTCCTTCGCTTTGATTGCTTTTTGATTTTTACTTGATCATACCTGTTTTGAGAACATGAAATATGCAAACATATGCTAATGTATACAATGCTTACAATGCAGGCACAGGGACAAGCGGCTCCTAGGAGAAAGAGCGTGAGGGATCCCCCACAAAAGAAATTAGCTACCAGGATTCCTGCTCCTGCACCTAGCACCAGGCCACAGGCACGGAGCCCACAGCCACCTCTTGGCAGCGAGGAGGCGGCCCGAGAGGCTGTGGCGATAGCCGAAGAGAGGTACCAGCTGAAGATGCGCCAGAGACCATCACAAGACGAGCCGGTCCGCAAGAAGCGGTTGATCCTGCCAGAGGTCTCCGAGGAGGAGGACGAAGAAGAGGAAGAAGAAGGCGAGGAAGAGGAAGCGTCAGACAGCAGCGGATCTGACGACTCAGCGGACGATCCAGGCTATAGAGTGGATCCCACAGAGAGAGATGACAAGGATGACGACGGAGAGGGCAACTGGTTTAGGGATGACTGAGGGCCGTCGAGGAGCCTTATCCCACTTTTGCATTTGATTTTTGCTTTTAGGCCTGCACGCCCGCATAGATAGATGGAAGGCCAGAGCGCCTTAGCTGATATTTTGACAGATGTTTTGAGGCCTGCGTGCCGTTTTGACTTGATGGGCGAGTGTGCCCGAATCTTGACATAATACTTTGAGTGGCCGAAGTGCCGTACATGCAGTAGCTTTCTTTATTTGGATGTGGATAGATCACAGTTTTTTTTAGCCATAAAATTTGCATTTTCAGCATATTTCACGTTTGCAATGGGTTAAAGTAGACAAATATTTACCACTAATACCGTACTTGCATTGATAATGTACTAAGACTGTTCACAGACACAGGGACGCGTACAAAAGGGACTTAGTGATGTGAAATTTTAATGTACTCGCAAGCGCACGAATCGTACCGAAGTATAGTAATGCAAGAGCGAGGTCGAACCCACAGAGACTTGTGATTTTTCTAGGAAAAATAAGTAACTTAAACCGATTAAACCCTAATCTAGTTGACAAAAGTTGTGATTAATTTTTAAACTAAAACTGAAAAGTAAAAACAATGAACTAAATTATCAAAGACGAGAAAATTAAAGCTTCTTTTTAAATCAAAGATGGAAATACTAAGGTTTCGGAATCCACACCCATTAACTCGTATCATTATATATTCATGATCATTAACTTTACCCAAAATTTCTTCATGATAATCTGAAAGCTAATTCTGTTACCATGGAAAATGTCATCGTGAAAGTTCATTAAAAAGTCTAATGTTTGTTCCTATCCGCTCGCAAGTATAAAACCAAATCATTAATTGTATCTGCTTTCAACAAATCACAATAAATATCCAGTTCTATAGTTAACGATGAAAAACCAGCATTCAATGTTAAAGACAATTCCAAATCATGAGAAAAACATGATTGAACTCATATCCAGAATCTATCCCTAACAATTGATTTGGAGTTAGAACAATTTAATCATAATTGAAACCACATCCTCGGGTAAAAACAAATCTTATGGATATATAAATAATAGTCGTTAATGGGGTTTCATCCTCAACCTTAGTTAAAGAGTTTAGCCGCTCATGGAGTACGGAAACATGATTATATAATAATAGAACTCCATAATAAGCTTACAAAAGATAAGAATATTTTCTCGTACAAAGCTTTAATTTCTTCTTGCTCTCTTTGCCGTGAGAAGCCTCTGATCCGTGGTGATGCTGCTGCGTGGAAAAAGTCCTCCAGTGTGCGTCCAAAAGTGATATCTCCTATTGATCCTTAAATAATGAGAGCAAGAGAACTCTTTTGGAAATAGAATCCTCCTTTCCTTCCTCAACTCTTAATTTGCCTTCTTTTAGGATTCTATAATACAATCCGCATGTCTGCTAAAGGAAAGTCATAGGTTGGGTTCAACTCCTTCCAAAATCAGGTTCATTAGTCACCAATTTGCCCAAAACTTAGGCCACGTGCATTCATATAAAAGTTAAGAAAATTTAATTCAATTTTGATCATGCAGAATTCTCTAGGCTTTATATCTTCAGATTGCGCTTGACTCTTTTAACCACAGGCTCATCTTTGACACCAAATAAACTTTGACTTCATCCTTTTTAGATTTGACGGCCAAAACGTAGTTACCTTCATTTTTTTCCTGCAAAAACAATAATCCAATATAAGTGATGAAAGTTATAATAATCATAGGTAATTATGCGCATTTTGGGACTAACAATATGTGATATGGGACTTCCATATGTCAATAATGTGAGCTCATCAAATACCCCCAAACCTACATTTTGCTAGTCCTCGAGCAAAAGAAACAAAATAAACAAAAATTACTAACTAATCCTTTTTCGGAAGAGTCCGATTGCATTTAGCATATACAACAAGCCTTTAAACCCCTAGGTTGCCATAGTGGACGAGTTATAGTCTCGTGAGGGTTTGCAGTGAATATACCCACAAAATTCTTAAGAAGATGACCCTCGATTAGAATTCCAAAACATAGTCTACGGTCTCTCAAAGTAACTAGCGTGAGAGTTACACAAGTTAGAGGCAAGATATTTCATCCATTAACAAAGTTAAACAAGTGAACATTCTAATCCGAATTTGCACAAAGATTGTTCCTCCCACATATATCTAGATAGAAAGAAATCACAAGGCATGCGTGTAAAGTGAAAAGTCCCACAAAGGTATTCATTAACCTCGAAAACAATACACGCACCTTCAATGCCTCAATACTCATCAAAATGCTTATATCAAATTATAGTCCCTCCCTTTATTCATATTTTTTTTCTCTTTTTTTTTTTGCTATATATATTTTTTTCTTGTGGTCGTGCAATGCCTTGGTTCCTTAAGCTTTCTAATTGACCCTTGTAGCGAGCTTTAGGCCAATGACACCCAAACCAAATGGCTTTAGGGCACTAGATGTAGAGGACACCCCAACGGACTTAATCACTCGAGTCAAAAAGGCTACAAACCCAAGCTAACCACACATGACAATCGCGGAACTCTCCACCGTTTGACGCGAACACTCACTGCTTACTGAGGCAAGAGGCCCGGTTACTAAGTGAAAAGCCTGAAAAAGCATTAATTTTATTCTTTTTTTTTTCTTTGGTTCTTCTTTACTCTTTTTTTTTTCTTTTCTTTTTTCTTTGGGGAGAGGACATTAAGCTTTCTAATAAGACATCTGACTCATACTGAGGCATCAAGAATATATGTACGGCACTCGAGGTCAAATCCAACTCTAAGTGTGACAGTGCTCGTGCAAAGGCATGCATACGAGTGATTAATCGCTATCCAAACATAGGTGATACGAACCAAATAAGTGCCTCTCTTCAATACATGTTCACAAGTTTAACTAAACCAATGAATTCGTATCAAGACTCCAAGTTGGGCAACAATCAAACTAGCACTAATTGAAAGCCAATAACCACGACGGAAATCATAATCAAGTATCCAAAATCTTTGTTTTTTTTTTTTTTTTTGAAAAATTTTCAAAATTTCAATTTTTACATTTTTTTTTTTTGAAATTTTTTTAGAAGATAACAAAAATGATATACTATAGTGACTATGCACAGAACGAACATATAAATAATAGGTGAACCCTCCCCCAAACCTAAATATGACAGTGTCCTCAATGTCATGAATACAAATACTTAAAAAGAAATGGATTAGGATACACCTGGTAAGCGCGATGAGATGGAACTGTGCGACACCTGCAAAACAAATTATGGAAACACAAGAAAAGAAAAATTGCACTAAACAAAAGTAAAGAAAGTAAGCGATAATAGTTTTTTTTTTTTTTTGAATTTTGAGCGTCCCTCAAATCTAATCTCTATATAGAGTTCAATAGACCAAGAGTTGCCCACCATGGTCATATAGCAAGAGACGGAATAGTTGAGGGTTATTCCAATGAAAACTATACACAAAGTGAAATATTACCGCCAAATCACTTTCTCTTATTCGCTTTTTATAATTAACAATACATGGATTTGCCCAACAAAATTTTTGTGACCCGATTAACAATTGCTTACTTAGTTGTGAAACCAATTGAGTCGAAAGTGTAAGGTTACTCACATGATAGAAAGATTCAGCATACCAAGGAAATGTTTGCTTGCAGAAAAGTGCCTCCAACAAAATTCTATGACTAGAAAGTATGGGTTTTGCTATGACAAAATCACACTCAAATTCTTTACTGCATTGGTCATTCTCGTCAACTACCTTTTCCTCTTCAATTTGATCATTATTTGGGGTAACGACAATTGACATAATTTCTATTGGTCCCACAATTTCAACACTAGGATCGGGGGGCAAAGGTTTTAATTCAAAGTTGGACTTTTGTTCATGCCACAAACTTGGGATAATCTCTTTAGATTGTGACTCGACAAAGCCCAAGTTTCGCCTACTAATATCTACGAAAGACTCTAAAAAAATATTGACAGATTCAATCGTAGAGTCTTCATCAATGTCATTAAAATGAGATAGACAAGCTTCAAAAGGATCCTTATAGCTTGATTGAGTAAGGTGTTCTTTAATTTGACTATCTATCATGTAAACTGCACTCACCTCATCCTCACATGGTGACTGTTTGTCAATATCAAAAATATTAAGGTCGACAGTCATGTTACCAAATGTCATTTTCATCACACCATTCCTATAGTTAATTTGAGCATTAGAGGTGGCCAAGAAAGGACGGCCTAATATGACTGGAATGTGCCCCTTTGAGTTTTGGACAGATTGAGTGTCTAAGACTATTAAGTCTACGGGAAAATAAAATTTGTCAACTTTTATTAGAATATCCTCAATAACACCTTTAGGAATTTTAACGGATCCATCAGCCAATTGAAGCCTTACTGAAGTGGGTTTTAACTCCCCGAAACCTAATTGTAGGTAAACTGAATATGGTAGTAAATTGACACTGGCTCCCAAATCTAACAAAGCTCGCTCAATGTGATGATTACCTATTGTGCATGAAATTGTAGGACACCCTGGATCTTTATACTTGACAGGTACTTTGTGTTGGATAATGGAGCTAACTTGTTCGGTCAACACTACTTCCTTAAGGGTGCTGGCCTTCCTTTTTATGGAGACTAGGTCTTTTAAAAATTTGGCATATGAAGGCACCTGTCGAATAGCATCTAGGAATGGAACATTGATTCTAACTTGCTTAAATACCTCTAGAATATCTCCATGGTCTACACCTTTCTTAGGGGCTACTAATCGTTCAGGATATGGAGCTTTAGGAATGAAACTCCTAAGTTGGGGTTCTTTTGGAGGTTGAGGAGGACTAGATTCCTGATCTTTGATAGGACTACTCTGCCTTTCTTTTGTCTCAAACTCCTCTAAACTCTTCTCTATTGGCAAACTGACTTGGTTGTCAACTTGTTTTCCTGACCTGAGGGTTACAATGGATTGAACTTGCTCATGCTTATAGGTAGAGTTAGAGGGGTTGCTAAGAGCAAATTGTCCTTTTGGGTTAGCTATCGGCTGACTAGGGAATTTTCCAATTTCTCTCTCTGCCACTTGACTAGCCAATTGACCCATTTGATTTTCCAATTTAGCGATGGCTTGAGTATTCAAGTGAGTAGTACTTTTCATTTCAGCCATGAACGCTTTAAGAGTGTCCTCTAAGGATGACTGCTGTTGTGGTGCAACTGATTGGAAGTTCGGTTGAGACACGGGAGTTGAAGCATAAAAAGGTTGAGATTGAGCAGGATATGAATGTGTAGGAGGACGAAAACCTGGGGGAGATTGATTTTGTGAATGGAAAGGTTGCCCACCTATATTTGTAGAAGGTTGGTTCTGACGCCATGAAAAGTTTGGATGATTTCGCCAATTTTGGTTGTATGTTTCCGAAAAAGGACTAGCAAATGATTTTCCATAATTATTAAGTGCGTTCGCTTGTTCAACATAGCTGTCAGAATATCCAATAATGGAAGGACATGTTTGTGTTGTGTGCATGTGATTACCGCAAAGAGAACACACTTCACTTTGAACTTGATTGGCTGCCTCCATAGTTTTACTTAAAACTAATGCCTCAACCTTTCGAGTAAGATTATCTAACTTTACTCTCATAACTGAATCTTCTTTTACCTCATATAATCCCCCTCTCTTAGGTTTGGAAGTTGGTTTGTCTCGATGAGAAGTAAAATCCCATTGTTGAGATCTCTCAGACAAATTTTCAAGAAACTCATAAGCTGCCTCACCCCTAAGATTTAAAAAATCACCACCATTCATTGATTCAATCATATTGCGATTAGACTGAGTTAAACCATTATAGAAAAATTGAACAAGTCTCCATGTTTCAAAACCATGAGGGGGGCACTTTAAAATAAGATCTTTAAATCTCTCCCAACTCTCATAAAACTTTTCATGTTCTTCTTGACAGAAATCAGTAATCTCTCTCCTTAGAGTAGTTGTTCTAGACATCGAAAAGAATTTTGAAAGAAATTTTTTAACGAGGATGTCCCATGAAGTGATTGAACCAGGGGGTAGAGAATTCAACCATGCCTTTGCTTTATCTTTCAGTGAGAAAGGAAACAGACGCAACTTAACAGACTCCTCAGAAAAATTTTGAAACCTAAAGGTAGCACAAATTTCAAGAAAGTCTTTGACATGCATGTATGGATCCTCTCGTTCAATCCCATGAAATTGAGGAAGAAGTTGTATTACGTGATGTTTCAACTCAAAATGTGTCGCATTTGTTGTGGGTAACACAATACAAGAAGGAGGATTTGTGGTTACGGGTGAGAACAATTCCCTTAAAGGTTTTGTAGCTTCTGCAAGTTCTGCCATTTTTATTTGAGTTTGTTCCACTCTTTGAATTTTTAAGCTGCGTCTAAAAGTTCTCTCAATTTCCGGATCAAGAGGTATTAATTCTATGTTTTTCAAACGGCAACCGAACATAAACTTACGAATGCAAGCAAATAAGAGAACAGCGAAAGATAAAAATGCAACAGATGCGTCTGAAACTAACTAATATATTTTTTTTTTCAGAAAAATAGTTCAAGGCTTAGGAAGACAAAATGCTCTTTACTACTGATCAAAATGAAAACCTCAGGCAGCTTACTTGTCAAGAGCACTTAACCCGTGGCAAGGTAAATTACCAGTAAGCTAACTGTAAGCAAAATGATAATTTTGTTCTTTCCTTTCAAAAACTGACTCACGAACACGTTAATTAATAAATAAATAAATAGTGACAGTAAATTAAGTTCTAGATATTGACTAACCTTTAATGCGTTGCTTCTAACTCCCACCACCGTGGTGCCCCGTGGTAACAGTGGTTCCAAAAGTTAACCCAATCAAAAACCTGAAGAGCTTAATTGATCTTACTGCCACTGTATTGCCAAGACACTAACTAACCGTAGGAAAAGTGAACAAATTAAACAAAGAGAAAAAAGAAAGCAAAATATATCCTACAATATGCAAATGAATGACAAATTAAAAAAAAATAAAAAAAAAAAACTTGGTGGAGACAGTAGGAAAAAAAAATGACGAACAAAACAAAACAAAACAACTTGCTGAGAAGTAGAATGCCAATTTTTTTTTAATTTTTACTTTTAAGATCCTAACTACAACTAGTAGAAGAGTGAAATCAATTCAAATCACTAGATTTCCTAAAAAAAAAAAATTAAGTCCCCGGCAACGGCGCCAAAAACTTGATGTGAAATTTTAATGTACTCGCAAGCGCACGAATCGTACCGAAGTATAGTAATGCAAGAGCGAGGTCGAACCCACAGAGACTTGTGATTTTTCTAGGAAAAATAAGTAACTTAAACCGATTAAACCCTAATCTAGTTGACAAAAGTTGTGATTAATTTTTAAACTAAAAGTGAAAAGTAAAAACAATGAACTAAATTATCAAAGACGAGAAAATTAAAGCTTCTTTTTAAATCAAAGATGGAAATACTAAGGTTTCGGAATCCACACCCATTAACTCGTATCATTATATATTCATGATCATTAACTTTACCCAAAATTTCTTCATGATAATCTGAAAGCTAATTCTGTTACCATGGAAAATGTCATCGTGAAAGTTCATTAAAAAGTCTAATGTTTGTTCCTATCCGCTCGCAAGTATAAAACCAAATCATTAATTGTGTCTGCTTTCAACAAATCACAATAAATATCCAGTTCTATAGTTAACGATGAAAAACCAGCATTCAATGTTAAAGACAATTCCAAATCATGAGAAAAACATGATTGAACTCATATCCAGAATCTATCCCAAACAATTGATTTGGAGTTAGAACAATTTAATCATAATTGAAACCACATCCTCGGGTAAAAACAAATCTTATGGATATATAAATAATAGTCGTTAATGGGGTTTCATCCTCAACCTTAGTTAAAGAGTTTAGCCGCTCATGGAGTACGGAAACATGATTATATAATAATAGAACTCCATAATAAGCTTACAAAAGATAAGAATATTTTCTCGTACAAAGCTTTAATTTCTTCTTGCTCTCTTTGCCGTGAGAAGCCTCTGATCCGTGGTGATGCTGCTGCGTGGAAAAAGTCCTCCAGTGTGCGTCCAAAAGTGATATCTCCTATTGATCCTCAAATAATGAGAGCAAGAGAACTCTTTTGGAAATAGAATCCTCCTTTCCTTCCTCAACTCTTAATTTGCCTTCTTTTAGGATTCTATAATACAATCCGCATGTCTGCTAAAGGAAAGTCATAGGTTGGGTTCAACTCCTTCCAAAATCAGGTTCATTAGTCACCAATTTGCCCAAAACTTAGGCCACGTGCATTCATATAAAAGTTAAGAAAATTTAATTCAATTTTGATCATGTAGAATTCTCTAGGCTTTATATCTTCAGATTGCGCTTGACTCTTTTAACCACAGGCTCATCTTTGACACCAAATAAACTTTGACTTCATCCTTTTTAGATTTGACGGCCAAAACGTAGTTACCTTCATTTTTTTCCTGCAAAAACAATAATCCAATATAAGTGATGAAAGTTATAATAATCATAGGTAATTATGCGCATTTTGGGACTAACAATATGTGATATGGGACTTCCATATGTCAATAATGTGAGCTCATCACTTAGCTCGAAAGAAGATGAGAAAATATCTTAGGACACAACTAGGATACGGACAATATGATGGAATTTTGGACATTTGCAAGCCAAAACTGAAAATATCTCAATCGGGGTGAAACTGACACTATGGTAAGGTCACACATGTGCAAAATGACCCATGAGAGTAGATGGACTTCGAAAAATACATTCTAATACGCAAACTAGACCCCAAAACACTATAAAGGACACAAAGAGGACACGAGGTGACAAAATAAGACTCTATTATGTCCCGGACTAAAACCGACACCTCCGTACAGTCACATCAGGTCACCGTGACTTGTACGGCATGAGAGAACGGGGGGAAACCCCTTGAAACAAGTTTCGACTCCCTAGAACGGTCTTTTGAACTTGAAACGAGCCACCAAGGGTCCGAAATCTTCGTTAAACGCAATTTTTCGAATCCGGTGCTTAGATACAGTCATATAGGCTTGTAATGACTTGCTGGAACCATAAAAGTTGCAAGGTAACCTTCGGAATCCAAAATGACCAAGACTGGGCAGTAGCTGCTGTAATCTGTCAAATTGTAGGTTGAACCATCGCGCGATGAAATGAGTCAATCGTGCAATGGAGGGGTTCTGAACAGTCGCGCGATGGAGTGACATCATCGCGCGATGGTCGAGGCACGCCAGGTTACCTTTATTTGACCATCTCAGAATTCCAAGGTGGTCAGGCCTTGTCATCACTTTTTCTCAGAGGTTTTATGGGACGGTGCAGAGATGCTTTGGTCTCAGAAGAAAGGACAGCTTGTGGCAGAGATATTTGCTCTGCGAAAGAGAGGTGCTTCACGTATTCTGGCTATAAAGAGGCCAGTGCTTCATTCAGTAGAGGCATTCCCCTAATATTTTGACATTCCCACAAAAATCAAGATGGCGAATAACCTTCCAGTGTTGATTAGCCCATGGCTTACTGCTTTCGTTGCTGGAGATTGGCTCTCATTCCGATCTCACGGGCTGGCCACATTTCATTTTCTTCGTGATGTGAGGGTTCGCCCTGAACTTCTGATGGAGGCCCTACAATTCTGGGATCCGGAGGTTCACGTGTTCAGATTTGGGGTCAACGAATTGTGCCCGACTGTGGGGGAATTCCAAGCGTATCTCCAAGGTGTTGCTTCAAGCGTGATTATCGTGCCACCTTACCGGAAGAATATACCAAAGCTCCTGCTATCCAGTCTTGACATCACTAGGGGAGCAGCCGAAAGTCTGCTAGTTGGAGGGCAAATCAACATTATGCGCCTAATGGAATGGTACGGGCCAGAAGGGGATATAGAGGACATGGCTTTGCAGGCTAGGCGTCGTTTTGCCCTAACAATCAGCGTGCTGGCCGTTTATTTACTGGTATCTCCGAATGGGCAGGTGAACCCTATGCTGGTGAGCGTTGCTGCTCAAATGGGTGCCCGAAAGAATGTGGTGCCGCTTGTCCTGGCTGAAACACTCATGGGTTTGGATTTAGTTTCCACGAACCAAACAAACGTCTTTGGTGGTAGCCCACTTCTGTTGCAGGTAAGTTCTCACTCAGCTCACCTTTTTCAGTTTTTCGCACATTCTGTTTTTACCTCGTCTCTCGGCTAAGGCTATATCGGAGTTTCTCACTTGTTTTTCCGCTCATGCTTTATATGGTTTCTGACTTGTTTTTCCGCTCTTGTAGCTTTGGTTGTCTGACAAGTTGGGATTGCTCACTGCGCCAGAAGCAAATTGGCCCCATCTGCCCGGCCGAATGCATCAGCGAGGCATGATTTACCCGGAGATGACTGTGCATCAATGGTACACATTCATGAGAGAGATGCTACCGAATGAGATCATTTGGAGGCATGAGGCCCTGAACATCCCGGATATGGCCTTGAATTCTGCAGGTTTTGAGAGGATGGTGATAGCTGGGCTGACTGCTTTCACGTTCTATATTCCTGGCCGTGTTCTTCATCAGTTGGGAATAAGCCAAGGGTTTTACCGAGCTGGGGTTGAGGACTTCCAAGTCCCTGCCTTTACTTTCTAGAATCTGAGAGGATACGAGCACAATTGGGGCTTGAGACAACTCGGAGGAGCTGATCCAGATTTCAGCACAGAGCTTATGCCCCGATATCGAGCATGGCTGAAAAGAGAGATTGCAAGCAGGCAAAACAACGATTGACTCTTCGACGGACTCGAATGATCTAGAATAAACTGTGAGCCTGTTAAGGCCTCGAGCACTTTATTCTGTTTTTTATGCTTATGCTTAACTGTTCGCTTAAGACTGCTCAGCATGTGTAATAGAAGTTATAATTAAAATAAAAGTGAAAGTTTGGAGAGTTTTCCCCGTTTGTTTCAAGTGTTGAACCACAGCATTTCTTGAATATCGATCCGAATTCTGGTAATAGGGAACCGTGGATCAAATTGATAGATTGTGACCGAATCTCACGGAGAGATTGCCTACGTATCCCTTTCAAGGAATCAGGTCAAAATGTAGTTCAGGCAAAGGTTCGCTCGGGTATTTTAGCTCTCCTTTTACGCTCTAACTTTTGCCTAGAACCGCCCGTTCGGGTTTTCGGTCTAGCGAGCTGTTGATTGATGCCTATTTATTTTTGCCTAAACCGCCTCCTCAGGTTTTCGGTCTAGCAGGCCTGCTCTAATTTTTGCCTGGAACTGCCCACCGTTGTGGTTTTCAGTCCAACGAGCTTCTCTCAGGGATAGTAACGCTTGAGTTGATCCAGGTTAACCAGAGTGTTGAACTCGTTGCCATCGAGATCAATGAGCTGAGCTGCTCCCCCAGAAAGGATGGTCTTAATGATGTAAGGTTCGGAACGCTTAGGTCGGAACTTGCTGCGGGGATCGAAACTGGCGCTCGAATCTCCTTTGTGACCATGTCTCCTTCAACTAAGTCTCTAGATTTCACTTTCTTGTTAAATGCCCGGGCAATTCTCCGTTGATACCCCTGAACATGATACAAAGCCCGGAGCCTGCGCTCATCAAAAAGCATGAGTTTGGCGAATCTCCCACTGAGCCATTCAGATTCCGAAAGTTCTGATTCTACTGCGACCCTCAGAGATGGTACCTCAAGTTCTATGGGGAGAACTGCTTCCATCCCGTAGACCAAGGAATAAGGGGTTGCCCCTGTTGACGTTCAGATCGACGTTCGATACCCCCAAAGAGCTAGAGGCAGCTGCTCGTGCCAGTCCCTGGCGGACTCCGCAGACTTTTTGATGATGGTCTCGATATTCTTATTTGCCGCTTCGACTGCTCCATTCGTCTGAGGGCGATAGACAGTCGAGTGATGGACCTGGATCTTGAATTCTTCAAAGAGCTCCAGAACCCTACCTTTGAAATGACTCCCATTGTCTGAGACAAATGCCTGCGGAACGCCATACCGATAGATGATATTCTTCTTGATGAAATGAGCAACTTGGACCGCAGTTAGGGTTTTGTATGATTCAGTTTCGACCCACTTAGTGAAGTAATCGATCGCTACTAGGATGAACCTGTGACCGTTCGAAGCAGAAGGTCTGATCATGCCGATGACATCAATGCCCCATACAGAGAAAGGCCAAGGCGAAGCCATGCCAAATAGGTTAGAGGGTGGAACATGCATCAGATTAGCATGGATTTGGCACTTGTGACATCACCGCACATAATCCACACACTGAGATTCCATTGTAGACCAGAAGTAGCCCTGACGCAAAATCTTCCTAGCGAGCATGACGCCGCTCATGTGGGGACCGCAAATCCCTTCGTGGATTTCTTCCATAATTCTGACGGCTTCAGCGCCGTTGACGCAAAGTTTGTGCATCCCACAATGAGATCTCCTATACAACCTTCCCCACAGATGATGTAATGAGCAACAATCCTTCGTAACGCAGTTTGGTCCTTCTGAGAAGCTTCAGACGGGTACAAACCACTCTCAATGAAGTTCCATATGTCATGGTATTAGGGTAGGCCATCATCCACATCGTCGATGGCGTTGACACATTGATAGGCGGGATGGTCCCATTGCTCGATTAAGATAGGACAAAGTTTGACACCTAACGGCAGTTCGACCATGGAGGCCAGGGTTGCAAGTGCATCAGCGAAATAGTTCTTCAGTCGAGGGACATGAGTGAAAGTCACCTTATTGAAACGAGGGATTAATCCCTCCAAGTCCTGATGGTAAGGTTTCAGCTTTTCTTCGCGTACTTTCCAGTCTCCATTGGCTTGAGACACGACAAGATTCGAATCCCCGATGACTTCAAGCTTCTCAACGCCGAGTGTGAGCGCAGCTTCCATTCCCACAATGCAGGCCTCATATTCAGGTTGGTTATTGGTGACATCGAAATTAAGCTTGAATGCAAGCGGAATATGAGAACCGTCAGGAGTGACTAGCAAAACCCCGATTCCGAACCCTTTCTGATTGGCTGCCCCATCGAAGTAAAGAGTCCAAACATCCTCAACGACTGTCAGCACTTCCTCGTCCGGGAACACAAAATCTGAATCATCGGGTCCGTCCACAGGGTGGTCAGCTAAAAATTCCGCAATAGCACGTCCCTTTACTGATTTTCTCGTGACATACTCGAGATCGAACTCTGCTAAGAGAAGCAACCAACGTGCTAACTTACCAGTGAGCGCAGGTTTCTCAAATAGATACTTGAGAGGATCCATTCTAGAAATCAACTTCACTGGGTAAGCCAGCAAGTAGTGTCTTAACTTCTTAGATGCCCAGACAAGGGCTCAACACGTCTTTTCTAAGGCGGTATAGCGTTCTTCGGCTCCAACCATTTTCTTGCTAAGGTAGTAAATAGCTTTCTCAACGCCCTTATTCCCTTCTTAAGCTAGCAAACATCCCATGGACGTAGAATTCAAGGATAAGTAGAGGATGAGAGGTTTTCCAGGTACAGGCGGCATGAGAACAGGCGGGTTCTGCAGATAGTCCTGGATTGAAATGAAAGCTGCTTGGCACTTTTCTAACCATACGAACGGGGTGTCCTTTTTGAGTAGATGAAACATCGGCTCGCAAGTTAAGGTCAACTTGGCGATGAATCTACTGGATGAACTGAACCTTCCCCAAAAAGCTCCGCACCCCTTTTTCAGACTCAGGCGGCTTCATTTCGCGTATTGCTTTGATTTTTGACGGATCGACCTCAATCCCATGGGGAGTGATCATGAAACCTAGCATTTTGCCTGCCGTGACTCCGAAGGTACACTTCTGTGGATTAAGATGCATCTGGAACTTGCGGAGCCTTTCGAAGAGTTTCCTTAGCACATAGACATGCCCTTCCCTAGTTTTTGACTTGGCAATCATATCATCAACGTAGACCTCAACCTCTTTGTGCATCATGTCATGCAAAATAGTCGTGGCAGCTCTTTGATAAGTAGGACCGGCATTCTTCAAACCAAATGGCATAACCAAATAGCAGTAAGTCCCCCACTCAGTGATGAAAGTCGTTTTCTCGCGGTCATCGGGTGCCATGAGAATCTGATTGTAGCCTGAGAAGCCGTCCATGAACGAAAGCAAAGCATGCCCCGCAGTATTATCCACGAGCACATCGATGTGTGGCAAGGGAAAATCGTCTTTGGGGCTTGCTTTGTTCAAGTCCTGGAAGTCAACACAGACACGAATCTGGCCATTTTTCTTAGGAATAGGGACGATGTTGGCCACCCAAGTGGGATATTGAGAGACTGCGAGGAAACCAGCGTCAATCTGCTTGGTGACTTCCTCCTTGATTTTCTGCACCCAGTCCGGTCGCATCCGTCTGAGCTTCTGTTTTACCGGCTTAGCATCGGGCAACAGAGGGATTCGATGCTCCACTATCTCAGGATCGATATCGGGCATGTCTTGATGAGACCATGCAAAAACATCGCTGAATTCAGTGAGGAGCTCTTTGAAATTACGATGCTCCTCCGGATCTAACGTGGAGCCCACTTGAACCATCCGAGGATCACTCTCATCTTTCAAGTTTATTAAGATTACCTCTTCTTTCAATGGCTGAGCATGCCTTTCATCTTCCCTTTTGATGAAGGCACGGATTTCCTAGGGGATATCCCCATCGAAATCTATCCCTTCATCGTCGGAGTCGACACAGTTTATATAAAGATCATTCAGGTAGTCAGAAGAGGAGTCTTTCATTTCATAAGACCCTGCAGGATCGCCAAGTACAAGGGAGTCGAACTCAAAGTAAAAGCTGTGACGTGGAGGGCCGAGAGGCACAAACTCCGACTCAGAGCTAGACTTAGACTCAAAAGACTCGACAGACTCAGTGTCAGACTCAGATATATCATCAATGCAAGTAAGGCGTGGCTTAAAAATGCAATTTTTTAGGCTACCCTTAGCTTCCACGATAAGAGAAGTGGGGTCCTCGAGGGCGTCGGGCCCGAGCATGAACACTTCGGCCTCTTTAGCTTCCTTGGCCAGACCCACTTGAGAGAACTCACAGAACAGCTGCTCCAAGCTCTCCTGATCAAGAGATCCCAGCCAGTCAGTCTTCGGCTTGGGTTGGCTAAGCTTCCTCTTGAATTCTGCATTAGCTGGCTCTTCGTCACTAGAGGACCAAGTATCATCCGCAAAAATCTCAAAACCAGGCAGCAGTTCCCCAGTGACCGAGTCGATAAAGGGCTCAGCTTGCCCACGATAGATATCATTCCCCTTTTCACGGACGAAGTAGCTGTCGGGATCACCATAGAGAGATCGAAGCTTTCCCGTGCATTTCCTTCTTTTGGCATCGTCGGCAGAGGAAAAGTATCCCAAACCAAAGCGGCCTTCACAGGAAGGAAACGCAGGGAATTCTGGAATCCCTTGTTGGTGAATTCCTAAGCCAAGACCAGGTAGATAGGACATCCTTCTCATAATATCCAGAGCAACAGAGCTTATGACGAAGTCCCCGTCTACGTTGATGGCCATAACCGAGCCAGAAGTATCAAAAGAGAAACCTGTGAGATCGACGTCCTCGTTGTCGTGCGCGATACCCAAAATAGGTGTGCCGTCCTCCTTAAGTGGGCAAATGCCTGAATCCCCGCAGATAATTAAAGCCCCAGTGGGAAGTCCCAGCATGACTTTCTGATGAAGAGTAGATGGGACGGCCATGATGTCAGATCTGTGAAGCCACGGTCTTCCTAGCAAGAGATTGAAGGAGGCTGGAATGTCAACCACATGGAACTCGACATCCATTTTGAATCCCTCCACATCGAGAGTGAGCACGAGCGTGCCTTCGACCAGACGACGTGTGCTGTCATATGCCTTAACAGCCATGCTGGAAGGTGCAAAGTCTTGCTTAGTCAATCCCAGACGGTGAGCCACCCTCAAAGGGCAAACATTGATCGCTGAGCCATTATCGATAAGAACGGTCGGAACCCAGAGTCCTCGACATTTGACTGTGATATGCAAGGGTCGATTGTGGTCAACTCCTTCAAGCGGCAGATCCTTATCAGTGAAGACCACGGTATGCTTAGAGGTAGGTGGGAGGATAAGGGAAATCATTGCTTTAGGCGTGACGTCCGGTCGAATCTCAAGACGAGAGAGAGTGTGACAGAATTTCTGACGATGCTCCTGGGAGGAACAGATTAGTCCCCAGAGTGATATAGCAGCGGGAATTCGCTCTAATTGCCTTTGAATCATGTCGTCGTTTGGGGCGTTAACTGGTACCTCAAGTGGTGCAGATCTTGAGAAAATAGGAGCTTCGTTCTTCCGGTTAGAAGAATTGGACGAACTTCCTGCTTGCAGATTAGCAGGCTGAAAGACTCGTCCACTTCTTGTAACGTTAAGAACGTTCTCTAAAGAGGGTACCATTTGAGAGTCTTGACTATCGTCCCACAGATCAATAGGGACTTCCCCCAATTTGCGTTTCCCTTTGTCAAAGGTCAGAGGAGCTACAGGCACTTCCATGTTCAAACCCAAATCCTCCGTCAGATCTTTCATCAAGAGTGACTCCCAAAAGTCTGGATCCCCAACGGCTACAGCTTCTCGGATTGGTTCTGCATTAGCAACAAAAGGGACATCCCACAGCCCTCCATCAGCGAGGGAGCGATTGACAGTCCAAACCTCGGACCCAACCTGGATGTTGACTATGTCATCGACGTCCCAAAGATCAGCTGGTGGCACAAGGCCTGTAACCATGATGCTGCAATCCTCTTCAGGAGGGGAAGGCACTACAGGGCGCGGGAGGTTTTCGTTGATAATGTAGAACGTGGGATCAAACGGGATCAGCCACCGAGTTAACCAGCCTGTCAAGAGTGGAAGGGAAAAAGCATTCCCCAGGATACGGGTCTCATCTTGAATGGGGTCCTCTTTCAAATACTATTTCATGGTTGGGCAGAGCGTAACCTTGGAGAGGATTAGGGTCAAATCCTAATGGAAATTGCCAGGCAGGCTCGGGATCCCAATAGTACTCCTCTTCGGGCAAGATAGGCTGAGGTTGTTGGAAGAGCATGTCCAACGAGAAACCATCCAAAGGATCAAGCATGGTTGCTTTGTAATTGGCCATCCAAGCATCATACCAGGCGTGGTTAAAGGGGATGTATTCGGGATTAGGTGGGAATCCCTCTAATTCCAATTCTGTCCATTCGTTGATTATGGGAGTGGAATAGTCATCATTATCAGCTATAGCCCACCCTACGGCTTGCATGTCGAGTTGTTGCTCTGGTTGAGGGGGAATAGTAGCTCTGAAGCGATCCAATAGACTTAAGGAGGGGTTCGGATTCGTCACGTTGAAGTATGGGTCATCCACGGTAGAGGCAGAGTTGAGCTGTACCGCAGGAATAGGCTGGTGGAACAGGTCACTGATAGAAGCGTTGAATACAAATGCTCCGTTCTGTAGACGCGCAGAGGGCGCATTGAAATTGGACGACTGTCCTTCCTTGGAGCGGATATAGGAAATCTCGGCCTCGGACTGATAGGGGATAGGCACGATGGCCTAGGTTGATTTGTTGAGGTTATATGGTCGGTGGGGTTGAATATAGTGGAGCTGAGGGATATATGGTTAATGCGTGGAGCATTTTTGTGGTTTGGCATGGAATTGGCGAGAATGTTCGGTTTTTGAGCTGACGGTGGTGGAGCATGAAGAGTCCCTTCATCTATGAGATCCTGAATCGCATGTCGGAGGCGAAAGCAAGAATCGGTAAGATGACCGGCCCCTTGGTGATAGGCGCAGTAGAGATTGGCTTTGAAGTTAGGTGATGGGTTCTTAGGCAGAAGAGTTGGGTCGAGGAGCTTCAAATGTCCCGATTGGACCAGTTTCTCCATTACTGAAGACAACGGTGCTTCAAAAGAGGAGAAACTACGAGGTTGATTACGCGGCCGATTACTCTGCGGGGTCTGAACTTGATGGACCTGGGCAATGGGGTTGGCAGCTTTTGAGGAAGAGGCATTGGTACCACTGGTTGCAGTATTGGAGTAAGTCCCTCCCCCAAACAAAGCATTAGTATTTCCAGAATATGCCCGAGGCTTTGACTTTGGTGGATTGGAAGATTCTCCCTTTGACAGAATCCCACTCTGCAATGCATCTTCGATGGCCAGACCAGAGTCGAAGAAGGTGTCAAAATTGGAGGATGCTTGAACGAGGACCAAGTGCCTAGCATAGTCCGGCTGGAGATTGCGGGAGATGATACGAAGCTGATCTCTTTCGCTCGGGCGATCAGTCATTTGAGCGGCTTTGGCTCTCCATCTCTTGACAAAATCCGCGAATGATTCCTTAGCGTCCATCTTGGTGGATTCCAACTCCCGAGTAGTCATCTTGAGCTGGGAGTTATAGCTATACTGCGAAATAAATGCAGCCTGATGTCCTCCCAAGTCCTTCGCTTGGCAATGTCGAGTGACAGAAACCAATGGAAAGCGGGACCCGAGAGGGTTTGAGGAAACAGTTGAGACATGGCCTCGGGCTCGACGGACAGGAGGTTCATGGCAGCATGGTAACCATAGAGATGGGTTTTAGGATCGCCAGTGCCATCGAACTTGGCTATGTCGGGCATTTTGAACTTGTCAGGAAGCTTGGCATTGGGATAAAGGCAGAGACGGTCCAAGTCGATCCCTCCAGCACTGATTTTCTCGGACTTTGAAACAGATTCTTCCAGCTTGGCCATTTTGGCGACGAGAGCAGTCATGTCAGGGTGCTGAACAGTCCTAACAGCAGTGATGCCTAGATTCTGAGTAGGATTTCGAGTGCCCCGAGGATTGACCAAAGCGACCAGACGCCCTGGATGGTCTGGATCTTCGACCATGATAGGTTGCTCGTGTACATCCTCTTCGGCCTCGCCCTCCTCTTGAATAGTTGGAGGAAGACGAGTGTTAAAGAGGTCATTCAAGCGGGTCATGTTGGCATCTGTCTGAGCGGCCCTTTGTTGTATGGCAGCAATGCTAGTCTGGATGTTCATGATTATGGTTTCCAGAGAGTGGTTGCGGTTGATCTGCCATGACTGTTGGTCCAGAGGTGCTTGATGCATAGGAGGGGGTAGATGGTCCCGGAGAGTCTGTTTCTTCGAGAACCGGAGACGAAGCTGACTGCAGGGTGGCGAGCAGAGAACGCGGGGAGTCTTCCGTTGCGACTGACTGGGCTTGCAATCTGACTAATCTCTGAATCGGATTCTGGTGCAGACGTTCCCAAATGGGTTTGGTTTTCTGCCTCGATACTTTCCTTGGCGGTGCAATGATTTAAAACCTTTGCTTGCAGAAAGTGAGAAAAGGCTTAATAAGGGCCCTGCAGCAACTTTAATCTAAATAAAAGACTAAAGCGAAAACACAGTCACCGTCGTCAGTGTCGCCCTTAGACTCTAATACTAGCAGACAAGTCTGTCTTATGATGTTTGGACATTGCCAGTGATCCTCAGAAATCTTTTCAAGATGTATCCTTTCTCGTATCAATTGAGACAAAGAGATGTCAAAGCAGTCTAAAGGTTTTGGTTATTCCGCTTCGGAAGTTTCAACTTTGAACTTGGAACAATTCGGTGTAGATTGGCACGATGCTATAACCGGGGAGACGTAGGCAGCACAGTGTCGTAGCCCAGATGGTGTACATGCTTCGCATGATACAAAAAGTGATGTAAGCATCGCGGTATTTTTCCCGTTTTGTTCCTCGTTTTCTGTTTGAAACCTCGATTGGGTAATTAGCCAAAGGCTTTTAGAAGGTCTTGATTTCCCAAAGTCTGATTGATCCAAGAAACTTGAGAATTGACAACGCGCACCATCGAGATGCACGACTCCTCATCGAGCCATGGTAAGGTCCTAATAAACATAAGACAGACTTAAAGGAGAGAGAACCTAGGAGCCGCCCTAAACATGCTTCTACGCAGGAACGGTATGTATGTATGAACAGTGCATGTGATAGGGAAAACAGTAACATGTTGGCAGTATATGGGGGTCAGATGCAAGTAATCTTACCCTGTAGGTACCTGTCCTAGTTTGGAAAGTTCTAATGCTTTGTATATGCAAAGGCTGGTTTTGGCTTGTAACAGGTTCCTTGGACTAGAGCCAAGATATACCTCCCGCTACCCGCGTAATCGCAGAGCAACAGTCGAACGGTAGAATGACTCATCATCGTCAAAGGTTGTTGGTCATTCGGGGTCCCCAGGCTCCGTAAACCGTGCCGGATTGCCAAAACGATCCAACGAGGCTTATCCCACATCGATGCAAATGAGAATGCTAAAAAGTTTGATTAATGAAACAGAATCGCAAATTCGCAAATGCCTTTTCAAATTTGGCTCTCTTTATTGATCAATACTTAGAAGAAATTACGCGGGAGAACAATCGGAAAAGCCCCAGATTGGATGGCGGACACGAGGTCCTGTTAAATCACCAATCCTTTCTTCGGCAGCGCGAAGCTCACCGTTTTGACAGGCTTTTGTGGGATTGTTCTCAAGTGTATTAATTTCTAAGTATAAACCAATATTGGTTCGATCCCCAGCAGAGTCGCCACTGTGGGCAAATGGGTTTTGCCCGATCTTTTCTTTCCTCCGGGAAAAAGAGATGCTGCCGGTTCGCGGGAGCGTTTTTTAGCTGGACGACAAGCGCTCGCGAAAATACAGAGTCGCCACTTGGGTTTGAAGGTCCGACACCCAAGGAACCATATTTCGAACCACTTGCCGCGCTGTTTGATTTGAAAAAGTTAAGCAACCAGTCCGTCATAACATATCTGGGTTCGGGAGCCAGGTTACGAGAGGGGAAGGGTTTTATGGCACCCCTCTCGCCCATCCGGAGATCGGTCCCTACTAAAGCATTTGCGAAAATATTTGTTTTTGTTTTGCGATTCTGTTTATTTAATCAATTTTTAGCCATTTAGGGTGGAGAACAGTTAATCGGGAATTTAAAACTGTAACATGTTTGCAAAATGTGATAGATGATAGCATGGATGACACGACATATTAGAAAATAAACAAGATAAAATCTAACACTGAGATTGGATATCAAAACAGTGCATTGGAATGAGTTTAACACAAATAATGGCCAGCTTGCATGCATGGATCTGCAGTATGCAAGTTCACCATCGCGCGTCAAACCCATTCCATCGCGCGAGGGTTGATATTCTCCCAACAGGTTAAGTTTTATCTCTTTCTGGGCTCTGGAAGGACCAGTGCACACCCAGGACAAACCACGCAGTTTATATGTACTGAAGGTAAATCAATATTTACAAATTATCAAGATTGGAATAAAGTGCAATCCTTAAACAGGAGGGTGTTACAAACAAGAGGCTGAGAGAATAGTTGCCAACGGCAAGGGAAAATTCTTGATAGTGAATATATCATGAGCGGAGAATGTTATGATCTGGACTTCCAGATATTGCTTAGCAATGCCTGGGATCTGGAATATTCAGAAACTAAACCCAGCCATTCCTCTCTTGAATAGCTCATTATTATACATTATATAGTTCATTGCTTTTAATTTGGTTGCCTTGTCTGCAACGCTGTCTGGCTTGGTTAAATATTCAATCAATGCTTGCCTCCAATCAGCATTTCGATGGGTTAAAGCATTGACGTTTAATACTTCGAAGTCCGTCAACCTATTGTGTAACATAGGCAGGGATTTCCTCAAAGTTAATTGACAAAATTCCTTTTCAACTTCTGATAAAACTTTGTAGCCGGACGCTCTTTGAGCTATTTCGTCAGCCTCTTCATTAAAGAACCTAGGAATATAAGTTAAAGTAAGCATATGAAATTGATCCATCAGCTCTTTAGCATGCTGATAATAAATTATCAGCGCTGGACTAGTACATTTAAACTGTCCATTTAGTTGGTTAATCACTAACTGAGAATCTCCAAAGATTTCAGCAACACTAACCCTTAATCTAAGCAAAATTTCTAGTCCAATAATCAATGCTTCATATTCTGCCTGGTTATTGGAACATTGTCCCTCACTGAGCCTAAAACCATATTTGGTTTTCAAGCCTTGGGGGGATTCCAGAATTATGCCCACTCCAGCCATCTGAATAGTTCTTGATCCATCGAACCATAATTTCCATGGCCTGATTTCAACTGTACTAGCCTCCAACGTTGTTGGTGCTTTGTATTCATTTGGATGATCGGCCAAAAAATTGGCCAATGCTTGGCCTTTTATCGACTTTTGAGGCACATACTCAAGACAAAATTCAATTAAAGACACTATCCATTTCCCAATCTTCCCACTAAGCACTGGCTTAGAAAGCATGTGCTTAATTACATCAGTTTGAGAAATAACATAAGTTATTCTAGGCAACATATAATGCCTGAGTTTCTTAGAAGCGTAAAATAAAGCTAAACATAGTTTCTCTACTGCAGCATACTTGCATTCACAAGAGTTTAAAAACCTACTAAGATAATAAACTGCTCTTTCCTTGCCATCCTCATTGTCTTGAGCCAACAGAACACCTATTGAATCTTGTGTTGCAGCTAAATACAACTTTACTGGCTTTCCTTCAATGGGAGGCGCCAATACAGGAGGGTTGGCTAAGTATCTTTTAATGGCTTCGAAGGCTTCATCATGCTCCTTTGACCACTTGAATTCCTCCCCTTCCTTCAGTTTCAACAAAGAAGAGAAGATTTTAGTTTTTCCTGCAGTATTAGATATAAATCTTCGAAGGAAATTTAATTGACCAAGAAACCTTTGCAACTCCTTCTTAGAAGAAGGTGGTTTAGCCTCAATGATGGCCTTAGCTTTGTTCTTGTCAACCTGTATTCCTTTACTGTGAACTAGATACCCTAAAAACTTCCCAGCTGATACTCCAAAAGCACATTTTTCTGGATTTAACTTCAGCTGATAGCGTTTCATTTGTTGGAATGTCTTTTCCAAGTGTTGTAGATGATCCTCATCAGAGTTTGACTTCACAATGATATCATCTATGTAACATTCCAGAAAAGTTCCCACTAAATCATGAAAAATAGTATTCATTGCTCTTTGATATGTGGCCCCAGCATTCTTTAGCCCAAATGGCATTTTGACCCATTCGAAGATGCCAATGTTACCTGGGCAGGCAAATGCTGTTTTATGCACATCTCCTTCTGCTATGCAGATTTGATTGTACCCTGAATGCCCATCTAAAATGGATAATATCTTGTGGCCAGCAGAACTGTCCACAAGTGTATCCACATTAGGCATTGGGTATTCGTCCTTAGGAGTCGCAGTATTTAGGTTTCGAAAATCAACACAGATTCTGATAGTTCCATTCTTTTTAGGGACTGGAACTATATTAGATAGCCATTCAACATACCTGGCTGTTCTAATGAAACCTGCATCTAGAAGTCTCTGCATTTCCTTTTTAACACCTGCAATAGTTTCTGGACTCATCTTCCTGGTTGGTTGTTTCACAGGTTTGAATTGTGGCTTGATAGGTAACCTATGCTCCACCAATCCCCTGTCCAAGCCAGGTAGTTCCTTGTAACTCCATGCAAAGCATTCCTTGTTGGCTTTCAATAGTGCCACCAATGCAGCTTTCATACCAGGCTCAAGCTGTTTATTAATAAGCACTGGATTGGGATTTTGTGCATCTCCCAACCTTACTTCTTCCAACAGATCTTGTGATTCAACCCGTTCCTCAGAAGTGAGTTGGATTTCTTGCACATGAGGGTTATTGTTCTGCATAACCTCTTCCCATATGTTCTCTTCTTGGATCTTCTGTTCGACCCCCAGAGCAACATACTTTACTAAAGCCAATGAGTTGGCTTTTTCTTCAGCCTCTTTCTTGGATTCACATCCAAGCAGCATCATCTTTTGGGGTGTCTGATTCATAGTCAACAGCTTGTTTCAGCTTCGATTTTAGCTCTGCCAATTCCCCCAGTTCCATCTCGTTGGTTGGATGGGTGGCTGCTTGAAGTAGTTCACTCAGAGGAACTACATCCGATTTGTACATTTCTGCTTCAGCAAAATTTGCCGTGGCAGCAAATGGATGTGGATCAGCTTTGACTCCTTCGACACCCACTTCCTTGCCTTTGTCATACTTAACAATCATTAATTCCTGATGCATAGAGGAAGGAATACATCCGTTAACATGAATCCAGTCTCTTCCCAATAAAGCATTATATTTAGCATATGTGTCAACTACAAAGAAAACGGTATCAGTTTCTATTCCACCTACTGCCAATCTAATGGAAATGATTCCCCTGGCATGTTGGCTTTCCCCAGTAAATCCTGCAATGGATGTGCTGGTTGGGATTAATTTTGCTTTTCCTTTTCCTAACTTTTTTAAAGTTTGGAAAGGCAAAATGTTCACCGCAGCCCCATTATCCACCAAGATTCTATTAAGTGGGACTCCATCAAAGTGTGCAGTGATATACAATGGACGCAAATGTTGTCTCATTGCATTAGTAGGTAATTTAAATGGATATGAAATTTCCACATAATTTAAATCTATTACCAGGGGGTATTCGACGTCGGACATGGAATCTGACACGAAACAAGCACTTTCTTTTGAGCTTACCTCTAAACTTTCTTGATTCTGCTCAATTTCACGTACCAAGTTCTTACCCATCTCGATCTGAGATACTTCTTTTAAGTCACAGTCGTTGCATATGATATTTAACTCCTTATCACTCAGAGTTTCTTCAGAATTCTCTGGCTCGCTCAAGCTCGACCAAGCAGTATCTTGATCTTTGAACGTCTGACCATTTGAGAAGAAATTCATAGAGCTTGGATAGACCATATTAACTTGTACTTCTGGCTGATCTCCAAATTGGATCGAAGCCACTTCTTTGATTGGTTTAACTGCTTCGGTCTCCACAGCACCCTTCTTTTCGAATTCTTGTGTGGATACCTCCATAGGGGAAAAGGTTTCTTCCATCCCCTGTTGTTCCACCACCATGGCCTCGAGCAAACCAGACTGATAACTAGCCAGCGAGTTAGGAGAAGGTGGATCCAGATCCTCTTCGAGCATAGCAGAGGCAACCTTTTCCAAAGTCTCCCTCTCGTGATACTGGGTTCGAAATTCCTCTGGGTCCCTTTCAATCCTGTCGAACCTTGGATTAGGTTTTGCTCGTCTATCTGATTCTTCTCCCGTTGAAGATTCTCCTGACTGGAAGAGCGTATACTTCCTTTGGAGCTTTCTCTTTTGAGTTCTTGAGAGCAATGGAACCATTGGGTAATTGAGACTTGGGATCCCTAATCAACACCCAGTTTCCAGAGTTCGAAATTGGTGGCTTGAAAGTTCTGCTCGCATTCCTGTTTGAACCTTTGTATCCTTGAAACAAGTCAGGCTTAACTTGCTTCAGAAACCAGTCAGGAACCCCTTTCACCAAGGTGAATTCTTCTTGTTTGGCCTCTTCTTGCGCCTTCGATGTCTGGCCAACATTAGCCTTCTTCGAAGGTGGCAGCTCCCTTCTGTGAATAGCTGGAACAGGGCTAGTAGGCATGTCCCTTTTTGGTGCCAACCAAGACTTGCTGTCACTTGGCTTTGCTTGAACTGGGGCCATTCTTTTCATCCCCATTTCTTTTGGGAAAAAACTTACGCCCTTTCTATCCAAGTCTTTGAAGACCAAATAGTTGGCCCTGCATCCTACACACAGGCACTCCAAAAATGAGGCTTCTAGCATAGGCAGGTGATTATTACCTGAGAATTTCTGCAAAGAAAAACCATCATTGGCTCGCCTATAGGAACTTGGCCTCGCTCCCATGCCTCGAGGGTGGCCAGCGTATGGCTTGCCCCTTCCATATTGAACAGTATTCATGTTCACTGGTACTTCTTTGTCCTGCCAATATTTCTTGACAGTTCGAGCCAGTGAGGAGGGCACACTGGTGTTGACCTCTTCTACCTTTGGAAAAGGCACTGCATCTATCCCCATAGTCTTTTCAGGGAATTTGATTCTTCCTTTCTTGATTTGTTCCTGAATCCTGTCACGAAAAACATTACAAGATTTAGTTGAATGAGACCAAGAATCATGCCATTTGCAATAGGTCTTTCCATTCCTTTCTTCCCTGTGGGCAGTTTCAATTCAAAGGCAGCTTAATGATTTTCTTTCTTAACAAGAATCAAAGATCTCATCAGCTTTAGATATATCAAAAGAATATACTTTAGTAATTTCCTTTTGTTTGAACTTCTGCCCAAGAGAGACATTCTTTTGAATTAAGGGCTCACAAACACAAGGTTCGTGCTCTATAATTTCAGCAGCATCTATTTCATAATTAGGATCCCTATAGTATGTTGGATAAGAGGAATTATGCCTATCCATATCTTCCTCTAGCAATGATTCATATCTAGCAACTTTATAGGTTAGGTCTGCAAAGTCCCTGAACTCTGTAGAATCAAACCTCTTTCGAAGCTCTCTTTCTAAACCATCCTGTGCTAATCTCACAAACTCTGCCTCTGGCAGATGGAGTTTACACTTGGTCTTAGCCCTTTTGAACCTAGATATGAAATCTGCTACCTTTTCATCCGGTTTCTGCTTTAGCCTAGCCAAATCTGCCATAGAGACTTCAGGCTCAGCATTAAAGAATTGTGCATGAAATGCCTCTTCCATTTGAAACCAACTTGTTATCGATTCTGCAGGCAAGTTTGTGTACCATGCAAAAGCTGGCCCAGACAAAGAATTTGGGAACAATTTCAACTTCATGAAACCATTCTGAGCCAAGTTCTTACATTGGGCAGAAAACCTAGCAATATGTTCTATAGAAGATTGTCTCCCATCCCCATAAAACAAAGTAAAGTCTGGGATCTTAAATTCTCTAGGGATCTGAAATGTTGTGTCAACCCATTCTGGATATGGTTTTCTATAGATTTGAGGTTGTACCCCCCGAGTTCGAGGCCCACAAACTTCTTGTATGAGATCCATAACCTGGTCTCTTAGTATTGGGTTGCCAACAAGGAAATTTTGTTCTTGATTTCCTACCGGTGGATTTGGTTCTACCAAGTCATCTCTATGCTTTTCCCTTATAGTGCTAAAATCCCCTTGGTTTTCTCTGGGAAGTCTCCCATACCAAGGTTGCTGCATTGGGTCAGCCGTAGTATTCACCCGAGCAGGCCTATGGCTTCCATAAACCGCTGTGGTGGGATTTTTGGTATTTGGGAGACTTTGACGGGAAGGCTGTGCGTTATCCCTCGTTTTCTCAGGTCTATAACCTCGTTCTATCTCTACATCATCCTCCCACCCCCGAGTGTGGGTTCGAAAAGAGGATTAACGCTTTGCCTGTCTCTGGCATTTCTTGGAATCCCAATAGGAATTCCATGAGATTGATCTGGGATTTCGAAGACAGGCTTTGTGGCTTTAAAGGCTCATACCAAGATTGTGGTATTTCCTCTGGATACATTTTTTCCTTACCCTTTCTAGACCTTATTTACCCTGACCAACATCCTCTCCAAGCCTTCCTTCGAAGGGACTTTGGTGAGTAGTTGAATTAGCATGATCATCTAGCCCAATATTCCCTGGACTGTTTCTTGTTACCTCTAAGTTGGGCAACCTACTTCTTATGCTTTTGATCATGGCTCTTTGGGTTTGAGCCATCTCTCGAAAAGCTATCATCATTTCTCTGAACATTTCTTCCTTATCATGGTCTTTACCACTGGCTTGTCCCTTTTGGGAATTTGGAGGCCCTTCATAAGGAGGTACTTCATAAGAAGGCCCCTCATAAGGGAGCTCTCCCATTTCGGAAGCCAATTGGGGAAACTCATGATTCATAGGCGTTCCCTGTTCTGCGGCCTGTTCTAGCACAGCTTGTTCCTCTGGCACTTGACCACCAACAGGTGTCCCTATCTGCTTTCGAAGCCTTGGCATTCTGGACCTTCGAGGTCCCACCGGGCGTGCCAAAAATTGTTTGGGCTGAATTAACTCAAATCAATTGCAAATAATTGTGTGCGGGCGTGCCAGAAAAGAAATAACTTCAAAGAAGAAATTACTCTTTTCAAAATGATTTGAAACCACTAATTTCAATCAGGCAATTGTGTTATCCGTTCGATTACCTCAACTAAGAGGATTTTTCCTTAAGGTATCAACCAAATAAAAGATTGACGCGCTTCGAAATCAGAAAAGATGATTGAACACAAACAAACCTGAATCTAATCAAAGGTAAGTTTGTATACAAACACTCTTAAGATTCTATCAAGAATAATAAAGAAATGCAAGCACACTGAATTTAATCAAAAGCGAACTTGCAAACAACTATTCTTTGGTAAGAAAAGACTTAAAGGAAATAAGAAAACTTGAATTTAATCGAAAGTAGTCTTACATGCAAATAAGCCTTCAACTTACAAAAAAGACCCTACTCTAAACTAAAACTAATCTAAGATAGATCTCTGAGCAATCATTTTGTATGAATTGTCAGATGATATGGATTTTTGTGTGTTCTTCTCTTCAATTGCTTCTTCTATTTATAGACGCTGAGCTTGCCTTCGAACCCCCACGTCTTCGATTGATATCCATGTTGGCCACATAAAACGGTTGAGGGGGGGTCTTCGAACGGTTATCCTGATATTTCCAGAATCCCTTCTTCTCCTGCTTGCTTCGATCGTGGTGTTCGTGGCTCCATGCTTAAATAACGGTTCCCACTTCCAAGCAACGTGGGTTAGTGTTTGGCTCAGAATAATCCCCTACAATCATTTCCACCATTCATTATAAACCAAACAGTAATGGTACCGTTTGATGTTTCCAAAGATCAATCAACGGTTTAAATCAGACCGCTTTTAAAACCATCCTTAATTATAGTCTAAACGCTGTCGGTTCCAATCAAAACGATACCGTATAGTACTAAAACAACATCACCATTTAACCCCGCAATCCTCTGTATCTCGGGTTCAATCAGGATGTGTTCTGATTGGTCAACACACTATTTGGTGTCACGTGTAACTTTCCTATTGGGTGGCATATTTTAGGATGTAAACAGGGGACCAACAGCTCCAAAAATAGGCCCAGGTCCAGCTTCCGCTCAAAGGCACCTAGAACGATGCGTGGCATTACGATGACGACCGGGCTGCTGTTGGAGCGTTTGGCTGCGGCAGCGAAGAGGTATAGGGATTAGGGAATGTTTGTGGAGTGATTTATTTAGGGAGTGTTTGGGGGTAATGGGGATGGCTTGGCTTTTGTTGGTGTTCCAGTTCAGGTTTTTTTTGGGTTTTTTGGATGGTGGTTCATTTGGTAAATTATTTGTAGTTATACAAGTTTTTCAATCATTTCATGGTAAATTATTTGTACCACTTACCATGAAATCCATTTGAGCATAACTTGAAATTATTAAATTGGTGGTGTATGTTGCACACATGTTGCTTTGGAATATTTACTAGCAACTGCTTCAGCACTATTGGATCATGGTCAATTGATCACAAATTTTACAAAACTTACATGGAAAGATCAGAAAGGTATGGATTTTTGCCAAGAAAACATGATTTTGATTTAATTAGTTTTATTCGATTTCATGAAAAGATCGGAACAGTGCATGATGAAAAGGCCTTTGGCCATTAGCTTTGTGGATTATAAGTATTGGTCAACCAGATATGATAAAGTGACCATAATTTATGAAATTAACATGATAAGTTGACCACATTTTTGATTGTATTGGTCATGTTAAAATGCTCACATATTATCCAAAAAGGTCAAAATTTTAATTGATCTTATTCCATAAAATATGGTTAAATTACCATCAAAACAGCTGTTATCGTGATTAGCGTTTCATGGTTAAATTAGTAAATTACCATGTAGATTTCACCGTTTCATGACAATTCGTAATCTAGCTTGAATCGTTTTACTAAACATGACATACTCCCAAAATATTAACATTGAAATATAAAAGTAATCAATCATATTAAAATTACCAAAAAAATCATGACTTATGATTGTTTTGATGTGATTCAATTTGAAATATAAGAGTAATAGGATAAAAAAAATAAAAGTAATCAATTATATTTAAATTTATCAAATCCCACTGAATTAGGAAAACAATCCAATCCAATCCCACTAAATTAGGAAAGCAATAAAGTATAATATATGTATATTATAGTGAAAAGGGTAAGAAAGATAATTCACACATTAAGAGGATGAAAACATAAGCATAAAAAAAGGACGGGATGAATTCTTACATGGCATGAATAAAAAGGATGAATATTTAAATATTCCTTCTTCTTAATAAGCCAATGGCTTTCCCGCCAAAAATGAGTCAAACAAAGCCACAAAAAAACGAAAATAAGCCAATAAGCCAATTGTTTCGTCTTTATTAAAAAAAAATGGATTTCGGTCAAAAAATTTTACTTTTTAGATTCCTCTTGTCATGAGGATGCAATAATCCCCCAAAAATTAACAATAAGCCAAGTGATACGAAAAAAATTTGAATAAGGACAAAAAATAAGCCACTTTGGCTTATTTATTCGAACACCCCCCTTAAGGTTGGGATAAACCAAACCAAAAAAAGAGGACCGGCTTCTAATTTTCTATAATTAATACTTACATTGGATACCAATCCTACGATCTACCAGCTGGTGACCCGTTTAAAGTCGGACCAAAGCTGCCACACAAAACTAAAACGTTTGCAGTATTACATACTGCACTATTTTCTTACAAAATAAATTGAAGTTTGGGAATTTATTTGACTAACTTCCGAATTCACAATCCAAAACGCCACCGTCTCCACCGTCCTCAACCTATGATACCCTACTAGTCTACTGGTACTATATTTGAACAGGATTTGTTATACCATAGGTGCTAAAATACAGAGGCAATTAGATCTTTTAACCGGGATTAAAATCGGCTAAGATCGTCTCTTACGAACACCTTCCATATCATCATTAGATCGAGTCTCCACTCTCGCGACGGAAACGAAGATCCTTCTCTTGCTCCATCAAAACAATTTGTAATTATGTCTCTAAAAAATATATTCCAAAAACTAGCTGGGTCAAGACACCGTGCATTATAAATATAAAATAATCAAACACAGTGATCAATTGCTTTGCTAATTTATATCCCTAAAACCGCTCTTGAAAATTTAAAACTGCAAAGCGACCAATCTGTTTTCTATTTTTGTATCTCCTTATAATTCCAACCTCTATGGATGGAGATTAGAGCACATGATGTCCACCTGTTAACTCATCAAATGAGTTGGGCTACTGACTTGTTTTTTGGGCCATGTAACATTTCATTAAAAAGTGAAGAAATAATAGTGGGCCAAATGAGTTGGGCTACTGACTTGTTGCAGGAAATTACCGGCCGGCCCTGTTTTTTAGTTGGGGCTCCTTCTGAACCCCCTTTTGTAATTTGGATCCCATGCAGCCCCTTCCTATGGGTTATTTTACAATTTTACCCCTTTTCCTATCGTTTTAATTGTTTGCCTCTTTTCCTTCATTTATAACTCGATCGGCTCATGAGTCTGGCAATAAGGAGAGAGAATTGCAGGATTGCAGCGAGAGGAGTTGATCGAAGGTGATTGTAATGGTGATCGAACAGAATATCATACAGCAAGGTCGTCGGAGTTACAGCGAAGTCTTCGTGTCCACCAGCCCACGTTCCCCACCGTTTTCTTTCTCCAAATCGCTTGGCAACCCGCCGCGTGCCGGCGCCGGCGACAATGAGTCATTGGTTTTTATACTCGACCTCTCAGCGGTTCCTCTCCCGTCATTCTACAGACCGTCGAAGGATGTGTTGGTCTCACCAGATCTACTGAAAATTGGGGTTTAGGTTCAAACAAGATCTAGTTTACTTGTCTTCCATTTTCTGCTCTAGTTCAAGGCGGCAACCCTGGCTTTGATAGGGTGAGTTTTTTGATTTTTGATTTGGTGAGGTCGGTGGGGCCGCTACGGCGTTGCTGCTGCTGTTGTTGTTGGTAGCACTGCTCTTGGTCGTGGCGGTGCTCGGCCATAGATGTGTGTGTGACTTTTACTATTTTTATCTATTTATGTTGGGATATATTTCCTCATTGAAAATCTGAAACTGCTGAGAACTCCCACCTTTGTTAAATTTTGTTGTTTAGATTTCACAGGTGAAGAGAACCACTGGTTGTTTGTTTGGGGTGAATTGTGTCCTTTTCAAAAGGTGTGAATTCTTTATTTATGTGAATTTTTAGGGGTGTGAATTTTGTATTTGGGCCAAATTCACACCTCACACCAAGAATTCACACCAAAAATTAAACTGATTATACTTAGAGTTAGCATTGGTGGATTAGCATTTGGGTGCGAATTATAAGGGTGTGAATTAGGTGATGTGAATTCTATCTTTTTCTAAGGGTGTGAATTCTTTTTTTTTGAAAATATGAATTCTTAATTTTGTAATGTGAATTCTGTCTTTTTCAAATATGTAAATTTTGCAAAAAGGGTGTATAATTATAGGGGTGTGAATTCTGCAAAAGGTGTGGAAAGGGTTGTTTGTAGCCCCAAGAATTCACCCCGTCAGAGGTGTACAGGAGCTGAATTCACACACCAAGAATTCACCTGAAGGGGTGTGAATTTTGCAGATAGGTGTGAATTCTGTAAATGGTGTAAATTATGCAAAGGTTTGCAAAGGGGTGGTGAATTTTGTAAAGCGGTGTGAATTCTGCAAATGAGTGTGAATTTTGAGGGTTGTAAATTCTGTAAACGAGTGTGAGTTTTGGGAGGTGTGAATTCTTAAGAGTGGAAAGTGCCTAATCCCAGGGTACACCTATTAAAATGCCTAAACCCTAGGTGTGAATTGTTAACTTGTGAGTGTGAATTCCTTCTTTTTCGAAGGTATGAATTCTTTAAATTTTTTAAATTGTAAGTGTGAATTCTGTCTTTTCACACATCACAACTCAATAGCATTCACACCCTACAGAATTCACACCTCACAGAATTCACACTCTATCCAAAATTCATACCCCAAAAATTCACACCCCACAGAATTCATACCCCTAAATTCACACCCGTTTGCGGGAATTAACACGCCTTTACATAATTCACATCGTTTACAGAATTCACATCATTGGATCAAGGGTGCATTCACACGACTTTGAAGAATTCACACCCTTCTACAGAATTCACACCCCCCAGTATTCACATCTCAGACCCCTTTACAGAATTCACATCCTCCTAAGAATTTCAAGAATTCACACCGTACAGCCTTTTGCAGAATTCATACCCTCTCAAGAATTCCAAGAATTCACACCCCACACCACTTTGCAGAATTCGCATCCTCAATAACTCACACCCTTTTGCAAAATTCATAACTCATCTACACTATTCACACCCCCTTAGAATTCACATCTCATCTGCACAATTGACAACACCAAATTATACAATTTACACCCCTAAATTCACTGTACGGAGAAAAAAAAACCCTAAACAAATACAACAATTCACATCTCCTTAAAAAAATTCAACACAGTTTAATAAAGTAAAAATTCACATCTTCCAACAAACAACCGACTTCTTCAACCTACGTCGAGCTCGCTTTGCTTTTAAAAATTCCTCCGCCTCCACGTTGTCCTCCAACCACCACCCGATCCCAAAGCACAAAACACCTTTTGAGCAAACTCTCGTCGTCTCCGTCTCCGTCTTCGTGTTCGAGGGCCATCTTGATTCGCCGATCGTGCAATTGTGGACTAGGAGCTAGGGTTTTGGATCGATCTGGACTGGACCAGGTGTGCACAGCGGCGGCACTGGTGGTGCGGCACTCGGCAAAGGCAATGAGCTGGTGTTCCAAATCTCGTCAATCGAACAAGATCTAATCTCGTCGATGGAAGCAACCTGTATCTACAACACATCGGCCGCGGCGGCATCGCGGTGGACCGAGGCCGTGTCTCGGCGCTCTAACAGCAACTGGAAAAATCCACCACGTTCGACCTCCACCGATGGCTCACGTTCGCCGTCGCGCAAAACACCCGCGCCGTGATTCCATTGAATCCATTGACGACAACTTCCCCGTCCTCCATCCTCTGTCCCTCCGTCATTCTGTCCGCATGTATGTATTTGTGTGTACTGGAGTAACTACTAGATAAGGGTAGCTTGGGTACCTCACTTAAAACAGGGTTTATGCAGAATAGATTTGACAAGGAGTGGGGCTGGATAGGCATGTGGAGACAAAAAGGGGCCGGCCAGTAAGAACCCCTTGTTTTTTGGGCCATATAACATTTCATTAAACAAAAAGTGAAGAAATAATTTAGTGGCCCAAATGAGTTGGGCTACTGACTTGTTCATAATAAAGGGGTTCTTTATTGGTCATAGTTGAGTCAAGAATGGGCTAGGAGACTTTTCATTTAAAAAATGGGGGTTCTGACTGGCCGGCCCAATTTTGTCAGCACCTACCCGCTTAAGCCCATCACTTGTCAAATCCATTCCACGTAAACCCTCCTTTAAGTGAACTAGCAAAAACACCCCGCCTCATCATTAACGGGTTCAGATTACCGGTCCTCATCGTCAACAGGAAAGAGAGAAGTCTTTCTCTCGACCCTCTCTCTCTTCCTCCTCCGACCCACCACCACCACCACCGATCCACCCCCACCGCACCACCTCTCGCCTGTCTCCCACAAGCTCACCACCACAACACCGCCTCTCCTCTCCACCAACAAAATCTACTCCTGGAATAGACAAGCCCTAGATCGTTGAACGCCATAATCGATGGATCCAGCGCCGCCCGCCGCATCTCCGCCACCCTCCCACGGCTCCAATCGATGGATCGAGCTACAGGACGGCGTACCAGTTGCGGTGGTTGTTTATCCACTAACTGGACTGCAACTAGCTTGCTGATGATGATATTCCTTCTGTTTGGTTTTTAAAGAGAATAAGAAGTTTAAAAGCCCCAAAAAAAAGAAAGAAGAAGAGAGAGGTTCTTACTTTGTTTTTTGATTTTTCGTATCCCGACGATTAATTCTTCATATGCTTGAACTTTAAAATACTGTAGTGGTTGAAGCAAAGAGTGGTATTTACCCAAAAAAGAAGAAGGAAAGAGTGGCAGAAGAATTGCACCCGAAATTCCTACAAGTTTTCTCTGGAATTTGTATTTTAGAATAGGTGTGAATTCTTTATTTAGGGATGTGAATTTTTCCGTACAGTGAATTGTATAAACTGTGTTTAGGTTTTTTTCGGTACAGTGAATTGTATAAACTGTGTTTAGGTTTTTTTCCCTACAGTGAATTCACACCAAGAATTGAGTGTGAATTCTTGAAAGGGATGTGAATTCTAGGGGTATGAATAGTGTAGATAGAACGTGAATTCTGAAAAAAAAGATGTGAATTCTGGAAGGTATGAATTATTTGGAGTGTGAATTCTTGAGGGTGTGAATTTTCGAAGGTGTGAATTTTGGGAGGTGTGAATTCTCGGAGGGGTGTGAATTCTGGGGGGCGGGGGTGAATTCTCAGAGGTGTGAATTATTGGGGATGTGAATTCTTGAAGGTGTATGAATTCTGGGGGGTGTGAATTCTCGGAGGTATGAATTATTGGGGGTGTAAATTCTGAGAGGTGTGAATTCTCGAAGGGGTGTGAATTTTGGGAGGTGTGAATTATTGGGGGTGTGAATTCTGAGGTGTGAATTCTCGGAGGTGTGTGAATTCTGGGAAGTGTGAATTCTCGGAGGTGTGAATTCTTGGGGGTGTAAATTCTCGGAGGTGTGAATTCTTGGGGGTGTGAATTCTTGAGGTATGAAAAGCGATAGGGGTGAAATAGTAAAAGCATTTTTAAAAAGGGTCTGGATGGGATAGAACTTTAAAAAAGGGTTTGCATGGAACCCTGTGTAAAATTTGGGACCAGCCAAGAATTTCCCCTAAAAAATGTTTGTACACATATGTTGTTTTCGCCAAAAAATGAAATATTATTGATCACAGTGAAATATTGTTGTTTTAACAAGGCAATTTTCTTTTAATATATATTGTTTTGAAGAAGTCAATTATGTCATAAATATAATCAAAATTAACCATTTACTTCTAACGGTCGGATATTTAATGTCTTTAACTATTTTTAAAATGTTGATCACTGGTTTTGGTGAAAAATCGAACCGAACCGGTAACCGTTGTTTTGGTTATGGTTTAGATAAAATAATAAATTCACAACCCTAAATTCAGAATTTACACCCCTTTAAAATAATTCACTTTTCATACCCCAAGAATTCACACCCACTAGAATTCACATTCCTTTGCAAAAATTCACACCTCCCGAATTCACACTCTTGAAAGAATTCACGTCCCTTTGCAAATTTCACACCCCAGAATTATTCATTTGGGTGTGCATTCTTAGATATGTGAATTCTGATAAGAGTATTCAGTCTCAACAGCAGTAGGAGTATCATGGGACTCGTGTATCTCACTCACACCAGAACACTCCTTTCACTAAACAAAGTTGAAGTCTGTTAGAGAAGTTAGTATTAAGTGTTCAGTCCGGTAGCATTAAGTGTTGTAATCTAACTGATTAGTGGAATGGTAGCTATGCCAGCTGTATTGTTAGCTTGAGGTGTAAGCAGTTAAGGCTTGTATATAAAAACCTCTCTCTGATGTAATCAGTTGAATCAATAATGGAGATTTTCTAATTCCTCTTCAAATTCTTGGTGTGAATTCTCAGGATTGTGAATTCTTGGGACGTGAAAATCAATCCAAACTAGGGTTTGTCCTGCCTCTACTTTCAACACCTGTAGAAACCGAAAAAATGACTCTCTAAGTTTCTAACCACTGAACAGTTCAACCGACAAAGACAAAAGTACAAGCCTGAAAATTAATACTAATGAACACCTTAATATCATCTAGTACATCAACAATGAATTGACCTAAACTTATCTACGCTAAGCTGTTCATTTTTATGTCTGTTTATGGGGTGTGAATTTAGACCGAAGAATTCACATCCACAAACTTCACACCATGTTTACACTATTCACATCTTTTTACAGAATTCACACCATATCTACATTATTCATCCCGGAGAATTCACACATTTTTATAGAATTCACACCTCTAAATACCCAAAAAAATCCCAACGTTCCTGTCGTCAACAACAAGCACCAGAAACCCTAGCAAAAGCTAATGTTGCCTTTCTCCTTTTCTCCTAAATTTCAGCCGCCAAAACAAAAGCTAATGTTGCCTTTCTCATTTTCTCCTAAATTTCAGCCGCCAAAACAAAAACTCCATACATGCCCTGTATAAAAATAAGTGCAAGATTTGTGTAAAATACTATACCGATTCAACACTGTTTAGATTGGAAAAGCTGAAAATTCCTCGATCTATACCGATTGACTGTCTACAAAATTCCTCGATCTACATCTAAGGGTGAGAGGTTTTGGAGGACAGTGTAGAAGAGATTATGCCTATGGCCGCTCTATCCCTTTGCTCGTTGCCACTGGCTCCAAATCATGGGGTAGTTTCCCCCGGTCGCTGAGGTACAGGCCCTCATTTTGAAGCTTAGAAGTGAAGATTGGAGACTAGAGTCTACGGTGGAACTAGGAGGTGGACAATGACAGAAGGCGGCGACAAAGAAGAAGATGCTAGTCTGGCCAACGGAATATCGAAGTCGAAGTCGCCGGCCAACGGAAGATCAAAGAGATTTTTGTGTGTCTCTTTCTAGCTGGGTGTTTCGGGTAGTTGAAAACAGGGCTCATAAGGAATGAATTTGACAAGGAGCGGGCTTGGATGGGTAGGAAAAGACAGAATAGGGCCAGCCAATAAGAATCCCTTTTTTTTTTTTTAGTCTACATGCTGAGCAATTTAGATTACTGTAACAAATACACGGTCGGACCCACAATCGTCCTGTCAGAAACCAAGTGGTTTCCGCTGCCGCCACAAAGAATTTAATCCTCCTCCACCGTCACTTTTTATCGAACATGATCCCTAATGAACACCGCGCAAATTTAGTTAATCAAAAGACAAAAGCATAAATTTAGCACATAGACACAAAACTGATTTTTTCAGTCTTACTACTCCACAATAATATCTCATCAACATGCGTTTGATAAGGGGATTTAATTTCCCTTTTAGTTACCCCTGATTTCCTTCTTGCTACGTACCCAGTGCTGAATCAAGTCTTATTTTCTTGATTAATTAGCTCACAGCTTATTTATGAATGATAAATTGTTTTATGAAACATAGCATGCTGACGTAGTGTCGACAATCTATTTATATCTTGCCAACTTGGCCTCGGTACCCGCACACAGATCGAGCCTAACATGAATTGATTGAGACACTACGAACACCCTCCGGTCCCAAACCCTAGCTTCCCACCAGCAACATCATAAACCACATCCAAAGTCTGTTGCTGCACATTCCCGAATATGCCCGCCGCCGAGGTAGCCATGTTTCCCGCGAACGCAAGACAAAACCTCGACGAACCAACGTAGTAGAGTATCCCCTCGAAGGCGATGGGGACCTCGATGTTTCCGGCGAACAAGAAGCTTATCTCCGGAACCTCCACCGTATCGCGACCGCTGAAGTCGTAGCACGTGTCGAACAGCGACACGCCCTGAGTCATCGTGTAGTTCATCGTCAGTTGCCGGAACCTCGTCCGGAGCGCATCATACGCCTCCGGCTGCAGCCGCGTAATTACGGTGCCGGAGTCTATTACAGTGCCAGGAGAACTGAACGCGGATTGAGAGATCGGTAGCAACTCTCCACCGACTTTGATCCCCACGACTTCGATGAAGTAAAACGACGGGCCGTTCGAGTTGGTCAACAACGGTGTGTATTTTATACCAGCGGAGTTTGTGGTTCCACCATCTTTTCCAAAAACCAGAGTTCCTGATGAGGAAGATAATGTAGGAAGACAGTAGGAGAAGTAGCTACCGTATTTCGAAGCAGTTTGCGTGACGAGGGAGGGAGGGCCACGGCCAAGGCCGAGCAAGCCGGCTGCGCCGCGGAAGAGGCCGGTGTTGTTTAGGCCGCAGCCGAAGGCGAAGCCGGGGAAGACGTCGGAGGGGGTTAGGGTTAGGGTTTCAGTGGCGTAGAGTCCGATGGTGAAGGACTTGTCAAGGTAGCCAACCCCGTAGACGCAGGTGTTGGATTCTGTGCAGTCGATTTTGAGGTCTTGGGAGCACTGTGGTGAGGTGCAACTGATGTTTTTGTAGGTTTGGGAAGCGGAGGGATTGAAGATGGGTTCTTCCTGTTCGTAGCAACTGTTGGAGTGGAATTATAAGGAAATGATCAGCGAATTAGTTAAGACTATATTTGCAGCATTCAAAAAATACTCTCGTACCCATTTATTTGTCCAAGCTCGAAAGTTCCCAGAACATGGAATCTCTTGATAGTGATTATGTACTCTCATATGTTTGATTGGATTCAAATATTACTACTCCGTTCGGTTAAATAAGTCAATTGGCCTTTTTTTTTATTCAAATTTTTTTCATATTTATTAGTTTTTCGTCAATTTTTTAGAAATTATTGTATCGTCATAACAAATTAAATCTAAAAAGTAAAAAATTATGATTGAAATCCAATTTTTTTGAATAAAAACAAAAAAATTTGGCTTATTGGCTTATTATTGCTTTTATTCAAAAAATTACGTTTTGATCGTAATTTTTTTACTTTTTAGATTTCTCTTGTCATGACAATGTAATAATTCTCAAAAAAATTAATGAAAAACTAACAAATACAAAAAAAAATTAAATAAGGACAAAACAATAAGTCAGTTGACTTATTAGTCGAACGGACCTAAATGTTCTAATAATTACTTGATTTTCGTCGAGGGAAAAAATGTGGGGCGAATGGTGGAGAATAGGCAGATAAATAGATACAAAAATATGAAAGCGATCGAGAGCCCCTTTTCCATTAGAGACTTGCGCAAATATCTTCTCTATCATTTTCAAAGAAAAAGCATGTGAACATGGAGAAATTTTTGGGTGCCGAGCGGGGACCACGTGGTGTCCGAGCAGTGCATTCGGGTCATTTATTTCGGTTTCGAACGGCTCGAATTTGGAGAGAGAAAAATGAGATAGAAAGAGGACAAAGAGTTGTGGGGCGAGAGGAGAGAAAGCATTTCAATCTGAGTCGTCTAACACATTTTTAAACTGCCCAAATAGACTGCTCGAACTTCACATGTGCACTGCTATGTGGTACCCACCTGGAACCCAAAAATTTCTCGTGAGCATGAGTCACAGGACTCCTGTGTTATTAGTTTAATAAAAAAAACAAATACTACGTACTAAAAAGTAAGGGTGTACACGGTTCAGATTGGTCCGGTTTTCTAAAAAATCAGTAACCAGACCATTTCAAACAGTTTTAGAAAATTAGGAACCAGAACCTAACCAATATATGCATGGAACATAACCAGAACCAAACCACAAGATCAGTCCAGTTTTGGTTCGGTTCCAGTTCTATCCAATAAGCATTCAAACACTTATTCACAAAATATGAACTCATAAAATTAAATAAATAGGAAAATAATCTGCTGGAATATGAAAGGAAGAAAGAAAATAAAAGCTTTCCTAATAAACGAAATTTCATCTCTAAATAAATTAAGTTTAGCAAGGAAAAGATTAACCTACAAAATTCAAATACATATTTAATTATACACATATGTATATCTATATTTATCTTAGTTTTAAACGGTCCAGTTTGGTTCTAACAACGGTTCATTAATTGAGAACCAGTAACCGAACCAAAATTAACGGTTTTTATTTTTTTGGAACTATAACCTGACCGTAGAACTGCAGAACCGGACTAAATATAACGGTTCGGTTCGGAACAGACCGGTTTTACGGTTTTGACGGTTTTCTTGAACACCCCTACTGAAAAGAACCACAATTCTTTTGGAAAATCTCGCCAAAAAGTCTCTAGCATCGGTCTATGTTAAAACTTAAAGTGGCAATTAAAAAACTCGAATTCAATTTACATTTGAACAAACAAATAAAAGTAACAAAATTAGTGTATCAAAATCAATATTGTATAACAACCAAAAAAATCAAATTGAAGCTACTAATTTTAAATCTGGAGATCGAGTACCAAATGCATGGCTCACACTGAATCCAAGTGACGTCGCTGCCGGTGTCGAATGTAAGGGTAAGGTCATTTTTGGGGGTTCCGAATCCTAACGTGACGATGTAATTTCCGGTGCCGATTGATTCCCCGGACTTGGCCGGAAGGGTGGCTTTGGAGTCGTCCAGACTGTTACGGTCTGACTTGACGCGGAGTCGATGCTGAAGTGAGTCGACTCGGGCCTGATCATGAGACATGATTTCAGCGAGGGTTGGAGCACTGGTTTGGGCCTCATTCGTATGAGAGCATGGACCATGCCTGTGAACAACTTTTAGTGACTCCCTTTTGCTCTGATCTGGTGAATTACAATCTCACAAATAAGCATTCGAAAATTTAATGTGGTAATATAAATAAGTTTATTGATTATTAATCAGTGCTTGTGAAGTAGCACTGCAACGTGGTGCTCTACGGATTTATTGTTGTTGGTTTCAATTTTGTTTGGGTGTTCTCGTTTTGTGGTTATTTCTGCATTCAACCTTTGGTTGGATTCTCCTCCCTTCCACCCAACTTGATGTACTATTTGTCAAGTTTCTCAATAAATTAAACTTTTGCCTATAGAAAAGAAAAAAAAACGTGGTGCTCTAGGGAGCCTTTTCCGCAAAATATTTGTGTGGGCTCCAATACCAAACCTGTGGTTCCGGCACCAATATGTGATCAAGAAGACTTCTTGAGCACCACGTGTTAATATTCCATTAACTTTTCGTTTTTTGAGAGTTGATTGTGTAGCTGCATCTTGGTTTTGTGCAAAGAAGGAAAGCAATAAAATTGCAGAAAGTTATAGGGCTAGAGAATTACCCTTTGTGGATTCTATGCAATATGGATTTGGATCCAGGGACTTCACATTTACAACATGGTAGGGCTTACCATGTTCTCGTTTCGCTCCGTAAACTGGGACCCCCTCCAAGTACATTAATACAAATATAAGCAAACAAAAGAATGAAACATGGCTGTTGGCAGAAAATGGAATGGAGAGAGCCATGAGGAAGCCCCGGAAAACTTGTGCTCTAGAATGGCTGGTTATCTCAAGTGAGAAATTAGGCTATTAAAGAGTCATATTTATAGCAATTAGCTTGTGCATTATTATCTCTTTGGTTCATAAAATGAAAGTGCAAGCGATTATGGCACCCAAATCAAAGACTAAAACGTCATTTTTAATCACATGTAGTAGGACCAGTTCAATTTTTGTCTCTTTCGTTCCCTCTAATTGTGTGGGGGGGGGGGGGGGGGGGGGGGGGGGGCCGGTGGTGAGCATTACCTTCGTGGAATGAAATTTGTAAAGTAAGGCCGAATTCTATTTTAACCTTAACTTTCCAGACTTTGGCACCGAAACAGGGCAAATTGTATTTTTGTGCCCCTTCGTTTACATCCAATCCCACCTTGCACCCTTGTCAATTTCAAGGAATTGTACAATAGTGGAACTTCAAGCAACTTACGGAAACAAATTAATTGGAACCGAGTAATGTAACGTATATGGATGAAAAATATAATTCAACTTTCTTTCCTTCATACTGGTAGCGGGCTGAATATTCTGGTTCGGCCTCAATCGCCACGAGGCCGGGTTGAACTCCTCGAGGCACTGATTATGTTTGCTAAGTCCGGTTGGGTTTGATTTGGCACAAACGGCGTTCACACAAGTGGGTATATACGATTGACCTATGCTGAGGTTGATGCTCCTCTCTAAGGTTTGGCCCGGTGTTAGGCCACGTGGCTCCTCTCTACAGTTCGGCCCGGTGCTAGGGATCAAGGCTCGGCTATGTCTCCCATGACAGCTCCACCACGTGCACGTAATTGCCTTTTCCAAAGTGACGTATAAGACGTCATTCGAAGCGGTTACACAAATGAAGTAATCATGAGCGCACATGGGTAGAGCCGGCCCCGGGGTAAGCCCCGCAAGCCCTCAGTCTTGGACAACCCCCGGGCTGGGGCAACCAAAAAAAAAAACGTTTTCGAGTTAGATTATAAATTAAAAGAGTTTCCCATTGTACCACAGTCACTCGTTTGATGTAATGGTTGCTGCGATTGTTAATGATGCCGTGGCTCTAGGGTTCGATCACTAGGCAGTCCCTATCTTGTTTTTCCTCCAATTCACAATTTTTGTTCTACCTTTTTTTTTCCCCTCCCAACGATCATTTATAAATGATATATTCTTACATTTGATTTAAAATAAGTCATAGCTAAATAAATAGAGTAAGTTAACACAGTTTTTATTTATATCTTCAAACTACCATTTCACAATATAAAATTAAAGAGATTGGCAATGATCTCAATTGTAAATGAGACGCAATTCCACTAAGAATATTTTTGGACATTTTGGGGCTTTTTTAACTACTTCTTATGCTTTTCAAGATAGTAATTCATTCTCTTCACATATATCAACAATAAAACCCAAAAAACGAAAGATAGCGAAACGGGTCTTGAGTTTTTGGATAAGTAAAGTATGATGAATCAATTAAAAATTTGCTTCAAAAAATGCTAGAAAAAGTTATTTTCTTTAAATCGGATCGTGCTAATCATAAAGCACTGTAAACGGGATTTACATTTTAATGTTGATTTGCTTGATGTAATTCAAGCTAAAAAATGATATGTAACTTTATTTTTGGTACTTGAAATTTTTTTTTATTTTGTATGATTTTATAGTAAGTGGGCGATAAAGTATAATATTGGGCAAGGGCAACCCAAATGCCAGGGCCGGCACTGCGCATGGAGCAAAACCTCACACTAACTGCCTTATCCGCTATGTCATGGGTGACTTCAACCGACGCGTGCGAGGCACATGTTTGTACTTGGAGAGCAAGGACACTCTATATAAAGCTAAGGATGCAACCCTAAGAGGTACATGGTTTCCTACCTTCAAAAACCTAGTGTTTTTCCTACTTGCTCTCCACATTCTCATCCTCACGCTAAAGAACCATTCCGGAGCTCCTTCGGTATGGTCTTTTAGCCATACTTCCTTGTGCAGGTTAGGTGAACCATCCATCCTAACCAGACTAACCAGTGGCTCAGAGGAAGTAGAAGATCAGGCTAATCGAAACCCCACAATACTCTAAAGTTTAGTTAAACTTTACGTTATCCCAAACCTGTGGAGAATGAAAAGGAATATAATCTGGAAAATTAAACTATAATTTAAGTCTTCTGTTTTTGTTTATCTATTGAGTTTGGATCAAATCCATTAAATCATCAATCTTTAAGTACGGTTACAAATCCTCTCATAAATAGATATAAAAATAGAAGAAAGGAATAGAAGAGTTTCACTACGAGGGAGGAGACCTTTGATTGGCTCTTATAGAGGAGAATCTAACATATATTCTTCACAATAGAACACTTTTATTAATATTCAACTTTTCTTCTAATTGACTCACGAAACATATATATACAATGATAAATGTATATATACGAGGGAGGAGACCTTCGAATGGCTCTTCGAGATTTTTTTTTATTTTTCGTAGCTCTTTGTTTAGCTTTACGTCGTAATTTTTGAAGTTAATTGTTCGTCTCGCCATCTTTTGTTTGCTCTTTATCTTGTTCTTCCTTTCTCTTCTTAATAAAATCTTCTTTGCCGTTCAAAAAAAAAAAAATTCATTCGGCTCAACAAGATAAATCGGAAAAGTATAAAAATATGAACCGATGAATGAATCAGAAAAGTATTATTTTTTTGGTTCATAAAATTTTGTTTCAAATGAGCATGACAAATAAGTGAAAATTGATTACATGAGCAAATTAGTGGCATTTTTGCAACAAAAAATGAAAGAAGAGTGATCTTTTTAAAGTTATTGTTCTGAATTCTTGCACTGGTATACGTAAGTAACGTAACTATAACCTTTTATCCTATTGGTCAATTACTATAATTTCGCTTCTTGGAGTTGCGCCTTCGCTTTTTCATAATATTATTGGGGCAGAAATATGCATAAATTCCCACTTTCCTAAATTCGTCTTGGTCCCAAAAAATAGCATGGCCAACCTTAGGAGGAGACCTGTTACCGCCGTAATTACCTTCCCTTAGATGTGATTATAGAGACTCTATGCCTACGTCGGATCTCTAAAGGTATTAATCACTCACAAATTTCTACTCCCGTTAATCATGTGGGAAAAAAGATCGAGCTAGTGATCAAGTCCTCTAGATATGTCCATTTAAACTGAGGTCCGCAGTGCATGACTCCTCTCGATCGGTCTTTCGTCGCGGTTTGTGGAACACTTGTGCTCAGGCTCTTGTCCTGGACTTTGCGGACAAAAGCACCATAATGTCGAAACAAAGACCCTTTGATGGAACTTGCCAACGTCGCGGCCAACTTTTTAAGACTTATCCGACGTGTCATTTACGAAAAAAATTTCTCCCGACAATCACATAGCTGCAATATGAAAACAATAAAGTAACGGACCCTGCTCAAAATCGAACTTGGGGTTGGTGCTATCGCAGCACCGTGCTATCTCGAGCAATCCCGGTCCGCTCCGGTCTCGTTCAAAACGTTAACTTTGTAAAGCTCGTAAAGTAGAATATATTAAAAATCAGCTCGATTGGATATTATTAAGAAGCATTTTTATGTTGAAAAGAATGTATCCGAAATAGTAGATCAAACCCACGAGAATTGATCTAAACATTTTTATCCTGAAAAGAATGAATCCAAAACACTGGATCGAGCAAACCCACTAGAACCCATTATTTACGAGCTATACGTGTACCGATCATGCACTTAATGATATTCGATCAAGCTGATTTTTGGCAAACGTCTTCTCCTTAACAAGCTCTACGAAGTGAACATTTCCGCTCATCAAAACGAGATCAGAGCAGACTGGGATTGCTCGACACACCACGGACAGCACCAACCCCCAGTTCCTCAAGATCAAATGTGAGATTCGTCTATTTGTAAGACAAACATGATTCAGCCACGTGAAAAATCGATGAAAAATTAGATTACCTTTCTGGCGGTGTGATGTGACAGAGCAATACTCCCGCAGAGGTTACGGTTATTATACCTGCACTTCCATTTAAAGTTTTTTTTTTTTTTAAAAAAAAAGAGGAGATTTTGGAGCCGCCTTTGTCCACATTACACGACTTCTCACGGTCTTCGGTTTACCTATTTTGCTCTGTGGGGAAAATAACAAAGCACCAAAGCCTCCCCGATGGGAACTTGAATGGTTCTTAGAAATTGAAAAGCAACTCCGGTCCCTGCTTCTTCACTCAAAACCCCTTTTGGTGTGGGGAAATTATTGAGTGGTCAATTGGATCGAAATTGTCCATGAAAAAACACACACAATTATTTACACGAATAAAAATCAAGCAAAAAAAAAAAGCGGAAGAAAGCATGACTTAGATATATGTGATTCTTTATAATCGGTTAAATTCACGAGTGACACTAGTTTTTTCACCATATATCGAATGGATTAGAGAACACAAAGTGTTGACGGTAGCGTTTTACATTATCAATACCCGGCTACTATTGTTTAGGTTTCGTTTGTTTTGCTCCTGAGCTCCCCACCTTGGATGTTGCCTCCTGAACCCCAGCCATCAAAAAAAAAAATTTAGGTTATGTTTGGTTCCATGGAATGAAATGAAATTGGAATAGAATTGGAGGCAATAAGATTTGAATATTATTTTCATTCCTAAGTTTGACTATGCTTAGGAATAACCATTCTCTTCAGCAATGGAATGGTGTGACAATAGTAATTTTCATCATGGCAGTAGTAATTTTTTGAGTGACAGTGGTATTTTTTTGGTGTGGCAATAGTAATTTTCGGAGTGGCAATACTGAGTCTTGGAGTGACACAAATAATTTTGGTGTGACAAAAAAATGGAATGACAATTGCTTTATTTTTTTAATGGATTTTCAATTTCTTTACTAAGGTGAATAGTGATTCCATTTGGAATAATCATTCCATTATTTAATGATGAACCAAACATGAGAATAAGTATTCCATGGAATGACCATTCCATTCCAATGTTGATTCAATCGAACCAAACATACCCTTAGTGTGATTTGGAAAAAAGATCGAAAAGAAGGGTGGTCTCTCATTGTTATCGTAGTCGTTTATTTTGTTTTCTCGCGCGAATGGAAAATTGGAAATAGGGTTTTCAAGGAAAAACATTATTCTTTTCGTTTCCCTCCCTTCCTATCCTTTTTTATTTTCTTTCATGAATCAAACAAGTCATTGGCAAAGATAGAATTCCTATTTCTTTCTATATAGAGTATTTTTCTTTCCAAATCATCCAATAATCGAAACAGATTGTAAGCCAACATTGGTGGTTTGTGTTGATAAAAGCTCAAACAATTTACAAGGTTGGGCGAACGTAGGAACTGGACTGCACAATATTCTTGCATGTTTAGCTAACTTATGTAGTTTTAGGCCCAGATGCATTGCTTGGTCAAGTAAAAAAAAGTAGCGCCCGAAAAAAATATTTGGTAGTTTTAGGGCACCGTCACGTGTTGGCCCAACACTCTTATTCGCGACACATTTTTTGTAAGGGTACATTAATGTTAAGTGTACGAACCCCTCGAAAATGTGTGGTGGGTAAAGGCATTATTACATCAAGACTCGAGACTTCAAAGGAATAGTCATAGGTTGTGTGGACTTTTAGTGCTAAAGGGTCACTGTAAATGGGTTGTCATCCTAAGAAAATTATATAATTGCTTGAACGACCGGAGCGAGGTCTATTCTTAATTTCTAGTCGTCGCAATCAAGTGATTTATGGGAAGTGGAGAGATTTCCTCTAACCTAGGGAGGAGAAAATCCTCCAGCCTTTATTATGTGTCAACCGTTGAGGATGCCCACATAAGTAGTCTTATGTGTTTCACGAAACATAACATTTTCACTAACGTCGCCATAACATTTTCACTAACGTCGCCCGTTTCTGTCTTTCGTTTTTTGACATGGCGTTATTTTTCTCTTTTCATGGTCCAAGATTCGTCATGGATATTGTTTCCTCCACCATGTGAATCACTGAAAATCCTATGGGAATTGACGAGATGTGCACCAGATTAGCGTGCAGGGCTCACTTTCGGGTCCCACACAAATTATTCGAACCGTTCATTAATTTTAAAATATTTTTTCAAGTGGTCTCTGATAAATTTAACTCAATCGAATAACTACAATTGTGGTTCAGAAAAATTGGTACATTTGATCACTCACTGTAGGGCTCCATTTCTGTTGGTTTGATCTTCGTGGCTAAGGGTTCGAGATTGGCTCCTGTTCCAAAAATTCCCACTTTCTTAAATTCGTCTTGGTCCCAAAAATACCATGGCCGACCTTGGGAGGAGACCCGCTACCACCGTAATTACCTTCCCTTAGATGTGATTATAGAGATTATGTCGGATCTCTAAAGGTATTAATCACTCACAAATTAAGAGATCGAGAGCTAGTCAAGTCCTCTAGATATGTACATTTAAACTGAGGTCCGCATTGCATGACTCCTCTCCATCGGTCTTTCGTCGTGGTTTGTGGAAAACTTGTGCTCAGGCTCTTGTCCTGGACTTTGCGGACAAAAGCACCATACTGTCGGTGAAAGACCCTTTGATGGAACTTGCCAACGTCGCGGCCAACTTTTTAAGACTTCTCCGACGTATCATTTACGCAAAATTTTCTCCCGATAATCACATAGCTGCAATATGAAAACAAAAAAGTAACGGACCCTGCTCAAAATCGAACTTGGGGTTTGTGCTATCCCAGCACCGTGCTACCTCGAGCGATCCCGGTCCGCTCTGGTCTCGTTCTAATGATTGGAAACGTTAACTTTATAAAGCTCGTCAAGTAGAATATATTAAAAATCAGCTCGATCGGATATCATAAAAGAACATTTTTATGTTGAAAAGAATGGATCCGAAATACTAGATTAAACCCACGAGAACTGATTCAAACATTTTTATCCTGAAAAGAATGGATCCAAAACACTGGATCAAACTCACTAAAACCCATTATTGACAAGTTATACGTGTACCGATTATGCACTTAATGATATTCGATCGAGCTGATTTTTGGCACACGTCTTCTACTCAACAAGCTCTATGAAGTGAACATTTTCACTCATCAAAACGAGATCGAAGCAGACTGGGATCGCTCAACACACCACGGACAGCACCAACCCCCAGTTCCTCAAGATAAATGTGAGATTCGTCTATTTGTAAGACAAACGTGATTCAGCCACATAAAAAATCGATGAAAAGTTATATTACCTTTCTGGCTGTATGGTGTGACAGAGCAATACTCCTGTAAAGGTTACGGTTATCATATCTGCACTTCCATTTAAAATGTTTTTTTTTTTTTTTTAAAGGAGATTTTGGAGCCGCCTTTGTCCACATTACACGACTTCTCACGGTCTTCGGTTTACTGATTTTGCTCTGTGGGGAAAAAACCAAAGCACCAAAACCTCCCTGAAGGGGACTTGCATGGGTCTTAGAAATTGAAAAGCAACTCCGGTCCCTGCTTACTGAAAATCCCTTTTGGTGTGGGGAAATTATTGAGTCGTCAATTGGATCGAAATTATCCATGAAAAAACACACACAATTATTTACACGAATAAAAATCAACCAAAAAAAAGCGGAAGAAAGCATGACTTAGATATATGTGATTCTTTAATCGGTTAAATTCACGAGTGACACTAGTTTTTTCACCATGTATTGAATGGATTAGAGAACACAAAGTGTTGAATAACAAGATCTTTGCACCGATTCAAACGGAGTAAAAATTTTCACACTTAATTTTTTGAGACCGTTTATATATTAAAAAATATAGTTAAAAAATTAAGTGCTTTAATTTTTAATCCGTTTGAACGGGTGTGAAGATTTTATTATTCTGATCATATTACTCTAAAGAGACATAATCAAACTTTGTCTCTAGAACTCTCATAATCATATTTCTGTTTCATAGGATTGCAAATTGATGGTTAGGATTTTCTTTTTTAAACCAAACGGTGCCGTTTAAGGGGCTGGGTAGGGGCTACTGTGCCCCCATGGGCAGCAGAGCCCCCGGGTCCAATAATTTTGGCATGACAAAAAAATGGAACGACAATTACATTATGAGTCAAACAGACCTTATTAAATATTTACTTTCTCGGCCCATTATGCGAGGCCGAATAGGTAAATGGTCTTTGGCCTTAATGGAGTTCAGTTTTCGATACATCCCTCAAAAGGCTGTCAAAGGCCAGGCTTTGGCAGATTTTCTTGCCGATCATCCCTGCGTGGATATCGGCGAAGAATCTGATACAGGACTGAGGGCATTTGAAATCTCACTCACGCCGTGGACACTTCTATTTGATGGTTCAAAAACTCAAATGGTCTCATGCTGTGGAGTTATCATCATTTCTCCTCAAGGCCTGAGAACAGAGCTATCTTTTCAATTTGATTTTTCATGTACGAACAATCAAGCTGAGTACGAAGCAGTGATAATAGGCCTTGAAATCCTTAGGGATCTTGAGGCCAGAGAAGTAAGGGTGATTGGAGATTCAAACCTTGTAATTAATCATTTGGCGGGAACGTTTAAATGTTATAGTGAGGAGTTAGCCCCTTATTATATGGCAGCGATGCAGTTAATTCAAGACTTCGACAACGTAATAGTTAAACATGTCTCAAGAAGTATGAATACTGAAGCAAACAGTTTGGCTCAGGCCTCAACAGGCCTGAAGCTTTCGCCAGAGATTCTTCACAAGACCATTACCGTCCAAAAAAGGCTACTCCCTTCTATCAGGAGGAGGGGTTTAGGCCTAGAAGTATTTGCCTCGGACCTTCCAGTAGAAGAAGAAGAGGAGGGTAAGGAGGACTGGCGTGATCCTATTATTGCTTACTTGAAGCGACCTCATATGGGGGCTAGCAGAAAGGTCAAGAGAAGAGCAATGAGCTATGTTCTTCTTGGAGACGAATTGTACAAGAAAGGCCTCGAAGATGACCTGTTGCTGCGGTGTTTATGCCATACCGAGGCCATGAAGGTAATGGCGGAAGTCCATGAAGGTATTTGTGGAGCACATCAGTCCGGTATCAAGATGAGGTGGCTAATAAGAAGGTATGGATACTATTGGCCTACTATCTTAGAGGATTATATACGTTTTTCCAAGGGCTGCCAGCCTTGTCAAGCTCATGGCCCGGTGCATCACACACCTGCAACAGATTATCAAGCTGTAGTGAAGCCTTGGCCTTTTAGAGGCTGGGCTTTAGATATAATTGGGATGATTTATCCCCCTTCATCAAAACAATACAGATTTATCTTGGTAACTACAGATTATTTCACGAAATGGGCAGAGGCCATTCCATTGAAGTCTGTGGATCAACAGGACGTGATCAAAGTTATGAAGGAGAGAATCATTCATAGGTTTGGGATACCGGAGCACTTTGTGGCAGACAGAGGTTCAGTATTCTTTCACGAGCCAGTTTAATATACAGCTCTCCCATTCAACTCCTTATTATGCACAGGGGAATGGCCAGGCCGAATCAACCAATAAGACCTTGATTGGAATTATTGAGAAGATGGTGGAAGAAAATCCAAGGGTTTGGCATGAACTCCTTTCTGATGCGTTGTGGGCTTATAGGACTTCAAAGAAGGAGGCCACGAATGTTACTCCCTACATGTTGGTTTATGGCCATGACCCCGTACTTCCTATGGAGGTAACGGTTAAATCGGCCAGGATCGCATACCAAAATGGCTTGAATCATGCTCATTATAGCCAAGCCATGTTAGTAGAAATGGAAGACCTTGATGAGGTAAGGTTAGCTGCCTTAGATCATATGTTGATCCAGAAGCGTCAAGTGGCTAGAGCCTATAATAGAAGAGTGAGAAGGAAAAGCTTCACAGAAGGAGATTTAGTATGGGAAGTTGTTTTACCTTTGGGCGCACAAACCTCAAAATATGGGAAATGGTCTCCAACATGGGAGGGGCCTTATCAAATTTGCAAAGTGTTCGAAGGTAATGTTTATCTTTTAATGGATTTGGATGGTGGAATGCATAAACATACTATCAATGGAAAGTTTTTAAAACATCATTATCCTACCATGTGGGAAATGAGAGATGTTAACGAAAAACTGCCATCAAAGCCATAAAGGAGCAAAAGGCCTGAACTTCTTTAGGCCACCAAAAAGGCCTGAGATTGTTTAGGCCACTAAAAGCATTCACAGTCAAAAAGCCTCAGGATCAGGCTCTGCAAGCATCAAAAGCCCTATGGATTATAGTTCAGGGCTAAACAGAAATACTACTTTATTACAAGGCCAAAGTGGCCTACAGTTCGTCGAGAAGGCTGGATCGGACATTGTCCCAAGAATGGGCAAGGCTATTGAGTTGAACCTCTAACCTTTCTTTGGAAGTTTGGAGGCTTGGCTGATTGGAAACCAAGGGTTGAAGCTTGATCTTGACAGCTTTGGAAGTAGCAAATAGTTCTTTCTGTTGTGTTTCCAGGTTTGATTGTTCAGTCACCAGAAGCACCAGGCTCTTTTCAGCCTTCTCTTGCTTGTTCTTCAGATCCTGGATTTGATCCTCTCAGTCCTGAATGTTCTTGGCAAGGGTGATTTTCTGCTCTTCAATGGTATTGATCTGGGCCTTGAGAGCTCCATAGCCGTCCACGCATCCATTCATTTCTTGGCAAAAGTCCCTGATCTTGGTAAGGCTCGATTCAACCTTAGAGAGTTCAAGGGCTGCTCCATCATATGACTTTTGCAATTCTGGGAAGTCTTTGTGAAAGTTTTGCAGGACTGATTCGGTAGCTTCACTGAAGACTTGAGCTCGAGCCAAAATGCTGAGGGCTTTCTTGAAGGAGGAAACTCTACCTGGATGAAGGGCCATCCTGATATCCATCTTGATCAAGGCCTTAAAGGTTTCTTTGGCTTCAGCAATCTCTTCGGTGGTTGGGGGCACCTGGGTAGAGCTTGACCCATCTCCAGAAATGCCTGAGAGGGATACTTGAATAAGGCTAGCAGCCGTTTTGAAGAAATCCTCCATGTCCTCGTCAGCAGCCTCTTCAACAATTTCTTCTTTTTGGACGGGTGTTGGGTCAGGGTTGATTGGAGAAACCTTGGACTTCTCAGGGGTCTGTGATGACGCCTCATGCTCAGGGTTGATTGGAGGACCTTCGGAGGTAGCCTGGAGGGGAGACAGGTTGATTAAAAGGGCCTTACAAAGAATTGAGAATGTCAAAATTAAGGGATGGCTTGTTACCTCTAACGAAGCAGGGGAAGAGTCGCTGGAGGCAATGGAGACACTCTTCTTCAATTCTGCCTTTGGAACTTCGTCTGCTTGTGATTTTTTGGACACGATTGTCTTGGTTTTCATCTTCTTTGTGTCCTTCTTGGGAGTTGATTCAGCTTGGTGAGCAGTTTCTTTAGATTCGGCCTAGGAGTTGGGAAAGATACAGGTATGAGTATTCAGGCCTTAATGAAATTATGTTCAGGCCTTGATATTATACAGAGATACCTTGGTAGAAATGTTAACCTGTTCAGGGGAGCTGGTCTTGGTGCCGCTTCGGGTTCTACCAGCAGTTGCAGTGGTCTTTTCCTGCAATGTTAAACATTTAGGCCTAGATTACAATGTTCAGCAAGAAAAGAGGAGTTGATCAAATCATACTGTGGTGTGCTTCTTGTCAGCCAGCTTTTTGAGCCTTTTCTTCTGAGGATTTTCTGTTGGTTCAGGCTTGCTAACTTCTTGTGCACCTGAAATGGAGTTTGCATGAGGAGTATATGGTAAAGGCCTGAACAGAAGCAGCAAATAGGGAAAAGAAAGTGAACTCGTTGGACGTACCTTTTCTTTTCAAGCTGGCAGAGGGAGAGGGACCTTCGGAGCGAGAGGTTTTCTTTTTGGTAGGATCACCATCCTTTACAACTATGGCTTCAGGGGTTATTTTTGCCAAAATCTCATCCAGGTCTTTGGCGAAATACTTATCCACATGAGCTGCCCACCACTTCTCAAATCGAAGAGACTTTTCCGGACGTTCAGGGTAAGGCTTTAACTGAAAAGTGGCCTCATCCTTCGCAAACTGATTCCGAATGGCTTCTAGGGTTTTTTCTGGTACAATTACTCGGTCAATGAAGTCCTCATTACAAGATTTGTATGGGGGGACAGGGATGAGCTGCATAAGGCCGAATTGGCAAGCGAACTGGGCAGCATTGTAGTATTCCGTCCCGCAGCTATTGTTGGCTGAGGACATGCCCATGCCATATAACAGGTCTCTCGAGATGAGGAAGCTGGCCCAAACAGCTTTGTGTTCATCAAAATCTTCTCCAGGCTCTCCAGCAGGGCTTTTCAGCCATAACGGTACAGTTTCCCTCTCAAAAGGCATGTAGCCCTTGCCCAACGAGGTTAGTTCACGGTAAAAATAAGTGAAGCAGGAGTTAAATCTATGCTGTTGAAGTTCTTGGCCTGCGTAGTGACGGCCATAACATGCATGGATAGGATTTTTGTTCATTTTTGGGGCCAGTGTGGGGAAATATGACCAAAGCCAGAGTGTGACTATCCAAAGTGGTCCGGGGGTAAAAACGAAGTTGTTGGTCAATAATTCCTGCATACCACGGTATAAGTGCGCAAGGACTAGAGGGGCGAGGGCCAACTTCTGGCCCGAAGCCAAGGCCTTGGCAATATCCGTGAACTCCTTAGTGATTCTATTCGAGGATACACAAAAAATGCACTTGTTCAACCAATAAATAAGGAGGGCTACGTGTTCCTCCTCAGTGACTTCATCTCCTTCATCACCAGCAAAGTGTTTCAAAAAGTTGGAATAGGCCAGTTGGGCCGACTCGGGGTAAGTAAATGACGGGGTTTTCTGTGAAACGAAACAATCGGCCTTAACCCCATGGGGGCGGAGGCCAGTAAGAAAGGAAATATCTTGCATTGTGATGCCCATCATACCAATACGAAAATGAAAGGCGTTGGAGGGAACAGACCAGAACTGGGCAGCGGCCATAAATAGGGCTTTGTCCATGTCGATGAGGTGGCGGCTGAGCATGATGGCTTCATAAATCCCTACTTCCTTCCACAGCCCTTCTTTCGTGGCCGCTACTCGATTGACCCATTGAACGTATTGTTTGTCTGGTCAGTGCCAGAGCCGATTTGGGATGTCTCTAGGGTAAGCGGTCCAGTCGGCAGTAATACATTCAAACGGTAGAGCTTCTTCTGCAAGAGGATAGAACAGATAAAGGGATTCTGGGTAATCGCCATTGAACGCAGGTCCGAGCTCCATTTTGACAGTGGATGAACGAGGTTGGGTTCGGTCGATTAAGATCTCAGAGTTGATGGAGAGGTTCTCAACTTTAATGATTCTTTTGATCTCGTCAGTGTAAGAGGTTGGACTCTTGGCCGGTTGTTTGGCCCTGAAAGACGACATGATTCAGAGCTTTCTGGGTTTAGCAATGGTGGCTAGGGTTTCTTTTTCGGCTCTGGATGAAGAGAAAGAGGGATGGGCGGCGAGAGATAAAGATGAAAAGAGAGAGATAAATGCCAGCTTTGATGATGAGACGGCAGGAGTTGGGTACCAGGGAGTGGAGTTCAAAAAGTCTGGGGATATGTACCGCCTCCTCTTTCTTCTCCCACTTTTTGAATTTTTGTTTCTATCTTAATTAAGGCTGCGCATGCAACAAGAGTGATTGGATTGAAAAGGGTTTCTTTGGGGGCTTTTAGAGTTCCGAGAAGGAAAGGAAACCTCCTTTATGGAAACGTGCCACACATGAAGATCTGGTATTAATTGCAGCCAGTTTCAAAAAGGGAAATATTAGGCCACGTTTGGGCCTGATTGAATATCATTTACATTAAGATCTGTTTGGATGCCAAAAACTGTGTTCTTCCAAACGCCTTAATCTTAACAGAATCAAGGCGTAGGGGGGGCAATGTTTATACCCGTTTTTGGCACCATGGATCGGGCTTGCCGTGATCGAAATTCTTGTAATTAATCTGGGCCGAGATTGGGTGTTTGACTGGTGGTTAATTATTAGGCCATGGGTATTTTCCCATTTGGGCCCAAGAAGCACATAACCCATGTAAAGAGCTGCGGCCCAAGATCTTTGAGAGAAGCAGCCCACGAGAATTGGGCCCAAGAGACACGCGGCCCATATTTAATTATGGCCCGAGGCCCTTTAAAAGTGTAGCCCACGGGTTAGCCCATGGGGGAAATGATGGTTCGACCTATGGATGTGGCCCACGGTTTTAGGCTTGCAATATGGTGCCGGTGTGGTTTGAGGAATATAATCCACCTTTGTAGGGAATTAGTTGTGCTCTGGCAGTTGGGGTTTTCTCAAATCAAAGGCCAATTGACTAAGTCAATTGGCCATGTGGCATGGGAAGCACAAAAAAGGGGGGAAGTTGGGAGATATTTCTACCAAAGCATGGGACACGTGTCAACATACAAGAGGCCCATTTCCCATGATCGAACTTAACTGCCATCAACCTCTGAGCAACTGCCCATTATCAAGTGTGCATGAAAAGTGGAGAGAACATGGGACATGTGGCAGCTTGTGGTGCAACGCTGAAACCGGATTCAGGCCTGAATCAGCTTACTGTTTTGCTTATAAATAGCAGAATCGAAGACAGAAAATGGGTCCAATACCAATCAAAGCTAACGCTTACAAACACTTTCCTACTTTCAGCAAAGTAGCCTATCGAGTACTTCATACTCAAACCCTCATTCAAACTTACTTCATCAAGTAGTTTGGATTTTATTTTCCTTGTAATCAAACTTTATTATCCCGGTGTAATAAAGTCTACGTTTTTCACGTTCCATTTCCTATACGACTAGGAAATATTAAGTCCACAACCGTGTGGCAAACCACGAACCTTCTTACGATCTTTAACCTTTGGGTCGTACACAATCGCTCTACGATAGAAGTCAAGATTCACGGGAATCTTCACAACAAGTTAGGCGCTACAAGTCTTGGCCCGCCCGCGCTCCACGCATTCACACCCAGTTGTGCCAAAAACGCGAGTTTTCAACCTTTTACATCAACTTTTTCCTCCCCTTTTCCTACTTACCAATCATCATTACACTTTTATTCACTAACTTTTCAAAATGGAATCTTCTTTTAGGGACAAAATAGACAATACACCAACTTTTACCCCTAACTTTATAAAATGGACACTTATTAAGGGATAGCCCAAAATAGAATACTTGACTATAAAAAAGGGACGGAGCATAAGAATTTTTATGCAACCAAGAGAATTACATGGCCAATCCTATAAAACATTTTCAATTAATCTCAAAAATTAGTACAATCGATGTAAATATTTAGAGCTGTGCAAGGAGGGCCCAGGCACTTCCAGCACCCCTTTCTGTCCGCCAGTGCTTGAGAACACTGGTATAGTTTCTTAATAAGTTAAATGAAAGAGACTACGAATAAAATTCTGAGGAATGTTAATCCCTAAAGCCTTACTAAATCCGTCCTTTATTGAACTTTATGCCTTTTTTCTGTAAAATGTAAGGGATAAGATCAACAATAATCCAGCTAATTATTAATTACCGCTGGGTTTGCTTCTCTAGACATCAATTTGCATCTTTGTTTATAGCAATCGAGCTTCTAATTCTCATGATATTCTTCAAGAAAAAGGAAAAAATAAAAAAACACATACTGCACGATATGCCAAAACAAAGACCTAAGTTACATAATGCGCGAGCACGTGCACGTAAGCATTTTTCAATAACATGATCATATTACTAAAATTTGTAAGCGCAAGGATTGAGAATGTGAATGCAAAATAATGATTGAGAGCGGAAGTGACAAATTATACTAAAGAATTATGTTACTGAAATTGTGACTATCGAGTAAAATGGCTTGATTTTATACTAGTATTGTTTTTCTTTTGGCACTTCGTTTATGGTTATTTGCTCTAAATTTAGTGAAATTAGCATTCATCTTGACGTGAAGAACTTATACGTATTATACTAGTATTGTTTTTCTTTTGGCGCTTCGTTTATGGTTATTTGCTCTAAATTTTGGGTATGTTTGGTTGGATGGAATCAAGGTTGGAATGGAATTGTCATTCCAACGACTTACTTATTCCAATGTTTGGTTCACCATTAAACAATGTAATGATGATTCCAAATGGAATCACTATTCACCTTAGTTAAAGAAATTGTCATTCCATCTAAAAAACTAAGGAATTGTTATTCCATTTCTTTGTCATACCAAAATTACTAGTGCCACTCCAACATTCACTATTGCCACTCCAAAAATTACTATTGCCACTCCAATAATTGCTATTGCCACACTATTCCATTGGAAATAAGAATGACTATTCCTAAGCACAACCAAACATGAGAATGGAAATGATTATTCCATTCTCAATTCCTCCAATTCTATTCCATTCTTAATTCTATTTCTATTCACATTCCATTCCATCCAACTAAACGCACCCTTAGTGAAATTAGCATTCATCTTGACGTGAAGAACTTATATGTAAAGGTAGGATCAAAATTAAAACATCACTAAAATAAAGAAATCATTCTCTAATAAAGATAATTTTTTAGTCTCATGAAAACAATTAATTATATAAATTTTGAAGTTCATGAAAAGATAAAACTCAAGAGCGTCTCCGTAGAAAAAATTTCACACCAAATATAATTTTTGTGACATGTCTTGATTTGAAGAAACACTTGCTATAAGTGCACACTCTAACTAGCTCTAAGGTGACGATGGTAGGTTCTTGGCAACAGCATAGCGACAAAGGCGATAGAATTGGTACTTCAACTCAACGCAGATATAACTTCTCCAAAATCTGATCTTGATTGGACTACGTTAGTTTTTCACTATTGTTACTCTTTTTCACAAAAAAAAAAAATTAAGGAAAAACAGTCAAAATATCAATATTTATTTATTCTATGCACGCTTCTAAATGTATAGGAGGATGCTAATTTTTTTGAATTAGCATCGCGACATGGTGCTCTGCTGATTTATTGTTGTTGGGTTTCAATTTTGTTTGGGTGTTCTCGTTTTGTGTTTGTTTCTGCATTCAACCTTTGGTTGGATTTCCCTCCCCTCGACCCGACTTGATGTATCATTTGTCAAGTTTCTGACCAATAAAATCTTTTGCCTATAAAAAAAAAAAAAAAAAACGTGGTGCTCTAGGGAGCCTTTTCCGCAAAATATTGGTGTCGGCTCCAAACCAAGTGTGTGGTCCCGGCACCAATATCTTATAAGAAGGTTTCTTGAGCACCATGTGTCAATATTCCATTAACTTTTCATTTTTTGAGAGTTGATTGTGTAGCTGCTGCATCTTGGTTTTGTGCAGATCATGAGAATGAAACAGAGAAATGATAGATATTCAAACATAAGCCTCAAGAAAATTGAGAGAAACAGTTCAACCTAGCTGACAAAGAAGGAAAGCAATAAAATTGTAGAGAGTTATAGGGCTCGAGAATTACCCTTTGTGGATTCTAAGCAATATGGATTTGGATCCAGGGACTTCACATTTACAACATGGTAGAGCTTATCATGTTCTCTTTTCGCTCCGTAAACCAGTGCCCCCTTCAAATAGGTTGATACAAATATAAGCAAACAAAAGAATTAATGAAGCATGGCTGTTGGCAGAAAATGGAATGGAGTGAGCCATAGGAAGCCCTGGAAAACTAGTGATCGAGAATGGTTATCTCAATTAGAAATTGGGCTATCAAAGAGTCATATATATAGCAATTAGGTTGTGCATTATTGTCTCTTTGGTTCATAAAGTGGAAGTACTCTAAGTTTGGCACCCCATCGCTTTCACCAGGGAGTACTATTGTCCCATCACACCATATATATCACTATATTTAGAGGACCTCGCCACTTCTATGTCGGGATAGAAGCTAAGCCTCACCACATACGTATAGATGATGATGTTTAAGATTATGTTTAGCTAGTTCCGATTAGTTTGGGCGTTATGGTGTAATATCTAAAGAAGTTTGAAAGATTAGGAAAAATCTCTCTCAAGGTGAAGAGAGCAGAGTTCTTCTATTGTATTTATAGGTGTGTTTACAAATAAGGAATGATTATAAGGATTACAATAAAAGGAAGGAGAAATTCACAATTACAGGGATTGATTTCCTTAATCCTACACCATGAATCACGTCCCATCCATAGGTGGAGATTCTGACCTTCCATAGATAAGTGAAGATTGATTACCCAGATTTTCCACCAACTGATTGGTTTGATTTTCCTTACTAGCCTCCACTTGACTGGTTGTGATTTGTGCTCCAATACTCCCCCTCAAACTCGGTTTGGGCAAGACACAAAGCCCTTGGGAGGTGCGTAAGGACAGAAAATCACAACGAGGTAGTGGCTTAGTGAAAATGTCTGCAAGCTGAGAACGAGACCGAACAAAACGAGTTTGTAGATTTCCAAGTGCCACTTTTTCCCGAACAAAATGGTAGTCCAGTTCAACATGTTTTGTTCGGCCATGAAATATCGGATTGACCGTCATGTATAATGCACTTAAATTATCGCAATGGAGAATGGGTGGCTGAAAAAGATGAATGCCAATATCACGAAGAAGTGAGGTGATCCATGTAAGTTCAGCCGCTGTGGAGGCCATGGAACGGTACTCAGCTTCTGCACTCGATCTCGCCACTGTAGCTTGCTTCTTTGCACACCATGAGATACATGTGCTACCTAAAAAGGTACAGAAACCAGTTGTGGACCTTCGTGTAATAGAACAACTTGCCCAATCAGCATCAGAAAAGGCATATAGATCCAAAGAACTGTGGCGAAGTATGCACAAGCCATAGTCAAGGGTCGCACCCACATAACGAATGATGCGTTTAACAGCTTAATAGTGCCCAATTGTGGGAGAATGCATAAATTGGGCCACATAATTAACAGCATAAGCAATATCGAGTCTGGTAAACGTAAGATATTGTAAAGCTCCAACAATGCTCCGATAATAAGTAGGGTCTGGGTAAGGGGCTGAATTAGATGGAGTAGACCGGACTTTGATTGCCATGGGAGTGGATATTGACTTGCATCCCACCATTTGAGCTTTAGTAAGTAAGTCACGGGCATACTTGGATTGACAAAGGAAGAGCCCAAAATTTGTGTTATGCACTTCAACTCCCAAAAAATAGTTGAGTTGGCCAAGGTCCTTAATGGCAAATTCACGACGAAGCTACTGAACACACCAATCAATCAACTCCGAGTTGCTTCCAGTGAGTATCATGTCGTCTACATATATTAGAAGAAGTAGTATCCCTTTATTAGACTAATAAATAAGCAAGGATGGATCAGCCAAACTACAGCAAAAACCTTCATTGAGAAGAAATATGCTTAGCCGGTCAAACCACGCACGGGGAGCTTGCTTTAGTCCATAAAGGGCATGATGAAGTTGACAAACATGAGAGGGATGTCGAGGATCAACGAATCCGGGTGGTTGCTCCATAAACACTGGCTCAGAAAGATATCCATGTAAAAATGCATTTTTTACATCAAGTTGGCGAATGCCCCAACATTTTACTGTAGCAACAGTGAGTATAATTCGAATAGTACCTTGCCTGACCACAAGAGAGAAGGTTTCTGAAAAATCAATTCCATCAATCTGGTGGAAACCTTTAGCAACTAGGCGAGCCTTTAATCTGCCTAAACTTCCATCTGACTTTAATTTTGTTTTGAACACCCATTTAGAGCCAATGACATTCATGCTAGGAGTCCGGGGAACTAGATCCCACGTGCGATTTTCTTTAAGGGCAGCCAATTCTTCATGCATAGCATCATTCCAACCCAAATGCTTTAGGGCTGAAGCTACAGTCTTGGGCTCTTTGGGAATGTCAAAAGAACTTAAAGCAATATGAAGAGCAGCATACCGAGGATTAGGCTTGAATACACCTCTTTGGGCTCGAGTGACCATGGCATGGCTGGGTTCGAAAGCCAATTGCCATGGAGCTGGTGCACCAAGAGCAGAGTTGCTAACGCCATCATTTGGTATTGATTGTTGCGGGGGTTGTTGGATTTGGGCAGCTGTATTGGGACTTGTTGGAGAGCATAGTAACGGTGTTGATGGTAGAGAATCAGTGGGTGAAGAGCAACGATGGGGCTGAATGTTGCTCATGTCAATAAGTTGAGGTTCAGCATCGACTGACTGATTTGAAGGAGAGGTTGTGACCGGTACAGTTGCTGCAGATTGAGTGAGAGGAGAGTTCATCGTGTCCCGACATATCTCCTCCATCGAAGTGGCATGTGTGTGGCCATTTGCATAGGATTGATGAAGTCCATCCAAGCTATGACCAGTTGTTGGCATTGCATCTTCATTGTAGGATGAGGAGGGACTTGTGTTGGTTCCATTTCCTGCAAGCAATGGAGATTCATCAAATACATGGGTGTCCATCCAATCATTGTAGTTAGATATCTCCCCCTCAGTGGATTGGTAACCATATAATGAGTTGGGGTCAGCAAAAGGGAAGCAAGATTCATCAAATACCACATGACGAGAGATATATGTCCGACCCAAACTCGGAGCAAAACACTTATACCCCTTATGTTTCACACTGTAACCCATGAAAATGCAAGGGACAAACTTTGGTTCCAGCTTGTTTTTCCTGTAATCACCAAGGTATGGAAAACACTTGCAGCCCAATATACGAAAAGAGCTATAATCAGGATATTTTCCATATAACTGATAAAAAGGAGATGCCATTCGAAAAGTTGGAGAGGGCACACGATTTTTCAAAAATACAGCAGTAGAAAAGCACTCTTCCCAATTTCTTGCTGGAATCTTAGCATGAAACATCATAGTTAATCCTAACTCGGTAATGTTCCTATGCTTGCGCTCAGCCAAGCCATTTTGTTCAGGAGTTTTAACACATGCCGATTGATGGAGAATTCCATGGTTGGTCAAAATAGTTTGTAACTTTCCATCAGTAAACTCACTTCCTTCATCAGTTTGAAGTATTTTTATTTTTTTGCCAAATTGACACTCAACTATTTTCTGAAAGCAATTGAAGCAATGCAGAAAGTCAGACTTCTTCTTCATTGGGTAAAACCATGTAAATCTAGTGCAACCATCCACAAAAATAACATAATACCGAAAGTTTTCAGCTGATCGAGTCGGTGCAGGTCCCCACAAGTCACAATGAATTTTTTGAAAAGGTTCATCACATTTATTATCCAACTGGAGAAAAGGAAGTCTACAAGCTTTACCCATTTGACAACGATCACATATTTTCTCAACATCAGTAGTAGGATGAAAATTTATTAGCTTCCTACGAAATAAAAAATCGACAACCCGATAGTGAGGATGCCCAAGACGTTGGTGCCATCCTTCTTTATTCGTCTTCCTAAAGCGAATTGAGAAGAGAGCAACATGTCCACTTTCCAACGAGTATAGTCCTCCTTTCCTTTTTCCTGAAGCAATTAATCTTTTGGTTCCTCTTTCCCTGATAAAAAATCCATTAGCATCAAATTCGAATACAAATGGCAAGTCATGAGTAAGTTGACTGACTGATAGCAAATCCTTCTTCATATTTGGAACCAAAAGAACATTGTTCAAAGGAAACTAAGTACTCCCACAGTTGGCATGAGAGTCACCAACATGTGTAATGTCCAAGATTTGGCCATTTCCAACCATCACACCTTCTAGCCCTTTATAAGGTCTAATGTTGTCCAACTTACCACCATTTCCAGTCATGTGAGCTGTTGCACCGGTGTCGGGATACCATGCCGATTCTGGATTCTCGGTGATGGTCATAGCTGCTAGTGCTTGGGGAACATCCTCAGCTTGATAGGAATGGTTAAACCTGTTATAGCATTTTAATGCAGTGTGGCTGCGATTCCCACAAATCTGACACTTAATGGGATCATTTTGCTCCTCTTTGCTCTGGAATTTTGTTGCATTAGCTGCTCTCCCTGGTTGATTTCCTGCATGGAACTGAGAACCACCACTTTTGCTATTTGCATTAGTATGGGTAGTTTGAACAAATCCTTTTCCTGATGAGGTGAAACGATTTTGGCCATGTCCCGTCCTCTTATTGTGGCTATTATTAGTCCTATGACTAAAATAGGCCAATTGTGGTGAAAAGGAGCCATGAATTTGATTTCGTGCTTCATGGCTCTGGAGAAGAGGAATTATTTCGCCATAAGAAGGGACGGGGGGTTTAAGCATAGTTGTTACAAAATTTTCATAACCAGGGCCAAGTCCTTGTAACAACCAAAACACTTTATTTTTATCAGGAACAATCTTACCAATAGCTGCAAGATCATCACAGATTGCTTTGAATTTTCGGATGTACGTATTTAGAGCGTCATCGCCTTTGCGCAACATGGACATCTGTTGAAATAGTTGAAACTCCCTTTCTTGAGAGCTTTGGGCAAAAGAATCTTCCAGTGCTTTCCACACTTCAGATGCAGTGACAAGACCCACCACAAGTCCAAGTACTTCTTCAGATAAGGTGCTTGTGATCCAACCACGAAGAAGCCGGTTAGACCGTCTCCAAGCCACAAAAGCTCGATTTTGCGATTCTTTTGAGACACCAGTATCCTTGTCCACAGGCGAGACTATAGTAGGAGTAGGCATCACATATTCCCCATTCACAAAGCCATACATATCCTGGCTTTCAATTAGTGCAAGCATTTGAGTCCTCCATAACAAGTAGTTGTTTGGAGTGAGACGAAGGGAAACAATATTCCCAATGTTCAATGTTGCAGGGTAGGGGTATGGACTGGAAATTGAAGAAGCCATTTGAGAAAATAAAAAGAACTCTTTACTCCTCACCGAAAGGCTCTGATACCATAAAGAAGTTTGAAAGATTAGGAAAAATCTCTCTCAAGGTGAAGAGAGCAGAGTTCTTCTATTGTATTTATAGGTGTGTTTACAAATAAGGACTGATTATGAGGATTACAATAAAAGGAAGGAGAAATTCACAATTACAGGGATTGATTTCCATAATCCTACACCATGAATCACGTCCCATCCATAGGTGGAGATTCTGACCTTCCATAGATAAGTGAAGATTGATTACCCAGATTTTCCACCAACTGATTGGTTTGATTTTCCTTACTAGCCTCCACTTGACTGGTTGTGATTTGTGCTCCAATAGGCAGTGGCATGGCCCAAGGACATAGACTTGACTCGAAAAAACTGATATTGACTAAAAGGTCGTTCAATTCTGTCTCTTCGTTCCCACTGATTGTGGGGTGGTGAACATTACCTTCGTAAAGTGAGGCCGATTCTATTTTAACCTTTTAACTTCCCAGAATTTGACACCAAAACTGGGCAAATTGTTATGCCCCTTATTTCACATCCAATCCCACCTTGAACCCTTGTTAACTTGAAGGGATTGGATCCTTTTCGGTCCATGTTGGAAGAATAGTCGTGATCGTAACGGTACAATATTGGAATTAATCAATGGTTCAGATCTGCTCAAAGACTCTTCGCTGGAAGAATCGGATTCTTAGCGCGAAGAGTCATTGAGCAATTCTGAACCAACCTTTATTTTCTCAATATATGGTCTAGATTTGAATTGTTTCCTCCGGTCTAAATTTTGGACCAAAGAGGATCCGATCCCTAATTTGAAATGGTATAGTCAATGACTCCCTAGACAATTGTGGAAACTTCATGCAATTTACGGGGACAAATTAAGTGGAACAGAGTACTGTAACTTTCATGGATGAAAAAAGTACAATTCAACTTCCTTTCTTTCGTATCGAGAGTTTAAGACTTAAGTTAAACTTTAGTTTATCTCAGACCCGTGGACAGTGAAACAAGCTTCAATGATTCATATTGCACAAAAAATTATTTTAGTAAGTTCATTATTTGAAAATTGTAAATAAGTACTTAATTTTTAAGAACTCTCAACAGAACAGGGCCTAAGTCTTCAATTTTTTGTTTTTCTATTGAGTTTGGACCAAATCCATTAAACCATCAATCTCCAAAACTTGTTCTCTGCTACGCATAGGTATACGGCGATCATAAAGGTTCGAATCTTTTGGGGTAACTTTTTCTCTCTAAAGTCAAATGTTCTTTTAAAAATACCGAATGGAGCAAATAAGTCCGGCTTGAGTGCTATGAACCCTACGACCGTGCTTCCTTTTTAATTTTCTAAAAGAATTAATTATCGTCTAGGTTTTAGTTAATCTCAACCTATCGACAATGGGTGGCTACCTAAAAGCCAATTTAAATAGTTTTACCCAAGTTTTTGAGCAACACACATCACCGTCTCTGTGGATTCGACTCCGATCTTATCGGATATTGTGTTACGCCGATCTCAGCCCTACGCTTGAGGCAACCCGTTAATTGAGAATTAGGAAATCGTCAAGCAGTAACACACACAATTATATGACTAAAATCAGGCAAGAAAAAAATCGGAAAAAGCATGACTCAGATTTATGTGATTCTTTAATCGGTTAAATTCACGACAACCACTAGTTTTTCCCCATGTATTGAATGGATAAGAGATCGCAAAACGAAGAGACTGGTGTTTTACATTATCAATACCCTACTACTATTGTTTAGGTTTCGTTTATGTTGCTCCTGTGCTCCCACCTTGGGTATTGCCTCCCAAACTCCTGCAAACCCCTTCAAAAACTAGTCTTCGAAGCGGCAAAACAATCTGAATCAAATCCAATATCTAGGTCATTCCTTCCGGAGTTGAAGATTTTAGGGCTTCTGACTGGCCGGCCCCAAAATGTCAATAGCTACCCATCCAAGCCCATCATTTGTCAAGCCCATTCCCCAGAAGCCCCGTTTTAAGTAAACTACCAAAAATACCCCCGCTATAGTCGAACAATACATATAATCCCAAAAAACACACTTCGCTCCTGTCCGTTTCAACTTTCAGCAAACCCTAAACCCTCAACGTTCTTCAAAACGATAGCGACGTCCTTCCCCACCTTCAACAAACCCAAAAAAAACTGATCAACGTCGTCAATCCTTCAACCAGATTATCCCCCTTCTTCGGTAATCACTGTTTCTTCTTCTTCTTCTTCTATCCTTTTTCTACACTTTCGTATTTCACATCGTTTGAATTCTTGTATGTTGCTTTTGTTGCCTATATATCATGATCTACACACCTTAGATCTAAGTTTTTCTGCCTTTTTGTTCGCATATTTGCCTGTGTGAGTTGTGTTTAACTTTTAAGGTGTGATTTATTCTTCGTTTTGAGATTTTGGGGATGTGAATCCATTTCGTAGATTTTGGGGCTATGAATTCTCTCTCAAAGCTATGAACTCTTCTTTTTTTGTGTAGTAAGCTATGAGGTGTGAATTCTACTCGTTTTGTGAATTTCCATTTTCCGAGATGTGGATTGTTATTTCTGGGGATGTGAATCCTCTCTCGAAGCTGTGAACTCAACAAGCTGTGGATTCTCATTTTGGGGATGTGAATCCTTTTTTTTATTTGCATGTCGTGAACTCTTCAGTTTTTTGCAGTTAGCAAGATATGCAAATTCACATGCACCATTTGCTTAAGGCACCACTGGCTTAATTCACACACACCATTGGAAGAATTCACATCCAAAATGGCGGAATCCCCACCCCATTTGACAGAGTTCACTCCCAATTTGACACAATTCACACGCCATTTGACAGAGTTCACACGCCATTTGACACAATTCACACCTCATCTGACAGTATTCACCCCCATTTGACAGTATTCACACCCCACATGACAGAATTCACCCCAATTTGAAAGAGTTCAGACGCCCTAAAAACATATTTCACACCATTGGTTAGACATAATTCCTCAGAACATAATTCAACCAATTTCCACTATACATTCCTCAAAACAGAATTCACATGGACCATATGCACCATTGGCTTAATTCACACGCACCATTGCCTAAATTCACACCCAAATTGGAAGAATCCAAACCCCATTTGACAGAATTCACCCCAGAGGGGTTCACGATTAGGCGATTTTTTGTTTCTTCAGTGTTGTGGTTTTTTTAAACTCTAATATCTTTTGAAATTCTAGTCTTCTTCTTCGTCTCTTTCATGAGTAGGCGTTTTTTTTTTAACAGAGAATTCACATCCCTAAATGCTTTTTTTTTTAAAAGATGTGAATTCTTCATTTTTGGGTAGTGAGATTTGTTTTTTCTTTTAAAGTTGTGAATTCTTTATGCTTGTGTGAATTCTGCATTTAATAATTGTTAGTGTGAATCATGTCCTTTTCCAAAGGTCTGAATACTTCATTTTTGGGTAGCAAGCTCTGTTTTTTTCAAAAGAGTGAATTAATTATTTCTGTGGGAATTCAGCATTTCAGAATTGTTTAATACCCTGATGTTATTGTCCCTTATAAATTTTACCTTGTTTCTTGCCATAGGCACAGAATCTCATAAGGAACAATGACAACAGAATGGGGATGCTATGTCTCTGAAAAAGAGTATCAAGAAATAGAACAAAAATTGAAGGAAGCTGAATTGAAGAGGGTACCACTGACAGCTAGTCCTCCTGGATCCAAGAGGCTACCACCATGCAAGGTACCGCCAATCAGGCTACCGCTCCCAACAACTCAACCAATCCAGGAAGTACCAAAAAGAAAAAGGTTGGCAAGAAAGTCAACAGAAAATCAAACCCAACCACCACCAAAAACGCATGGGAGGGAAAAAAGAAAACGAGAAGTCCAAACCCAACCACCAAGTCCATCATTGGAGGAACAACAACCCAAGAGAATAAGGAAAAGTCCACGCCAAATTCCATCAAAAACCTCATCCCACTCCTCTTTGCCATTGGAGGAACAACAACCCAAGAGAATAAGGAAAAGTCCACGCCAAATTCCATCAAAAACCTCATCCTACTCCTCTTTGCCATTAACCTACCCAATTAGAACAAGGTCAACAACGGCACAACCAACTCAAACCTTATTGACGTTGACATACCCACAACAAGGAAGAAGAGCAAGCACAAGGAAAAGGGCAAGAACAACACAAACACATACACAGACAGACACAAAAAATAGATCCAACCTTCAGTTGACAGTTATGTTTCTGCAAGATCTGAGTCTCAGAGCTGACCACCTCAACCTGCTGAAACAAACACCATTCTGGCTGATCATTGATTCAATCATCTCACGAACATTGGATGCTGACAAATGCATCAAGTTAGACACAGTTTTCAAAAAACTTGTTGCTGCATACAATCCAGAAACAGATTGCTTTACAATAGCTGGGAAGAATGTGAAGCTAACGGCAAATCATGTAAAGTTAATTTTTGGAATATCTTGCGGTACAGAGCCGTTTGCAGCAAAATTGAAGACTAGAGAACAGGTTGCATTTGCCAAAAGACGCAACATTCAACAAAGACTGACAACCAAAGCCATATCAGATATGTTGAAAGAACTTGCCCAAGAGAACAAAACCAGCATTGAAGATGTGCAAGATGTTGCACGTTTGGTCTGCATGTTTCTCATTGTCAAACTTTTTTTCCCAACATCCGGAATAACGGTCTCATGGAAGCATGTCGATGCAATGGAAGACCTAACTAAGATGAAGTCATACAACTGGGCAGCTGAAATACACAATGAGCTTGTTGAATCAATAAAGAAATCCCAACATTCACCGAAAGATGTGAAGGGCTGCCAATTGCTACTTCCAGTAAGTGAACTGAATCAAATTTATTTTTACAGTTGCATGACATACAACACTTCCAATACATCTGCTAATCAATTACATATTTCCAGTACTGGCTATGCGAGCATACAAACATTCTTGAACAAGAGTTGTCAGAACATCAAGTGCCCAGATTACTTAAGTGGAATATATCCACACTTGAACATGCATTGCAAGCCATTCCAAACATCGTGAAAGCAAGAAAAATTAAGGTAAACTCAATTATTGCCGTAAGGAAAGTGAGTAATGTCCTTTTCAATTATATCAGTTCTTCATTTGGCCTGCACAATATATCTAGTTCAAAGGTGTGAATTCTACCAAATGTAGAATTCATATGCCCCATGTGTATTATTCACATCCAATTTGACACAATTCTTTTTTTTATTTGCTTGTCATGAACTCTTCAGTTTTTTGCAGCTAGCAAGATATGCAAATTCACATGCACCATTTGCTTAAGGCACCACTGGCTTAATTCACACACACCATTGGAAGAATTCACATCCAAAATGGCGGAATCCCCACCCCATTTGACAGAGTTCACTCCCAATTTGACACAATTCACACGCCATTTGACAGAGTTCACACGCCATTTGACACAATTCACACCTCATCTGACAGTATTCACCCCCATTTGACAGTATGCCCCATGTGTATTATTCACACAATTCACACCCCAACTGACAGTATTCCCACCTACATTTTTAATTGATTACGTAGCTAGATGTTTTATATGTACTATTAATACTATCTTCTTCATTTGACCTGCGCAATATATCTAGTTTGAAGGTGTGAATTCTGCATCAGAGAATCTGAATTCTGCATTACAGGATGTGAATTCTGCCTTTCATGGCCTGTAAAATATATATCCTCCTATTGATGTTAGAAATCTATTTGACATATTCAATCATTGTCATAGGTACGAGTTGCTGAACTTATTGAAACGGATCAAGAACACAAACTTTACAAAATGAAATTTCCTTGTGTTCAAAAAGGAGGAGAAGAAGGAGAAGGAGAAGGAGAAGAAGGAGAAGGAGAAAGAGGAGAAAGAGAAGGAGAAGAAGGAGAAGGAGAAGGAGAAAGAGGAGAAGGAGAAGGAGAAGGAGAAGAAGGAGAAGGAGAGGGAGAGGGAGAGGGAGAGGGAGAGGGAGAGGGAGAAGGAGATGGAGATGGAGATGATGAAGATGATGATGATGATAGCGATGGCGATGGTGATGCTGCTGCAGATGATGATAGTTCTCATGATGATGGTGCTGGTAATTATTCTCCGGTTAATGCTGGAGAAAATGACGACAATGGTGATGATGACGACGATAGTGATAATGATGCTGCTGCTGATGATGATGATAGTCCTTGTGATGATGGTGCTGGTAATTATTCTCCTGTTAATGCTGAAGACAAAGATGATGACAATGCTCATGCTGGTGGTCATGATTATCTTGACCTTGAGGACATTTCACAACCCAACCAGCATTTTCAAGCACCACAAGCACAAAACCCTCCTCAGGCGAATGAGTTAGAAGTATCAAAAGCACTGCTCCACATATCCCAAAATCAAAGTCAAATCCAAAGATTTATATCTGATCAGGACTCAGGATCAACACTTGTCCCTAACACGTACCTGCCAACAAATGCAGAGGTGTTTCCACATCTTATGTTATCCCCTCTGCCAGCATATATCCATCCTGATCAAGATGAACCCCAACCCAACCTTGAATTTTTGTGTTCCTCTGCAGTGCAAAGAGTAACTGAACCACTTGTTGAGCAGCTCCAGGAGGTAAACAGGCAACAGAATGTTATAATTGACACACTCAAGGAACAAAACAAAACTAATGAGGTAAAAATGGCAGAACTCCTTCAAAAAATTGATTTTTTGTACAAGGAAAGAAGGAATCAACAAGGGAAAGACAAAGAAGCCCTTCTCTTGGCCATACAAAATATCAAAGAGTCACACATGGCAATCAGTGAGGAAAAACTGCAAATGGAGTTTGAATTCATAGAAGCTGCAGCAAAACAGGAGCAGCAGCTCACAGATGCACGAATGGCATTAATCGAGGAGAAAAAGATCTCACTTGAACTGAAAGAAACTGCAGGCAAACTGGCTCAGGAACTGGAAAATGCACGAATGGAAAAGATGCAAATGGAGCTTGAATTCATAGAAGCTGCAGCAAAACAGGAGCAGCAGCTTACAGATGCACAAATGGCATTAATTGAGGATAAAAAGATCTCACTTGCAGAGAAGAAGGCTGCAGAAAAAAAGGAACACCAATTGCAAACTGAGAAAACACAACTGGAAGAGGAGAAGATGGTTTTTCTTGAAGAGGTGGAAGCTCTGCAACAACACAAACAGGAGATTGAAAGGAACAACGCAGAGCTTGAAAGGGAAAACAAAGAACTGAAAAAAGAGCTGCTAGAAACCAAACAAAGGAGCAAAGGAAGTCCAAAACTTGAACCCTTCTCTAATGAGACCGAAGAGCAAAACATAGAGCAACAAGTCCACAGTGTAACACAGAGTGCTCAAGTAAAACCATACTCAACGCAAGACACTTTGGAATTTGTGCACACCATTACACAGGCAACTAAGAAAAAACCCACTCCACCATCAAAATATCGAAGGATCAAGGAGAAAACAAGCCAGGGGACAAGGAAGCTGAATGTTGATCCCATGTACATCTATCCCCTACTTGACAACAGAGCTGCCGAAGAAATGAAAATGCTAACAAATGGACCAACAGACCGCAAGCAGCTGAAAAAACTCAACAATCAGATGCAAGTTTTAAAGCTTCTGCCACAACCAACATTGTAACTCATCAAAGAAATATGGGCAAATGCATCTCCAAAGTAAGAATTCACCCCCCCCCCCATCTGACATAAATCACACCCCATCTGAAAGAATTCACATTCCTGAAAATAAAATTCACCCCAATTTGACAATATTCCAACTTGCTTTCTGAGATAGAATAGTGGTAGTTTAGGGATTCTGAGATACAGGAGCAACAAATGTAGAATTCACATGTACCATGTGTATAATTCACCCCCCAATTTGACAGTATTCACATCCTTCATGACAGAATTCACCCCCCATTTGACACAATTCACACTCCATCTGACAGTATTCCTAATTTCATTTTTTAATTGATTGCATAGCTAAATCTTTGTTTGTACTATTAAAATAAAACATTGTCTTCTTTGAACAGCAATGTGGCCTATACTGGAGCAAAAGGCTTTGTAATGGTTGAAGACATCCAAGAGATACTTCGAGATGGCGAGCTTGGCACCGAGGTACATACATTCATAATAAACTTAATACCGCATGCTATATAATAAGTTAATTCATTACGTTGTGTTACAGACAATAAATGCCTATGCTGAACTTCTGGTTGAGGAGTATGACAACTTTCCGAATTTCAGTTTGATTGAATCACAACCAAAGAGGTCATACGTCTTCTCTGGCGACCTGATGGTATGAAACAAATTACTGTATTATTTTTTTTTAAATAGCCTAATATATTAACTCTCTAAACAAAAATTAAAATCTTTTCCTTCAAAACAAAACACGTTTGTATTGAACACCACTGAGCAGAATGAACAAATGTTTGGAGAACTACTGCCAGATGCCATAAATTCTGCATCATATCTGATCTTCCCAATATTGTGCAAAAGCCACTGGACACTCCTCATCCTTGATACTACTCGACCAATGTGGTTATACTACAACTCACTGAAAATCCAAGGGAGGGACAACTACTTTGATGCATCAACTCCATTGGTTAACTTCTTACTAATTACTTTGTCTTCTCTCTATATTAGAATCCAATTCATTTGTTTTTTACTAATTGATACTCTAAATTCATCAGAGGCTGGCAATCACTAAATACATCTGTTCAGAAATACGCATATCTAGACTGGAAAACTTCTCATCAACTGCTCGCATGTGTCCGACACCAAAACAGCAGCCCAATTCGTATATCTTAAAACCACTTCTCTCTCTCTACAAACCTAAACCTAAAGAAAAAATATAAGCATTCAACTAACACATTTAGTTTATCTGTTACTGCAGACTTGATTGTGGCCCAATTGTGTGCTACATCATCCAACATTATATCAATAATGATGTAGATGGGATTGCACAAAGCCTCACAAAGCATCACGTCAAAAAGATAAGGGCAGATATCATACACAAGATACTAAGCCAGAAATCAAGGTCATGGACGTTGGAGATGCACAAAAGTGAAGAGGAGGCAAGGAGACTCCATAGCAAGCTGAACTGCAGAGACAACAAGGTCAAATTGAATGAGCCGTGAGGAGGTGCTGGGTTAACGGGTTTGCCAATGCAGGAGATACTGCAGCGGAAAAAGTAGGAAACACATTTCTAGAGATTGCAAAAGCGGCAACACATTTCTGGAGAATCTTTGTCATTGTACTAGCTGCACATTGATTATTGTGAATCGTGTAAAATTTTAACTTTTTTCAGATGTGATATTCTCTTGTTTCTGTCCAAAAATCTTGTTGCATTGAAGAGATAGACTGTGTATCTTCAGTTGTTATCGTTCTTCTAGATGTATTTCATTTTCTGAGATGTGGATTGTTATTTTGGGGATGTGAATTCTCTCTCGAAGCTGTGAATTTTTTCATTTTTTGTGTAGTAAGTTATGAGATGTGAATTCTACTTCGTTTTGTGAATTTTGATTTTCCGATATCTGGATTCTTATTTTGGAGATGTGAATTCTCTCCTTTTCAAAGCTGTGAACACTTCATTTTTTGTGTAATAAGTTCTGAGGTGTGAATTCTTAATTTATTGTTCTGGAATTTGATTTTTTCCTAAGTGTGGATTCTTATTTCAGATAGAAAACATGTATGGGATCAGAGACGAGCATCCTATTCTAGAAAGCTTAAGTGACTCTTGAAAATTCTCCATTGCACCAACTTCACCAGTATTTCTGAAAACATAATTCATCCAATTTCCACTATACATTCCTGAAAACAGAATTCACATGCACCATATGCACCATGGGCTTAATTCACACGCACCATTGCCTGAATTCACACCCAAATTAGCAGAATCCAAACCCCATCTGACATAATTCACCCCCAGGGGAGTTCACCATTCAATCCAAACCCTATTTTGTAACCCCAACTCGTTGCATATAATGGAAACATCCGTTGTTTAGTACTTGTTAGTGAATTTTTTTTTTTGCTACATTTTCTGTGTTATGTGTTAATTTTTGCATCTGTTGGAGGCCTGTGAAAATGCCATTTTTCTAGCATTTGAAACAGAGAATTCACATCCATAAACCAGACGATTCACACCCATTCACAAACAATTCACAACCCCATTTGAACACAATGAAGATAAACCATGCAGAATTCACAACTATAAAATACAGAATTCACACCCATATTGAACACAATTCACACATTGAAACCGTAGTACTTGTTAGTGAATTTTTTTTTTTGGCTACATTTTCTGTGTTATGTGTTAATTTTTGCATCTGTTGGAGGCCTGTGAAAATGCCATTTTTCTAGCATTTGAAATAGAGAATTCACATCCCTAAACCAGACGATTCACACCCATTCACAAACAAATCACAACCCCATTTGAACACAATAAAGATAAACCATGCAGAATTCACAACTATAAAATACAGAATTCACACCCATATTGAACACAATTCACACATTGAAACCGTAATAGAATTCTCTTCCTCTATTTGATAGAATTCACACACCATAATAACAAAATTAACAAAATTCACCCCCTTGTTGAATTCACTCCCTCTACTTGATAGAATTCACATGCCATATTAACAGAATTCACACTATACAAATATACGAAATAAAAAATTCACAAAAACAGAATTCACCACCTTGTTGAATTCACTCCCTCGTTTAATTTACTCCCTCTATTTGATAGAATTCACAACCCCTGTTCACCACAATTAATACAAACCATTCTGAAAAAAAGCAGCCAAATCCACAAACACTTTAACACCAAAAATAACCAAATCAATTAATCCTCAATCAATTCAACTCGATATCAATTCAACTCGATATCAATTCAACTCAATACAATTCAACTAAATCCAAATGAAAACTTATTTCTCAATATCCACTCAAATCAAAGCCTGTTATGAAATCCTGGCAGTATTTAATTGATAGCCTCCTTACAACTCCTCCTGTTATGAGATCCTCTCTTTCCACACCTAGCACATTTAATGGCTCTGACCTTCTCCCCAAAAGATCGTATCCTCTTCTTCTTATTTCTCCCTGGTGGCTTTCTAGAAATAGGAGGCAATATCACAGCATCACCGGCAACTTCAGGTTTCCACAGCATAGGAACAGGCATAATAGGTCTAGAATATGCCTCCCGATAACATTCCACGTGGAAGTAACGTTCAACACATGCGTTCAGTGACTTCCCGCTCTTTTTAATTGCACAAACTGCATGCACACAAGGTACACCATTCAATTGCCATTGCGTACAAGTGCAACTATGCCTCCCTATATCCACCTTGACAGATGGATTGCATAAAACTTCAAGCACATCTGGTGAAGAAAATTTTACTTCCCAGGCCTTAGACTCCTGAAAAGCAATTGCCAAAGCTTCATCCATTGTGGGACAAAGCACCTAACGCCACTTCGCTGCAGTTTGTTTCCTACAACACATCTGTTCCATAAGCTTGATCCGTACTCGATCAACCAGTTGCGTGATCGGTAAGTGCCTCTCCTTCTCTATCCAAGAATTGAAGCACTCAGCCAAATTAGACCACATCTCTCCATAGCGCTGTCCCGGGAAAAAAGCATTAGCCCAATGTTCATAAGGCAAATCAGCTAGGAAATTCGTAATCCTTGCTTCCCCACCTGCTTTCTTTAACCTAGCCATTTCTTCATAAAACTTCATCTCATTTGGTGCATAAGCACATAAACTGAACAGACCAATCACGCGCTCTTTATACTTGTTCCTTCCACCTGTCAATCGACCACGAAGGTTGTTCTTCAAATGGTAAAGACAATACCCATGAAATCCTGAAGGGAAAACCTTAGGAACTGCAGCTTTTATTCCAGCATTCCTGTCAGAAACAAAGACAATGCTTCTCGTATCTCCATCCAAAATACCACGCAACTTCTTCATAAACCACAACCAATTCTCATTGCTCTCCGAATCAGCCACACCAATACACAATGGAAACAGACCTGAAAAAAAAAAGTGGATTGGTACAACTCTCACACAAAATGTTCAAAAATAATTATAATTCATAACTCACACATAATTCACAATCCAAAAATAATTCACCACACAAAAATACTTTACAAAATTGTACCTTTATCACCATCCTTCGCACTCGCAGAAAGCAATGATCCTTTGAAGTTTCCCTTCAAAAATGTTCCGTTGACAAACAAAAGGGGCCTCAAATGTTTAAAACCAGAAATACATGCACTGAACGCGACAAACAATCTCTGAAATCGATTCGTCTCAGTGTCTACCTCTATTTCAAACACGCTTTCAGGATCAGAATTCCTAACAGCCTCACGATACCACCATAATTCATCAAAGGATGCATCATAATCCCCAAAGGCTTCAGACCTCCCCTTCTCAACACCCTTCCAAGCTCGTTTATATGGAACATCCACCCCATACAAACCCTTCAGTGAACTAACTACATCAACCGGACGTTTCTGCGGTGTGGTTCGAATATCAGCAGTCATTAATCTTCCAATCATACTAGACGAAGCCCGCGAATGCTTTGTGGTAAGGACAGAAGCACCACACGAGTGGATATCATAAAAACTACGTATATAAAAATAAGTGCTGACCTTGTCCAACCTCGCATGCACTCTCCACTTACAATCTGCATCCTTACAAAATGCAGTCACCCTATCCTTTTCATTCTTTGCAAAACTATAATCAAAACCATAAAATATTGCAAACTTTGCCAATTTATCACGAAACTCAACTGCACCACCCTCAAACTTCTGGTTAACTTCTTTGATATAATGACGCCAACCGTCAGACAGTAATGCATGATCCCGATGCTGACAAAATGTGGGTAGTAAGTCTCTTTCTTTCTCAACATCCAACCTCCATTCCGAACGAATCACACCTAAACCTTTCCCTTTCGAACTGCTGCAACTTCCAACATCAGTACACAAACCATCACTGCTTCCACTAACTCCACTAGCCACAACATCACCCAAACAACTAACACCTGGGGCTTTCCCTTTTGAACTGGTGAAAATACTACCATAACTGCCACTACCACCACCACAAAGTCCAACAGACCCAACATCAGTAGTCAAACAACTAACAGCTGACCCTTTCCCTTTTGAACTGGTGAAAATACTACCATAACTGTCACTACTACCACCACAAAGTCCAACAGACCCAACATCAGTAGTCAAACAACTACTCTCACAACGATTAACTCCAATAGCCACAACATCACTCCCAAAACAACCATTACTGCCACCAGAAATTAAAACTGTAACGTCAATTACTTCAACACCATAACAACCAGCTAAAGAAAACATTACCTCCAAATCATCATCATTCTCCAAAACACAGCCATCATAATCCCGCAGATTATAAAAAAGTCTCACTGAATCGAATCTCAACCCACTGAACTTGAAGCACAATTTGTCGACCAAATCCATGTACGACGTGACACTACAACAAAAATGGCTTTACAGGGCACTCAAAGTTGCCTCGAAAAGAGGCCTGTTGGGGCAGTTTGTATATTGGGGCACTTCACCTTAGTGCCGCATGTATCGATGCAGCTATAGGTCTAACGCGGCACTTGTTATGTGGCACTTTAAGGCGCCTCCAAAGCTCTTTCTTACTGCACTTTTAGGTGCCACATAGATTACCTATCGAGGCACTTAAAAGAGCCTCCAAAGCTCTTTCTCGTTGCACTTTTAAGTGCTGCATAGATTACCTATCGAGGCACTTAAAGAGCCTCCAAAGCTCTTTCTTGCTGCACTTTTAGGTGCCGCATAGATTACTTATCGAGGCATTTAAAAGAGCCTTAAAAACTCTTTCTCCCTACATTTTTAGGTGTCGCATAGATCCTATCGAGGCACTTAAAAAAGCCTCCAAAGTTCTTTCTCGCTGCACTTGTAGGTGCCGCATATATTACCTTTTGAGGCACTTAAAAAAGCTTCTAAAACTCTTTGTAGCTGCACTTTTAGATGCCACATAGATTACCTCTCGAGGCACTTAAGAGAGCCTCAGAAGCCCTTTCTCGCTGTACTTTTAGGTGCCGCATAGATCCTATCGAGGCACTTAAAAAAGCCTCCAAAGCTCTTTATCGCTGCACTTTTAGGTGCCGTATAGATTACCTAGAGAGGCACTTAAAAGTCCCTCAAAAGCTCTTTCTCGCTACACTTCTAAGTGCCGCATAGATTACTTATCAAGACATTTTTCGGTGCCACTACAGATATTCCGAAAATCATTCCAACGCCCTATTAAGGCACTACAAATTGCCGCATAAACCATCGTCTATAAGGTCAGGAGGATAGCTTTCACGGCACTTTTGAGTTCCTTCTAAAGTGTTGCTCTTTTTTTCCATTTGTAGTACACGATCAAATGACAATACAATGAAACTTAAATTAATTTCAATTTTTTTCTCAACCATGTCCATGCAGCAAGCCATAGTGATTAACTTCAATAGAAACTACTAGTCAACAAACTCACAAGGATCCAAATACAAAAAACGAAACATGAAATATAAATAGTTTAAAGAAACTAAAGTTTCCACTAGAAAACAAACTTCACTTCTAAGAAACTTACTAAAGTTTCCAGCAAAAAACTAGAACAATACCATGAGAGATGCCATGATATGAAGGAAAAAAAAACCACTAGTAAAAAACAAAACAAAACTTATAAGTTCAGCATCCATATGCCATAACTCTCTTCTAGAAATCTTCCAAGTGATCTCATTCAGTCCATAAAGCAGCCATCATCATCTTTCACTACCTAATAAAAACAAAAACCAGATACACAGTTTTAAAACTTATTGATTTATAGTAAGAATTAAAAAAGAAAAGAAAAGAAAGACAATAGTGGGCATTAAACGTACCAAAGAAATAGGCCATGCTATTGGAGTACCGATGGCATCACCAACGGTCTTAAGGCCTCCGTAAGGCCTCATCAAATGCTCATCCCATAGGATTGGAACTTGAACATGAATCTCACACCAATTAGCTCCAAGTTCTTCTCCACCAACCTCTGTAGATGGATCCATACTAGCGATCCGCCCTTTGCCTACAACATCTGTTGGGTTGGCTACGCTCTTAAAATTAACATAATCCCCCACCTAGCAGCAATCAATAAGAAAATATCATATTGAAATTCTGCAATATCAAACTTATACTAACAAATTATCCATACCTACGGCATTGTGGGCAATGCGAATTGCCCCGACTCTTTCTCTCCTCCGAGGGAAGGGATTCCGTTCCCCACCCTTTTGAGAAAGGAGAGATGCTGCCGGTTCGCGGGAGCGCTTTTAAGCTGGACGACAAGCGCTCGCGAAAATACAGAGTCGCCACTCGGGTTTGAAGGTCCGACACCCAAGGAACCGTATTTTGAAGCACTTGCCGCGCTGTTTGATTTGAAAAAGTTAAGGAACCAGTCCGTCATAACCATATCTGGGTTCGGGAGCCAGGTTACGAGAGGGGAAGGGTTTTATGGCACCCCTCTCGCCCAATCCGGAGATCGGTCTCTACTTAGGCATTTGCAAAAATGTTATTTGTTTGCGATTCTGTTTGATTAATCATTTTTTAGCCAATTAGGGCGGGGGAACAGTTTAAAGGGGATTAAAGCTGTAACAACTTGCAAGATGTGATAGATAGCATGGATGAGCAGTTAGTATAGGATGAGAACAGACTGCTGTGGGAGTTTAAACAAACTGGGAAGCCCATGTTTTGGAGTGACGTGCGCAGAAAGAAACCAGCATGCACTGAACAAGTCACTGCATGCTGTTCACTCTTGCGCGCACAACTCTAAAACACGCGCACGCCGGTGAGCTTAAACCCACAACTCTTATTCTCAAACTTTCTGGGCTCTGGAAGGACCAGTGCACACCCAGGACAAACCACGCAGTTTATAGGCAGCATAATATACAGTTTAAAGGCTTAAAAGCCCTAGAAATTGACAAAACACCCCATAAACAGTGTGGGGACAAATAATGGCCTAAAACCAAGCTACCCGTGCAAGGCCAGTCACTGGTCGGAGCAAATATCGCGCGATGGACTCACTCTGTCGCGCGAGGATGCGCCCTGGCGCGCGATGGTGCGCCCTGGCGCACTGTCGCGCGATGGACTGAGTCTGTCGCGCGATGGTGCGCCCTGGCGCAGGATGGTTGCGCCCTGGCGCAGCCAGACCAGTGCTTGGTTCACATTTTCTGGGTTCTGGGACAGATCCAGAATGTTCCCAGTGGTACTCCACAATCAGCAGAAACTCATATTGAACTAAGACTAGCAGTTTATACAAAAGAAAGCAGTAAACTGATTATTAACATGCTTGCAGAGTGATCTATATACAAAATAAAGCACAAAACAGCAAGACACCAATCCCCACGAGAACCGTTGCGCGATGATCGAAATCGTCGCGCGATAGAATGGCTCCATCGCGCGCTGGTTCTTGCCATGACGGTTTTTGAAACCTCGCCAGCTTTAGGACCAGGACTGGTATTGATTACCAGCCTTGGCCCTGCCAGCCCCCCTCAGGGATCAGAACAGAAACACAGTAGGTATGCTATACCTTGTTTGAGTTTGAACGGATGATTGAGCTTTGAGGTTTGAACTTGAATGAGGTGTTTGAATGGTTGTGTGTGGAAGAGGAAGAACAAGCTATGTTCTTGGTTGAGGTGTGAAAATGGATGAAAAAGCACTAGAGCTTGTGCTTAGTTTTTTTGAATTTTTGTAACCCTTTGAAAGAGAAACAAATGGGGATACTTATAGGGAAAAGGGATGAATCTGGTTGGAAACAGAGGAGTTCAGGCAGTCCACGAGGCCTGGCTGAGGTTGCATTGGTGGCCAACTGTCCTCCTTCAGAAAGGTCGGTGGTAGGTTGGACCATCGCGCGATGTACTGAGTCTGTCGCGCGATGGTGCGCCCTGGCGCACTGTCGCGCGATGGTGCGCCCGGGCGCGGGATAGTTGCGCCCTGGCGCGGACCAGCAAGGTTTTTGGTTTTTGAAGTGGCTTAGGCTAGGTTAGGTTCAAGGGTTTTGCAAACACTCAAAGCTCAAACACGCTATCATTCCCGGGGTGTTCTTGATCCATTTCATCATCGGGGAATCAAAAACCGTAAGTAAACTAATCTGGAAGCCCAGATTGGGGTGTCTACAGTAGCCCCTCTTTGACGGCACTTGAAGCACCATCGACTTGGTACAAGTAACGTCAAAGAATTCTAGACACCCCTCAAGGCAATCCAGAGCAAAGCATACTAGCAAAGTAGACAAGTAAACTTAAGGAACCTGATTGGTGGAATGGACGGGCGGTCCATTGCCGAGGATGGAAGTAGAAGTGGACGAGTGAATCGCCGCTTGTTGATCGAATTTGGACAGGACAGGCTGTCGTTGCAGATTTGGACGGGACAGGCCGTCGTTGCTGGGGATCAAGCTATCCTCGGCATAAAGTATTCCAACAAACACGGGTAGGTCGTGTCAGGCAGGTTGAATTCCATCTGTTGGGAATCAGAGCCAATCTCCTTATCAAAGACCATCCGAGACAGAGCAATAAGGCTGCTGGAAGATGCGCGTGAAGCTAGACTGATGTAGAGGTAGTCGTTTAGGGCAGGCCGAGGCGGACTCTCCTGGGGAATAACTAGTTGCGGATGGGTGGACCATTGAACAAGCCATCGGACGATAATCTGATCGTCGTTGTGGATTGTATGAACGATATGGCTAAATACCGTTGATGGATTTGACAGGACCGGCTGTCGTGGAAGCGGACGGAGAGATCAATGAGCCGAGTGATCAAACCGTTGGGGTATTTGACAAAATGGGAGGATCATCAGTATAAATGATCGAGCCGTTGAAGTCTGGATGGAAGGATCATCAGTATAAATGACCAAGCCGTTGCAGACAGGATGGGACAATCATCAGTATAAATGATCGAGTCGTTGGAGTCTGGAAGGGAAGATCATCAGTATAAATGACCAAGCCGTTGCAGACAGGATGGGACAATCATCAGTATAAATGATCGAGCCGTCGAATTCTGGAGGGGAAGATCATCAGTATAAATGACCAAGCCGTTGCAGACAGGATGGGACAATCATCAGTATAAATGATCGAGCCATTGAAGTCTTGAGGGGAGGATCATCAGTATAAATGACCGAACCGTTGCAGACAGGATGGGACAATCATCAGTATAAATGATCGAGCCATTGAAGTCTTGAGGGGAGGATCATCAGTATAAATGACCGAACCGTTGCAGACAGGATGAGATAATCATCAGTATAAATGATCGAGCCGTTGAATTCTGGAGGGGAAGATCATCAGTATAAATGACCGAACCGTTGCAGACAGGATGGGACAATCATCAGTATAAATGATCGAGCCGTTGAAAAATGGACAGAACCGTCTGTCGTTGATTTGAGACGGGAAGATCAGTGTGCAGAATGATCGAGCTATTGAGAAATGGACAGGACCGACTGTCGTTGATTTGAGACGGGCAGATCAGTGTGCAGAATGATCGAGCCGTTGAGAAATGGACAGGACCGGCTGTCGTTGATTTGTTCCGCAGAAGATTTTATCGCATCCTGCTATGAGAACAATGTCGCAAGAGATTTTCGATCGCATCCGCTGACAAACAATAACAAAACCGCAGGAGATTGCATCGCATCCTTCGGCCAACAAATCGAGAGTTAGGGAGATTTCCATCGCCTCCGTTAACAAACAGAACAAAACCGCAGGAGATAGCATCGCATCCTTCGGCCAACAAATCGAGAGTTAGGGAGATTTCCATCGCCTCCGTTAACAAACAGAACAAAACCGCAGGAGATAGCATCGAATCCTTCGGCCAACAAATCGAAAGTTAGGGAGATTTCCATCGCCTCCGTTAACAAACAGATCAAAACCGCAGGAGATAGCATCGTATCCTTCGGCCAACAAATCGAAAGTTAGGGAGATTTCCATCGCCTCCGTTAACAAACAGATCAAAACCGCAGGAGATAGCATCGTATCCTTCGGCAAACAAATCGTGGATTCAGGGAGATTTCTTCTCATCCGCTAACCAACAATAACAAAACCGCAGGAGATTGCATCGCATCCTTTGGTAAACAAAGTCTTGATGGCGACCATTCTGGCCACCTTCCTGTTTTCAACAGTTGATATATACAATATGCAAAGATGTATACTAACAAAATGCACAAATTGAAAAAGCAGATGCAAGCTAAGGGCGGCTCCTAGGAGGACAACAATGCCTAAGGACTACCACTGAGCCCCAGTACTTTACTGTCTTTTGCTTCTGAGATGTGCATCCCGATAGAGAGACACTTGAGATGGCCGGCGTGCCCAATTGACATGTAGGAGCGGTGTGGCATTGGGCCTGCATGCCCCTTCTTCGATGCTTGGGCGGATAAGCCCCAGAGAGATGCTTTGCTTGGCCTTGGGCGGACGTGCCCTTGCCGTTGACGAGATTTCCACAGCTTATGGATTACAAAAGCTAGGGTAGCAATGTAAAATTTGCATTTTCCGCAGTTTATGGACAAAAACTGACCGCTAATATCTAATTTGCATTGACAAGTGAACTGAGTCGACACACAGACATATGTACAGACGTGCCTAGCTCGAACGAAAAGGGGGAAAGAGCCCCAGGGAACAATGCGAACCCTTAGACACACGGAATACAATGAAATTTTGGACATTAATGAGCCAAAACTCACGACATTCCTAAACAGGTGAAACTGACACTTGCGAGGTCAAAATAGCTGTACAATGACCTGCACGAACAAATAGAACCGAGAATGGCATCTCGACACGACAATAGATTGAAATCTAGAAAAATGCCACAAAGATGGACATAAGACGCAAATGATGACTCGTATAGGCCCGGACTGAAACCGACACCCCCGTGCAGTCACATTAAGTCTACACGGTATGACCAAACTTGGCAAAAGCCCCTTTGAATAGGACTCAAAGGCAACTGCTATCGATTGCTATATGAATTGAAAAAGTGCGCGTAGGGTTGAGACCAATGCAAATAACTATGAACAAGTGCGCGTGAACCTCAAACTAGCGCACATGACTGCAAAGCTACTGCAACTGCTCACACCAGACTTCGCTGAATTTAGAATAAACTGTGAGCCATTAGGCCTCGCCAGCATTTCGTTCTGTTTTTGATGCTTAAAATCTTTTAAGGCTTTATACTCAGCTTTGAAATTGAATTAATAGTTTGTAATAAAACTAAAAGACAAAAGGTTTTCCCCCTTTCAGACGCCTCACATGCAGCTTGATCTTCGAATCTCTTCGACCTTTGATGTGTACCAAACGTCAACCATGGATCCAATTGACAGATTGTGACCGAGTCTCAAGGAGAGACTGCCTACGTATCCCAAGCTAGGGAATCAGGTCAAAACGTAGTTCAGGCTAAGGTTCACTCGAGTATTTTACCTCACCTTTTACGCTCTAACTTTTGCCTAGAACCGCCCATTCGGGTTTTCGGTCTAGCGAGCTTTCAAATATCGCCTTTACTTTTGCCTAAACCGCCTTCATAGGTTTCGGTCTAGCAGGCTGCTCTAACTTTTGCTTGGAACTGCCCACCGTTGGGGTTTTCAGCCCAACGAGCTTCTCTCAGGGAAAAGGCTTTTGAATTGATCCATGCTGACCAAGGTATTTGAATTTGCTGCCATCGAGGTCGATGATGTTTGGCCGCAGCCCCAGATAAAATGGATGCAAGGTCCAAAGTGCTTCAGTTGACATGCTTTGCTCCAGGCCACTTTTGAACTTTCTAATTTGTGCTTGGTGGAACGTTGTTCCTGCAAATTTGAGGATGGTATGAGGTGTTGGACCTTCTGAGCTTTGTTTTGTATGGTTTGGTGCCTGGTAGCAGGGGGATTTGATGTTCTTTTATCTCAGGGCATGTCATTTGAGAGACCCTGCCAAAACATTGATGAACTCTTCGAGCCTGTCTGACTGGACACAATGCTCCTCTGGGAACAGCTTTGAACCAAATTTGAACCATTTGGAGGTCTACTTCATCTTTCAAGTTTATTTGAAAATTACTATTTCAATTATTAGGCTGAGCATGCCTTTTGTCTTCCCTTTCGGCGAGGGAACACATTTCCTTGGGGATGATCCCATCGAAATCTATCCCTTCGTCGTCAGGGTCGACACAATTTATTCAAAAACCAGCGAAGTACTTAGAAGCAAGATAATGCATATCATAAAGAAAGCCCCCTCGGGGTTGCCAAGTACAGCAGACTCAAAACTTGAAACAAAAGCTACGACGTGGAGGGCCAAGAGGCACAACCTCCGACTCAGAGCTAGACTTAGACAAATGCAAACGACTCTGTGTCAGACTCAGACAAAACGCCAATGCAAACTAGACACGGTGTGAAAATGCAATATTTAAAAAGCTACCCATAGCTTTCACAAAAAGAGGTAGGATCCAGCGGGTGTCAGGCCCAAGCAACAGCACTTCGGCTTCCTCGGCTTCTTCGACCAAACCTACTCAGTGCTCCTTTGATCAATGGACCTCAACCGGCCTGTCTTCTCCTTTGTAAGCCCCTCATCACTATCAATCCAGGTGTCGGCAGAGAAAGTCTCAATTGCACAAACAACGGCCAGTAGGCTGTCCTCAGGCTCAGATAGGACGGGTACAGTTGGCTTAAAGCTCGAATCGATCTGAGTAGAGGTGGGGTTGATTTGAGTGGAGATAGTGGATGTCTGACCAAGTTGTGAGCCAGAGTTGGGTTGAGGTAAGGTTTTGGAGATAGTATCGGCTTTTGATGGAGATGGGGTTGGGATGATGCCACAATCGATAAGATCTTGTATGGCATGTCGAAGCCGGAAGCAGGCATTGGTTGAATGGCCAGGCATTTGATGGTAGGTGCAAAAGAGGTTATATTTGAAGTTGGCGGAGGGATTCTTGGGTAATGAAGTTGGATTGAGGGGCTTGATGGAACCAGCATCGAGGAGTCTCTCATAGACCGAGGCCAAAGGTGCATCAAAATATGAGAAAACCCTCGGTGGGTTCCGGCGAGTGAATTGAGTGTTCAAAGTAGGACCCTTGTTTGCTCTGTAGTTGCAACACATTGTCTCCTTAACATGATGCATTCTTCTGCGCTCGGGGCTGAATTCATCACTAAGCATGTCCTCCCTTTTGGCAATGGCTTCGACAAAGGAATCAATATCCTTCTTCGAGTGAGTCTTAGCCTCATGGAACTCAACCAGGTCGTTGAACATGTCTCTTGAGCATAGTTTGATTCCAACCGTTGGAGAGTGGTAGGCTTGAGGAGGTTCTTTGACTAGCCCCATATCCGGCTGCGAGGCTATAGTGGTAACAAGGCCAACGAGTCCCTGGACCATGATCATCTGTTTGTCCATCTTGTGACCCAATTCCTCTATAGCTTTCCTGAGCTCAGCCAGCTCCATTTGTATTGCCATTTTCTGAATTTGATGAACGAGGCAGGCGATATAACCTTGGAAACGAAAGTGTAACAGCCCCAACGGACTAACCCAAGTAGGTTTGGCTCTTCCCTTCAGTGAGATGGCCTTTAGCTTTGGACAGCAAAGTAAACAAGAACTCAGTGATGTTCCTGCAGCAATTAGGATGCAATGCACATGTTGCCATCGTCGATGTCCTCCTAGACTCTACAACTACAGACAAGTCTGTCTCATGATGTTTGGACGCTGCCAAAATCCTCGGATTTCTTTTCGAGGGTGTATCCTTTGAATAGATCGACTGACACTAAGAGATATCAAAACAGTCTAAACATTTGACTATTTCGTTCTCAAATTTCAACCTTTGAACGGAACAACTTGGTATAGATGACATGGCACCTTAACCTTGAACACGGCGGTGTATAGTGACTTCGCACTTCAACCTGGGTAGTGCCAGTGTCATGGCATCCATACTTTGTGGTTCCTTATTTTCGGTTGAAACTTCAATCGGGCATGAGCCAAGGACTTAAAAAGGTTTGATTTCCCAAAGTCTCGCTGATCTAAGGACTTTGAAAATTTAGCAACGTGCACCATCGAGATGCACGACTCTTCATCGGGCCATAGCAGTGTCCTAATAGGCATAAGACAGATTCGAAAGAGAGACAACCTAGAAGCCGCCCTAAACATGCTCCTATGCAAAATGGTATGTATGTACAAAAATAGAGACGAGTTTGCCTCACGAATTTCAGACGTTGCCAGAATCCTCAGAATTCTTTTCGGCCATGTGTCCCTGAGTAGATCGTCAGATCCTAAAAGATGTCAAAATAGACTAAATCTTCGACTAGTCCCATTTGAAGGTTCAACTTTGAATTTGGAACAACTCGGTGGTGATGACATGGCACCTTAACCTTGAACACGGCGGTGTATAGTGACTTCGCACTTCAACCTGGGTGGCGCCAGTGACACGGCATCACTACTTTTGTTGTTCCATATTTTCGGTTGAATTCTTAACCGGGCATGAGCCAAGGATGTAGTAAATTTTGATTTCTCAAAGTCTCATTGAACTAAGGACTTTGCGATTGATAACGAACATTCGACAGAATGAACGACTCCTCATCGGGTCCAACAACGTCTTAGATTGCGCAAGACAAACTCGAAAGAAAGAACCACTCTAAGCATGCTCCTATGCAAAATAATGTATGTACAGTGCATGCGATAGGGAAAGCAGTAACACGTAGACAGTATATGGGGGTTAGATGCAAGTAATCTTACCCTGTAGGTACCTGTCCTAGTTTGGAGAGTGCTAGTGCTTTGTATATGCAAAGGCTGGTTTTGGCTTGTAACAGGTTCCTCGGACTAGAGCCAAGATATACCTCCCGCTGCCCGCGTAACCGCAGAGCAACAGTCGAACGGTAGAATGACTCATCATCGTCGAAGGTTGTTAGTCATTCGGGGTCCCCGGGCTCCGGTAAACCGTGCCGGATTGCCAAAACGATCCAACGAGGCTTATCCCACATCGATGCAAATGAGAATGCTAAAAAGTTGATTAATAGAATAGAATCGCAAATTCGCAAATGCCTTTTCAAATTTGGCTCTCTTTATTGATCAATACTTAGAAGAAACTACGCGAGAGAACAATCGGAAAAGCCCCAGATTGGATGGCCGGACACGAGGTCCTGTTAAATCACCAATCCTTTCTTCGGCAGCGCGAAGCTCACCGTTTTGACAGGCTTTTGTGGGATTGTTCCCAAGCGTATTAACTTCTAAGTATAGACTAATATCGATTCGATCCCCAGCAGAGTCGCCACTGTGGGCAATGCGAATTGCCCCGACTCTTTCTCTCCCCCAGGGAAGGGATTCCGTTCCCCACCCTTTTGAGAAAGGAGAGATGCTGCCGGTTCGCGGGAGCGCTTTTAAGCTGGACGACAAGCGCTCGCGAAAATACAGAGTCGCCACTCGGGTTTGAAGGTCCGACACCCAAGGAACCGTATTTTGAAGCACTTGCCGCGCTGTTTGATTTGAAAAAGGTAAGGAACCAGTCCGTCATAACCATATCTGGGTTCGGGAGCCAGGTTACGAGAGGGGAAGGGTTTTATGGCACCCCTCTCGCCCAATCCGGAGATCGGTCTCTACTTAGGCATTTGCAAAAATGTTGTTTGTTTGCGATTCTGTTTAATTAATCAATTTTTAGCCAATTAGGGCGGGGGAATAGTTTAATGGGCATTAAAGCTGTAACAACTTGCAAGATGTGATAGATAGCATGGCTGAGCAGTTAGTATAGGATGAGAACGGACTGCTGTGGGAGTTTAAACAAACTGGGAAGCCCATGTTTTGGAGTGACGTGCGCAGGAAGAAACCAGCATACACTGAACAAGTCACTGCATGCTGTTCACTCTTGCGCGCACAACTCGAAAACACGCGCGCGCCGGTTAGCTTAAACCCACAACTCTTATTCTCAAACCTTCTGGGCTCTGGAAGGACCAGTGCACACCCAGGACAAACCACGCAGTTTATAGGCAGCATAATATACAGTTTAAAGGCTTAAAAGCCCTAGAAATTGACAAAACACCCCATAAACAGTGTGGGGACAAAATAATGGCCTAAAACTAAGCTACCCGTGCAAGGCCAGTCACTGGTCGGAGCAGACTATCGCGCGATGGAGTCACACTGTCGCGCGAGGGTGCGCCCTGGCGCGCGATGGTGCGCCCTGGCGCACTGTCGCGCGATGGACTGAGTCTGTCGCGCGATGGTGCGCCCTGGCGCAGGATGGTTGCGCCCTGGCGCGGACAGACCAGTGCTTGGTTCACATTTTCTGGGTTCTGGGACAGATCCAGAATGTTCCCAGTGGTACTCCAAAATAACAGAAACTCATATTGAAGTACAACTAGCATTTCTAACAAAGGAAAGCAGTAAACTGGTTTTTAACATGCTTGCAGTGATCTATACATAAATAAAGCACAAAACAGCAAGACACCAATCCCCACGAGAACCGTCGCGCGATGATCGAAATCGTCGCGCGAGGGAGTGGCTCTATCGCGCGCTGGTTCTTGCCATAACGGTTTTGAAACCTCGCCAGCTTTAGGACCAGAACTGGTATTGATTACCAGCCTTGGCCCTGCCAGCCCCCCTCAGGGATTAGAACAGAAAGACAGTAGGTATGCTATACCTAGATTGAGTTTGAACGGATGATTGAGCTTTGAGGTTTGAAACTTGAATGAGGTGTTTGAATGGTTGTGTGATGGAAGAGGAAGAACAAGCTATGTTCTTGGTTGAGGTGTGAAAATGGATGAAAAAGCACTAGAGCTTGTGCTTAGTTTTTTTGAATTTTTGTAACCCTTTGAAAGAGAAACAAATGGGGATACTTATAGGGAAAAGGGATGAATCTGGTTGGAAACAGAGGAGTTCAGGCAGTCCACGAGGCCTGGCTGAGGTTGCATTGGTGGCCAACTGTCCTCCTTCAGAAAGGTCGGTGGTAGGTTGGACCATCGCGCGATGTACTGAGTCTGTCGCGCGATGGTGCGCCCTGGCGCACTGTCGCGCGATGGAGTGAAACCCTCGCGCGATGGTGCGCCCGGGCGCGGGATAGTTGCGCCCTGGCGCGGACCAGCAAGGTTTTTGGTTTTTGAAGTGGCTTAGGCTAGGTTAGGTTCAAGGGTTTTGCAAACACTCAAAGCTCAAACACGCTGTCATTCCCGGGGTGTTCTTGATCCATTTCATCATCGGGGAATCAAAAACCGTAAGTAAACTAATCTGGAAGCCCAGATTGGGGTGTCTACAGGCATTCACCATCCATTTTAGCTATTTGTATCCTTATGGAATTGACACTATCAGCTTAGTAGAATGCACTGTCCAGTTCACTACAATACCAGTTCATGTCAAACAAAATAGGCATAAGACTGCCTCAGACTCTAGTAGTGGGAAGAACTCATACCCAGACATATGCAAGCCCATCCCCCCTCCCACCCCCATCAAACAAAAAGAGGAGGAGAATGATGCCACACATTTTTAAGTTCAAGCTAATATCAGCACATCTAGTATAGGTGTTCTACAATCAACTATTGCTGAAAAAATGAGCTACACTTAAAGCAATATCAGATTCCACAATTAAACATGCATGTTTAAAATGTTAAATGCCATCCAACCAAGAAAACTGGATTTCATTAGATAACCCATAGCCTAATTTAATCAAGCAATATTTTTGTAATACACTAGAATGACTTTAACAATAGAATAACCTCTGTCGTGAGCAACTCCTATTTTGTCTTTTAACACTACCAAAGCAAAACAAAGATTGATAAATTGAAGTTTTTTCCACCTTGCCAAAACTGTTCTATAGTCCACCAGTGTGATATTCTGATAGCATAAGACATAGATATGGTCCATTCTGATTGGATAGTGAACTTACAAAAAACTAAATCATTTGTGCTTTGTCCATTGACTCCATTCTACAACTTCAGGAACATCACCACAGTAGAACCCGAGTAAAGGTTCAAACATTAGCATAGGTAAGCAGGAAGCTACCAAGAGGTAAATTGTTTTTCTCCAATAAATTTTTGACTTTAATCGTAGAATAATCACTAGCATGAAAATAGTTTTACCTTAACTCGTCCTCGTTGGGAAAAAGATGTAGAAGAACCAATCTGTTGGTTCGGAGATGTGATAGGAATGTTTGGAGATGTAACTGGAATGCTTGAGGTGTTACCCCCATTTGTACAACTCAGCAAATATAAATTCGTTAGCTCTTCCAACTTTTTGTTTGTTTTATCTAGCTCTGTCTTCCACTCCATTGACATCCTATAAGATGTGCCACTGCTAGGCACTTCACCCCAAACATCAGATGGGCAAACCCCTAGCCCATACATGCGCACACTTCCAGATTTCTCTTTGCCCATAGCTTGGGAAAATACATCATTTGGACCAGAAGAATCAAGTTCACCCTCTGGAACTTGTTTGGACAGCTCTTTCATTTTTTCCTGGAACAAAATAATTTACGTTATTATTGGAATCTAAGAACATAAGTTTATGTATGAAAGAAGTTGGAGAAACGCACTATTTTTTTTCGCAATTCCTCATTTGAGACCTTGCCATTGTCTGTGAAGCAAGTAAGGAATAAATGTGCACGCGATGGATCATGGCCGAGGTTTTTTGCCTGTGAGCATACCAAAAGTAAAATCTCATATCACTTATAAAGTTATTGATTCTAGTACAAATAGTCAACAAATTTATAAGATTACGTACCTCAGTCTGTCTTACTATGGCTAGCGGAGTTTTGCCCATCCTATAAATGGTAGATTGCCCTGCTCGACTATCCTTATTTTTATCACTAACTTTTTGAAACAAAAAAGTTTTCATGAAGTAAGAACAAATTTTAAGATTACATAAATTGGTAAAGATCAAAGGTCTCATACCTTCGCATCACCATGCCAATACTTAATAAGTTCTTTCCATTGGTCTGCTTGCACTCGATCCGGAGGACTATGTATTTGCTCCTCAATGGGTAGGTCAGAATCAAAGTTGTCCCTCTTCACTGTAGCCTTCCAGTTTCTCCACTTTTTCGAAAGTGATCTCAAGATCCACCTCTTGTGACCAGCACAGAAATCAAATTTTTGCTACAAATCCACAATATTTTAAACATCATTTAGCAAGCTAATAAGTCCAAAATTTTCAAGATGTAATGCCCTCTAAATTCATAACGTTGGTGATGGCATTTCACATACAAAGACATCTCTCACCATATGCTTCCAAATAAATGACGCTATAATTATCAAACTTACCAATACCAATGCAAACATATCATCCTTGTAAACTCGAGGCATCTTGGGCCAACTCTTGTAGTGGAGAGGCGCATATTTCCCATTTCTTGCTATAGTTCCTAAGAAGTGGCTCAAGATGCTATTATTGGAAATCGGTTGTCCTTTGTCATTGAATGAAACTTTCACACGCTCATCTTCTTGCTGGCCCCAAACTTTACACATAAAAGTGGGACCTCGAACTCTATTGCATTTTTTCCTACTGCCTGCAGTTTCTTCAATTCCAATTTCTAATTGATGGCAAGATAGTGAGTTAGTAGCAAAAAAGAAAAGAAAAAGGATAGCTCTATGCACTTGTGAGTTTATCATTTACCTGGTTCGTTAAAGGGCTGAACAACGGCAACATCATCCATAGTTGCTTGGTGTGGCTGAGAGGAATTAGGCTGTACATGGACTCGTCTAGTATTACGAGTCATTGGGGCCATGACCTAAAAACATGTTAATGAATAAAGCATAACACAAAGTTAAGGTCTAAGAATATTCCAAAAAAAATTGAAAGGAATTAGAATTAATCAAGTTATAGAAATCATAGAACTCAATCATTTGAAGCTGCAAGAGAAGCTGCACTACTGCACAACTATCTACTTCACATAAACAATTACTACCACCTAAGCTCTATGGGAATGCATACTATTTATGGTCCTTCAGTTCTGTCATTCTCAAAAACCCACTTTATATCATTTTCCAACGAAGATTAATGGTTATTATGTTCCCGTATTTTTATCATATCACATACAGAACTAAAAGTTTTAGTGAGTGAAAACGATTTCTACGCCTTCCCACGTCTGGACCCAAAAGGAGAAAGGATGTCGTGGATTAAATGGGAACACCCCTAAGGGCATCCCTCTGATGGATGAAGTTTACGAAAGGAATGAGATAGAAAACCACCACAGTAAAACCAAAAGCGCTAACTCGGAAAAACCCAACAAGATGAGCAACGTACTAATGGCCAACACACACGCTTTCGATCGGCAATCAATTAACAGAGGATTAACAGAGGATAGTGATTAATTACCCAGATTATTGCAAAAACATGAACAAATTAAATCTATAAAATACCTTGTATCAGCAGCGGCCTTTTTTAGCTTGAGAGAAAGCTTCAAACGGAAACCAGATGGGGATAGAGATGGAGGAGTACGTGGGGCGGTTTTCTTCCAAATTTTCAGACTTCTTCGAGTAGCGGGAGACTTTAGCGCCAGTCGAAGAGGGGAAATTTTGGGCGAAATTATCTAGCGAAATTTTTTAGCGCCAGTCGTGAACGACGTCGGGGCAAGATGCCCTATTAGGCTATTATTTGATTGAGAGAAAACGTTGATTTAAAGAGGGGAAAAAAAACGTTGGTTACAAAACGTTGAATTCGTTTGCGTAACGAATTCTAAACTTAATCAGCCAATTATACTTCAATATTGGTCGATCTGAACCATTAGGATTTCACGTCTCATTGATTCAGTTAGAATCACCAAAATCGAAGATCATCAGATTTCGGCAACCGCCTAATCGGACCGTAATTGATGCAGTCCAAGGCATTAAAGTGTTAGATTGCAATACCCGACCCCCAATTGAGTATTTTTTTTTTCGATCGAAACCGTCCATCTTTTACATATTATGGAGAACATCATTCTTACCAATAACGAGGTTAATCGGGAATCGCTACACACTTGATCGGATAGAAAAACCCACTTTGTAAATTTTTTTGTGTCTCGATAAAGAAGTTTTGTAAACCCAATTGATACAATTTTTTACAAGAATGATATAATCAACAAGGAAAACAAAAGCAACGGACTGGATCATCGTAATTCTATCAGGGTTAAATGGCTAACGTACGTTCAAGTACAGCACAAGACTTAGTTTGTTAAGAATTACATTGAACGTATAAGATTTAAAAGGTCATTACCAATTCAATTTTTACAATGTTCAATCTGAACCGTTAGGATTTCACGTCTCACTGATTCCATTGTTGTCACCAAAATTGGAGATCATCAGATTTATGCGACCGCCTCATCGGACAACATTTGATGCATCCCGAGACATTAAAGTATTAGATTGCTTGACCCGACCCCACTAGAGTCTTTATTTTTTGATCCAAATCGTCTGTTTTTACATATTAAGGAGTTCATCATTCTTAACAAGATTTCTTAATAAGAATGTAGTTGATCGGGTATCACTATACATTTGATCAAACGATAACTATCATTCAAAAAAACAAATTGCATCCCAATCAAGGAGCTTTGTAAACCCGATCGAACCAAATTTCTACGATAATGATTTAATCATTAAGCACAACAAAATCAACGGCCTCAACTGTTGAAGTGGTTTTTTGTCTTATTGAGGTCCGCTAAATAATCGTATCGAAGATGATCAAAAAATATATAGCATATTAGGTTCTTAGATATTGCTCTTTGTGTAGAGGGGCAAAGATGCCCTATTAAGTTGATTAGGAAATGTTGATTTTAATTATAAAAAATAAAATTGATTACTTTTTGTTAAGGCATTTTAAAGTGTCACATAAAACCAACTTCATTGAGATTAATTTAAATAAAAACTACTAGTCAACAAACTTTACTAGGATCCAAATAAAAAATTCATAGAAGTCTACTAAGAACATGAAATCGGAACTTACTAAAGTTTCGAAGAAAAGTAATCTCCATGAAAGATGCTATAAAATAAAAAAACAACTACCAATAAAAATAAAAAAAAACCCACGAGTTTCAGTTGGACTGGACACATGATCGAAAAGTCACAAAAAAGGGCCGGAGGTCGGCTAAATCCGACTGGTTGGATCCTGGAATGAAAGCCATGATCACCTCTTCTTTAACTGCCAATTCTCTAAGCAGGTTACAATGCTAGCCCAAAGGAGAGAGGCCAGAACATAAATTAAGATATCACCAATGACTATTATCACCAAAAATACTCGTTGCATGCACCTGAGAGCAACCATTAACACATAATAAACTACTGTAAAAGTCAACAGAAATAGTACAACAGCAGCTTGCTGCCATCTGATCTTGAAACAGCTTATATACACAGCAGAAAACAGAGAACAGTCTGTAATCGAATGCTCATTAAAAATCACATACTCAATCTTTTCCAATAATTCCAACACCCAAACATCACCAATTGATCAATGTTTAAGACTCATGAGAACCCATAGTCAGTAAGTACATTTAACTATGAAAAAATTGATGAAGAACATAGCTCCAGAACCTGCCCAGATTTCCAGAATTAACAAACCATTAAATTCGGAATAGAAACTGATTTTTCCTAGAAGGAACTAAGGCACAAACCTTACATATTCAGAAAGGTAAGTAAGTCTAGTTTCAGAAACAAGAAATGGTGCGTAAAACCAATACCCGAGCTAGGAGATATGTCCGTTTTCTCAAAACGTGTCTGTTCTGTCTGCCCAGACTCGAATCTGACAGCACCTCGGTTTATGATTTTTATCTTTTTCCACACTTCTCAGAAAATTCTGAAATTTTTACAGCATAAGCTACACACACAGAGGCATCTCCAGTAAAATTACCAGAAAATAACATGGTCGGCGTGTTGATGAGAAAAATTCGTCAAAAACAGGACAGATTCAACTTGGTTCAAACACAGTTATGCAAATTCATAATATACACGAATTTTCTGAAATAAAAACCCAATTCCAACCTCAAAAACCCTCTCCCATGAATGCAATTCAATGCTAGCTACATGCCAAGTATGGAATTTGAACAATAAGCACCTCTGACAGATTACAGATTAAGCAGCAGAGCAGCAGCCATTACATGCAGTCAACATGGTCTGCACTTAACATAACATCATAACAACAGCATCAGCTTGCTGCCGAAGGTTATACCAGCATCAGCTTGCTGTCAGACAGCCACTCAACTGAATAGCAACAGCCAAAAAATAGCTAGCAGCAAAGCAGCAACATATGAAGGGACAGAAGCAACAGCAAAACAGCAAATCATATTGCTTTATCTGCTAAACTACTACGCCCTCGAGGCCTAAACCACCAAAAAGTGGAAGCAACAAAGATGGTTCTGAGAATAAGATATACTAGATAATAGAAGTATTAGCTAAATCAGGAAAGCTGAAGAAACTCAGCTACATATTCTTTGTATTCAAGGAAGAAAAAAATCTTCATAAAACTCAATCGTAAATTTGAAGCAGCAAGAGAAGCTACACAACTAATTAATGGCAATAATGTAACCATGCATCAGTGCTTAACAAAAGTAGAAATAGATTCTAAATCCCCTCGACTCCATCGTCTTCTACCACTTGAGCTGTTGTTGCATCAATTGTGTCTACAGTTGTTCCCTGCACATCTTCTCTAACCAAACTGATATCACCTTGATCATCTTGCAATTGACCATCACATGACTCACTCTGCAAATATGTCTCCACATCATCAATGCATGACTCTATGTTCATATTAAAAGCGTCTCTAGCAGTTGTCCTTATCACAACATGCCACCCTTTGTCAAGGGGATCTTCAACATAAAATGCTTGTTGTACTTGAGAGGCTAGAACAAAAGGCTCATTGACATGCACCAATCGTGCAAAATTGACAAGAGTGAAACCATGTTCATCTGGCCTTCTGTTTTTGCCTTCTGACATCCAGTCACACTTAAACAACACAACCTTTCTCCCTCCAAAGTAACTCAGCTCAATAACATCTGTCAAAACGCCATAATAAGCTATATCACCAGCCACTGGATTATTGTCACTAGCACTTGAAAAACTTGTTGTTGTTGCAGTAACAACTACCCCACTATTCTGAAATTTTCTTCTCCTCTCAACTTCTCGTGTGTGGAACCTGAAACCATTTATAAGATATCCTGTATATCTCTTCCTTACATCATCTGGACCCCGAGCTAAGGCTCTAAGCTCTTCAGAAAGCTGTTCATCCTCTGCAAGTTGCAAGTCTTGAACCTATTTCAAACAACCAATAGATTTTAAAAAAATGCTTATCTGAAAGGAATGAAAAAAAAAAGTACTTATCATCAATATACTTACGTGGTTTCCAAACCATGATGCAAACTTTTCATTATGCATACGTTGGATTTCCCATAAATGCAGACGAGGATTTTGATCTCTTGTCATGGTCTGGTGTTGACTGCACATTCAAGTTAATTATATGAGCAATAAAAATTCAACTTTCCTATGATACAACTAAAAATAAATTATTTTTGGTGAGTCTCTTACTTGGAAAATTTGTCTACCGCATCACAATTGAACAACACATATTGATGTGCCTTCACTAACGTTTCCTGATCCAAGGTTTCTGTCACTACTTTTCCAAACGGCCGTCCTTGTGTTGCGAAAATAGGCAACCTTGCAGCAACAGTACTACCCTCATCATCATTTCTACCCACTCGATTAAACCTCGTTTCAACATCCTCCAAGTACCTAGAGCAAAACGTCAAACACTCCTCTGCCAAATATCCTTCTGCAATGGAACCCTCAGGACGATTTTTATTTCGTACATATGACTTCAATGTTGCTAAATACCTATTATTAGCAAAAGTTGGCAATACTAAGTGAAAACTAAATGAGATATCATGAATAAACGAAAATGAAAATATTCTATAAGATAAAACAAACCTCTCTATGGGATACATCCAACGATAATGAACTGGCCCCGCAAGTTTGGCCTCAGTCGCCAAATGAATTGGTAAATGCATCATGATATCAAAAAATGATGGGGGAAAAATCCTTTCTAACTCACATAAGGTTATTGCAATTTGCTTCTCCAAACGGATCAAGTCACGAGCATGAAGAACTTTACTGCACAATTCTCTAAAAAAATTGCACAATTTAATCAAAGGGGACCGCACTTGCTTAGGCAATACTCTTCGCAATGCTAATGGGAGCAATTGCTGCATTAGAATATGATTGTCATGACTCTTCATCCCAGAAACTTTATGTTCTTTGTTTTGGAAAGACCTTGAAATATTCGAAGCATACCCATCTGGAACTTTTACATTTTGTAAGACTTTGTAAAAGATATCTTTCTCCTTTTTAGTCATTGAAAAGCATGCGGCAGGCAAGTATGTGCGACCTGATTCATCTTCTATGGGATGAAGCTCACTTCTAAAGCCCATATCTTTTAAATCTTGACGTGCCTTCCAATGATCCTTTGATTTCCCAATCAAATTTAACAATGTCGCAAGCACACTATCGCAAACATTTTTTTCTATATGCATCACATCTAGATTGTGTCGCAGTAAATTATCTTTCCAATAAGGTAATTCGAAAAATATGCTAGGCTTCTTCCAGTTGAATGGCAACTTAGGATTATCCTTAACTAGTTTTCCAAACTTAAATTGAACACCTTTTAGCTGATCTTGTATCATAGACCCAGTTAAGCGACAAGGAGCCTTCCGACGCTCTTCCTTTCCATTAAATGACCTCTTATCTCGTCTAAACTTATGGCTATCCTCCAAGAATCGTCGATGGTCCATGTAGATGTGCTTCCCACTATACTTCAACCAAGAAGAACATGTGTCTTTATGGCATGATGGACATGCAAGACGCCCTTTAGTGCTCCACCCAGACAAATTTGCATATGCAGGAAAATCATTGATAGTCCACATTAAAGCAGCATGCATCTTAAAATTTTGATTGGTTGAAGCATCAAGTGTATCTACTCCAACCCCCCATAACTCTTTCAGCTCCTCTATCAATGGTTGCAAATAAACATCAATGTTATTTCCAGGTGCTGAACGACCGGGTATAAGCAACGACATTATAAAGTACGGTTGTTTCATACACATCCAAGGTGGTAGGTTGTATGGCATCAAGATGACAGGCCATGTACTATGCACATTACTCATCATCCCAAAAGGATTAAATCCATCTGACGCTAATCCAAGTCTAACATTACGTGAATCTTTAGCAAATTCCTTATGTTTGAAGTCAAAAGTCTGCCAAGCAGGGGAATCGGCAGGATGACGCATGCAACCATCTTTGGTCCGACCCTCATCGTGCCACTTCATAAAAGATGCAATCTTTGACGACATGAACAACCTTTGTAGCCTTGGTATTAACGGAAAATGGCGTAAAACCTTTCTGGGGACCTTTTTACACTTTTTTGCTGAGGTTCCTTCTGCTCCTTCATGATTGTCAACAGTTTTGTACCTCTGTTCATGACATACATGACATTCTGTATCATCAATATGTTCTTTCCAATACAACATGCAATCATTAGGGCAAGCATGAATCTTTTTGTAAGAGAGACCCAATTCCCCCAACACTTTTTTCGCTTCATAATATGAGTTGGGCAATTTCTCACCCTCTGGAAGTGCCCTGTTGAATGTCCGAAGTAGCCTGGTAAATGAGTCGTTAGTCCATTTTCCAAGGCACTTATTGTGAAATAGTTCAACGAGCAATGAAAGCTTTGAAAACTCTTTACACCCAGGGTACAAAGGTTTTTGGGCATCACTTACCAACTTAAAAAATTTTTTAGCATCTGCATTCGACAACTCTACATTACTTGGCATGTCATCCATGCCAACATCTCTATTTGAGATCCCAAATGTATCATGCAGCATCTCACGCATGCTATTATTTGTGCCCAAGGCATTACCAGAATTAGCAGCAATCGGAGCAGTTGTAGTAGATGACAAAGCTTCTCCATGAGCTATCCATTTTGTGTAACCCTTGATAAAACCGTCACATACTAGATGGTCTACTGCCTCAGATCGCATCACCCATCTGCCATTTCCACACTTCACACATGGACAAACAATTTTCCCGTCGATACTTGCATTTTGGAATGCGAAATTCAAGAATCCCTCTACTCCGTTCAAATACTCACTCGTCAATCGAGATTGATACATCCAACTCTTATCCATTATGTTTCTCCGTAAACTGATATCAGAACTCTGTAAAAAGGCAACATAATTAAACAACAGGACAAATAGATATTTATACAAAAAGGAAAAATGGAAGTCATGTATCATGTTTAAGTAAGGGTTAGAGCCTTGAGATGCCCTCGTATAATTTGTAACAGAATATTGAGACGTGATTTAAACTTAAATCCTTGCAAGCAATTTCAGTGCTGGCTCATACTCTTTATCAACCAAGGTGCTGCCATTGTCGATAATCTGATATTGATTCTTTGGATTGTGTTTACAATTTGATTGATTTGGAATATTTTCCTATGAACTCATTCAGCCAATTCACACATGTCTATCTGATTTATTCGTTATACGCTTGCATTTGTAAATAGGAAGTATGTGCCAAGTTCGCTTGGAGATTGCATATATGTTTGGAAAAAAAAAGAATGGTTGTACAGACTAGTGCTGCATATAATACCTTGTGCAATTGTTCTACTTTATCTATCCAAACTACTACTTTATCCAATTTTGACTATTAATGGCTTGTGTTTTTGAAGTTATTGGGAGGAATGAATGTGGCTTTGTCATTCCTTACAACAGGTTTCTGGTTCTGGGAGGACTCAAAAAAATTAGCAAGTGCTCTTAGAGCATTGCCATGTGGTGCTTAAGGGACCTTCGCCACCACACATCGACATGGTGACATTGCAAATTATGTTAATATGTGGTGAGGAAGGGCTCTGGAATGTCCCGTGGCGGTGCTCTAACAACACTTAATAATCGCTTGGGGAGACTCTCGTGTTGCGTTTCAGGATATATGACTCAAAATTGGGTCATATCTTGGATTGTTTTCTGGGATTCGGAAAACCAAACTGATGAAATAAAAAATACTGCAGTCAGTCTGCCAAATATAGAATTTTTTGGAGTATTTTGAATATAGGACGATATCATGGTAGGGCTGTCATTCAAATCAATCTTCTTCTAAGCCCTTCCCGAGGGCAGAGATTCATAGAAATCTATGGAGAACTCTCGCATAACCAGAGCGAGAGCAACCACTTCCAAAAAGTGCTTCGTATGGCGCAAGATATGGTCCCTCCCTCCCCCAGGTAATGACGGAAATATTCAAATTGAAGAGTTATAAATAAGAGCAAAAACAGAGGATTGTGATACCCGTGGTAAACAATTTCTTGGGGGAAATAAGGCACTACTCCTACTTGCAAAAATATGACCAAAATCTATAAAGTACCTCGTATCCCGCGGTGACAAATTGAGCTTGAGAGAAAGCTTCAAACAGAAACAAGAAACGAGATGCAAATAGAGATGGAAAAGTGGTGCTGTTTACTTCCAATCATCAGGACTCTCGTGCAATCAAAGGAAGACCTACTTTTACTGGATTCCTTAGTTCACTTTCAATTCATCACAACGGCATTAATGAGAAAAGAAGAAGTCTCTTGATCATGAAGGAATAGCTCGATCCGTTAGGACTCCTTTGAGTAGCAGGAAACTTTGGAGGAAGCTATATCGATTTGAAGTCTAGATTGTGAACAACGTTGTGGGGCAAAGATGCCCTATTAGAAACGTTGGTTTTAAACAAAAAGGTTTTTACAAAAATGACGTAGTTTTATGTCTCCAAATAAGTGCCCTATGAAACCCAGCTTTTCGAGGCACTTTCAACTACCCTATCATATTAAATTTAAATAATAAAAAAGGTTAAATTTAAACGTCGGTTTTAAACAAAGAAGTGTATTACAAATACGGCGTAGTTTTATGTCTTCAAATAAGTGCCCTATTAAACCCAGCTTTTCAAGGCATTTTCAACTGCCTTATTATATTAAATTAAATTAATAAAAAATATTAAATTTGGTGTCTAGGCCGACTGCCGCAATAGGTAGAATCAAATGGGGCACTTTACGAGATGGTGCCTCATTAATAACTTGATAAGGCACTGTTAGAAAAATGCCCTTTTAAAAGTGCCCCTTAATCTCCATTTTGTTGTAGTGTGAAAGACCGGCAACACTTTATTGGAACAGTACGCAAACCGCATTTACACATCAAGATGACTGAATTCTCGGAAATCACACCCTATCACAACAAAAAAATGGGGAAAAAAAAATGAAACTCATAAATCACAAAAACTACACAATTCACAAACCAAAAATAACAATTCACACCCCCTCCCGTGCACATACTCCCCACCATAACACACAATTCAAAATTAAAACAACATTCACACCAACTGCATGACACAATTCACACCAAACGGGAAATGTTAAAACATATTACAAATTAGCCTATAACACAATTCACAATACTATAACGAACAATTCACATCACCTATTATCCACAACTCGCACCAACTGTTTACTCATTCTGGCTTAAATTCACACTAAACGGTAACTGATAATACATAATACACAACCACCATCCCCTATAACACACAATTCACAAGACTATAACGAGAACATCAAATAATCCAGCTTAACGTCAAACCAGAACTCACACCGACTATTAACAAAAACTCATTCTGTTCACATCACCTATTATCCACAACTCGCACCAATTGTTTACTCATTCTGGCTTAAATTCACACCAAACGGTAACTGATAATACATAATACACAACTACCATCCCCTATAACACACAATTCACAAGACTATAACAAGAACATCAAATAATCCAGCTTAACGTCAAACCAGAACTCACACCGACTATTAACAAAAACTCATTCTAGCTTAAATTAACACCGTTAACCAAATCTCATTCTTCTTTCCCTTAAATACTAACGAGAAAGCCAAATAATCAAAAAAACAATCACCATTGCTTACAATTTATTGATTCAGCATCTCAGTTATTATAATTTACTCACCATTGCTTCCGACTGTAAAATATTCTGTTCGATCACCGTTACAATCACCTTCGATCAACTCCTCTCGCTGCAATCCTGCAATCCTCTCTCCTCATTGCCAGCCGTCCTCGTAAGTGATCGACTCATGCGCCGATCGAGTTATAAACGAAGGAAAAGACGCAAACAATTAAAACGATAGGAAAATGGGTAAAATAGTAAAACAACCACTAGAAAGGGGTTGCACGGAATACAAATTACAAAAGAGGGTTCGGAAGGAGCCCAAACTAAAAAATAGGGCCGGCCGGTAATTTCCTGAAGATTTTAAGTACATATGTATAGTATCTTGCGATCACGTAAGAAGGGAGGGAAAGCAGATAAGGATACCAATACCTAGGAGCGGGCAACGGTTTAACATAGCACGGACAATTCAGATAGATTTGGTGGCATATTTTCTTGTAAAATAGCGGGTCCATCTCCTGGCCCATATTGGTTATTCAAAGGTTTTTTTCAGCGTCTGGACCTTCCAGTTGATCATTTTTGCAAAACTTAGATTGATCACCACTAGCTACGAACCATATTTATTTTACGAAAAAAGAATTAAGTCCATGCACTTGTCATCTTTCAATTATATGGTTACCGATACGCAATAGATGACAATCAAGTCGATGATACGACAAATAAACGTCTTGAATTACCGAGTTGGGTCCACGTTTTGACCAACAAGACGCTCTATATAAACAGCAAATCTAAACTCGCCTTTCTACGTTTTTGGCATTTGCAAGCTAACCGGCCTGTTGCTGCGATATAGTATGGATGATTTTCTACTGAAACACTACTAAATATATGGAAAGTCTGTGACCAAATGAACTATTTGCAGCCTGCCAAAGTTGTTAATTAAGTGAAGGAAAAATATTCTGTGCTTACTCACCAATTTTTTTGAGGATGAGAATGAGAGAAAAGACTGTGATTGCTCCTCTTTCTTGTAAATCTGGATCCACTACATCTGAGGGAAAAAATGATTTTCTATGAACTACACTGTTAAAAAAAAAAAAAAATACACACACACAAAAGATTGGGGAATATCACTAAGGTGACGGACTTTTTGAATATTTTTTATTATTAAAAGAATTTGCGTTCGTTAGTTTTGTGCCAAACTTTTATAAATTATTGATTCGTCTTGACTGGAAAAATCTGAAAAGTAAAAAACAAAATTACTTTTACCCAAATATTTTAAAAAATAACCACTTTCCATCAAAAAAAAAAGAAAATAAATTTTAAAAAGTTGGCTTTTTGAATCAAGTCTTATTTTCTTGATTAATTAGCTCACAGCTTATTTATCGATGATAAATTGTTTTACAAAATATGGCACGGTGACATAGTGTCAACGATCAATTTATCTTTCCACATGCGCTAGAGACTGAGATGGGTTACCACCCAACACTGCCAGTCGGCCTCTGAAAGACTGTAACTATGAACACCCTCCAGTCCCAAACCCTATCTTCCAACCAGCAACATCATAAACCACATCCAAAGTCTGCTGCTGCGAATTCCCGAATATCCCCACATCGGAGGCATCACTGTTTGCGGCAAACGCAAGACAAGCCAACTCTTGGCTGCCGTATAGTATCCCGGGGAGGGCCATCGGGACCTCAACGTCGCCTTCGAACAGGAAGCTTATCATCGGAACCTCCACCGTATCGCGACCTGTGAAGTTGTAGCACGTGTCGAACAGCGACACGCCCTGAGTCATCGAGTACTTCGTCATCAATTGCCGGAACCTCTTCCGGAGAGCAAAGTATGCCTCTGGCTGCAGCCGCGTAATGACGGTGCCGGAGTCTATTATAGTGCCGGAAGAACTGAACACGGATTGAGAGATCGGTAGCAACTCTCCAGCAACTTTGATCCCCGAGACTTTGATGAAGTAAAACATCGGGCCATTCGAGTTGGTCAACAAGGGTGTGTATTTTATAAAAGCGGAGTTTGTGGTTCCACCATCTTTTCCAAAAACCAGAGTTCCTGATGAGGAAGAAAACGTAGGGAGACAGTAGGAGAAGTAGCTTCCGTACTTCAAAGCGGTTTGCGCGAGGAGGGACGGGAAGCCAAGGCCAAGGCCAAGGCCAAGCAAGCCGGCTGCGCCGCGGAAGAGGCCGGTGTTGTTTAAGCCGCAGCCAAAGGCGAAGCCGGGGAAGACGTCGGAGGGGGTTAGGGTTAGGGTTTCGGTGGCGTAGAGTCCGATGGTGAAGGACCCGTCACCGTAGAGGACCGCGTAGAGGCAGGTGTTGGTGGCTCTGGTGCAGCCGCTGATGAGGAGTTGAGAGCACTGTGGTGTGGTGCAACTGAGGTTTTTGTAGGTTTGGGAGGCGGAAGGGTTGAAGATGGGTTCTTGCTGTTTGTAGCAACTGTTGGAGTGGAATTATAAGAAAATCAGCAAATTAGTTAAGACTATATTTGCATGCAGCATTCGAAAAATATGTGCGTTGGAAGCACGATATATCAAAAGAGTAAAGATATGAATCAAGATTAATTAAGGTGAAATTTAGGAGCACGAGTCCTCCGTACCCAAATTTCTCTCTACCTCTTTTTTATTCGGTTGTTTGATCAAGTTAAAATTTGTATATTCTTAAAAAGTTCTAACAATCCATTGACCAAAAACGCACCAAAACACGGGTATACCAAATTTTCGGTATAGCGGATTTGAGGGGAAAATTCAGACCAACTTAAGTCTCTAGCATTGGTCTACGTTAAACTAAAAGTGGCAATAGAAAACTCGAATTCAACTTTCATTTGAACAAGCAAATAAAATTAACAAAATTAGTGGACCAAAATCAATATTGTGTAACAACCAAATAGTCAAATGGAAGCTATATTTGTTGAAAGATAAGCTTGAGAACAAAAACATAAGTGAACTGTACCTTTGGAGGGTTGCAAGTGGAAGAGAAATCAACATCAGATTTGGGAGAAGAAAAACGTGGATGAAGACTTTGAAACTTCTGTGATATATTTTGAGATTTGCAATAAATGAGAGATTATCTCATTCTTGTTTTTTCTACCTATATAAGGACTTGTAATCCAATTGTAAAAGTATGAGTGGAGTAAAAGAGAATTAGAGCCTGTTCTAGAAACCTTTTTATAAAATAAGTACTTATTTTGGAGCTTTGTTCCACAAAATCCAAATAAACAGCTTATTTTCACATTTTCAAACTCAAAAATAATGTAAATGAAAAATAATTTTTCAATTTTTTTGCACCGTATTATAGATCTCAATAAGATCTATAGTGATAGGAAAATTATTTGCGTAAGCACATGATTTTTGAGATTGAAATTACCTTTTCAAAAAATAAGTACTTATTCACCATTTTGTGGAACACACCTTATTATTAGACCAAAAATAAATTCTTATTCCGGTTCTGGAACGGGTTAGATAGATAGAGAGAGAAATAGAAAGTTTCCTCTTCTTGTATTTTCAGATTGAGTGAGTTCAATATATTGTGAGTTGTTTTTTCTTTTGTGAGTTTCATACATTATAAGTGTGCAATCAATACTCCTCCACCCAACAATATTTTGAATCTTGAGAGTACCTTATGCATGGCTGGCACTGAATCCATGTAAGGTCACTGCCAGTGTCCAAAACAAGGGTAAGGTTCTTCTTGGGGGTTCCGAGTCCTAACATGACAGCGTAATTGGAGCCACCGCCAACTGATTGGCCGGGATTGGCTTGGGGGGTGGCTGTGGAGTCCGCGAGACTGATTCGGTCCGAGTTGAAGCGAAGTCGTTGCTGAAGTGACCCAACTCGGGCCTGGTCAAGCGACATGATTTCAGCTAGTGTTGGAGCACCGGTTTGGTCATCATTGATACGAGAGCATGGGCCATTCATGTTAACAACTTTTAGTGACTCCCTTTTGCTCTGATCTGGTCATTGATGTGTATGTTCTCACAATAAGCATTCGATAATTTATCAATGTTGTAAAGAAGATTACTGATTATTAGCACTTGTGAAGCACCGCAACATGGTGCTCTAGGGATTTATTGTACTTCGGATTTCAATTTTGTTTGGCTTATTGAGCACCATGTGTCGGTACACCACTGAACATTTGTGATTGAATAGGAATATATAGTGCCTACTCTAATTAAAAGACGACAAAAACTGGTACTACCACAAATTAAAGTTAAAATTAATTTAAAAAATCGTAATTAAGTTGAATGAATAAAGTAATATTAGTTGGAGAAGTACCGGCTTAGGTACAAAAAACAAACAAGGAAATAGAGAAGGGAAAATCTTTATTTATGGAGGTTCCGTAAATAAATTTTACAGAGGCCAATCTCAATCGTCCAAAAGTGTTTTGAACAAAAAACAAACAAGGAAATAGAGAAGGGAAAATCTTTATTTATGGAGGTTCCGTAAATAAATTTTACAGAGGCCAATCTCAATCGTCCAAAAGTGTTTTGAACGTTCCAAATTAAAAATAAATTATTAACGGTAAGAAATGTTTATTAGTGGTAAAAAATTAAAAACATATCTTAATAGTTGATTGCCAAAACAGACGGCTAAGATCCCGCGTTTTCCGTGAAGGGCTTATTCACAAAACCTTCGTAAATAAGACAATCTCAATAGAGAAATGACAGTGGAAAAAAATATTCATTGTGACATTACTGGAAGGTAAATCAAGTGAATTGAACTAGGGGTGAGCATGATCCGAATTGGTTCGGTTTATAATAAACCAATATATATATATAGATTATAAATTTGGAAAACCAAACCAACCCACAAAAAATAGAGAACCAAATCAATCCAAACTATTAAAATATGATTCAATTTCAGTTTTAAACCACGGTTTCCTTTAAACTAAACTATCATCTTCAAAAAAATATTTAAAGTACTCAAAATTATGAAGATAAATTCAAAAAAAAAACTTATATTAAAACCAATTTCATTCAAATTACCAAAACATATTAACATCAACCAACTAATTAATTATTGCGATGAATTTATAGAAGTTTAGTCTAAATTAAATTATCTCGACATAGAAGGAAAATTAAATACTGCGGTAAATTAAGTTCTCGTCCCTCCCTCTACCTTTCTCTCTCTTCCTTTTGCCAATTTGTGCGATTCCCCTTCTAGGTTTTCTTCTGCCATCACCGCCTAGGGGGAGGAGCAGGCTCCTCTCTTCCTCCTTCATCTCCCCCTTTTTCCCTCTCTCACTTTCTCTCTACCTTTCTGATCAAAGCTTTCTCTCATCCCTCTACTTGCTGTCAGCAGCTGTTTCATTTTCACTGCCCTTCCCTGCGTGGGAGGGTGTGGCGGTGCAGGTCTCGGCCTCCGGTCAAGGGTTCCTGAGCCCCTCCGGGAGCCTAGCGGTGTTGGGTGGAGCGAGGAGTTTCAGAGTACCAAGGGTACGGTTGTTTGGCAGAGATCTGGCAGGTGGTGCGGTTTGTGGTGGTGGTTGGTGGTGTGGTGTTGTTGGGTGGTGTATTGCCGGCTGTTTTTCTTTCTAACTTCTGTTTTGCAGGTTTCTCTTAATCCCAAAAATGATCGGTAAATTTTAGTTTCGATCAGTGATGCTTCCTTCCTGTGGATGTGATTCTCACGGCTGGGTTGCTCAGGTCACTTTGTGTGCCGAAGTCCGATCGGCAGCCAATCCGAGTTTCTCAGTCGGGCGCAGGGTCAATATTTTCGTCACTCCAAGCTTTTGCTGTTGCAGATCGAGATCGATTGTTGTGGGGGTTTTGCTGGTATCAGATGTTGGTGTTGGTGTGCCCCTCTTTGCCATGTCTGTCTTCGGCTTTCATTTCCGTAGGCCGTTCTCCTGCCGCCAATCACTACATCTAGGAGAGGCCGACTCGACTTAACAGCGAGGTTGGGCTCCGGTGTTTTGTGCGGCTATGGAGGTTGAAGGTGGCTAGGGTTTGAGGGTTGGTTTGGGTGGGCCGATCTAAGGCTTGGGCCGGATTTGAGTGTTTTTTGGTCTTTCTTTGTTTTTTTTTTGGGTTTAGGGTCGAGCTATATTACTGATATGTTTGGACCCTTATAGACCTTTGGGTGTTCTAGACTTTTGCCCTTGAGGTGTATTGTCCAATTATCTGTTGGATTCCCTTCCCTTTTCCCCCATTTTTTTTAATAAAATTTAATTTTTCCGATCAAAAAAAAATATTACAGTGAATTTAATACGAACAATAAATTAGAAAGTTGTTGACTGAGGCTTTCATATTTATTTGGTGAATCATAATTATATATATATATATATATATATGTAAAACTCAAAAAATATTTATTTATTGTACTATTCGGATCGGTTTGGAACCATAACTGTGAACGTGAATCCACAAACCAAACCATATAATGCGATTTTAATTTTTTTTTAAATCATGAACAAACCATACTATTAAAAAACCGAACAAAACCTTTCAGTTTGGGTTGATTTGGACTAGATTCGTGGTTTGACGGATTTTTTGCTCACGCCTAAATGGAACATTATATACAATAAATTGTTTCCCTTTCTTGTGCCCATCTTTTTGTTTTCTTTGCTCGTAAAAGAACTATATATGTGAGAAATTAAGTATAGAGATTTGGGAGATATTCAAACATATGCCTAAAGAAATTTGAGAGAAATTGCTCAACCTAGAGAAAGTTTCTGCTGACAAAGAAGCAATGAAATTGCAGAAAATGGAATGGAGGGAACCATGGGAAATAGAGAGTTACGTACCCTTTGTGGATTCTATGCAATATGGACTTGGATCCATGGACTTCACATTTACAACAATATAGTGAGTCTTATCATCTTCTCTTTCCTCTGAGGATTCGCATACCAGTATCATTTTATACCCGTAAACCGGTGCCCTCTTCAGATAGATCACTAATACAAATATAAGCAAACAAAAGAATGAAGCATGGCTGTTCGCAGAAAATGGAATGGAGAGAGCCATAGGAAGCCTGGAAAACTAGCTAGTGCTCTAGAATGGCTGTCTCAGTTAGAAATTAGGCTATTAAAGGAGTAAAACATATAGTAATTGGGTTGTGGATTATCTTTTGGGTTCATAAAATGGAAGTGCAAGTATGACACCCCGTCACCTTCGCTAGGGACTATTGTCACGTCACACCACATGACCTCGCCGCATCTATGTCCGGAAAGAAGCTAAATCCCACCATGTATAGATGATGATGTTTAAGAGTATGTTTAGCTAGTCCCAATTTGTTTGTGTATTTAAACTATATAGTATAAGTGCAGTTACCAACAACAACAAAAAGGTTCTCTCTTTGACTCTCTCCTACGTGGAGTTTTCTCATTTTTTTTCATCTTTTTATCCATTATTCTATATTTTTTTACAAAATTTCAAATATATTCTTTATTTTGTTTGAAAAAGAAACTAAGTTGAATCAATAATATAACAAATAATGCTTCTTGATTATCTTTTTTCTCCATTTATTTTTTTTATTGTTGTAAAATTAAGAGTGAATTTCAAGAGTCATACACGCACGCTGATCTACTGATGCACAGGACAATAGAAAAAAGTTCTCGCTAATTTTTTTTTTTCCATCTTTGTCGAATGAGCAAAACACTAGTTATATATCTTAGTTATATATTTAAGGCAGTGGCCCAAGGACATAGACTTGACTTGGGAAAAATCAAAACAAGTTGTCAACATTATTGAGTGATCAATGGTCATTTTAATCACATTTAGGACCAATTCAATTTTGTCTCTTTGTTCCCTCTCATCGTGTGGTGGTGAACATTACCTTCGTGGAATGGACTTCGTAAAGTAAGGCTGATTTTATTTTAGTAACCTCATGCCTAGTTTGATAACTTAGATGGGATTGGGATGATATTCGTAATGAGATGGGATTAGGATGAGACATAATTAAATTTTGTTACATGGGCTCTCATAATCACGTTTCTGCTTTACAGGATTCTAAATAACCTCTATTTCCAATCCTATGAAGCAAAAACGTGATTACGAGAACCCTAGAAACAAAAATTAATTATGACCCTTTAGAATAATATGACCAGAATAATAATATCTTCGCACTTGTTTAAACAGATTAAAAATTGGAACAGTTAATTTTTTTAGACTATTTATATATTAAAAAAATATGGTTAAAAAATTAATTGCTTCAATTTTCAATTCGTTTGAACCGGTGCGAAAATCTTATTATTCAGATCATATAATTCTAAAGTAACGTAATTAAATTTTATCTTTAGAGCTCTCGTAATTACGTTTCTGCTCCATAAGATAAAATAGAGCTTAACGGGTTTTTTTTTTTCCAAACGGTTCCCGCGTAGGGGCGAGCCCAGCGTCCGTCGATTTGCCTGACGTATCAAAAGATTACCCCCTGCTGCAAAAAGTTTATTTCCGGCCCAATTTTCCTCTTATTAATATCATGTTTGTTTAGGTCTAGATGAAATAGGATTCTATGCAATATGGATTTGGATTCAGGGACCTTACGTTTACAACAATATGGTAAGGCTTATGATAGATTAACAGTATCATTTTCGCTCCGTAAACCGGTGTCCCCTTCAAATAGATTAACAGAATTATAAGCAAACAAAAGAATGAAGCATGGCTGTTGCCAGAAAAGATGGAAATTAAGCTATTAAAGAGTCATACACATAGCAATTAGGTTGTGCGTTATCTTTTTGGTTCATAAAATGGAAGTGCAAGTGTATGACACGCTGTATCATCTTTTACGTGGAGTTTTCTCATTTTTTTTCATCTTTTTATCCATTATTCTATATTTTTTTACAAAATTTCAAATATATTCTTTATTTTGTTTGAAAAAGAAACTAAGTTGAATCAATAATATAACAAATAATGCTTCTTGATTATCTTTTTTCTCCATTTATTTTTTTTATTGTTGTAAAATTAAGAGTGAATTTCAAGAGTCATACACGCACGCTGATCTACTGATGCACAGGACAATAGAAAAAAGTTCTCACTAATTTTTTTTTTTTCCGTCTTTGTCGAAGGAGCAAAACACTAGTTATATATCTTAGTTATGGCTCCGTTTGTTTCGAAGTAAAATATTTTCTTCAAAAATATTTTACCCACTTTGCGGTGTTTGGCTGGATAACACCAAGTAAAATATTTTTTGTTTTTAAAATGTTTTACCCCATCCAGTGCAAAACGTTTTACTCCCAAAATCTCAGTAAGTTGTTTTGGGGAAATTTGTCCACAGCTTCATGCTTTTGAAGTGCGGGTATTGCAGAGCATGTCGTTACTCTCTCTCTCTCTCTCTCTCTCTCTCTCTCTCTCTCTCTCTCTCTCTCTCTCTCTCTCTCTCTCTCTCTCTCTCTCTCTCTCTCTCTCCGGGGAATGAACCAAAGGTCCCGTTCAGTTGCCAGGAAAGTACAGAAAATGATGAGAAAATCAATTTTCCCATAACTTTCCTAGTGTTCAGTTGGCAGGAAAATTCTAGGACTTACCAATTTAAGTTTTCCTACAGGAACTACTTTCCTGCAAAAGTGATCCTGCAAAAAACACAGGATTTTGCATCGCGGGAATAGGAAAATGAGTGAACACTCACAAAATTTTCCCGAAAGTTTCTTTTTCATGACAAATGAACAACTAAACCTTAATTTTTCTTGCAAAATTCTTTTTTCCAATGAACACTGATCACAGGAAAATAATTTTATTTTTCTTTTACTTCACCTCACTTCACTTTTTCTGGGAACCAATTTCCCATACAACTTTCTCTACAACTGAATGGAGATTGATTTGGAAAACCACTAGCAAGTTAATTACGTGATTAATCAGACACAGTTTTAAACACGAAATTTGACCCCAAATCTTTTTTGGAGCCCCACGCTAATAATCAAAGCCGTTTAATTTGTTTAAAACACAAATCTTGTGTTATTTGTTTTTGTCCACGGAACCAGCCCTATAACGAGGAGACTGATAAACAGCTTTTTTGAAGTTTAAATTGATTCGATTTTTTTTCTTCTGAAAAGTATTTTCTAAATGTCAACCAAACACCGGAAAACAAAAGTAACAAAAGCAATTTCAGCAAAATAATTTTACAAGGAAAACATTTTTCATTGTAAAACGTTTTACGTCAAAACAAACGGAGCCTATATATTTAAGGCAGTGGCCCAAGGACATAGACTTGACTTGGGAAAAATCAAAACAAGTTGTCAACATTATTGAGTGATCAAAGGTCATTTTAATCACATTTAGGACCAATTCAATTTTGTCTCTTTGTTCCCTCTCATCGTGTGGTGGTGAACATTACCTTCGTGGAATGGACTTCGTAAAGTAAGGCTGATTTTATTTTAGTAACCTCATGCCTAGTTTGATAACTTAGATGGGATTGGGATGATATTCGTAATGAGATGGGATTAGGATGAGACATAATTAAATTTTGTTACATGGGCTCTCATAATCACGTTTCTGGGCTCTCATAATCACGTTTCTGCTTTACAGGATTCTAAATAACCTCTATTTCCAATCCTATGAAGCAAAAACGTGATTACGAGAACCCTAGAAACAAAAATTAATTATGACCCTTTAGAATAATATGACCAGAATAATAATATCTTCGCACTTGTTTAAACAGATTAAAAATTGGAACAGTTAATTTTTTTAGACTATTTATATATTAAAAAAATATGGTTAAAAAATTAATTGCTTCAATTCGTTTGAACCGGTGCGAAAATCTTATTATTCAAATCATATAATTCTAAAGTAACGTAATTAAATTTTATCTTTAGAGCTCTCGTAATTACGTTTCTGCTCCATAAGATAAAATAGAGCTTAACGGGTTTTTTTTTTTCCAAACGGTTCCCGCGTAGGGGCGAGCCCAGCGTCCGTCGATTTGCCTGACGTATCAAAAGATTACCCCCTGCTGCAAAAAGTTTATTTCCGGCCCAATTTTCCTCTTATTAATATCATGTTTGTTTAGGTCTAGATGAAATAGGATTCTATGCAATATGGATTTGGATTCAGGGACCTTACGTTTACAACAATATGGTAAGGCTTATGATAGATTAACAGTATCATTTTCGCTCCGTAAATCGGTGCCCCCTTCAAATAGATTAACAGAATTATAAGCAAACAAAAGAATGAAGCATGGCTGTTGCCAGAAAAGATGGAAATTAAGCTATTAAAGAGTCATACACATAGCAATTAGGTTGTGCGTTATCTTTTTGGTTCATAAAATGGAAGTGCAAGTATGACACGTTGTAGCCTTCGTCAGGGACTATTGTCCTGTCACACCACGTAAAACACTATATTTGGAGGACCTCGCCGCATCTATATCTGGACAGAAGCTAAATCTCACCACGTATAGATGATGATGTTTAAGAGTATGTTTAGCTAGTCCCAATTAGTTTGTGAGTCTATACTATATACTAGTATAAGAATGTAGTTACCTAAAACAAAACGAAGCTCTCTCCTTGATTCCCTCTTCTACATAGAGTTTTTTTCATTTTTTCATCTTTTTATTCATTACTCTACATTTTTTTTCAAAATGTAAAATATATACTTTATTTTGTTTGAAAAGGAAGCTAAGTTCAATCAATAACATAACAAATGCTCCTTGAAATCATCTTTAAGGCTCCCAACCGTTAATCCTAAATTTATAGAATTTAGAGTCTTAAAAAAAAAAATTGAAAGAGAGACAGACGTAAACGTGGGAGTTGGGGGGGGGGGGGGGGGGGGGGGGAGAAAAAATTATTCTATGTTCTAGCAGAGGTACCGTCACGTGGTACTCCAAATTTATTTTACACCACACGTATGTCTAAAAAAGCTAATGTTAATTTTTTTATTCCATGCATTGAACGGGGTACAATATTTGATTTTTTTGTTACAAATTAATTTGATTTAATTTTTTGAAGTTATTTAATTTGATTTAATATTTGTTGCAATTTGAGTCGTCCATTGCCGTGCATAGACGGCTCGGATTGGCCCAACGCTCATGTTGTTCCTGAGGGACAGCATGCACCCCGGGTTCCTTTTCTATCAACTAGCGTCGTTCCCGTTGGATGCACAAGACAAAATATTTGTGTGATTTTGCTACAAATTATCAAGCTCACACAAAATTTATTGTCCCGTGCATCAAACGGGAACTACGCTAGTAATTCAAAAAGATTTGGTGGCATATTTTCTCCGGCAGTAAAATAGCGGGTCCATCTCCTGGCCCAAATCGGTGATTCAAAAGTATTTTGGGGAATTTTTAGGCCGGCCCAAAAACTTAGGCTCTATTTTCATTTAGTCCTGTATAATTATTTATATTTTTTATTCCAACCTTGCCCCTTCACGCACATCACCGCACAGTACTATAGAGCATTTAGTATAGAAAAATTATCCAATGCTCCATAAGTACTAGTGCACCATTAAAACATTGTTTAAATTTTAAAAAGTCATATCTTTTGTTGTAAATATTCATATTTTAAAAAAATTATATTTTTAGAACCTACTCGACGATATCTACTAAATAAGATCCATATTGAATATAAAATTATGAAAGATTAAAAAAATACCATTTGCTATGAGAAAATTTTATGAGAACTGTTTCTATGAGAATTGTCTATGAGAACTGTCCCTATGAAAACTGTTTCGGACAAAAATACCCTTAGTTATGTGAACTGTCTATGAGAACTGTCAATTCTCATAGTCAGTTCTATGAAAACTGCCAGTTTTCAAAGTCACTTCTATGAGAATTGGCTATGAGAAGTGACTGTTCTCATAGAGAACTAACTTTGTGAACTGGTTATGAGAACTGGGCTATGTGAACTGAAAAATACACAGTTCACATAGTCTTACCACATACTAAAATACACAATTTTCATAAAATATATATAGTTCTCATAGAAAATATATGGTTCTAATAGATAGTTCTCATAGAAAAATACACAGTTTCATAGAAAAATACTCAATTCTCATGAATAATACACAGTTCTCATAGAAAAATACACAATTTTCATAGAAAATACACACACGAAAAAAAATTGAATAAAAACAAAAAGGTAATCAAAATCAAATATAATTATAAATGTTCTAACCGCCATATCTTAAAAAAGTAATCAAAGTAAAAAAGTAATAGTTCACATGGGAAATAAATTGATTTAGAATTGAATTTTTATATGTCAATTCTCATAGTCAGTTTTATGAGAGCTGCTCAGTTCTTATAGAGAATTGGCTATGTGAACTTAACTATGAGAATTGGCTATATGAATTGCCAATTTTTATAGTCAGTTCTATGAGAACTGTCAGTTTTCATAATCAATTCTATGAGAATACACAGTTCTCATAAACAATTCTCATAGAAAAATACATAATTCTCATAGACAGTTCTATGAGAACTGCTTAATTCTCATAGAGAACTGGATATGTGAACTGAATTATGAGAACTGGCTATGTAAACTGTCAATTTCTCATAGTCAGTTTTATGAGAACTGTCAGTTTTCATAGTCTATTCAATGAAAATACACAGTTCTCATAGACAATTTCTAATAGAAAAATATACAATTCTCATAGACATTCTTATAGAAAAATACACACACGAACAAAACTTCTTACCTTGAAATTAACCTTAAAATTAGTTAGAGATTAAAGTCCTACATGGAAAAAACACAGTTTTCGTAGAAAACACAGTTCTCATAGAAAATATACAGTTCTTATAGGAGTTCTCACAAAAAATACACAGTTCTCATAGACAATCATTATGGACAATAATAGTTCTCATAGACAGTTCTCATATGAAATAGCTATGTGAACTGAAAAATACACCGTTCAAATAGCCTCACCACACACTAAAATATACAGTTCTCATAAAAAATACATAGTTCTCATAGAAAAATATACAGTTCTCATACACAATCATCATGAACAATAATAGTTCTCATAGAAAAAAATGCATTTCTCATAGAATATATAAGGTTCTTATATAAAATACACAGTTCTCATAAAAAATACACAATTCTCATAGAAAATACACAGTTCTCTTGGATCAAACACACATCTAGAGCTGGGCCTATGTCGATTTTGAAGAAAGTCAGTGGGCCTCTGTCTCCTCGTGACTTCTATGCAAAATGGAGTATTCTAGGTCTTCTTCATGTACCTTTTACAGCAGATGGAGTACACCTAATATTCGATGAAATCCCCAAGGGATTTGAACCTGTACGATCACATAAAATACAAAATTCTTATAGAAAAATATACAGTTTTTATAGAAAATACACAGTTTTCATAGACAGTTTTCACATAAAATATACAATTCTCATAGAAAAATACACAGTTCTCATAAAAAATATACAATTCTCATAGACAGTTTTCACATAAAATACACAATTCTCATAGTCAGTTCTATGACAACTGTGTATTTTAAGCTATGAGCCACTATGAGAACTGTGTATTTTAAGCTATGAGAACTGCCAATTCTCATAGTCAATGCTATGAGAACTGCCAATTTTCATAGTCAATTCTATGGGAATTGGCTATGAGAAGTGACTATGTAAATTAAGTTATGAGAACTGGCTATGAGAAGAATTGGCTATGAGAAGTGAATTAAGCTATGAGAACTGTCAATTTTCATAATCAGTTCTATGGGACCTGTCAGTTTTCATAGTCAATTCTATGAGAATTGGCTATGAGAAGTGACTGTTCTCATAGAGAACTAGTTTTCATAGAAAATATATAATTCTCATAGACAGTTCTCATAGAAAAATACACAATTCTCATAGCAATCATCATAGACAATAACAGTTCTCATAAAAAAAATTGACTGACATTCAACAAAAAATACACAGTTCACATATTTTTACCACACACTAAAATACATAGTTCTCATAAAAAATTTATAGTTTTCATAGAAAATACGCGGCTCTATTAGGCAGTTCTCATGGACAATATACAGTTCTCATAGAAAAATATGCAGTTCTCATAAAAAAATATACAGTTCTCATAGACAGTTCTGATTAACAACACACAGTTCTCATAGAAAAATACATAGTTCTAATGAAAATTACACAATTCTCATAAAAAAATAGTACACTATATATATGTATATATATATATAGAGAGAGAGAGAGGGGGAGAGAGAGAGAGAGAGAGAGAGAGAGAGAGAGAGATTGGCTCATTCCAGTTTCAAGAAACCATTTACCAACAAAATCATATTTGCTCCTAAACAACAAAATTGGATTAAACAACAAAGCCAAAATCATATCCATTCATTTGAGATCCAACAACAAAATTGGATCAGCGCAAGGATTAAACAATTCAAAGAGATCTGTTGTTCACAAAAAAATATATTACAAAGAGAATTCCAATCGGTTAAAATCGAGTCAAAACGAGTTTTGATAAATCAAGATCGATACTTATCAAAATCAAGTCTCCCGACGCCGGCGACGCTTTCAAAACCCTGGTAGATTCAGATCTGGACTCGAGGAGCTCCAGTTGGCGATCACGGTCTCGCTGACCTCCGCCGATGATGTCGCGGAGGAGGACCGAGTGTGGTGGTGGCGGCGGGACATTGTTGGAGAGGAGATGACGGTGGCAATTTGAAATTGTCGTCGACTATAACTAAAATGCAATTCGAAATTGCCGTCGTCGTCGTCGTGGTTGCTGGATTTATCAGTTGCGACACAATATCGAATCTAATTGAAAGCAATTGCCGTCGTCGACGATGATGGTGGTAGTTGTAGACACGACTGGGTTTGAGTGGTGAGATTTAATGGATTTGATCGGGGTTGGGTAAAGGAATAGGAGCACCAAATTAGGGAGAGAGAGAGGGGGGAGAGGACAGGTTTATTGTCTTCAGAGAGAGAGAGAGAGAGAGAGATGACAAGATGGAGTTTACAATGCGGAATAAAAAGGGCAAAAATGTCATGAGATAACATATCTGAACCTATGCAGGTTTGGAAATAATTTTTAGGGTTGGGATCAAACTGAAAACTCGCGTTTTTGGCAGCAGGCGTGAATGCGATGAGCGCGGGCGTGCCAAGACTTGTAGCGCCTAACTTGGTGTGAAGATTCCCGTGAATCTTGACTTCTATCGTAGAACGACTGCGTACGACCCAAAGGTTAAAGATCGTAAGAAGGTTCGTGGTTTTGCCACACGGTTGTGGACTTAATATTTCCTAGTCGTATAGGAAATGAGACGTGAAAACGTAAACTTTATTACACCGGGATAATAAAGTGGTACAAGGAAAGTAAAATCCAAACTACTTGATGAAGTAAGTTTGAATAGGGGTTTGAGTACGATGTACTCGATAGTCTACTTTGCTGAAAGTAGGAAAGTGTGCTTCGCTGGGAAGGCTTTGTTTGTAAGCGTTGAGCTTTGATTGGTGTTGGACCTGTTTTCTGTCTTCAATTCTGCTATTTATAAGCAGAGCAGTATGCTGATTCAGGCCTGAATCCGGTTTCAGTCTTTCACCACAAGCTGCCACATGTCCCTCAACCGCTCCACTTTTCATGCACGTCTGATCATGGGCAGTTACTCAGAGGTAATGGCAGTTAAGTTTGATCATGGGTAGTGGGCTCCTCACGTGGTGACATGTGTCCCATGTCTAGGTAGAAAATATCTCCCAACTTCCCCCCTTTTTGTGCTTCCCATGCCACATGGCCAATTGACTTGGTCAATTGGCCTTTGAATTGGAAAAAATCAACTGCCAGAAACATAACCACTTCCTATAAAAGTGGCCTTTGCTCCGTACCTCACTTCAGCATCTTCTTGTTAGCCTAAAACCGTGGGCTACAATCCATGGGTCGAACCATCATTCCCCCATGGGCTAACCCGTGGGCTATACTTTTAAAGGGCCTTGGGCCATAATTAAATATGGGCTGCGTGTCACATGGGCCCAATTCTCGTGGGCTGCTCCACTCAAAGACCTTGAGCCGCAACTCTTTACAAGGGTTATGTGCTTTTTGGGCCCAAATGGGAAAACACCCATGGCCCAATAATTAACCACCAACCAAATATCCACTCTCGGCCCAAATTAATTAAAAGAACTTCGATCACGGCAAGCCCGATCCGTGGTGCCAAAAACGGGTATAAACATTGCCCCCCCTACGCCTTGATTCTGTTAAGATTAAGGCGTTTGGAAGAACACAGTTTTTGGCATCCAAACAGATCTTAATGTAAATGATATTCTATCAGGCCCAAACGTGGCCTAATACTTCCCTTTTTGAAACCGGCCGCAATTAATACCAGATATTCATGTGGGGTAATTATAAAAGACGTCTCCCTCCTTCCTTGGAACTCTAAAAGCCCCCAAAAGATCCCTTTCCAATCCAACTTCCCACCAATGTACGTGCAGCCTTAATTAAGATAGAACCAAAAATTCAAAAAGTGGAGAGGAAAAAGGGGACGGTGCATATCCCAATCTCATAAACCCACTTCCCAGTAACCGAAGCCAGCGCCACCTAATTCAAAGCTGGTCTTTCTCTCTCTTCATCACCTCTTCTTTCCATCTCTTGTCTCTCTTTCTCGTCCAGAGCCGAAAAGAAACCTAGCCGCCATTGTTAAACCCAGAAAGTTCCGAATCATGTCGTCTTTCAGAGCCAAGCAACCGGCCAAAAGCCCAACCTCATATACCGACGAGATCAAGAGAATCATCCAAGTCGAAAACCTCTCCATCAATCCCGAGATTCTGATTGATCGAACCCAACCTCGTTCCTCTACCATCAAGATGGCGCTCGGGCCTGCTTTCACTGGCGACTATCCAGAGTCCCTTTACCCGTTCTATCCTCTAGCCGAAGAAGCCTTACCATTTGACTGCATCACCGCCGATTGGACAGCGTATCCGAGAGACATCCCCAATCGGCTCTGGCATAGGCCCGATAAGCAATACGTTCAGTGGGTTAACCGTGTAGCAGCTGTGAAAGAAGGGCTGTGGAAGGAAGTTGGCATATACGAAGCCCTTATGCTCAGCCGCCACCTCATTGATATGGACAAAGCCCTATTCATGGCTGCCGTCCAATTCTGGTCAGTTCCTACTAACGCTTTTCATTTTCGTGTTGGCATGATGAGTGTTACGATGCAAGATGTTGCTTTCCTCACCGGCCTTCGCCCTCACGGGATTAGGGCTGATTGTTTTGTTTCCCAAAAAACCCCTTCCTTTACATACCCAGAATCGGCCCAACTGGCCTATTCCAACTTTTTGAAACACTTTGCTGGTGATGAAGGAGATGAAGTCACTGACGAGGAACACGTAGCCCTTCTGATTTATTGGTTGAATAAGTGTATCTTCTCTGTATCCTCGAATAGAATCACCAAGGAGTTTACAGACATTGCTAAGGCCTTAGCTTCGGGCCAGAAATTAGCCCTAGCACCACTGGTCCTTGCACACTTATACCGTGGCATGCAGGAGTTACTGACCAATAGCTTTGTTTTTGCCCCCGGACCACTTTGGATAGTCACACTCTGGCTTTGGTCATATTTCCCCGCACAAGCCCCAAAAATGAACAAGAGCCTCACCCATGCCTGTTACGGCCGTCACTATGTAGGCCAAGAACTGCAACAGCATAGCTTTAACTCCTGCTTCACCTACTTTTACCGTGAGTTAACCTCGCTGGGCAAGGGCTACATGCCATTCGAGAGAGAAACCGTACCATTGTGGCTGAAAAACCCTGCTGGAGAGCCTGGAGAGGATTTTGATGAGCACAAGGCCGTTTGGGCTAGTTTCCTCATTTCGAGAGACTTGTTGTATGGCATGGGTATGTCATCGGCCAACAATAGGTGCGGGACGGAATACTACAATGCTGCCCAATTCGCTCGCCAATTCGGCCTTATGCAATTGATCCCTGTTCCTCCCTACCAGTCGTGTAATGAGGATTTCATTGACCGAGTAATTGTACCAGAAAAGACCTTAGAAGCCATTCGGAATCAGTTTGCAAAGGACGAGGCCACCTTTCAGTTAAGGCCTTACCCTGAACGTCCAGAAAAGTCTCTTCGGTTTGAAAAGTGGTGGACAGCTCATGTGGATAGGTATTTCGCCAAAGACCTAGATGAGGTTTTGGCAAAAATAACCCCTGAAGCTTTAATTGTAAAGGATGGTGATCCTTCCAAAAAGAAAAACTCTCGCTCCGAGGCTCCCTCTCCATCTGCCAGCTTGAAAAGAAAAGGTACGTCCAAAGAATTCACTTTCTTTTCCCTATTTGCTGCTTCTGTTCAGGCCTTTACCATATACTCCTCATGCAAGCTCCATTTCAGGTGCACAAGAAGTTAGCAAGCCTGAACCAAAAGAGAATCCTCAGAAGAAAAGGTTCAAAAAGCTAGCTGACAAGAAGCCCACCACGGTATGATCTGATCAACTCTTCTTTTCTTGCTGAACATTGCAATCTAGGCCTAAATGTCTATCATCACAGGAAAAGACCACTGCAATTGCTGGTAGAACCCGAAGCAGCACCAAGACCAGCTCCCCTGAACAGGTTATCATTTCTACCAAGGTATCTCTGTATTATATCAAGGCCTGAACCTAATTTCGTTAAGGCCTGAATACTCATACCTTTATCTTTCTCAACTTTTAGGCCGAATCTAAAGAGGCTGCTCATCAAGCTGAATCAACTCCAAAGAAAGAGATCAAAAAGACGAAAACCAAGACGGTCATGTCCAAAAAGCCACAAGCAGAAGAGGCCTCGAAGGCAGAATTGAGGAAAAGTGTCTCAATTGCCTCCAGCGACTCTTCCACCGCTTCATTAGAGGTAACACGCCATCCGTTAATTTTGACCCTCTCAATTCTTTGTAAGGCCCTTTTAATCAACCTGTCTCCCCTCCAGGCTACCTCCGAAGGTCCTCCAATCAACCCTGAGCATGAGGCGTCGTCACAGACCCCAGAGAAGTCCAAGGTTTCTCCAATCAACCCTGACCCAACACCTGTCCAAAAAGAAGAAATTGTTGAAGAGGCTGCTGACGAGGACATGGAGGACTTCTTCAAGACGGCTGCTAGCCTTGTTCAAGTATCCCTCTCAGGCATTTCTGGAGATGGGTCAAGCTCTACCCAGGTGCCCCCAACCACCGAAGAGATTCCTGAGGCCAAAGAAACCTTTAAGGCCTTGATCAAGATGGATATCAAGATGGCCCTTCACCCGGGTAGAGTTTCCTCCTTCAAGAAAGCCCTCAGCACTTTGGCTCGAGCCCAAGTCTTCAGTGAAGCTGCCGAATCAATCCTGCAAAACTTCCACAAAGACTTCCCAGATTTGCAAAAGTCATACGACGGAGCGGCCCTTGAACTCTCCAAGGTCGAATCGAGCCTTACCGAGATCAGGGACCTTCGCCAAGAAATGAATGGATGCGTGGACGGCTATGGAGCTCTCAAAGGCCCGGATCAATACCCTTGAAGAGCAGAAAATCACCCTTGCCAAGAACATTCAGGACTGGGAGGATCAAATCCAAGATCTGAAGAACAAGCAAGAGAAGGCCGAAAAGAACTTGGTGCTACTGGTGACTCAACAATCAAACTTGGAAACACAACAGAAGGAACTATTTGCTACTTCCAAAGCTGTCAAGATCAAGCTTCAACCCTTGGTTTCCAATCAGCCCAGCCTCCAGACCTCCAAAGAAAGGTTAGAGGTTCAACTCAACGGCCTTGCCCATTCTTGGGATACTATCCGATCCAGCCTTCTCGACGAACTGTAGGCCATTTCGGCCTTGTAATAAGTAGAATTTTTGTTTAGCCCTGAACTCTAATCCATAGGGCTTTTGATGCTTGCATAGCCTGATCCTGAGGCTTTTTGACTGTGAATGCTTTTGGTGGCCTAAACAATCTCAGGCCTTTTGCTCCTTTATGGTTTTGATGGTAGTTTTTCATTAAAATATCTCATTTCCCACATGGTAGGATAATGATGTTTTAAAAACTTTCCATTGATAGTATGTTTATGCATTCCACCATCCAAATCCATTAAAAGATAAACATTACCTTCGAACACTTTGCAAATTTGATAAGGCCCTTCCCATGTTGGAGACCATTTCCCATATTTTGAGGTTTGTGCGCCCAAAGGTAGAACAACTTCCTATACTAAATCTCCTTCTGTGAAGCTTTTCCTTCTCACTCTTCTATTATAGGCTCTGGCCACTTGACGCTTCTGGATCAACATATGATCTAAGGCAGCTAATCTTACCTCATCAAGGTCTTCCATTTCCATTAACATGGCTTGGCTATAATCAGCATGATTCAAGCCATTTTGGTATGCGATCCTGGCCGATCTAACCGTTACTTCCATAGGAAGTACGGGGTCATGGCCATAAACCAACATGTAAGGAGTAACATTTGTGGCCTCCTTCTTTGAAGTCCTATAAGCCCACAATGCATCAGAAAGGAGTTCATGCCAATCCCTTGGATTTTCTTCCACCATCTTCTCAATAATCCCAATCAAGGTCTTATTGGTTGATTCGGCCTGGCCATTCCCCTGTGCATAATAGGGAGTTGAATGGGAGAGCTGTATGTTAAATTGGCTCGTGAAGGCCCGGACCTGTGCACCAAAAAACACTGAGCCTCTATCTGCCACAAAATGCTCCGGTATTCCAAACCTGTGAATGATTCTTTCCTTCATGACTTTGATCACATCCTGTTGATCCACAGATTTTAATGGGATGGCCTCTGCCCATTTCGTAAAGTAATCTGTGGCTACCAAGATGAACCTGTGCTGTTTTGATGATGGGGGGTAAATCATCCCAATTATATCTAAAGCCCAGCCTCTAAAAGGCCAGGGCTTCACTACAGCCTGATAATCTATTGCAGGTGTGTGATGTACTGGGCCGTGGGCTTGACATGGCTGGCAGCCCTTGGAAAAACGTATACAATCCTCTAAGATAGTAGGCCAATAGTATCCATACCTTCTTATTAGCCATCTCATCTTGATACCGGACTGATGTGCTCCACAAATCCCCTCGTGGACTTCTGCCATTACCTTCATGGCCTCGGTATGGCATAAACACCTCAGCAACAAATCATCTTCGAGGCCTTTCTTGTACAATTCATCTCCAAGGAGAACATAGCTCATTGCTCTTCTTTTGACCTTCCTGCTAGCCCCCATATGAGGCCGCTTCAAGTAAGCAATAATAGGATCCCGCCAGTCCTCCTTACCCTCCTCTTCTTCTTCTACTGGAAGGTCCGAGGCAAATACTTCTAGGCCTAAACCCCTTCTCCTGACAGAAGGGAGTAGCCTTTTTTGGACGGTAATGGTCTTGTGAAGAATCTCTGGTGAAAGCTTCAGGCCTGTTGAGGCCTGAGCCAAACTGTTTGCTTCAGTATTCATACTTCTTGAGACATGTTTCACTATTACGTTGTCGAAGTCTTGAATTAACTGCATCGCTGCCATATAATAAGGGGCTAACTCCTCACTATAACATTTAAACGTTCCCGCCAAATGATTAATCACAAGGTTTGAATCTCCAATCACCCTTACTTCTCTGGCCTCAAGATCCCTAAGGATTTCAAGGCCTATTACCACTGCTTCGTACTCAGCTTGATTGTTCGTACATGGAAAATCAAATTGAAAAGATAACTCTGTTCTCAGGCCTTGAGGAGAAATGATGATAACTCCACAGCCTGAGACCATTTGAGTTTTTGAACCATCAAACAGAAGTGTCCATGGCGTTGGTGAGATTTCAAGTGCGCTCAGTCCTGTATCAGATTCCTCGCCGATATCCACGCAAGGATGATCGGCAAGAAAATCTGCCAAAGCCTGGCCTTTTACGGCCTTCTGAGGGATGTATCGAAAACTGAACTCCATTAAAGCCAAAGACCATTTACCTATTCGGCCTCGCATAATGGGCCGAGAAAGTAAATACTTAATAAGGTCTGTTTGACTCATAATGTAAACCACAACAGGAAGCATGTAGTGCCTCAATTTTATTGCTGCAAAGTACAAAGCAAGACACAATTTTTCAATAGGAGTATATCTCCTTTCACAAGGAGTTAACAACCTACTCAAATAATACACAGCTTGCTCTTTCCCTTGCTCATTGTCTTGTGCTAGAAGGCAGCCAATAGAACTTTCTGCAGCAGAAATGTAGAGCTTCAAAGGCTTGTGCTTGATAGGAGGCATGAGGACTGGAGCGTTTGCCAAGTAGCCTTTGATCTCATCGAAGGCCTTCTGATGATCGGCCTCCCAAACAAAAGTGTCGTGATCTTTCAACTTCAAGAGTTGAGAAAAGATCTGAACCTTTCCTGCTAGATTTGATATAAACCTTCTCAAAAAGTTGAGTGATCCCAAAAGCTTCTGCAACTCATTCTTGGTTGTAGGAGGTTTAGCCTCCATGATGGCCTTGGCCTTATTCTTGTCGACCTCGATCCCTCTGTTGTGAACCAAGAACCCTAGGAACTTGCCTGCGGATACTCCGAAGGCACACTTTAAGGGGTTAACCTTCAAATCGAATTGCTGCATCCTCAAAAACGACCTCCTCAAGTGTTCCAAGTGTTCTTCATACGTTTGGGACTTGACCACTATATCATCGATGTAAATCTCCATGAACCGGCCAATAAAGTCATGGAATATTGCATTCATTGCTCGCTGAAATGAGGCACCTGCATTCTTCAGGCCGAATGGCATTACAACCCACTCAAAGGTTCCCAAAGCTCCGGGACACCTAAAAGCAGTCTTAGCCGTATCGGCCTCATCGATGAAGATCTGATTATAACCGGAATGGCCATCCATAAAGGACAAGACTTTATGGCCGGATGCCCCATCCACCAACAAATCTGCAACTGGCATTGGATACTCGTCCTTTGGAGAGGCCAAATTCAGATTTCTGAAGTCCACGCATACTCTAATCTTGCCATTCTTCTTGAGGACTGGCACAACATTAGAAAGCCAAGTAACATACCTAGCTGTACGTATAAACCCAGCATTGAAAAGGCGTTCGATCTCCTCTTTCACTTGCAAGTAAACTTCATTGGACATCCTCCTTGGTGGCTGCTTGAAAGGCCTGAAACCCGCTTGAATGGGTAACTTGTGTTCCACCAAATCCCTGGATAGGCCTGGAAGCTCGTCATAGTTCCAGGCAAAGCAAGACTTAAACTCGGTCAAGAGCTCAATGAGCTTTCTCTTCACATCCTCTGGCAAAAGCTGACTAATATATACAGGCCTAGGATTTTCTTCATCTCCTAGGTTAACTTCTTCCAAAGGATCTTGAACATCAGCTTTCAAGTCATCTAACTTGGCAGGAGCTGCATCAAGGTCTTCCATCCGAATCTCATCCAAGTCTTCATCAACAGTCTCATCTTCATTGATTGTTTCGGCCGCACAGGCCGAATAACCCTCTTCCTCCAGTTCTTGTTCTTCTTTTAGCCTGTTCTCTAACCAATACGCCTTGAACCTTGCCAACATGCCAAAAAAGGCCATGTCCTTCTCTTTCTCTGAAGGTCTTGCTAACATTGGGACAATCGTTTGGTTGCAGCTATAATCGGCCTATTTGACTCCGTGATCATTGGGCCGATTAGTTCTCGATAAAGTGCCTTCACCTCTTCTACCGACTTATGAGCAGAAACAGGTACAATTTTATGGCGGCCAAACTTATCCAGGCCTGCCACTTTCATTGGGCCAACATCTTCATCGTACAATCTCGCCTCGGCATGATTGGTTGAAGAAAGAAAAGGCCTGCGATCCGCCCAAACTACCTCCACATCGTCTTGATTCCAAAAAACCAAACACTGATGCAATGTTGACGGCACAGCAAGACAAGCGTGAATCCAATCCCTTCCCAACAGAATGTTAAACGAAGACCGTGAATTTGCAACGAAGAAAGGAGTGGTGAGAGTCTTTGATCCAACCGTTAAATTCATGACTAAAATCCCTTGACAAGTTGTTTCCTGACCAGTGAAATCGGTTAAGGTAGCCGTTGATGAGACCAAGTCTTGATCTGTTTTCCCGAGCTTGAGCATGGTAGACCTAGGCATGAGATTAGCCGCAGAGCCATTATCAACAAGGAGTCGATTAATTGGCATTCCATCCACACACCCTGAAATATACAAAGGCTTGATGTGCCCCGTCATCTTGGGTGTAGGCTTTTCAAATATCACGCTTGCGGCCTGATTTTCCGTGCTGCCTCCATCTTCATCCTTCAAGATTACTACTGAAGGTCCATCTCCATTCAGGCCTGTATTGAAGGACTCCTTCAATATTTCAGCCGTCTGACCCATCTCCACCATATCGCCCTCCATGGCGGTAAGCTTGTGTTTCTTTCACTTCTAGTTCAGATGGAAGGAAAACCACCATGTTGCATTGCATCTTTGAGGCCTGCCCAGGCCTGAACTCTTTGGCCTGCGGATTCAACCGCGATTTGCCCCCCGAGTCTTGTTTCTTTAGCTCAGGAACTCCTTTCTTCACAGCAACCTGCCTTGGAGGAGGCTTAATCCTAGCCTCCTCAAGGGTTTTCTCCAGTAAGGCCTTCTTTTCAGTCCGAGAAAACTGCTCTGAAGACGAACCAGCAACAACCTCCATGTAAGTTCTTTCCAGAGGCTTGTGTTCACGCCTAGGCTTGGCTGGTTCATCCTTCAACTCTTCCGGACCAACTCCATCGGCTTCTTCCCGTTAGGGTCGTCTATATCCATCACGTCTTCAACTGAATCTAGCTCTTCTCGGGCCCTTCTATCCGCCTGCCTAAATCGTTGGCGGCGCCTTTTCTGGGATCGGGACAAAGGTGGCTGCGGAGTGGGAAACTTAGGATGCTCAACCTTATGCCATTCATTTGTAGGAATGACAGGAGGTTTAACAGTCCTAGGCTTCCCTCTGGATGGAGCTGAAATCCTGAGATTGTTGAGCTCGTCCTCTATTTCTATCACACCTGGTTGAATTCTGCTGAAGACCGATTCTCGCCTGACCAATTTCTCTTTTGGCCGGCGTACTTCCTCAGGCCTGAACTCCGAGCTGCCCACGATTATACTTTTCAACACAGGTTTGGATGGAACTGCATGATGTCCACATTCAGTACAAACCAATGAACAACTTGGTTTTTCTGGCTTTCTGACTCCTTCAGGCCTTGACCACCAAGATCTCTTCTTCTCAAACCTCCTCACCCTTATGGGAGTGGAGTCTTCCTCATAGGATGGATCCCAGTAGTCATCTGATCTAGGCCTGAATGCCGCTCTTGACGGTGCCCCCAAACTTACTCTGGGCCTTGGTGTAGTTCTGGGCATGGACCTCGTATTTACTGACACCATGTTTGCACTTAGGCCTGAAGGAAATGGGTTTCCATCCACACCCATGGCTTGCTTATCTTTCTCGGGAAACTTGAATTCCCCCCGATCAATCTTATCTTGAATGTCATTCCTGAACACAAAGCAATTATTGGTTGAATGACTCCAAGAATTATGGTACTTACAATAGTCCTTGCCCTTAAGCTCGTCCGGTGCTGGGATCTTGTGACCAAAGGGCAGCTTTAATAACTTGTCCGTCAAGAGCTGATCAAAAATAGCCTCCGCTTTGGTGATATCAAAGGTGTAGGCCCTGGTGGGCCTATTAGAGGCTTCTTGGACCATCTGCTTCGTAGGTTCTGTCTTAACAAAGGCCTTGCAAACATAAGGCTTCCTATTGATGATTTCAGCCACATCAACATCAAGGTCAGCCTCAGTCTCAACCGCAGCGACGTCATAGTTAGGGTCTTGATAGTAGGTCCCTTTAGAAGCTGCCTTTCTATCTTTCTCCTCTTCCAAAAGCTTCTCGTACCTCGAGGCCTTTGCGGACAGTTCGAACAAGTCTCGAAATTCTGTTCCATGAAACTTCTTCTTGAACTCAAAGTCTAGGCCGTTCAGTGCTAAGCGCACATATTCGGCCTCAGGCAAAGGAATCTTACACTTGAAACGTGCTGTCTTGAATCGGGAGAGATAAGACTCCACGCCTTCCTTTGGAAGTTGACGGTAGCGAGACAAATCCGCCATCGTTATCTCTGGTTCCACCCTATAAAACTGCTGATGGAACATCTCTTCGAGCTGAGCCCATGTCTGAACAGAGTTGGGTGGGAGATTGATATACCACGTGAAAGCCGTTGCAGTCAAAGAATTCGGGAAGAGCTTTAACTTGAGCTTGTCATTCGTTCCAACTTCCCCACACTGCACCTGGAATCGGGCAACGTGTTCGATCGTGGACTGCATACTCTCCCCTGTGAAGGTCTGAAATTCAGGGACTCGGTATCCCTTGGGAAAGTTCTCATCATCAACCTCCACCATGTGAGGCTTCCTGTACATGGGTCTGCCCACAGGCCTGAATCCAGGCCCTAACTGTTCTTGGAGCAAATCCAGGACCTGTTCCCTTCCGATCATATTTGGCACCGGAGGCGGCTGTGGACGCGCCTCTTGTGCCTGCAGATTCACGCCTGAGTTTGCCCCCCGAGTCTCTGGGGCTGAATGAGCGTGAGAAGTGTTCTTGTCCTTAACAGCACCTTGTCCTCCGTGAGGAGGCCTTTTGTCAGTCTTTTCAGGCCTGTTTGGATTTTCCAGCAAAACGGCCCTTTGTTCCTTGTTTGTTGGATGCGTTGGCTCCTTCCCAATAACAACTCCTTTGCTTTTCTCCCCTGCCGGTGCAGGGCTGTTTGACGAAGAAGCTTGATAAAACACCTGCGGCGGTGGTGGGAATGAGTCCTTCAGACCTGTTTGTTCATGGCCGTTGCCATAAATTCCGAATTGTGGTAGAACTTGTTGCTGAGGAACAATTGGCATCCTTTCTGCCATTGAGGCAATCAAATTATTGATTGCTAGAGTCAAAGGCTCTACGGACTGAGACATTGTTTGTGACACGGTGCGTGAAATCTCCTGTCCTGCAAAAAACATATAATTCTTGACGCTATCCGTGGCGTCATTGAGATCTTGTGCACTGATTTGAGGAACGGTTTCCTCGAACAGCGGTACGTCAACAGCGGCTCCTTCAGGGCTGCCTGGAGGGTCTGGTTGCGGTGCATCCGCTTGTGGTGGTGGTGGAACTGTTGCCTTCTTTGCCGGCATGCTTGAAACCTTTCAACGACTAGGGTCCCACCGGGCGTGCCAATGAAAACTCGCGTTTTTGGCAGCAGGCGTGAATGCGATGAGCGCGGGCGTGCCAAGACTTGTAGCGCCTAACTTGTTGTGAAGATTCCCGTGAATCTTGACTTCTATCGTAGAACGACTGCGTACGACCCAAAGGTTAAAGATCGTAAGAAGGTTCGTGGTTTTGCCACACGGTTGTGGACTTAATATTTCCTAGTCGTATAGGAAATGAGACGTGAAAACGTAAACTTTATTACACCGGGATAATAAAGTGGTACAAGGAAAGTAAAATCCAAACTACTTGATGAAGTAAGTTTGAATAGGGGTTTGAGTACGATGTACTCGATAGTCTACTTTGCTGAAAGTAGGAAAGTGTGCTTCGCTGGGAAGGCTTTGTTTGTAAGCGTTGAGCTTTGATTGGTGTTGGACCCGTTTTCTGTCTTCAATTCTGCTATTTATAAGCAGTGCAGTATGCTGATTCAGGCCTGAATCCGGTTTCAGTCTTTCACCACAAGCTGCCACATGTCCCTCAACCGCTCCACTTTTCATGCACGTCTGATCATGGGCAGTTACTCAGAGGTAATGGCAGTTAAGTTTGATCATGGGTAGTGGGCTCCTCACGTGGTGACATGTGTCCCATGTCTAGGTAGAAAATATCTCCCAACTTCCCCCCTTTTTGTGCTTCCCATGCCACATGGCCAATTGACTTGGTCAATTGGCCTTTGAATTGGAAAAAATCAACTGCCAGAAACATAACCACTTCCTATAAAAGTGGCCTTTGCTCCGTACCTCACTTCAGCATCTTCTTGTTAGCCTAAAACCGTGGGCTACAATCCATGGGTCGAACCATCATTCCCCCATGGGCTAACCCGTGGGCTATACTTTTAAAGGGCCTTGGGCCATAATTAAATATGGGCTGCGTGTCACATGGGCCCAATTCTCGTGGGCTGCTCCACTCAAAGACCTTGAGCCGCAACTCTTTACAAGGGTTATGTGCTTTTTGGGCCCAAATGGGAAAACACCCATGGCCCAATAATTAACCACCAACCAAATATCCACTCTCGGCCCAAATTAATTAAAAGAACTTCGATCACGGCAAGCCCGATCCGTGGTGCCAAAAACGGGTATAAACACAAACTGAACCTAAAAATCAGGACCGGCTTCTAATTTTCTAAAGTTTTTTTTAGTGTCTGGCCCTTCTAGCTGATCATTTTTGCAAAATTTAGATTGATCACCAATAGCTACGAATCATATTTATTTTACGATAAAAGAATATTAGTCTAATCTCAACATCATAATCGAAGTCCATGCACTTGTGATCGTTCAATTATATGGTTGCCGATACGCAATAGATGATGATCAAGTCGATGATGCAACAAATAAACGTCTCCAATTACTGAATTGGGTCCACATTTTAACAAACATGACGGTCCAAACGGCAAATCTAAACTCGTTTTCCTACATTTTTGGCATTTGCAACCTAACCCTGCTACAGCGATATAGTATGGATGATTTTCTACTGAAATACTACCAAATAGTATATGGGAAGTCTCTGACCAAATAAACTATTGTTCAGAGATACCATTGCTAATTAACACTGACCCACCTCTTTTATCTCATCCTGAAAATGAGGTTATAGTAATCTGGACTTTGTCCTCATCTGGGTGCTATTTTGCTAAGTCTGCCTCGGAGGCTCTTAGAGCATCTCCAGCCTTCACCCATATTTTTCCAAATTTGAGTCAAATTTTGGGTAAAAACCCATTTTAGATAGACACATCTCCAACCATCAAACCCAAATTTTACCGAAATATATATACATTTTATTCTTAATGGCATAATGGTAAATAAGGTAAAACAATCAAATCCAAAATAAGGAAACCTGGTATTTTTCTCTCTCCAACTCCATCTCTCTCCCCAAGAATCAAACACAAAATTTTTTTCACAAAAAACCCATAACCGAACTCAATGACAAAAGATAACTCTGAAACTCGTTCATCATCATCGGAGGCTAGAAGATAAACGACAACTCTGGGGGACCCAAGACGGTTTAGAGGTCACAACGCCATTGCCACTTTCTGCATCACCTCTCAGACCGCCGGCCCTCGGCCTGCCGCCACTGCCGACGAGGTTCTCTCTCCCTCCTCCTCCCTCTTTCGCTCTCTCTCAAACTAGCCATTGGAGAATTGGGTCAAGGCAAAAGTTGTCTCAGATTTGGGCAAAAAAATGGGTAAAACCCAAAATGGAGAAGGGTTTGGGTCAAAGATTGGAGAGAGATTTTTGTGATTTTTGTCCCATTTTTTAAATTTGAGTCTTAAAATGGGTAAAGACTGGAGATGCTCGAAACCCTTCCCCATTTTGGGTTTTACCCATTTTTTTTGCCCAAATCTGAGATAACTTTTGCCTTGACCCATTTCTCCAACGGCTAGTTAGAGAGAGAGAAAGAGGAAGGAGGAGGGAGAGAGAGAGTCTCGTCGGCAGTGGCGGCAAGCCGAGGGCCGACGGTCTGAGAGGTGCCGAGCCGGCCAGGGGGTAAGCCTCGCAAGCCGGCCGGCCGGCTCGGGCAACCCCCCGGCAAGGGGCAACCAAAAAAAAAAAATTTTGTATGTATACAAAAAAAATTATAAATCCAGCAAAAAGATATATTTAGGGGCAACCAAACGGAAAGTTAGGCTTGGTCAACCCAAATGTCGAGGCCGGCACTAGAGAGGTGATGCAGAAAGTGGCAATGGCATTGTGACCTCTGTCTTGGGTTCCCCAAAGTTGTCATTATCTTCTGGCCTCCGATGATGATGATGAACGAGTTTCATAGTTGTCTTTTGTCGTTGTGTCCAGTTCTGGGTTGTGTCCGATTCTAGGTTTTGTGTGAAAAAAATTTTGTGTTTAATTCTTGGGGAGGGAGAGACGGAGATGGAGAGAGAAAAATACTAGGTCTCCTTAATTGGATTTTATAGTTTTACCTTGTTTACCATTATGCCATTAAGAATAAAATGTATATATATTTGGGTAAAATTTGGGTTCGATGGTTAGAAATGTGTCTACTCAAAATGGGTTTCTACCCAAAATTTGACTCAAATTTGAAAAAAAATATGGGTGAAGGTTGGAAATGCTCTTAGATCTTCATTTCCTAAAGTGGGATGGTATCATTTGGTTTGGCATAAGAGGCATGTTTCGAGGTGGGCTTTTATTCAATGGGCCGGGGTGACTATTCTGGGGAGGTTGAATACTTGATACAGATTAATGGATTGGGGGATTGTCCATGATAGTAGTTATGTGTTATACTTGGGGAGTGTTAATCACATGCTTGCTTGTTTTTCTCTTGCCATTTTTCTTCAAGGAGAGCCAAGTTGGGTTCTTTCACCCTTGATTAGTCTCCTGCTACTGAGGTTTCTTGGGGATCTCTTTCTTCCAAAAATAATTCGCTTTGGGCTTCTTTGTTCAAGCTTTGCCTAGCTAGTTGCAGCTATTTACTACATTTAGAAGGAGAGAAATAGATGTATCTTTCAACAGATTGGGCATAATTCTGAGTTCGTGATGCATCAAATCATTGAAGAAGTTAAAAGCATATGCCAGTTCATGGAGGAATATTCCCAAGACAGCGGATAACCTCCACACCTGCATGGAATGGGAGATCCCGAACTCTATTTTTTATTTGTATTTTTGTAGTTTCAGGTCCTTTGGGTGTAACTAGGGTGGTCGTCTTGGTTTTCTTTTTGTGCCTAGCTTTTTAGCCTAGACTGGATTGTATTTTATTTGAGGGTTTTAATCCGCTCGTTCTTTGGGCTTTTGTTCCCTATATAAAATTGCTTGGTTCCAAAAAAAATAAACTATTGGAGTTTGTCAAAGTTGTTAATTAAGAGAAGAAAAAAAATATTCTATTCTTAATTACTCACCTTTTTCTGGGCATGAGAATGAGAGAAAACACTCTGATTGCTCCTCTTTCTTGTAAATTTGGATTCACTAAATCGGGGGGGGGGGGGGGGGGGGGGGGGGGGGGGGGTTGGGGGTGGTGTGGTGTGTGGAATTTCTTATGACGAATCAAACAAGTCATTAGCAAAGATAGAATTCCTATTTCTTGCGCTCTTTTTTTTTTTTCTTTACAATTCATCCAAAAATTCAAACAGATTGTAAGGCCACATTGGTGGTCCGTGTTGATAAAAGCCCAAAAAAATTACTACAAGGCTGGGCTTGACGCACAGAACGTAGGAACTGGACTAAACAATATTCTTGCATGTTTAGCTTACTAGTTTTAGGCCCAGATGCATTGCTTGCTCAAGAAAAAAAAAAAGTAGCGGAAAGTCCGTGGACACTGCAAATCTGTGCATAGATCGTGCACAAATTGTGTTGTGGGGCCCACTATGGGTCTCATACAAATACTTTGAGTTGTTCATTATGTTTAAAACATGTTTTCAATGGCCCTTGCAAAAAATCAACTCAATCTGATACCTATAATTACTTGATCTAATCGACTAACTTTTCATTCTCCAAAAACCTGAATGAAAAGTTAGACGATTAGATCAAGTCCTTATAGGTGCCGCGTTGAGCTGATTTTTTGCAGGGGCCCTTAAAAGAATATTTTAAATATATTGAATAGTGGACCCCACAACTCAATCTGTGCACAATCAATGCACAGATTTGTCGTGTCAGCAACAAGGTTGAAAAAGAAGTACTTGAAAAAATTATTAGGTGGTTTTGGCGCGCCACCACGTGATGACCCAACACTCTTATCCATGACATGTTTTTGTAGGATCCATTGTTCAGTGTACGATCTCCATGAAAATATATGGTAGATAAAGATGTTCTACTATCATGTGACTGTGTCCGAAGACCATCCAAAACCATACGGCTAGTATTTATCATCGGATCAACCTTTTGTTGCTATTGAGTGGGCTAGTAAAGTGATCTGTAGCTATGGGCACCAATACATATGGAATCAAGTTTGGTTTTTTCTTTTAATTTGTTAAAAAATCATTATGTTAGAAGAATTTATACTTCTCCATGCCCACCCAACCGACCAACAAGAGTCAACTTCATCTTTTTAGGAATTGAAATTGAAACCACCTCAGTGCAGCACAAAAGTGCAGCAAGTAAGGAAAAACAATTGTTAGGGCCAAATGGGGCATTTTCATTGAGTTTTCAGTTAATAGGAGGACTAAAAGTTTCAAAATTTTGAAATACTTGAGAACAGTGATGGACGCAGTATTAATTTGAACTAAGCGAGAGGCCGAACTACATGTATGTCTACATTATAACAAAAGATGCATCAAAATTATTCAACATGGTCTAACTTCCCTAATAGACACCATGCAAATGGATTTCAAAACCTTTTGGTGTTAGGCGCACATCAGGTGTGGCACACCTCAGTCACACGTCCCTCACATACAGGTGGGGGTCCGTTCTAGTAGGCCCCACTTGTTTGTGAGGGGTGTGGATGAAAATTGCCACACCGATGTGCCTCTAACATTTTTGTGGGCTTTTTATCGGGTTTAATCGAACTCTTGTTAGTGGACGTTGGAATTAGTCCAGATCCACGTGCTACTGATCATTGATGAGCGCTTATCTTTGCAAAGAATCTCTACCTATGACTGCTGCTGCAATATTAATTGGTGCTGATTACCGAGTGGTAAGGATCTATTTGAATTCATATAAAAAAAAAAAAAAAAGGATCTATGTGAATTCTGTTTGGTGATCGATGGTGGATTTGGATTGACTTCGGGCTTGTGCCCCTGTGAGTGTTTCCACTGGGTTGCCCTTTGTGATACAATTGGCTGTCCTGGTTTTGAACTCATTCAATTATCATTTGGATGTAATTTTTCTTTTTCTTTTTCTTTTCCCTCTTGCCTTTTTCTATTCCTTAATTTCTGTGGTATGTAATTGAACTCTCTCTCGATGTACTCTTTCTCGAGTTTCTAATAAAATTTTGTTGCCTATAAAATAAAAGAATATATTGGAACTTGCTAATTCTAACGAAGAGACAAAACCGTGTATAGATACGTAATTGTCATTTAATTATACACGCCTGATCAAAAATGGTTAATAACTTGTAATTTCAGGGCGTTTTTTTCCACACTTGTAAGGGAACTATGAGAATTTTCATGCAACCAAGAGAATTACATGGCCAATCCTATAGAACATTTTCAAATTAATCTCGAAAATTAGTACAATCGATATATGTAAATATTTAGAGTTGTGCAGGGAGGGCCCAGGCACTTCCGGCCAGCACCCCTTTCTGTTCGCCACTGCTTGAGAACACCGTTATAGTTTCTTAATAAGTTAAATGAAAGAGACTACAAATAAAATTCTGAGGAATATTGTTAATCCCTAAAGGCTTACTAAATCCGTCCTTTATTGAACTTTATGCTTCTTTTTTTTTTTGTAAAATGTAAGGAATAAGATCAACAATCCAGCTAATTAGAAGTATTAATTACGGACCCGGGGACTCTGCTACGCCAGCAGCATAGGAGCCCCTACCCATACTTGCCAAAACAGCAACGTTTTGGTTAAATAAAAAATCTAACCACCAATTTGCAATCATATGGAACAGAAACATGATTATGAGAGTCTTAGAGACAAAATTTAATTATATCTCTTTAGAATAATATGATTAGAATAGTAAGATCTTCACACCCCTTCAAACAGATTAAAAATTAGACCACTTAATTTTTTAACCATATTTTTTAATATATAAACGATCGCAAGATCTCAAAAAATTAGTGCGCTCAAATTTTCACTCCGTTTGAATCGGTTCAAAAATCTTGTTATTCTTATCGTATTATTCTAAAATGTCATAATTCATTTTTATCTTTAGGGCTCTCATATTAAGTATATATTCTTTATTTAGGACCATATGGAGCAGAAATGTGATTATGAGAGCCCTAGAGATAAAAATGAATTACGACCCTTTACAATAATATGATAAGAATAATAAGATCTTTGCACCGATTCAAACATAGTGAAAATTTTAGCACTAATTTTTTGAGACCGTTTATATATTAAAAAATATAGTTAAAAAATTAAGTGGTCCAATTTTTAATCTGTTTGAAGGGGTGTGAAAATCTTACTATTCTGATCATATTATTCTAAAGAGACATAATCAAATTTTGTCTCTAAGGCTCTCATAGTCACGTTTCTGTTCCATAGGATTGCAAATTGGTGGTTGAGATTTTTTATTTAACCAAACGTTGCCGTTTTGGCAGTGTGGGTAGGGGCTCCTGTGCTGCTGGCGCAGCAGAGCCCCCGGGTCCATTAATTACCGCTGGGTTTGCTTCTCGAGACATCAGTTTGCATCTTTGTTTATATATAGCAATCGAGCTTCTAATTCTTACCCCCTCCGTCCCTTAATTTGAGTACAGTATTCCACTTTGAATTGTCCCTTAATAAGTGTCCATTTTGTAAAGTTAGTGGGTAAAAGTAAGTGCATTGTCTATTTTGTCCCTAAAAGTAGATTTAATTTTGAAAATTAAATGAGTAAAAGTGTAATGATTATAGGTAAGTAGGGAAAGTGGAGGAAAAAGATGATGTGAAAGGTATAATGATGATGTCATTTTAATAAGTTGAAGTTACGAAGCAGGATATTTAAAAAGAAACGGAAGAAGTATGATATTCTTCAAGAAAAAGGAAAAAATAAAAAAACATGTACATACTGCACAAGATGCCAAAACGACGACCTTATAAGTTACATAATGCTCGAGTGTGTGCACATAAGTATTTTTCAATAACATGATCATATTACTAAATTTTGTGTGTGCAAGGATTAAGAACGCGAATGCAGAGTAATGATTGAGAGCGGAAGTGAGAGATTATACTAAAGAATTATGTTACTAAAATTGTGACTGTCGAGTAAAATGGCTTGATTTATACTAGTATTGTTTTTCTTTTGACGCTTCATTTATGGTTATTTGCTCTAAATTTAGTTAAATAAGCATTCGTCTTGACGTGAAGAACTTACAAGTAAAAAAGTATGATTAAAATTAAAACTTCACTAAAATAAAGAAATCTCTCTCTAATAAAGATAATTTTTTAGTCTTATGAAAACAATTAATTACGGAGTATATAAATTTTGAAGTTCATGAAAAGATAAAACTTTAGAGCGTCTCCATAGAAAAAATTTCACACCAAATATAAATTTTGTGACACATTTCTTAATTTGAAGAAACTTTTGCTACAAGTGCACACTCTAACTAGCTCTAAGGTGACGGTGGTAGGTTCTCGACAACAACGCAGCGACAACGGTGACAGAATTGGTACTTCAACTCAACGCAGATCTAACTTCTCTAAAATCCGGTCTTGATTGGACTACGTTAGTTTTTCACTATTGTTACTCTGTTTCACAAAAATAATAAGGAAAAACAGTCAAAATATCAATATTTATTCTATGCATGCTTCTAAATGTATAGGAAGAGGATATTCTGTAATTTTTTTGAACGTTTATGGTGAAGATATTTATGGGTTCTTCTCGAATCCATTTTGATAATTAAAATATTCATCGCTTGAAAGTCATCAAAAATTATAATAATATTGAAATCACGTCGATCGTATAGCTATCAGTACAAGAGAATCCACCCTAAAAAAACAAAAAACAAATAGGGTTCATAGAATAATTCATTTCTACGTACTGATATTTTCCTTTCGTTTTTAGTACGGAGTAACTTAAGTCGTCTGGACTAGCATACATAATTAATATCAATGGCGGATCCAGGAATTTTCTTAAGATGGGTCACTCCTTCAAAACCGGCTCTATACATTTAAAAGTTGTAGGCGAACTCACATCAATTTTTATTATTCAATTTGAAAATGAGTATCTAATATATCATATATTTTTTGTTAGTGTTAATTAATTTTGAGCTAACATAAAAAATAAACAAACTGTAAAAATAAGCATTTTTGTTTATTTTTACGTAGAACTTATAGTTATCCTAATTGATTTGCGTAGCAAATAACATTAATTTTAATGGATTTGTGGTACCAATGCAACATATGTTAGTTTAATTTTGGGTTCGAGTCACAATAAATTCAAAATTTTGGGGGGAGAAGTGTGTTTTTTTAACTTCTGAAAACACAATAACAAAGTAAGGCTGGGTTTCGAACCTCCACTTTGCATGTGGAGGAGCCATACTTACCACTGGAACAATATAATAGGCTTGAGTAGTTTTCGGAAGATTAAATATATATTACTTCCTCAAATTTGGGGGTCTTCCTTTGCAGCCCTATTTTTAGCTGGATCACGTGACCCATCTGGGCATACACTGGATCCGCCCATGATTAATACTTGCTTTAGATACCAATCTTACGATCTTCTGGCTGGTGGCCCGTTTAAAGTCAGACCAACGCTGCAACACAAAACTAAAACATTTGCAGTATTTTACTACACTATTTTTTCTTACAAAATAAATTGAAGTTTGGAATTTATTTGACTAATTAATTTTTGAATTCACAATCCAAAACGCCACCGTCTCCACTGTCCTCAACGTGGCCCATCCTCCCACCCACCAACCAAATGTCCAAGCAATCAAGTTTCTCGCATAAGATTAATGTGATCAGTTGTTATTAATGCATTGGTAGAAGAAAATATATCGAAATCAATTCAACTAATAAGTTTCCAATCATCAATAAATAATAAATCTGCTATTAGTCTTCTACCAATGGAATATTAACAACTTAAACCATGTTCGACATATTAAACACCACTGATCTGGATCATCTCCAGTCCTATAAATGGATTGGACGCTCAAATTACGGCCATTTATGGACCCTTTCTGAGCTCACGTTAATGATCCAACTATTCACTTTTTAGAACACTTGCCAAAACTCAAAAAAAAAAAAAAAGAGACTGAAAACGGTTTGAGATGATTTCAAAATAAATTTGTTTTGAGATGAATGGATTTAAGGGATTTCGATCCAGTGTATCTCTCTCTTTTTCGAGCAAGATACACCCATTTAAAACAAGATCAAATATTATTCGATTAACTTGATTTTTGGCGTGGTACAAGTTCTCAATGTTTTTAAAAAAATGAACGATTTGGATCATTAATGTTAACCTGAAAAAGATCGTCACTTTTTTTTTTTTTTAACGTCTAAAGAAGATCATCATTGTCACAGAAAGTCTTGCACCTTCTTCCAATACATCAAATGCAAGACACGTGTCTGTAAAAAGGAATCAATAACATAAGAGAACGAAGTTTTTTCCATCTGCGGTAGAGAACCCCGCCGCCTTTTTCGATCCTACTGTGTTTTAATTGTTAATTTGAACCGTTCATTTTGTAGACCCTACAAAGTAATATATCCATGCAAAAAATGAACTTGATCGAACATCGATAGGAGAATCAAAAATTGAATTTTTCTTTTATCTTTTTTATTATTTACAGAATCAAATCATCCATTTTATAAACCAAAATTCAAATTTTGATATATCTATCGACTTCCGATCAAGCTGATTTTTCACATGGTAATATGAGACTACGAGTCTTAAAATATGAACGGTTCAAATTACAACAACAAACGCTCGGTGAGACACAAAATGGATGATGATAAAAAATTGAGGTTTTACACCGACAGTGGGAAAAAAAATTTCTCATCACATAACGCTGGATGGGTTTCAGGTTATGCTATCTCATACTTAAGTCAAAATCTCCAGGAGAAATTTCGAAATATACCCATTCGATTCGTCATTGGGCGCATATTTTGGCATATTTTTCAGAAAGATATATTCTCCACCATGTAGCCGTGTCCGATGTCAAATTTTGTCAGAGGACTCATGCTAACACCAACAAGTGGACTTACTATAACATGACCAATAAAAACAGAGCTAGGCTTGCACGACATGATAATACAGCTATGTCAAGTGTAACATGAGTCACGAAATGCCTAATAAAAAATTTTCCTTTTCGAACCCGGTGGCGCATTGCCTGTTCATCCTTCATCGAATGATGGCATTTCGATACACACATATATCAAAGACAATTTATCTACGGGTCAGAATTCAACTCCGGTATGTAACATATATTTGTGCTTAGAGCGTTTGAAAATCCACGGCATCAAGAACAGTAATTTATTATCTCTCTGTCTACAACTACCAATCAATCCCCAGAAAAATGGGGGAGAGTAGAGCCAGAATCACATACAACCCCATAAAGAAAAGCAGATGAGTCAAAAGGAATTAAGGGCCTGTTTGGTTACCTGCGCGCATGTGTTGACTTTTAAGTAGAAAAAACCAGAAACGCAAAGCAAATGATGATTTGCTATGTTTCGGGAGCACAGCGAAATGCGTTGGAATACTTAGTAAATAAACCGTATGCGTAGAAGATAACAAGAAACATAAATGAAAATGTACAACCCGAAGGTTGCACGTAGCTAGCTCCCAAAGAGCACACGTGCCCTAAACACTCAACAATATACTTTCTATATGTTTTCTGAAGTTAACTGAGATGTTACAAACTGAATCAAACACTTATAGAATTTATAGGACTCTCCTATCACGTACCTGTACGCAAATTTAGATAGTTAATAGATTTATGTAAATGACCCTTAGAGTAAGTACATGAAATCATATACTATCTTTTATCCTTGAACTAAAAATTGACTCTTAATTCTTAAACTCCACACACACACACCAAGATACAAGTATGATACAATATTCATATCCCTTGAACATACATCGATTACATATAGACTCTTCATGTATCAGTATCACACACATGAATCTCTATCAACGATGTATTTACCAAATCTAAATTAATTCCAACATTTTACTTGCTTAAACTAACTAAGCAATGAGAAAATTAGGAAGTTTGGTCTTTGGTGCAAGGATCCATTGGTTTTCTTCTTCCTTATAGCCACAAAATAAGTAACGGTCACTAAATGGACCGAGTAGCTCTTGCTTTAAAGACCTCTCAAACAACTCTCTCCCTCTTCTCAACACCCTCTAATAACATGAGTTCCCCAACTATTGTGTCGTGGAGAACGTGGTGCTCCAGGAACAAGTAATAATTATATGGTGTGTTCGAAACAAATGTTTAGTAGTAGCAGGATTAATTCTTTGTCAATACCGACCATTTTAGAATAAAACTAAGTAACTACGCAACATTGCAACAATTGAGCTCATTTTCTCATGGCTTATTAAATAAAGCAAATATAAAACCGAACCAAACAAGCCCTAACAATGTTGTTTTTATGTTTTTTTTTTCCCCTTTTAACAGCCCTATGGTAACCAGAAAATCGTATTCTTTACCTTTTTACCACCGGGAAAAAAACGGTGGCGCTACACCCATCGTTCAACATTTTACCGTCCATCTTGTCAATCCAGACCGTCCAAAATACTTTTGAACAGTAAGATTGAGAACGGTGGAAGTAACAATGAATGTTGAACGGTGGCTGTAGACTTTTGGGCAAAAAATTTACCATCTCTCAATGATCATCATCATCTCCACCGTCCGATCTCTCAACCCCAACCTTACTCTGACTCAGCTGATTACAACACCCCCCACTAACCCCCTTCACTTTCCTCAACGACGCCGTATCCACCCTATCCACCACCGTCGCCGCCGACATCTCCATCTGACAAACCCTAACCGCCCCGAACAACCTCTCCGGCAACTCCTCCTCCGCCTGCGCCTCCACCACGAACCCCATGTCCACCGTCACCGCCGTCACGTACCCCAACGCCAGCTTCAACACTGCGTTCGCGATCGCCGAGCTTCCAATATCCACGTCGATCTCCAAGTAATTCTCCCCACGGTGGTACCGGCAAGTCAGCGCCTTACCCAGCAAACACGCCGCATAATTCCCCACGGTCGCCTTCACGATCCACGGACCCTTCACGATCCGGTTCACTATCTTGAACCGGTTGTTGCGGAAATGATCGTCTCCGTCGATAAACCGGTGCAACAGCGAGCCGGATTGGATAGGCTCGTCGGTCGAGAAGTAAAACACCGCGGAGTGGTGGTCGCGGCCTGGGACTTGGAGGTTCACCGCGAGCAAAAAGGTTTTGAGGCAGTGGCCTTGCGACTGAGACTTTCTGAGCGCGTGCATGACGCGGTTGTCGGGGCGCGAGAGGACGTGGTCGAGTTTGGCCGGGGATTTAAGCCAGTCGAAGCCGGCGGGGCTGAGGAGCCACGGGCCGGAGGGCGTTTTGGTCTTCTTGTTGGAGGAGAGGTAGGTTTTGGAGCGGAGGAGGAAGAGGTCGCCGGGCGGGGAGGCCCAGCCGTTGGTTCCGGTGTCGAGGTCGACGACCTTGAGGGAGCCGCCGTTGATCGCTTCGTCTCTCCAGCTGCATGAATCCACGACGGCGGCGGCGGCGTGGGCGTAGTCGTCCTCGTCGGATTCGCCGTGGTCGGCCACGTGGCCGCCCCGGTGCTTTTGTTTCTGCTTTGGCTTCGTCGGGCACATTTCTCTCTCTCTCTCTCTCTCTCAAACTAGTTGTGCTTTCTCTCTCTATAACGCTGGAAGTTGAAACTGTCTCACACTACAGCACTGTGTACACAGTATACGAAGATAAATGAGACTTTACCATCGTTTTTCGAGAAAACTACGAGATGAGTCATTCGCTCTCTTTTGCCAGCTATTTTTAGAGTATTGTGATTTTTTATTTTTTAAAGAATTTTGGGGCTTACGCGTTAGGGATATGTGGGTGTGAGAGATTGGTTATTGAGAAAAGACCATTCCACTATTGGTATTTGGTACCGACCTAGTGGATACACGAGGGAAAAAAAAAAAAATTAACAGCAAAATCATGAATTATTTACGGAGCCAATCGCGATCATTCAAAAATGTTTTTAGCAGTCCGAAAGTTAACGAAACTTTTTCAAAAAAAAAGTTTAACTCTGTCTCAAAAAAGTTTTATTTAAATCCGGACCGCACAAAGCCGAAATGAAAGGCTAAGATCATATGGAGCTAGGGCTGTAAATGAGCTGAGCAGCTCGCAAGTTCGGCTCGATAAGGGCTCGGTTCGGCTCGGTTCGAAGCATAAACGAGCCGAGCTCGAGCTCGATTTTACAGCTCGTTTGATAAAGAGCCAAGCTCGAACCTAGCAAGGCTCGGCTCGAACAGGTTCGGCTCGGCTTGGCTCGAATATGCCAATATATAGGTTCACAAATAGGTTTGTCTCTACTCGAAAATATATAGGTTCGGCTCGGCTCGGCTCGGCTCGAACATGCCTATATTCTGTTCAACTCGGCTCGTTTAGCCAATTTTTCAATATTAAGGCTGAAAAGTTGAAGAATTTGAGCCGAGCCGAGCTTTGTACATGTTTGTCGAGCCGAGCTCAAGCCGAACTTTTCCGGCTAGATTCGAGTTCGAACATGCCAATATTCGACTCGGCTCGGCTCGTTTACACCCCTATATGGAGCTATGAATAACTTCTTCACGGCTCTATTGTGAATAAGTTTCTATAAAAAATACATAGTCTATATATGCCTTGTGGGGCTCACTCCCGAAACCTATAAAAATGGTCCAATTCGTTAATAAATTTTAAAATACAGTTTTAAAAACCTTCGCTGCCCTCCAAGCGAAAGATAATAAGCACATAATAATTCCAAACAAATTTTATAAAAAGATATAATTTAAAATTTTGACAAAAATTCAAAAAGTTAATCTAGTGGTGGGTTTTGAATTCTACATTCTTTGGTTATTTTCCCATAATGCAGCTTCGTCAGAATTTTGGACTCGACATCATAATTGGAAATTACTGGTAGAATAGATTTAGCGCTTATTGATATGTGATTGACTCAATTTTTCACATTTTATGTTAAAAGAATGGCAGTGTTTGTAAATTTAAGGGGTAACAACGGGAAAGATATATTGGAAAGAAGGACCAGGAGTGAAAGGGAAACAAACTTCGCTGTAACGTACTCATGACTTTTTACGGTGTGTTAACTTCATCAATGGCGACGATCAAAGATGGCGACTTCAAAGAGAGTGACTATGGGTATACCATTTGATGCACACCGAATGGCACGAGACCCATTTCACAAGATCACATGAATGATCAAAGAGCGGTTTAGTTTGTTTGAAGTATTATTCTTAAGGGTCGTGATTCAGCTCATTCATCTTAATCGATTCATTTTCAATTATTTTTTCTGCGGACGAAAATCAATCAGGCCTTTCCAATATTTAAATGAAATGATGTTTTGAAAAAACTTTTAAAAATATTATATAGAAAAATTGAATAGCTCCGATTATTTGTGTGAGATTCAGCTCGGGATTCCGCATAATCCAATGCATATTTAGTGTACACCTGATGATGTACCATAGTTTTCTTTCACTCAAATACAGACAAATAGATGAGGAGGATTTTGGAGGCATTTATTAGTATTATGATGCAAAGGGCCAAAGAGTTTTGATTAGGTCATTTGCTTTAAATATATATAAAATTAAATGCTTTAAATATATATAAAATTAAATCAACCGACGTCGGTAAAATGGGCCACGTGGCTTTTGAAACTACTTGATGAGCGTCACCGGGATCAAAATATAATTTGACTTTTATCTATAGCCTCAAAATTAAAGAATCAAATGTCATTTAGAAAACACTTGGGTCTAGTTGATTAACAAGAAAATGGTAGAAAGTATTATAATAAAGAGAAATGTTACTTTCGGTGTTAACTTAAATAAGAATATTCTAGAAAGTCATAGCCATAAAACTTTCTCGAACAATATTTTAAAGTTAGAGAGTTTGTCTTACTTTTTCTCACAAAAAAACGTAAGAAAATAAGAATCAACAGTAATTACTCTAGCTTCGTTATTTTCTTGCAAAACTTCCATCCTAATCAATCAAACATTAACAAGGAAAAATATTTCAAATTTTCTTTCCTTTTGTTTTACTTTATTTTTTCTCATTTTTACTTTCCATTATATTTTTCTCGTTAATCAACAGATCTTGAAGAAAAGTAACATGAAGAGTAATAAGATTATCTCGATTTGAAATTTTACACAGTATGGAGCCTTCCACCCATATGAGTTTGTGTTTATGGAATTATTTATGTAAAAGAGCAATCATTAAATATTTACTTTTGATTTAACTTTTCGAAGAGATAAAACCCGTTCCTCTCTCTCTTGAAAAAGAGGATTCCTTAATTACTTAAAAAAGGGGATTATTAAAAGCCAAAGAGAAAAGCATCAAAATTGGAAGATAATTTTAATTATTGGCGAGCATCGGTTCTAAACTTCCAATGTCTCTTCACAGCGGTTCAGAGGATTGAGAAGGAAATTAATTGTCCATCATCTGAAAAAGACATTTTCTGGATTATATAGCCATTTTTTGAACATTTATAGAACTCATGTTGAGATTAAAAAAAATCTAGGAGAACGATTTTTTTTTTCCAAAACTTTGGTAATGAAAGAATAATTAGTATTTGTAGGCAATCACTCAGCCTGGGCAATAAATTCACATTCAAATTACATTTATATTCAAAAGTAAATGAAATGAAACAAAAATTGTACAGTATGTACTATTTCTTTAATATTTGAAGGTTGTGTTGCTCAACCTTCAAATTCCAGAGGATAGAAATTTGAAGGGTTGGACGTTAATTAACTTTTGGAAGTTCAGCTGGAGCTCCAAAAATATGATCGAACCTTCAAATTTCTTAGTTTTTGACATTTGTTACTTTTGCGGGATATGCTCCACCATTCTAAATTGCTAATACACCATTTTAAATCCTTTTAAAAATTGTTGAAATATAAGACTTCCAGGTTAATTTGGAAGATTAGTGTTAACCTAGTTTGAATGCAAAGTAATTATTTCATGCCTCCCAAACTTAGAATATTAAGCCGATCAAAACAAAACTTAGAATATTACAAGAGTAAGACTATGAGAAAAAGGGAGTAAACGAAAAGTACTTTGGAATCAACATAAAGTAACACAGATTAAGAAAAAAGGAGATAAAGGAGAGAATGAAAGCAAAGTAGAAGTTAAGAAACTCTCTCTTGCTTTCTCTAGAATTGTTGTTGTTCTACTCTTTCCCAAATTAAAAACCAACAAAAAGAAGCAAAGAAAACCCTCCTCTTTCTTAATTTCTACTTCGACAACTAACAATCCGACGGCTCGGATCTTATATCAACAACCAACGATTGATGGCCGTTTATTACTGAGATGAGATCTGAGCCATCGAATGCACGATCCGAAGGCTCGAAGGTGCGTAGCACAGTACTGCGCACACTACTGCATAACACAATCCCCCAATTCCTTAATTTCCTCCACTTTTTTTTCTCTCTCATGAAGTGTAGGACGATATGTTAAGAGGGTTAGTGGATAAGTAAAGATCAAGAATCGAACTTTTAACATAGATAAATTTAGCCCATCATCCCACCTAGGCGTGGCTTTAGAATTTGAGTTCAGCAGTTAAAATTAAAGAAAAAAACTTTCACTAGAAATTTTGCTCCGTTCTTTCCCGAATTAAATCAACCAATAGAAGCAAAGAAAACCCTCCCTTTCCTTTTTTCATTTTTCCCCCTCATAAAGTATAGCATATGCTAAGAGGGTTAGGGGACAGTGCTGATCAAGAATAGAACCTTTAACATAAATAAATTTAGCCGATACCCACTAACCTGAAAAACACCCAAGTTCACTTTTGAGTGTTCTTATCATCGAGTTAGCTGTGTCTAGATTGCGTTAGAGAGCATAAAGCCGAAGGCAGATCCGGCATGCATGGGTGGGAATACAGGAGCTGGAAAGGGCTATTTGCCTTATTTAAAAGGGAAGTGATTTTGTCACTTCCCTTTTTGTTAATGCCATTTCTCTTTGTATCTATATATAAGATGATTTGTTTTAGGAGAGAAGAGGAGTGACATTAACAAAAAGGGGAGTGGCAAAAGCAATTCCCTATTAAAAATGAATTGAGGGATGGTGCTGTGCAGTGGTGTGCGCAATACCGTGCTGCACACTTCCGAGTCGTCGGATCGTGCATCCGATGGCTTGGATCTCTTCTTGGCAATGAACGGCTCTCGATCGTTGGTTTCCGAGATGAGATCCGAGCTATCAAATCGTACATCCGACAGCTCAAAGGTGCGCAGCACGATGCTGTGCATCTCAATGCATAGTACCAACCCGAAGACCCCAAAATGCGATGCGTACTAACCACGGCTGTATTGTACATTCCAAAAGCTAAAAAGAAGTCGTCATTACACATCAAAAATATCTTACTTTTACGAAGGCAATATTAAAGGAATAATACTTTTTTGTAGAGAGAAAATTAAAGGAGCCATAGTAAATGTCAGCAATACAATTGTGTTGATAAAGCAGTTGGGACGTGCTTGTCCAGTTGGTTGGGTGCTTTGATCCAAATTCACCAAAGTCTCGAGTTCGAGACTTGATAGTGAACCGGGGGATGGTGATTCGAGCCGTCCGTTCGCCACTTCAACGCTCCAAATCTATGACTCCACCGTCCAAGCATCTGAGTCGTTCATTGCCGAAATGAAATCTGGACCGTTGGATTGACGAACGGACAGCCCAGATGCGCACAACTTGGTGCCACTAACCAGTAGTATATTACTAACATTTTAACCTATATTGAATGAGTTTTTTTTGTCATTTCTTAAAAAAGCACTTGGGGCAAGGGCAATGCCTTTTGAAGAGTATTTCAAGGAACAATTATAAATCTTCCCTATTCTTTATTCTAACGTTGCTCCTCCTTTTTCTTCATCAATAGCCCTTTATCCTTAGAGCTTCATAATGTCCTGATTTAGTGCAACCGTGATGTTCTTCATAGTGAAACAGCGGGAAGCTGGGAGTGTGCTGCACAGCTTCGTGCTGTAGAGCGTGCTGTGCGGCTGCCCGTGCCGCCTTGCCGGCATCGGTCCAACGATCGGAGACGTCCATTGCGTAGAGCTCGTCGAGTACTACAAGTGTACCAAAAATCAACCCGATCAAATATCGTTAAATACTTCATCGGAATACATATAACTTGAAAAAAAATGAATCCTAATGGGGCATAGGGCAATGCCTTTTGAAGAGTATTTCAAGGAACAATTATAAATCCATTCTTTTTTGAATTATATGTGTTCCGATGAGGCACTCCGCGATATTTGATCGGGTTGATTTTTGGTACACTTGTAGTACTCGACGAGCTCTACGCAGTAGACGTCTCCGATCGTCGGACTGATGCCGGCAAGGCGGCAATGGCGGCTGCACAACATGAAGCTGTGCAGCACACTCCCAGCTTCCGAAACAGCGGTAGAGACCCGCGAAACCCCCCTAGCCGGGTGAGCCGCGATCTTGTATTTCTTGTGTGACTCTTTTTTTTTTTCCTGGATTCGTATCGCATGTGCCCTTGTTAGGATTCTGCATATTCCTCAAATAAACCTTCCCCTAGTTACCTTTGCTTGTAGCCCTTCTGAACCCACCGCCGAAAACCATTTCAGATCTCACCCCGATCACACTAAATATTCTACTTGAATTCTATTGAATCAGACCTATATGACTGTCGTAGACAAGCTCATTGAATCAAGGTTTGCCAAATTGGAGTCCTACTGCATCGATAATCTGAATTTGATTGCCATGGAAAATCAATAATCAGGGCAATTGCTCTTTCATTGTTGTTTCCCTCCATACATTGGATGAGTTACCCACTCAGTATAGGGTATCACTTTGCTTTCGATTTCTAGATTTCTGCTCAGCAAACAAAGTTTCTGACAAAAAAAAACAATGGCAACACCACTCGTCAAAATGTTCGGTGCTCGAAAGAATGAGGTTCCAAAAGGATGTATCAGAACTGGTGTCCTGCCCGGTGTCCTACTAAAGTAGAGAAGAGTGAGATGATAAAGGAGGGGAGCCGATATCCGATATTTGAGGCAGGAACAAAAGCTTTTCAGGCAGTATCGAACCCCTTTAAATAAGGTGGAGTGCAAAATCAATTTTCCTTTGTAAACAAATGATCAAATCAAAGAAATTGATTATATACACATAGAAAGCATGATAAAGCACCCACTGAAGTCCTACAAAATTCTGTGGCCAGTTGATGGCAAATCTAAGGGGAATAACCCAGCTACAGAGAATCGAAAATGAAGCAGTGTCACACTACTTTTACGTTGAATTTGGTACAAACTGCTTCAGTGTTATCTCCTCTCTCAGTTCATCAGGTTTTGGTTACTACAACTCCAATTGAATAGTTTTCTCATCTCGCACTTTCTTTAGGTTTCGATGGAGACCAAGTAAGCTCTAATGTTTACAAGATTTTCATAGCACAAGCATTGAACGTGCAAAATCTCTAGTTAGAAAGTAACCGAAATTATAATAACAGGAATAATTCAGAGTATCACCATGCAGAAAACTGTTTCAAGTGAAGCAGAGCATATTTCGTATCCACTTCTCACTCGTTTCCCATGTGGTTTTCAGCAAATTTCTTCAATTTCTTTACAACTTTTATTAAATAATTAGCTCCAAAAAAAGTTTCCTCAGACATTTCACATGCATGAGACGTTACAGTTCCCACGACAAACTGCAGCATGTTATTGAAGCCACAATGATTATGCCTTTCACCGGTACCAAAAAGAAAATTAACAATGGTTGTTACAAAGGTTTAAGAGTCACAGAGGATAACGTTCCCACGCGTTAACACAACAGATACACATTTTATCTTTCGACCTATTGTTACAAGCTGCAGAAGGAGCTTACAAGCTGAAGAACAGAAAACTGCGATCCCTTCCAAACAACATTGCACAAGAAACTTGCAGAGTGCGCGAGGAAAACTACTGCCCAACTGAATATTCGCTGCGAAAGGTAATAAAAAAGGGATCTCCTTTAGCCCTGATTTTAAAGAAGAAGACAATCATAAATTACAGTTGGCTCAAAAAAAAAATGCATTGCAGACTTGCAGTAGTAAAGCAAGTGCTGTTTTTAAGGAATCTACAAGGACATAGGCAACCTAAGTTTAAATAAGAAAAGAGCTTACACAAATCAAAGCCCAACTGTTGGTTCTGTTTTCCTTGTTGCTTCTCAGGTATGCTCGGTGATTTTGTATCTTGTTTGGTTTCTTTAATAAATTTACCTTACCAAACAGTTTCTATGGGTGTAGAACAAAGTCGAAGAATCCATGCCAATGAATCTATGTGGCATGGATACAGATACAGATATGGGACACAGGATTTCTAACAAAATGGGAATATGGACACGGCAGGGGAGGGCAGGAGGAAATATCACTTATAGGAAAGAATGGTTTGGAAAAGAAAGGGTGAATTACAAACATCAATCAATGTTTCATAATAAGTTTGGAAAGAATGAAATTCATATTGCCGAGCAAAAAAAAAAAAGAATGAAATTCATATCTGAAAACCTAATGGACCTCCTGTGTCAAGGGGAGGCCAAGGGGGATTGCTGTGATCAACTGGGAATCAATGCTAATAAGAATAGCGAAATGCTATAAGGGAGAAAAGGTGATGACATAGAGCAGAAGCTGCAGAACAAATCTATAAGAAGTTGTTTGTACAAGAAAATAATAATCAGTCTCCTTGATTGGCATCTTGCCAATCAAGGGTTTGGGTTTGTAATCTTTCAAAGATTAATAAAAAAAATTCGCTGTTCAAAAAAAAAAAAAAATTCAGACAAGCTCAACGTGTAATTTCCACCGAACCACTGAATATGACAGAGCTTTTGTTAGTCCAACCAAAGAATTACAGCTCTTTGGATATCAGATATTCAAAGAATGCTTGGTTGATATCAAACTCTAGGACAAAAGATTTACTGAATCAAGCTGTGAAGGACATTTCTACAAGTGCAAGTTGGGATAGTTGACATTCAGTCTATTTTGACTGCTGCTTCTTCCAATTTGATAACGAAGGTGCTTAAAACCATCATGTAAACAGAACCCTGCCACTTTACAGGTCCATAGATGATTATAGGAAATGGCATCCCAAACTGTCCCTAATAATTTGTTAAGATCGGTTCACGGGCCCTTCTCGTAATGTTCCAAAGGAATTTTGGTCTAAACAGGATTTATTACATAGCTCCTGCAGTTGACAGGCCTCTATTGATGTTGGTAATCCTTTTAAATAGAGCTGCAGTATTTAATGGCGAGAGACCTAGAACTAGTAGGTATGCTAGCTCTTCAATCGGCAAATTGTTCGGGCAAACGTGTGGTGAAATACGTTTATAAGCCTGAAGAAAACTCTCCTTCTGTAAGGATAACTGGAAGAAATAAGAGCCCAAGTGAAATCAAGTCTGATTGCCTTGAAGCTTTGCATTCCAAACCAAAGTGAACCTAAGCTTCGCGTATCAAACATTTTAGGTCAGTTACAAGAGTCCAACCATTTTCTGCTACGTCACCTCTTTAGTTAAGTGTGACAACATGTATCTTCTTTTTTTACCAAAATCCCATGTCAAATTTTGTCTTCTCCACAAAACATCTTTTGCTTTTAAGAGTAATCGTGTCGCACTTCCTTACAGCCACACTGAGTGGTCTTTTGGAACTTATAATATATTAAACTGCAACTAAATAAACACAAAGGCCCATCACCACTGAGCTATATCATAAATGACATTTACTTAAGCGGTAAACTTAGAGCCTATAGCCAGTAACACAAAAGCCGAATATAACCTCTATTCTCATACTAGTACAGGAAAAGAGAAAACAAATAACATGAACAATCTTGGACACAATTTTACAGCTTTTACAGTCTTATAGCGAACAGCAAATGATGATACACCACATGCAAACCCAGGGTTTGGATAAGAAGGGAGATCAAATAAAAACAATTGCCGTTGGTAAACCATCAAATCTAGTACACTAATAGTCCAGAGACATTCCAAAAGTTACCCTCAAACTAAAACCACCATTCGTACATACAGAATCACAAAGTCTGATATATCTAAGTTTCTATCCTAAATTTCACCCACGTCATTTGTACAAACAGACCCACAAAGTATGTTATATCTAAGTTTCTATCCTCAATTTCACCCAAACCTACATTCGTAGGTTCAGAACCACAAAGTATCCAGCATATGTAAGTTTTTCTATCCGCAATTTCACCCAAGCCAACATGTCCCAACGAAACCAACAAATCCTATCCAAATAATTGGAATTACACTGAAACTAAAAAACATGTGATGCATACCAAGAAAAGAACAGGCATTCATCGTAAAGCTTGGCTCACCTCTATTTGCCCATCTTCAAGTAAGTACAATAATTTTGGTGAAAACAAATACTCCTACATGTGGGATGAAAACATTACTCCTAGAGATTCATAACAAATAAAGATAGAGAAATTGAATTGGGTTTCTAGGCCTACTCTCTATGATGCCTTCCGGTTTTCATTTGGGGCAATCCCTTAAGTTCCTCCATATTTTAAGGTCTAAGGGCACTACGTCTGTGATACTTTATTTTCAGGGCAGCCATTTTGTACATACATTGCTAGAGATATGGTTTGCCTCCGGTCATTCCCGCCCATACACCTCGATCGGGATTGCATGGGTACGGCAACTGTTGTACAATTTCTCTCTCTTTATTCATATATTCAACAATTAAGAGCTTGTAGAACGCTAAAATCTGTGAATTAGGGCTTTACCTTGTCTGCTGCAAGTGTAAAATCAAGTGCTTCAATTTTAGTGCTCTTTCCTTCTTTGAGGTTGTTTCTCAGTAGCTACTCTGTAAATCCAATAAACCTACACGCGCGTATTCATACATATGCAATGGAAGATAGATTAGGTCAGAGATCTGTTACTAGTACAGAGAAATTGATAAGCGGTGGGAACAAAACGGAAGACGGTACCAAGGCGGCGACGTGAGCTGCAATCAGCAAGACTACCAAGAGAGGTATCACTTCCAGGAACCATGGCCGACTCAATGTTTGTTTCTGATTCAGATTCGCCATTTCGGGACAGCGAACTCGTTTTCACAGAGTGACTGAAAGTGGAGGGGGGATTTTCTACGTGTAATCGAAATGATACTTTAAGCCGCTAAAAACGCGTCTACGAAGTGCGAGTTATGGAAACGTATCTTCAAGATGCGATCTTTAGCTCAAGTCAAAGTCGTGCCTGCGAAAGACGATGCCGGGTCTGCAACAGGTTCGGACGTCATACTCACAGAGATCTTCCGTCAAATTTTCCCAAAACTACACAGACCAGAAGTGTCATTTACCCAACTTCCATCAATTTAGTGGTCTTGTGGGTAAGGGGAAAAACCCACGAAACATAAAGACTCAAAGACCCATGCCTCCCTAACGACCGCGGACAGAGAGAGAGAGACACAGGAATTCCCAACGAACCAGAGAGAGAAATTCCGACGAACCAGTGGAATACAGGGGAAAGGACAAACCCAAAAGAAAGCACAAAAAACCCAGGTGCCAAACCAAAAGCACAGCTATAGATTGATCGACCATCAATCAAGATTCAATCAAGAAAATGGCCGGCGGCAACGGTAATGGCGGGGGACTACGTTTAATCGTGTCGGATTTCGCGATATCCTTCATGTGGGTATGGTCAGGGGTGCTGTACAAGATGTTGGCGTACGACGTCCTAGGGTTCCACCACGACGCCGCGGGTGAGGCCGTCAAGTGTGCTCTCTCCATCGTCAACATGTTCTTCTTCGCCTACCTGGGTAAGCTCACCAAGGGTGGGGCCTACAATCCCCTCACCGTCCTGTCGAGCGCCCTCTCCGGGGATTTCTCGCAGTTCCTCTTCTCTTTCGGTGCCAGAATTCCTGCTCAGGTTAGCTTTTTTGTACTCAAATCCATTTGATGCTTACTTCTGGTTTGGGGTGTTCTTTCTTCAATTTTGTCTTTTTATTTATAATTGTGAAATAACGCCTCTGTAGTCTGTACCGCAATTTTTATCTCTCCTTGACTCCTTGAAAATTCATCATTTTTATTCATATGAATTTCTATAATTATCCTCTTTTCGAAATCAATCTTCTAAAATTCGACTGCGTAGTCACCGCCTAGGTGCTAAGTGGTGGTCAAACCCTAGATTAGGCAGCCTACTAGTAGGCGCGTAGGTGCTAGGAGCCGCTTTTCCTTCCGAGTAGTGCCTAGAGATTTTTACAACATTGTTTGAGATGCAATAATGTTGTTTCTGGACTAAAATGGATTATTTCCCCCCTCCATTTTTGTGTGTAAATTTGAACAAGAGATGATGGACAACAAGGAAAATGGTTCAATTTTTCTCTTTTATTAGTAAAAATGAATAAGGATTATGGGACGATTTGCTTGGCAAAAAAAAGGGATTATGGGACATCGAACAAGGAACAAGGGACCAGAATTTTGGGATGGAGGGAGTATGAGATAGATTAATCTTTCAGGTTTTGGGTATCTTCATTTTGTGTGTCTACTTTGCTTTGGTAACCTTATATTGCTTGATTTGGTTTACATCAGTTGTTATATTTGTCTTGGGCCTCTTGGCCTTTAATTTACTGGATGGTGATTTGTTAGAGTTTCCTGGTGAATTCTACTCTCTTCTTTTAACACCTTCTACAATCCGTCAATTTTCTATTATAGCTTGGATTGTATTGGATTATAAATGGAGATTAGGGTGCAGAATTCTCTGATAGGCTGGCTAACTCTCACAAAGACGAAGTCAATTACAAAGATTATCATTGCAGGAGGAGAAGGTGTTTTAGGGGTGCCCCAAGCTTATTCGAGGCATAAGGGAAAATTTGAATTGGGGCCTTCTTTACATATTAGTATTGATTTACCAGTCCTCTTACTGCCTTGATAGCATTTGAATATCATATCATGAGTTCGAGAATTGGTAATACTAATTTGTTGCACATTTTTTTGTTTTGTTTTATTTTCCCTTTTTTCTCGCCATATTCAAATTTTATATTCACATTTCGCTTTAAGCGGTTGAGCCATCGTTTCAAAACAAAACATCCTTTATTTTATTTTTTTTTACCTCGGACCTTTCAATTAAGGATTTGTTTGCTAGGCCTTTGGAAGTAATGTTGTTACTTATTGCCCAATAAACTTTACTATGTTTCTAGTTTTATTTTGGCACCTTCGGAGAACTTGAACTATGAGTGTTTGGAAAGTGGAATGTGTATCTTTCTGCAGGGTCTTAGGATAAGGAGGTTGTACTTTGATTTAGGGCATTTTGTACAAGAAGAATATTTTCATTTTTCTTTCGGGTTAGGCTTAGGCCTTTAGACTAAGTAATAGAAATTCAGGGCCTTCAAAAAAATGAGGTGTGAGGACCTAAATTGCTAAGTGGTTGGGCCGGCCCTTGGTGTTTATGGGTAGGCATTGTTGGATTTACAATAATCTTCTCTCTTGAGGTTGTTGTAGAAGGCTGTGATTGGAACTGTTTTTGTGGTATACAGGGAGAGGGTAAAGCAGTGATTTCTTAGTGGGAGTATGTATGTCCTTTGAGTATTGTACTTTGACTGTTTCGCGACTTTTAAGGCTGAAAGATAGAAAACTAAGCCTCTGTTTGCGATATTCAACCTGCCTGCTCCTCCCTGCCATGTAGAAACCTATAGAAGGTGGTTACTTACCTTAATGGAGATAAGGTGCTAATCCTAGATGCAATGACTTTTACTTTTTTACCAGAGCTGTTGCCAAGATTAAATGATTGTTGCCCTTGTATAGAACTGTTGCAGAATAGAAATTGGAGAGAGGAGAAGTAATGGGCAGATAGCTTAATTGCATGATATGGGCGATTTCAGGAACAACTTAATTAGATGATATGGGACCACTGTACTTTGGTCCTGTTTCTTAATTTCCATCAACAAATATCTCTCAATGGTTAAAGATCAATGCTTGTATTGCACACGTGGATTGCCAAACTTATGAGTGGAGCAAGGGCATACCATTGAGTTTTCATTTGAGAGGCGTTCATCCATTTATAATTTTGACTTGAGTGCTAGACTGTAAGCAAGATGAACCCGATAAATTATGCTTGTTTGGGTCCCCGTTGTGCCTGCATATGCTCTAGGCTTACCTAGGTGGAATTCCTTCACTAAACCAGAACCGGTTTTTCGCTACGTTTTCCCAAATGTCCACCAGGGAATTTTCAATAGGTTCGCGGTTCAATCCAGTCTTCAGAGAAAGTTAGTCGACCAAATTGCAATCTGGTGTCTAGACTTGAGTATGTAAGGCTAGAAATTACTAGAAGTCTCAGTACTTCACCCTTGCCGACCACATCACCAGGGTAGTTGACCAGGCTGTTAGACTGGATGTATTCGGTCTAAGGACCTTCCCCATAGTCGATCAGGCTCAAGCCATGGTCAACCAGTTGTCTAAACCTGGATTCGTTTGAGTTCTCTTCCTGTCTTCTTGGGGCGTATTGGTCTATGGTTTCTATTGCTAATAAAGCTGTGCCATAACATTTACTTCTTTCTCTCAGCGCTTACTTAAAGCTCTCAAACTCTTTATTTGTGTTTCCAATGCACTCTCTGTGGTAGTGGCTTGGCTTCTTTCGAAGATTGCACGCATACAACTTACAAAATAGTCATCCTATACTAGCCTGACAGTATCAACATGGAGATACTGGAATCACAAACTGCAATCATGGGTAATAGAGAGATTAAGTATTTACAAAGTTTTTTTTTTTTTTACTGCAATGTGTAATTGCTGTCCAGCTTTTAATGGTGAGATTGTCCATCGTTCTTATGTATATTGAATACTCCTTTTTCATTTTCGCTTGTTTTTAGGTCTTGGGATCTATTATTGGGGTTAGGCTCATTATTGAGACCTTTCCTGAGGTACACGGGCCACGTCTGACTGTTGACTTGCATCGAGGTGCACTGACAGAGGGATTTCTGACATTTGCCATTGTGATCATCTCACTTGGGCTTTACAGAAACATCCCCGGAAGTTTCTATAGGAAGACTTGGATCTCCAGTGTCTCCAAGGTTGCTCTTCATATACTTGGTTCTGATCTAACTGGTGGTGTTATGAACCCAGCCTCTGTAAGTACTTTACTACTGAACTTTGATTTCATTTCTCGTTGATTTTGCTTTGGATTCAAAATATCAAGCGAAAGCAAAAGCAGATTAAAGCTTTCTCGGTTTTTGTAGGTAATGGGGTGGGCTTATGCTCGTGGGGATCATTGGACCAAGGAGCACATACTTGTTTACTGGCTTGCCCCTATCGAGGCAACTCTATTGGCAGTATGGGTGTTTAAGTTGCTATTCCGGCCGCTCAAAGAAGACAAGGCAAACATGAAGAACAAGAAATCAGACTAAAGGGGATACCTACTTTGGAATTGAAATCTGTATATACGTGCAGAAAGTCGGTTGCAGTATCCAAAAGCCCGCCAGCCGCCAGGACATCGGTCAGAAGGAAATCTCTCGGTTCCTGCATTTGTATTGTTTTCATCACATCCAATATGTAAGCATTGAGTTATTGATACAAGCAACTGGTTCTCTCTGTCTCTCTCTCCACGGGCACACTCAACATAACATTCGCATTCGGCTAACTTGCTAAGGTTCGAAATGTTGTCAGCAGTTTTAGGTTTTGGCCAACCCGAGTCTAATCCCCTCTAGCATTAGCCGTTTACTAATGCCTAATAACATTAATTGATAGGCAGCTCCATTAATAATTTAGACAAAAAATTCACATCCTTTTGGCCCTCTCTAACAGACAGACACTTAAATGATAGCAGATGGTCGTACTTGGGCAATCTGATCTGAATCTAGTGTTTGTGTTGTTGCCTGTTGAAGTTCCGATTTCCTTTTCGGTTAGGGATTTTGTCACTGCGAATGTGATTTGTTCATGTATCTCATCGGCCACATGCGGGGATCATTGAACCAGAACAGCTCAAACTAATCCATCTGCATCAGTTTATTTTGGGTGGTGTTCACAGTGTTTTTTTTTTTGGCAATTATGGTCAGTAAACAAGGGCCAAACCAGAGTCGAAATAGTGTTTTGGTTGCAATGCTTGTAGAAAAGCCTAAATACAAGCTCTATTTCGATGGCAATATTGGTTCAATTCAAATGGTTTAGAGAATGTTTCCTCTCCCCCCATTCAAATTGCGATATTCATCTTCCCGTTGAGCGATTAATACGTGCATATTAATTACGCGCATACTTTAATTACAGAGGAAAATGATAAAAACTTCTCACTTTTCTTTTAATTACGCTTTCCTCATAGGAGTACTTATTCTTTCCTTTTCTTTCCATGTTGTACTTTGTCTGTACAACAATTGGCATCCGCTATTGTATTTTATTTTTTATTTTGGGTCAAACGGAATTTAGCAACTGCTATTGTATTACTATTAGGCAACTTGTTCCCAATGGCAGGAAGACAATAATACCAAAAAACACAGAGATAAAATTAAAGGGAAAAGCGAAAATGATGATAGCAAAATTTACATTGAAATTTCACTCCAATTTTCCCTCATTCCATCACTCTTCTAAAATTTGAACCATCCAAAATACATTTGGACGGTCCAAATTGCCGATGGGGTACCCAAAAATTTTCTCCTCTCATTGCATTGGAGTATTTTGTTCTCTTTTCTCTTCAAAGTTTTTTTTTTTTTTTTTTATCCTTCTTTTCTGTTCAAAGTTCAAAAGCAGTAATGTCCTTCTTCGGGTGAATATCAATGACACCCTCAAGGTTTAGCGTAAATGCAGATTTTCCCTCAAGGTTTGGAAAATAATTTTGAACCCCCTGAGGTTTTGTGATGCATTTCAATTACACCCAATTGTTCGAAATGCTTACACTGGAGATTGTGTTGGACTCACCTCGAAATCTCCATAAATGATCGGAATCATTTAATTTGTTTAACATGTGTTTTTAAGTGTTTTACAAATTTAGAGATCAAAAATTTGATGAGTTAATCAAGCTTTTATTAATATTCGACTGAGCCGATTTGTTACAAAGAACCTTAAAAACAGGTTTCATACAAAAGCTAAATGGTTCTGATCACTTGTGTGGAACTCCGAGATGGGTTCAACCCAATCCAGTGTAAGTATTTCGAACGATTGGGTGTTATTGAAATACATCACAAAATCTTACGGGTTTGAATCATTCTCTAGGTTTCGAAACCTGGAGGGGGAATCTGTACTTAGGGAAAACCTTTGGGGTTGTCGGTGTGTTTTACCCTTTTCTTCTCATACTCCTCTCTCTTGGTATGTAGAAACCAAACAAATAAAGATTGAAGTACAGCGGTGGCTATACAGCAGCCCCGTACAGATAGATTTTGTGCCCGTCTCGGGTCCTGCAAAGATAATCGGAGCCGCTCATTTTGTTCAAAACATATTGTTTATGGTCCCTGTAAAAAATCATCTCAATCCGATATCGGAAAAGGCATTTATGAATCATCCAACTTTGTTTCAGAAATTAGCCTAAATTCTGAAGCAAAGTTGGATGATTCATAAATACCTTTTCCGATATCGGATTGAGATGATTTTTTACGGAGGCCGTAAACAATATGTTTTGAACAAAATGAGCGGCTCTGATCATTTTTACGGGACCCGAGAAGGACGCGAAACCCATTTGTACGGGACTGCTCTACTATTAGCAGCTCTCATCGTACCCTAAAAATAGCACGACCAAAAACCAATAAAACCCGGAAATCAGCCTTTAAATAAGGTGTAAATCCAACATCACGTCAATAGGACTAGGGTGAATCCATTAACAAACCCAATTCCCAAAAGAATCTCTGTGCCCAGAAGAGTTAAAAGATCGCCGGCGCCGCAGAATGGGAAGTTTCTATAAGATTATCCTCCCCTCCGTCGTGCTCTACCACAGGCTGGTAACTATAACTTCTCTGTGTCTTTCTTGATTTTGCCCTTTTCTTCTGTCAAGTGCAGGAAAAAAACAAAGATTAGTAATGGGCTATTAATTTTGCTAACAAGAACATGAAAAGAAACAAAGGGAAGAAGACCATGATTATGACTTATGAGTTGTGTTTTGTTTTGGTTCCCGTTAGACAGTAAGTTGGAATAAGCCCAAACGTAACTCCAAGTGGTCTGTTGAATAATCCAACAATCTAAAACTAATTAGATTCTCGATCATTGCTTGAGTTCAACTCTCTGTAGCCACTTGGTGCTCTGCAAGTTTTCCAACTATCTGAAAGTACTTAGATTTGTGCCGATGGATATTTGATGACACATGTATGCTTGGTGCTGTTTGGCGCTCATAGCATGCCGTGGAACCTTGGTGTCGTCTCGATCAAGGTTTTAAATAATGAAATCAGAACACGTAACATAACGGTCCTGGTGTAATGGTATCAGAAGTATTGTACAATACGTGGTTGCAGCGGTCGTGAATTCTTAAAAATCAGTTTTTACCAAAAAAAAGAAAAGAAAAGAACTAATAACCCATAACGGTCGAGTATTGGCAGTAACTGGTCAGTGAATCGGGAACAGACCCCATAAAAAACAGGGATTGGGCGATACCTATGCGATTTTCCATCTCACTGGACGGTTTCTGAAATCCCTAAAACCACTACGTATTGGCTGATGCAATAGGTAACGACTGATATTTCAAACATTGGTCCCAATATACGTGCATGCACGAATCCTGGAAATAGGTATGTGATGCCAAGGGGAATGATTCCCAGAAAATATATGAATTAGAGTAGCCTATCTGGATATTCATTTTTCGCAAAAAAAAGTTAACTCCCAGAGAATAGGAGAAAATAACAAGTGTGGCTAAAGAAACAGACACAAAACATCTTAACGCCGGTGCGACAAGTTGCACTCACTTCCATTTGATTCTACCAATACGTAAACCCGCTAATTACCCTGTACATGTGGTATTTAACAGTAAGAGAATAAGAGGAGAAAAACTGGACAGGATCTGAAACCAAAACAGATGCTGATGCATATCCTGCTTTTTAGGTTTCTCCGTATTGCCATATAGTAATATACATATCGGATTGTACTTGCATCCTGTTTCTGTACCCATATCTTGTTTCATTGACCACAATTGGTGGAGACTTATGGTAATATTTCGGGTTTCTGCAGAGAATCCCAGAGGATTTCTCAAAAAAATATGGGGATGAACTCTCTACCTCGGTCAAGTTCACTGTTCGCACTGGTCAAGTGTGGCGCGTGGGAGTAGAAAAAGCTGATGAGATGCTTTGGTTTACTGATGGTTGGAAAGAATTTTCCGAGAGCCACTCTATTGGTTGCGGATTCTTTGTAGTGTTCAATTATGAAGGGAATTCGGAGTTCAAGGTACTGATATTTGATTTTACTGCTACTGAGATTTACAATCCACGAAAAACTCTCAGCATCTCTAATGAACCAGATAAAGGAAAGCAGCGTCCGGTTTCCCATAAAGGGGAAAGGGGAAGCAATGACACTCTTCAGAAATTGAGTTGCCGTCCATCAAGGCGAGCTCTTGTTTCTTTGGAAAAAGGAATTCTTGATGGATGTCAGGATAAAAGAGGAACTGGTAAAAGATGCTGTCATTCATTGATTCAGGACATGTATGAATTTGCCCCTGAATTTGCTATCAGAATCAACAAGCGTGGAAGATGTATTTCTTCCTTGGAGAGCTTGAGATGTAATTTCCAGTATTTCACCAGAAATAAAAGATATAAAATGGAAGATCATGGGAAGATAGTTGAAGTAGATAGTGTAACCCTATCGTGGAAAGGCAAAATGAAAGCTAGTGAAATGTCTAATTCACAAAGGTCGTCAGTGCAGAAAACTGAAAAAGAGAAGTGGAATGTGGTGAAGAACGTGGATAATTTACCGGCAGCAGTTCCTTTTGGTCGAAAGTGTTGCCTTTCTAATGGGGGTAGACTTAAGAGGCACATCAACAGGCAAGATAAAGAGGGGCTTAAACAATTGGATTCAGTTTTTGTGCAACAGGCAACTCGAAAAAGTATACGTATTCGTTATCAGTTGAATGAAACCAAGCATACGAAGAGCGCTGACGAATTAAATTCTTCTAATGCCGCAAATAATCAAAGAACTGATTCAAGTAAGATAGTGGGACAATTTTTTCGCATTTAATTGTTGGATCAAACAAATTTTCTTATCAATGATGTTATATGCAGATGGACAGCAGCTGAAGGTAAAGTGTGAAGAGGAAGAAGAATTGCTTGGTTTAAATGATTTTAGCAATGATTCAATGATGTGGCCGGTTAAAACACAAGAGAGAGAGAAGGCTGTTAATGCCTCCATGATGTTCAAGCCGAATAATCCATTTTTTAGGAATATCCTGCAGCCATACAATGTCCACCGGTCTTTTTTTCTGGTTAGCTCTTTAATTTAGGGAATATTCATTGCCAGAGCTATTTGTGTTGCTTCCTTGATCATTTGAGTGAAAGGGTCCTATAATGTGTTCTGTACCACTAAAGCCAACTACTAAATATTTCTTTCAACAAATTGCTCCTGTATTTGTTTATGCATTTTCTTCTTTTACTTAGATAAATGATAGTCGCAATTGTTCTTGCTTCTCTGCAGAATGTGCCAGTCAGATTTGCGAAGAAGTATCTGCATGGAGTTTCAGAGTCTATTCAACTGGAGGTTTCTGGTGGAAAACAGTGGACAGTCCGTTGCGTTCGAATAAATGGTCCTGTGCGATGCCTAGGCACTGGATGGCGTCGATTCGCAAAGGATAATAATTTAAGGGAAGGTGATGTTTGTGTCTTCGAATTGATCCAGGTTGAGGATGTTGTGCTAAAAGTGTCTATATTTCGCGTCAGTGAAGATACCAGGCAAACCAACCTCCCAAATTAAAAACGTTAATTGATAGGGATCCGCCGTAGATGATTTAGGATATTTTTGTTTAGGATTATTTTTGTTCCCGGTCGCTCCTTTGTTGTGATGCAGTGACTTTCCATTGATGTTTCCGCGTTGTTTTGTGAAGTGGTGTTGACACCAAACTTTTTAATCTTCATATGTCACCAAAAGCTTTTCACCGCAACTGAAAGTCTGAAACCATGGATTTCAGGAGTTTTTCTATAGACTCACTCAATACAAGTGTTTCAAGTAGGGTGTTTAATTCTTCGTGAATCTTGAAGTTATTGATATTATGCAGTTCGTTTGTGGCTGAACCTTTTCAGTTTTACCTCCATTTTTTGCGTTGTTCTATGATCTGCAACATATGAAAAGACGTTAACGTGCTAGTCTGCCCTAAAAAGGAAAGAGTAAGGACCACAACTAAACACTGGCCAAGGAATCCTTGACCGCATACTTTAATTGCTCATCACATCCTCTTGTCTCTATCTTTAAGCCTGCAAATGCAAATAGCTGTAGAAGGGCTTCCAGTGTGACATTCCTGATCTGCTCTACCGTGTTCAATGTTTCTTGCCATTCACTGTTCATGAATGTCCACAAATAGCAAACGAGGCCACGTCGTTCACAGCCATAGGCCACCAATTCCCAACTTACATAAATACATATATGTATGTATGTATTTGTATGCTCCAATTGGGCAATTATATATGAGTTTACATGTATGGTATGTCACCGGGTTTTTTAGTATGCATATACATTTGATGATCTGTCTTAGTGCGAAACCATTAAATTCAGACATGGCATTGACATGCGCCTACATATAGAGTTTTCCACCTTTTTTTTTGCAATAAAATAGAATCATGTATATCCTTAAACGTCATTAATTATAATTACTTTTCCTTGTTCTGTTATACCTAAGTTTAATTGTCTTAGTGATTGGAGAGTGTAATGAGCTTGCCACATTTGTCATCAGCCAACCTGGATATGACATTGAAGAGATGCTTTATCCATCTGTTGGTGAGGTTTTTCAACACCTTATTTATCAATCACCTTGTCTTCTATGCAGCCCCTCTCTCTTAATTTTTTTTTTTTTTGGCTCAACAAAAGAAAGATTTTATTAATCCTTGAACATTTGTATACAAAGATTAAAGGCATTAAGGACACGGTTGCATCACAACTGAGGAGAAAAATCTAAATGAGGTTGGGGTAGCAAAAACCGTGCCCAAAACACCAACAGCTATTAGGATCAGAAACCAGAGATTCTGATAGCCTTCAAAATCTAGGGTTTGATTTGACAGTGAGTGCCATCTAAACCAGACAAAGAACAGCTGCAAGCAACAAGCAGCATCAATAGTAGCATCCAGCATCGAGTATGTAATAGCATAACTCCAATTGGCTAAGGCTTCAGTAATAGTAACCCAAATACCAGAAAACCCTCGTCAAACACCCTCCCCTGCCACACCCACACACCTCAACCCAAAATTTCTCCTCAACTGAAATAGGCACAGACACAAGAAAACATCCTTAAACTAGAAGACATCTTATCTGCACTGACTAGGGTTTGCTTCATGTACCCACAACAGTGGTTTTGAGTCAAGCTTGCATCATCAAAGATGGAGGACCTTCATAGTTTCTTCAAGGTCTTCATGCCATCTTACAGCTCAGAAAGTTGGGTATGCAACTCTAAGACTTTTTCTTGTTATGATTTCGGTCTAATAGATGTGCTTAGATCTGTTGTTCGAGTTGATTCCATATAGCATCAGAATGTTTTATCTGATTCCATATGGAACTTCTAGTTATTTTTCCCAAATTCAAGAGCAAACAATGTAATCTTCTCTCTTTTTTTTGCCCCTACGAAATCGGTATCATCATTGAGGGTGTTTTATATAATTGGTTTGAATTTGCTTCTACATGAATCCTCCAAACTCTACAGCAAAGCCTATTTGAATCTGTTTTCCTCACATTCCTCCACACTGATGTATGAAATTAAAATCACCCCATCTAAATCAGTTGCTAGGTGCTTGAATATCCTAGCAGACCTTTCACCCCAAATGGAATAAAGGACAGTAGCAAAAACGAGTTTAGAAGCCCATCAAAAAAGGAAAAAGAGAGTTTAGAAGGTGCTGTATACTTCCACCTCCTTGATGAGCACTGAACCAATCAACTTCTTGAACTGAAGGCAGAGGAGACCTATGAATGCCAATTTAGAGTGTGTACTGGTTTGAGAGCTAATTTAGAGTGTGGTTTTTTTTTGGATACTTTAAAGATCGTATTGATCTATATCTACAATGTTAGACGTTGGTTGAATGTGATTCAAACTTGAGAAAATTTGACCCCATAAAATAATATTCCTAGAGTCACCTCTGCTAGCAAAGTACAGTGAAACCTTGTTCCACTCTATCAATTTCAATTGCTTATATATTTCTTGCTTAGCTAATTTGACTATTTGATCTCCGAAACTTAGGTCTTACTCCTTCTGTCCCAATTTGTTTGTCCATTTTTGATATTTGTGCCATTTATCAATTGCTTATATATATTTTAATCTATAATTTGTTCGTGATTTTGAAAACTTTGTATAATGGATCTCATCGAGAACTATCCAACAAGACCCATGTTGCATATTTTTTTGTAGATTCATATTGAAACTGGCACAAACACCGAAAATGGACAAACAAATTGGGATGGAGAGAGTCTTTGTGAGAAGCGTAACGTCATTCCAAGGATATCTTTTACTTACTAGGGGAAGGTTGACAAAATCTGTTAGGTGGGAATTTCTACTGAGTACTGTGGCACGTAAATCGTAATTGCTATCCAGGATTTTTTCTCCATGGCAAAAGAAACTATGTTTTCGATAGAAGTAGATATAGAATGAATAACCGTCATTACAAATCATTTAATGGGTTGATGCTTCCTCACACAATATTGGTTTTCATTAACTATTCGCGATTGACAATGTATTACATACCCTTCTTTGCAGCGCATTCCCTTGGCTTTTGTTGGACACGTCAAAGGAAGAACACCTGACAAAGTATTCTTGAGGAATCGTCATGGAAAACTTTGGCTCGTAAAGGTAACCAAAGTTGGAAATCACCTCAATTTTAGTGATGGCTGGGTGAAATTTGCTGAAGATAGCTCTTTGGAGTTTGGAGATTTCTTAGTATTCGATTATGATGGCACTGATGTATTTCATTTCAAAATATTTGAAAGAACTGGATGTGAGAAGGAAGTGATAGGATCTTCTCACCTAACTGTTAATAATGAGGAGCAGGAGGAGGTTGAGGAGGAGGAGGAGGAGAGGGAGTACTTGGAGGTTGAGGAGGCAGAGGATGACTTGGAGGTAGAGGAATTCAGAGAGGAAAATGAGTTTGCCGTGGAGGAGCAGGAACTTGAAGCAACCACTTTGAGAAGTAAGTTGTTATTTCCTTTTTCCCCGACAATTAAGAAATATGGAAGAGTTGGATGGTGTTTTTTTTGGAGTAATTTATTTCCAGTATGACCTTTTCTGGTTCATCCTGGAATTTATTGGGTATTGTGTAGTGTTTTGTTTTGGGTTGGAGATTTTAGAGGTGAAAAACATATCTGCTAACGACAGAGTAATTGCAAGGCATATTATTTTTTCTCGAGAATAAGTTGCCATTTGTATTGGATCAAGGTGGTTTTTGGGTTATATGCCATTGTCTATTGCAGAGAAATTTCCTTCCATATTGTATGACCCGTGTATTGTTTTATGAGACGATTTTTTCTGGAGTACTGATCTTTCTATTTGAGAAGTGTTAGGGAGTTTGTTATGAAGAATGAAAGAATAGTACCTAATGCATTTAGCAAGAGTTGGGTCTCTTTGATCTAAAGTTTAGGTCTATTCTGTTGGCTTGTTTTGTTTAGGCTGAGATGGTTATTTGTTACAAAGCGCACTTAGTTGCAATGACATTGAATGTGTTCAGCCGTAGCTGCTTGACAGGAAAATATGGAAGTTTTAGATCTCGTTACATTCATATTATATAGGTACTAAAAATACCACATAATGCGCTGCTTTTTGCACGGTGCTATCCAACCCGGTAGTTTAAAGTCTTTGATGTCGGTCATCTGTCTATGCATTACTTATCCCAATAATATTGTGTTTTGACCACCTGCATTTGCTTCTGGCGCGGTCATTCATCGTGGTCTGTCAGTAGCTAAAGAGTGATGTAGGATAGCTGGGTCAATAATTCCTGAAGCTTGCTTGAGTTCATGTTGGACATATCGATCACGCATATTCACTCTGATTGACTATTTTCGTTAACCAGAAAGAAAAGGCACTGGTGAAAACGTACTCATCTGCTCGTGGGCTCCATATAAGCATGTGGGTTCATGTGTTCATCTCGAGAAGCATGTGTGTTAGTGTTACGACTGATGCTGATATGATACCCAAGGGTTGAGCCATGTTAATTCCATCCAGGTGGTGTCTTAGCTTTGAACCTAGAAATTGGGGCATGCTTGAGAGGTACTTTTGATACATTGCTCAGAAAAGTTGTAGGGTTGAGCCATGTTAATTCCTAGGTGTTTGGAATGTAAGCCAATGCAGGTGGTGTCTTACTTTGAACCTGGAAATCGGGGCATGCTTGATAGGTACTTTCGATACGTTGCTCAGAAAAGTTGTCGTGGTTGTGGATGTCCTCGGCCTGAGTGTATCCTTTAATGCTGATGTGTTACGAACTTCAGGGCAGTTGAAGCTATCGGTGACCTCTCTTCCACGAGCCACAAGCTAGCCCCTTCTTCGCTCAATCATTTCATATATAGATGGCTCCATTGCAATCTTCTCTAAGTAATGTTTGCTCCACCATTTGCATCAAATAAGTTATGATTCTCTGCTTACAAACCCTCCATTGCACTACTCTTTCTGTTTTCCATTCCCAAGTATTTCCCTGATCTATGACATTTCTCAGACAGCAATATACTTCGACTACAACTTTCTGGGTCTTGTACTTTCTAAGTTTTAATTTAGTTATATGAGCAATTCCGTACACCATAAACTTCATCTTGAAGAGACGACGACTTTTATGCCTCATATGCATACATTTTTGGCAACCATGGTAATCTCCTAACATCAAAGATCTTTGGTCATTGGTCTTAGGGACATTGGCATCATGGAAATAAGGTTCGTTTTTTGGATTTGTATGGTTTTTGTTTTTTGATTTTTTTGCGTTCTTTTGTTGGTGAGAATTGCCAACAATAAACTAAGAAATCAAGAAGTTTGCTAGCTCCTTGGGTTGCTTATTTGGCTATGTTTTTCTGATTGATGTGCTTCACTTCTTGGTTCTTTCATTTCCTTCGTTTGTATTTCTCTACTGGTACTGCATTGTTGTTCTCCAGTCGTTTTTGCTAGTCTGCTTGTTGGTCTTCCTTGAGAGCACTAATAGCTTCTTTAGAAGCCAAAGCTTCGATTCTTTTTCTTTCTGTTTTTTGGTGCAAAGGATATGCTATCGATTACGAAATAGAAATAAGTCTGGGGTATTCACGACACATATTTGTGCTTCTCTTCAGTTGTTTTTCTCTCTGCTGATGACTCTGTTCTCTTCAATGTTTTCATATGGTATTTACTTACCTACCCGGCTACTGCTTATTCCATCTAGGCCTTTTTGGCTAAATAAGCCAATTGACATATTCCGTCTAGTTTGCTTTGAAATCACACATTTCCTCAGTTGTGCTTCAATTAGGTTATCTGTAGCGTAGAACTTACCATGTGGAAATTGCTGAGGATTGCCAGCCAAGTAAAAACTAGAACGCAACGCAAAATAACCTTGCTAAGTTCACTGGCTGGTAAGACTGCAGAATTCCGTTTTTGATCCCTGTCAAGTTCTCAATGCTGGGTTAATAGTGTTTGAAATTTACTGACTTTCTTTGCAATAAAAGAAACATTACGCTGGTAAGTGTGAATTGGATGATGTTAATGGTAATTAAGAAAACCCTACGAAGTCTTTTAGATGCAACCTGACAATTGAACCTTTGGTATCTAGTACTATCTACCATTTCAACACAAAACCTTCTTTGAATCTTGTCTTTAGTTCTTTGTTCTATCTTCTGACTGGAGGAGGAGATTACGCCTGTAGAAGTCTGATGTATGTTTTAAGTTAAAAAGATGCAGATGTGGGGCGTCCAAGTTCGAACGGATCTCTGCCGAAAATTTGCTCCCATTCATTTTTCTGTTGATCCTCTCGGTACTGAGATTATGGAAGGAAATTTCGGGTACTTTCAGGGTATGTCTTCAGGCTCCTGTAAGCTTCGTTATTGTCCAGAAGTAATTCTATGTGTTATCTAAAGCACGTCTGATGGAGATACTATCATCTTGTTCTTTCCTGAATTGATGGCAGTGGTTTTCGAAAGCACTCCTGCTTTTGTTTAGTCTGCTTTAAAGGGACAACGAGGCAGGTTGTAGGCGTAGGACGGAATTGAATGATTGATTATGAGAGAGACAATTAGACAAAGCCAAGATGGGAGAGCACTAATCGAGCAGGTGCGTGTTCTGACGATAAAAGCTAGAGCTTCTAAAAATCCAGGATGACGGCTTCAAAAGGACGAGTAAGGATCACTAGGAATTTATCAATCCTTTTTCTTTCACGTTTTTATGAGGTATTTAGAACTACTCTGCGTATATAAGAGATCTATGCAGACTTCTTCAATCAACTGAAATTGTATTTGCATATTTGAGCTCTTATAGTGGAATTGATTACGGAGCAATTGCCCTGGCTTTCATTGGGCTCACTGCAAGTGGGCTCCCAAAAATAGTCAAGCTACATGTAAGCCGTCCCGGACATCTGAGTTGTCAAAAAAAAAAAATAGTCAAGCTACATGTAAGCCGTCCCGGACATCTGAGTTGTCAAAAAAAAAAAATAGTGGAGTAGTGATTGGTTATTTATTCTTGGAACTTTTCATTAGTGGCTAGAAAAATGCATAAGCAAACTTGTCACTTGTTTGTCACTTTGTGCATACACAGATACAAAATTATGCACTAGTGCTTTGCTTGTGCTTCTTTAGTCACCCACCACCCTTTCCATCTTTGTAGAAGCCCTTTATCTTGAGGGTATTTCAATGAGAACCGCTGAACTATGAAAGGTTTTTCGGTGGACGGCCCACCGAAATAATTCTGCTCAGTTGGGCCCTATTTTAAGGATTCTGGCTTCGTCCCTGGTCAACGGTATAGTGGGTACCGCATGTGTGACGGGAGATCTAGTGGGGGAGCAAAAAATGGATTGAACGATCCACACACTAATCAATTGCGTCCTTGGAAATAATACTAAAGGAAATGGTAAAAGTATGAGATTTTTAAGGAAGATGGATTTGCTTGTTTTCTTTAGTCAATGGTGTTTTAGTTGCCAAAGAGACCGGATCCAGGATAGGAGATCTGGTAGGAAAGCAATACCAATATGGTTTTGGATTTTCTGTTTACCGCAAGGAATCTCGTCTTGCAAAATAATTGAAAATATCAAGCCTCAGGTTCGACTCCCCTCTCGTTTGCCTAGCTAGATCAATTGAAACAGCATACCGAAACAAGATTTTGATCCTGACCTAGGATCGTTTCTCAGAAGAAGAGAGAATGAACAAGGTGAAAAATACACGGGAGCCGCGTCTCCTCGCTTCTACCTCATCCCCTTCCTATCATTTGCACATTACTAAATTGTGTATCAAAATCCCGGTTGTACCTCATCCCCTTCCTATCATTTGCACATTACTAAATTGTGTATCAAAATCCCGGTTGTGACTTTGTCGGTTCGGTGTTTTTACATAACTTACTTGCATCAATTTTGGCAACTTTATGTATACACTCTTCATTATTCAATCTTGATACAATCTGACATTCTATGAATCCAACTGTATGTATGATTCCTTAACTAACAAACTGAAAAGAGGAAAAAAAGAAGAAGCAACATTTACATTAGAAGCTGCAAAACTCTGTATGACTATGGCAGTATGGCTGGCATTTCCTTCCAGAAAACATTCAATTGTGCAGGGGGTTCGGCCCCCCTGGAACTGTTCGCTCTGAGACTCCAGAAACTGGGTCGACTGAATCATTTCCAGGTTCCTCAGGAAATCCCATGAATCCAGGTTCCTCCGAGAAAGGTTGTGAATACTGGGAATTGAATTCCCTAGTAAATGCTCCATCTTTTCCCACTGCGGCGATTCGGTGAAGGTGGCGGCCGGTCGAAACGTTACCGAGGGCGAGCATCAGTAGTATCAAGATTGGGAATAAAGGATGTTGAATTCCCATAAATCAATGGTTTTGAGATTTATTCAAATGACTATGATCAGAAGCAGAGGGAAGGAGGTTGCATACTTGTACTGAGTTTGTTGACGAATGGAGGCAGTTGTGAAGTCCTTATATATGCTCCGAGCGGATAAGAGCCACAAAAGACAAAAATGAAAAAAAGAAAAGAAAAGAAAGAAGGTGTGTTGAAATGACATAAATGCCCTTTACTTTTGATGAAATTGCTGTGGTAGTAGCATTCACATTTCACAGCGTGTGAAGTTTAATCTTTATGCAAGGCTATTAGTGGATTCATCTTGCCAAGTTTTTGCATTGTTGGTCAACTTGTTTCTTGATATCCATGCTCATATACCAACCCAAAAGCTCTAACAATGATCTGTACCAAAGTTTCCCTATGAATATGATCCGATTCGGATACAATCCGGTCCATTGACAGACCTAGAATAGGGTTTGACAGGGTAAGGTTGTCATATTTTGTGTTTGAACTATAAAATTTTATTCCAAGGACCGCGGAGGTAACAAAAATGACACTTTTTCTTAGTATTAGTAAGAAGAAAAAATAAATTAGGATTTCAAAAGTGCCTGTGTACAACCAAAGGTGGTAGCCTCATTGGTAACGCCTCCCTCTTTCCGTAGGCAGGACTCGAGTTCGAGTCATGTTAGTGGCATCGGATTGGGGATTTTGTGCTCTTGCCAACCTATATCTAGGTGGTGCCGTGGTGACAGTCTGTCCTCTCGGACAGTACCTATGGCTCAACCGAACATTCCACTGGTAAGTCGGGAGCTCCTATGATCACACCCAAAAAGGATTGCTATGTTGGTTGCCTCCTCCACCCTTAAGAGTAAAAAAAAAAAAGGGTGCCTATCTTCTGTCAGAAGACCAAGCAAGAAGGCCTCATTCTCACTTTTTGCTTCCTTTGTCAAAATCTAGAAATAGGTTTTGTAAAATGGGTTTTGAGAATGGAGTAGCTAAACAACCAAAATGCAATAATGGGAATGGAAAAATGCAAAAATGCACCTTCCAAACACCCCCTATATGTATTTGTGTAGAATTTTGAGCAACAGAGTCATGGACAGACATGTGCCAAGACACCAATGCCAACAAGTGATGCACATGATGCTGTTGCCGTCCACTCTAGGGAGTGACCAGTTATAGGTGAGGATATGAAATTAAGGACACCCATTTTAGTCAGCTTGGAGTTTCCAGCTCTGTTTTATTTATTTGGTACAAAAGTATTAGGATACAAGAAACCCGGTCCACACTTTCATGGACCAGGTTTCCTATACCGACCAGGCCTCATTTTAATAAGATCCAGCTCTGTTTTAGTGCCTATTACCAAAGAACAATATTCAATGATTTCGCATCGCACATGGTTCTCCGACACTTCTTTTAATTGTACATTTATGTGGGTCTATACTGTAGACTCTACATAATATATGACCATGAAAGGTGTTGGAACATCGGCATGTAACATATATCCTTAGAACGTCTAATATTTTTATTTGACTGCACGGCTTTTTACGTTGCAAAACAGAAGACACTTGTTGTCTGACTAGAGCACCGAGTTGGCCTGTTTGTGAGTCCTTTCCATGCCCACATTGATTTTAATTCCTACGTTGCTACTTCAATCCAACTATAAGCAACAATAAGGAATGAACAAAATACGATGAATGCACTCTTTGTGGGTATTTGCTTCCTTTGTAGCTTTGTAAAGTCAGGCAAAAAAATACTGAAGACAAAAGTTTTTGAGCTAGTGTAAAAATGGTTCCGGCCTTTATTTGGTTACGAAACCGTGTAGCTTTTGAATTAATGTTTCGTTTGTTTCGGATTAAACATTTTTTTTTTTGAAACAACAAAAAATTTTATTAAGCGGTAAAGGAGAAGGGAATTTCAACCAAAAGTTGAAACATACAGACAATTGGAAACAAAGCCCATACACTCGTAATGGGACAAAGCCCAAACACTCCTGGGTCTAAAACCCAGATAATACAATCAAAGCACATAAACAAAGGGCCTAAAGTGTCCAAAATAAACAATGAAGCCCACCCCAAAAGAAAACCCAAAACCTAACCCTAGACATTTGAAAAACTTTGATCACAGCCCTAGATCACCATCATCACCAGAATTAGAACAGATCACACCCACCACCACCATCATATATCTAGCCGCCACCAACCACCACTAGCCGCCACCGTCGAAGCAGCACGGAACCCAACAGAAACAGATCTGCCACGGGACCTCAACCCTGCCGTTAGGCGAATACCATGCCGTTAGGATTAAAGATTTTTTTCAGAAAAATGTTTTGCCTGGCCATTTTCTATTTTTGGTAATAGCAAAATATCTAGAGTTTTTTTTTTTTTTTTTTGAACAACCAAAATATCTAGAGTTAGTTCGAATATTTGGAGTTCGTCTGATCCTCTTCTTTGTCCAACACTCGTGCCATCTCCTGTCATGCTCGTGCAGTACTTGTGCAATACCCGTGCAATACTTGTGCAATACCCGTGCAATCAGTGGTGGGTACGAAAATTCTGAAAATTCATTCAAGCTAGATGCACCATTTATAAAATTTACCCAAATTAAAAACAAAGAATAGCATGGAGAATAAATTCACTAGACTAAATCATCATACGGGTAAACAGGTTTTGTTTTTGAGCTAGCTCTGTCCTTGGTAAATGTGAATAGGTCATCCACTAATTTGTATTCATTTGTTTTAACGATAATCCCATAATGTGGTGCACAAGATTAATCATACATCCTTAAATAGATAATCCCGTCTCCTCTTTGTGGGCTTCCCGGTGGCTGTGTTGTCGGCGGCTGCGGGTCGTTCGAGGTGTGCTACTTGGTGGCTGCGGGTTGGTGCAGATGGAGGAGGAGTTGTTCTAGGTTTTGTTGTATGGCGGATAGGTGGTTTTTTTAGGTGGCGGAGGTTTTGAGGTCCGGTGGTGGTGGTGCGCTGGTGGTGGCGGGGGTGGTGGTTGGCTGGTCTTTGACTATGTTCTTAGGGTTAGGGTTTTTTGGGCCTTGCCACTGGTTTGGGCTTGGCCCTTGGCTGTTTTGATCTTTATTGTTTGATTTGGGCATGTTGAGGCCTTTGGGTTGTTTTGGACTTTGCCCACTGGGTGTTTGGGCTTTGTCCCAACTGATGTTCTTCCAATTTTTTGTTGGATTCTCCTTCCTCTTTTCCCAACTTGATGTCCCATAAATTACATTGCCATTTATAATTAATGTTAATGATATCAGAGTAGTACTAGAACTACCCATTGCGCGTACTTCTGGGTTTTACGATTGAATACATGCATTTACGTACTTATCGTCCAAATGCATGTGAAGAGACTCGAGAGCGAAGACGGCCACCTCTTTCCGTTAATTATGTGGTAAAGAACAAAAACAGTTACGTATGGGTACAAAATCAGACTCAAATACGAAACCCTAGATGGCTAAAAGGGAAGTAATTAACCCAAGCAACATGATTAGATAAAAATTAGCACATGTTAAATCTGCAAGGCTTCATATTTTCATATAGCTCCCAAAAAAACCTATATTCGCCACTTTATATATATTTTGTTCTTAAGGGTGCACTTTCAAACTGTTAACACGAAACAATAACGAACAAAGAGAGCAAGTAAAGAAAACGCGGAGTGTGTTACCTACAAGTTCTGTTGAAGTTACCTACAAGAAAACGCGGAGTGTGTAAAAAATAATTTACACTAAAAGAAAAAATACAGGTACTTTCTATTCCATTGCCTACCAAATTGTAATCTATTGTTTCATGTGGAAACGATGCCAACTTATGGGGACTAATGTGCTAGTGCTGTGTGCCTTCTTCAAAGTGTGACGCCCCATCAGGGAGGGGGCGGGCTGCCCCTTTGGCGGTGTTGGTCATTGGTGTTCGTCGTTGGTCAGCCCTTTTGGTGCCGAGTGGTGTTGCATGGTGGAGATGTAGCGCCGGTGCATGGTGGAGATGTGGCGTCGGTACATGATGGAGATGCAAATGAACTTTCAGTAATTGATACTCTTCCACGTATAATAGATGATTTATCTTTTTCAGTATATTAACTTGTCACATAACTATAAAAGGAGAAAGTTAATTTTCAAGAAGCAAGAGAAAATTATTTCAACTGAACACAAAGTGGGTTCAAACAAAAGCTAGGAAACCTAGATGGCTACAAGGGAAGTAACCCACGCAAGGCTTTACAAATGCCATTTTCATAAAGCACATGTTTTATCTATAATCATAATATTAATTAGCACATGTTAAATCTGCAAGGCTTTACAAATGCAATTTTCATATAGCTCCCAAAAAAAGCTATGTTCGCGACAACTTTAAATTTTGTTCTTAAGTTTGCGTGAACTTTCATACTGTTAAAGAAAACGCGAAGTGTGTTTGCGTACAAGTTTCTTTGAAGGTACTGTTATTGTTACTATTAGTATTATTTTTGGATCCTATGAATAACGGGGCCGGATCCGGTGAAATTTCCTCCGTCAAGTACTTTAGTCAAGTTTTTTGCATCCGGAACTTGACCAAACTGGTCGGAGGAACCTTGATTGGATCCGACCCCACAAAAAACACGTCATCGACTGCCATTAGAAGGTAGTGACAACATATACCCTAGGAGGGACTCGTTTGCTTTTAAGGGGGATAGACGATGATCCCAAGACCGGTCTAGCGACCTAGCCTAATTTGTACTTGCGTGTCAATTTCAGGGACGAAATTGTTTTAAGGGGGACAGATTGTAACGACCCTGATTTTTGGTCATTAAAAATTTCGTTAAATATTTGAATTTCTATTAATTTCCAAAGTTTGTCAAAATTACGTTTTTGCCCTTAAACTTTCGTTTCTTGCACTTTAACCCTAATTGGCAAGCCTAGTTAGTTTCTAACAAACTTGTTGGAGAAACTGAGCTAGCAAGCTATCTAGTTACTTTTCCCTAACCGCAAAATGACCGTTTTGCCCCTCGTGAACCTTTTGAACCTTTTGAACCCTAGACTAAAGAATTGGATATTCTTTTTCTTTTAATTATTTTGGTTTTATTCTTTATCCATTGGACAAAGATTGTTAGGGGAATTATTGTCCATTGGATAAAAGGATGAATCTTTCAAAGTACCATGGGGTTTAATAGTTTAATGTTTCCTTTTAAACCACATGTGAAAGCATGACATATTTTAATTAGCAAGGTACATGGTACTAAGATTCCTATGTACCCTTAAACTATTTTTCTATTGGGATTCTTGATCTTCCTAAGTACTTGTGTATCTAAGTAAATATTATTCTAGTACTTTGAAGGTTAAAGTATTAAGCCTAAGTACCATGTGTTAAATTTATTAGATTAATAGGAAATCTAGTCCTAAAAGTATACTTTTGATTCTAGGTACAAAAGTAATTAGTTTTTTATTTGTTTACTTGCATATATACATATATATGTACCTTGAGGAAGCAAAGGAAGAGAGGGAGAGAGAGAGGGCCGTGAGAGAGAGAGGGAGAGAGGGGGGGCCGGTTGGAGAAAGAGGAGGGGAGAGAGATTTGCTTGTACAATGCCATTGAACTTCCATTGTACCACAATATTCTTGGGTGGTTGATTTTCCAAGCCAAGTCTTAACTTCCAATGTCCTTCCTTGTACAATTCCTAATTGTTTAACCCTTGGAATCTTGTACCAATCTCATCTCCACCATTAGATTGTTCAAGATCAAATCCTTGGTACACATAGCCATGCAAACCTAGGATTTTAGCCTTATTCTTCCATGTGAACACTACTTTTTGGATTAAAAAATTGGGGAAAGGAGAGAGAGAGGGGGGCCGGCCATATGAGGAGAGGGAGGGAGCCTTGCCTATAAATAGAGAGCCATTCTATGCTTGAACTCACACCTCAAAGCAATTGCTCTTCCTTCTCTCTAGAAATCTCGGATTCCAGTTCCTGGCAGCCTACTGCCCTTCGGAAATCCTTATTTTTCTCCTGCTTAGAGTAGTTTTTAGAACCAACTTCTTTCGGGAAAGTTGTAGAGAACTTCGAGACCTTGAAGTTAGACCCAAGAATCACCCCAATCGGTTAAGAAATGACAAAGTTATTGTCATCCAAAGTTCAGTGAAAATTCTGGATTTTCATTTCCTGACAGCTTACTGTCACTTCTTTCATCCCCATTTTTCTCCTACCTAAAGTCGTTTCTAGGATTAACTTCCTTCACGAGAGTTGTAGAGGGTTTCGAGATCTTCGATTTCGACCCAAGAACAACTCTATTCGGCCAAAAATTGACCGAGTTACTGTCATCCGAAGTCCGGTCCAGATTTGAAACTTTCACTGCCCGTAGAATTTTTCCAACTAGCTTATTCGGCTCCGACTAGTTTCGGATCAATGTAGTTATCCTTACCTACTTTTCCAAGTATAAAGTAGTTTTTCACCTTAATTCTATGTATTGTATAAATCGCATGTTGTTTGGAAGTTACTTTGATCGTAAATAAAAAGTTGGAAATGCATGATGTGTGTTGTTTTGATTCAAGCATGCTATGTAGCTTAGATGATCTTGTTGTACTATTTCAAGGCTTTGATTGAATGCATGATTGTATGAAAAGTCTTACACGCGGAGTCTTGCATGAGAACATGACACGAAAACCGAGGAAGTTAGAAACATGGCACCTAGGGTGTGTTTAACAAGAGAAATGTGTTTTGAAACCGCGATGTGGCCGGACTTGGTAGCCCATCGTGTGGATTATGAAAACCGCAACGTGGCCGGACTTGGTAGCCCGTTGTGTGAATGAAAACTCGTAATGTGGCCGGACTTGGTAGCCCATTGCGTGGGTTGTGAAAACCACAAAGTGGCCGAACTTGGTAGCCCTTTGTGAAGATTGCCAATAGGGCCGGACGTGGTAGCTTTGTTGGTAATATGGCTTGGTTATCCGTGGAGAGGAGTCAATGCAAGTTTTGTGTGCCAACGGGAACCCGGCGCGGCGGAACCGTTGTGAGGATGCTCGGGAACCCGGCGCGGCGGAACCGATATTGGGTGAGTTAAAAAGGAGACTTTGGAAAAGAAAGGTAGTAAAAACAACCCGGTCTACGATGGGTTACGTAGGAAGAACTTCGAGAAATCTTGGACACCAACGTTAGTTAGTGAATGTGGATGTGTTATCATCTTAGTATGATTTCTATGATCTCTTGTTGGTAAGCTATGGGTTAACGGGTATGGGATTATTCTATTGAGCGTTGTAGCTCATGGTGTTACCCTTTTGGTGACCCTGACATATTATATTGGTGGCAACGCTGGTATAATGTGTCAGACCTCATAGACGAACAGGGCGAGATCTTCACCTTGGAGGCGTACGGAGCCGAGGAGCTGGCCAGGATGAAGGAGCAGGCGGAGCTGTAGATAGGAACCTTAGTTTCCCTTCCTTTTGTAATAAAAGTACTCCTGTGGGGGTTATGTTGTAATAAAGAGCTAGACTCTATTTCGAAATTTCAATAAAATTGTCTTATTTAACGTATCCAAAATTTGGGGCGTTACAACACCATATTGTTTCGACCATTATCCTTCCCCATCTCTGTAATTCCTTGATTAATTTGGTTGGTTATTTTGTCCCCTTGTACGATCCTTCAATTCTTGTGAAACCATTAAAATTTTCTTTCCTGGACGTTCACAAGGTACGCTTTCATGCATCCTAACATCTTGATGCAGATCGCCGTTTATATAGTTGATCACTTGACCGGATTCTGTACATTTGCCTTGGTCCTGTTCGGTCCATTTGGTACATCCAGGCCATCTAAAAATGTTTTTGGCAGCTTAGATTTAAATGGGTGTTTTAAAAAAAATTTAAAAACACTGTCTATAAAGCTTGGTCGTCCGAAACACTTTTAGACGACTCGGATGCACAAAATGGACTGAATCCAAATGGATATGATCCGATCCCATGAGCAGTATGATGCACATCTTATCTTAGCTCAATATTTGTCCTACCTTTTCCACAGAAATGATAAGAGTACTCCCGAGGTGAAATTATACAGTACTCCGGGAGTACCGCCACGTGGTACTCCCTATCACTTCACAACCACACATTCATGTTGGATCTACCACTAAGTGTATGGACCCCACATGAATGTGTGATTATAAAGTGGTCCGAAATATCACGTGGCAGTACACCCGAACTACCTAATAATTACTCCCAACATTCCAAGAAGTCTTAGCGGCGTCCAACTCTTTTTGTTTTTTTCCCGCCCCGCTTCCTTTTCTACTGGTAGTTTTTCTTTTTATTTCATCAACTCGGGACAAGAGCTACATGCTCCCATACTAATGATCGAAACCATTCTATTTGTTCAAAATATTAATCCTATGGCATCTTGCAAAAAATTAGCACATTCGAATTTCCTAAGAACTTGATCAATTCATTTAATTTTGTTTGTGCCATTACCGACATTTGATTTAGTAGGTTTTAAAAAAAAATGAAACAGCCCCCGTCATTTGTATGAAGATCCCTAAGTGGATCCCACGCAATTCGGTGTACTGGCCGGTGTATGCATAGATTTTTTATTTTGTTTTCTGAAGTGGGACGAAATCGGTGCAGGGGCTTGTTGTCACCAAATTTCTGGGAGCAGAGCAAGAGAAGTAAGGAGGAGGGTTCTGAAGGGGATTTTTAATTTTTTGTGCAACTGAAGGGGGATTTTAAGTGGAAAAAAATAAAATTATATGGGTTTCTATTTTTTGTGCAAATTAATTGATCAAATTCCAAAGCAGCTGCCCATATTCCCAATATCTTTTTAGTAGTGCCCACCAAGCCTCCTCGCCTATTTTAATGAGATGAATGGCGAGCGCCAATCGATGGATCTCATCTATTGACTACAACATTGTCTTTTCGGTAATCTTTATCGACGATGCATTGGTCCCGTATGCAAGACTGCAAGTACTACTTGATGCTTACCCACAACCCGGCCATCAAGACTAGTCGAGAGAATTATTATATTTAAGCTCTGATCCAAATTTTGGACACCTCAAAAATCAATAACCTCAAATAATCTCTCCTGAACGATGTGAAATTCAATAAAATTCCATACTTCTGGTCGGGACCCACAACCCGCTCTGATACCAACGTCTATTTCTTCCAAAGTTTCAATATGCTCACTGACAAAGCTGCAAGGCAATGCTGTAAACCGCAAAACCGTTACCAAGAAAATTGGAAATTAAGAAAATATGTGCAATTACAAAAAGAGAGAGAAATCGGGTTTAAATAGAATCCGGCTTAAATCGGGCTGGATTTCCCAGATCCAATCACCAACTATGTATAATTACTTAGCCCACCTCATATTTGCCAACTGAATTGGGCCTATTTCGTTCAAATCCAGTTACCAAAACAATCAATTAGCACACACCCAATTGGGCCTAGATCTCTCAAATCCAATTGGAAATCGTATAACAAAGTAATTATCGCCTCCAATTAGCCCACCCAATTGGTCACTTCTAAGTAGGGCTATGCAAAAAATTTGGTGAACCGTGAAATCAGGCTGTACCTTTTAATGGTCTAGACACAGATCTAAAAATTAGAAAACTGTGACTCGCTGTTCGATCCAAGGATTTTCATTACGACATCCTGAATTAACCAAACTGGACCTTAAGATATTTATTTTATATAAATAAATAATAAATATATATACATATACATAATTATTAGTACTATTAAAACTTTTTTTATACCAATTTTAGTATTTTACCTTAATAATGGGATCATTTTAATCACAATCTGCGTGGTAACTATTTTCTTTCGCTTTTGAATATGAAATTCTCTCGCTATTTACATGAATGAGTAAAAATCGTTCAAGAAAAATAATCGACCTTGCATGAGAACGGAAAAAAATCCTTCGATATTTGAATCCATTGCATGAGAACTGGGCGCAAGTCAAATCTACAAAAAAGGCCTAATTTCGCAGGTTTGCCATGGATACTCCCAAACTCCGATTTTCGCGTGATTTGAATTGTTGAAAAGCTTGCTGAGTCGAATATCTATCCCAGGTAATTTTGATCCAAAATTATTTTTGAAACAAAAAATATGAAAATTTTATCCTTAACTGGTAAAAAAATAATTTATTTTGGCAAAATCCTCGCATTACCCTTCTTTTAAATCAAATTTGGTATTGATAAAATCAAATTTGGTATTGATATAGAGAGTATGGAAATTACTAAGAGATGGTGGAATCAAACAATTAAGAAAATAGAGCTTTGACTATGAAAAGTGGGTCGAAGGCAAACTGATTGACAGATCATCGGAGCCACTAAGGCTAAAAGACGTTTTTGCACCCTTCTATTCATTCCAAATTCTATTTGGTACTCACTCCCTTGTTCTAACATATTCCTTTATTAATTAAGAGTTTCATAGAGTTAATTGGGGTTTTACACCCTTCATTTCATCATGGGGATTCGCCAAAAGTCGGACTTGTACTTTTTCAAAGCTAAATATAGATTTCCACACCACAAACACTATAACTTGACCACTACTTATGACTACCACATCACCGCTACCACCACTACTTACTTCCCCCTTGGTTGTGTTGGACAAATTCAACGTGGGTAGTGTTTCTTGCTATAAAAGACTAATTTTTTTATTTGCTGCATGATTTGCACTTCTATTTCCCATGTGCTTTAGGATGCATCCAAGCATCCATCATTTTTAAACTCACTCGATAAATCGGGATTCAAATCATTAGATAAAGTCTTGATTGCCTTCAAACCTCGAAAGGGGAAGTATGAGGCATTTGATGATGAGATGAATTCAGAGCAAGTGGAAAGGTTTGTTGGTTCGGCCCTTAATGGGGACGTAAAGTTCACCAAGACGCAGCAGAAACCCAAAATCAAGTGAGAAATTTAGTTGCGTCACAATCAGAGTTGCCTTTTTATTGAAATTTGATATAGATAGTTGAAAAGCTAGTGCTACTTGCTTGATCATCTTTTTTTTTTTTGGGTCAAACAGAATAGATACTTGCTTGATCTTCAGGTTCCAGCCCATAGTGAAATTGGCCTGGATTCAGACTCAGAAAGAGGTTTCTGTTTAAGGATGCACGAGGGAATTAAGAAGATTAGAAGGGGAATGGTCGGTGCTTGACCGATTTCCTAGTCCTAAATTAATGGGTTGCCCCAAGCGTAGGGCGGAGACCGACGTAGCATAATATCCGGTAAGTCCGGAATCGAATCCACAGAGACGGTAATGTGTGCTGACTAAAAACTCGGATTGTTACTAATTTAAATGGGCTCTTAGGTAGCCACCCCTTGTATGATTGATTGGGATATTAATTAAAATCTAGAAAATTGATTGTACTTTTTAAATAATTAAAAGAAAGGTACGGTCGTAGGGTTCATAGCACTCATAACCAGTCCAGATTAACCTGCTCTATTCGATGTTCTTAAAACGTTTAATTTCAGATTGAAAAAGATACCCCGCAAGGTGCAAGACTCTATGGTCGCCGTATATCCATGCGCAGCGAAGAATGAGTTTTGGACCCCCATTCTCCCGTTTACATGGGCTCCGACGATGCCCAGGTTCGTCCGCGGGAAGTATTTTCCAATCTAAAATCGTTTCTCTTCATTGTTTAAAAATAGGAGCAGTGCCGGACTAGCCACGGTGTGCTAATCACCCCGCGACCCTACCTAAACAACTACTCACTATGCATTGAACAAGAAACACAAGAAACCCAAACTTGGAACATGCTTCTATTGCGCAAGATGAAAAATAAACAGAAAAATATCAACGAATCAAATACCAGCGAATAACTTTTATTGAAAACAGAAATTAAAACTAGTTACCGGAGTGCGCGTAATTGAATAAAGCATAAAAAATTTAAAGAGAAAAACACAATACTGTAAACAATAATCGGAACCAAAACCTCGGCTGCCCTCGTTCTTCTATTTTTTCTGGGCGTGATGAATCCAAGAAGATATCACCGCCGCTTCCCTCTGTGTTTCGTCCATGTGTGGGAATCCCGACGGCAGCCAGTCGTGCCCCCTCTCTTTTATATCTTCCGTAGAATATATACTCCCTCCTGTAGCCGACCTTCTCAATGCTACCCTAAATTTCTCTCTTTTAATTTTCAGCCCAATAATTGCCTTGTCAGGCCCTTCTTTTATTTGGTCTAATTTTTTTGGTCAAAACTAGTAAAACCATGGGTTCTGGAAATCGGAGCCACCGAGACATGTGCAAACTAAATAAAATCGTTTTGCCACCTATTAGCCCGTGGCCTAATTAGTTCCGTGCTAAATACATGACCTTCAAACGGACTTGCTTTCAACACTGTATAATATTTTAATTCCCCATCTTTTGCACCAAATCCTCCAAACACCTACAATACACAAATTAAGCATTAAACTCTGAATAATAATATAAATGGGACTTAATAAAGATAAATTAAAGGGCGCTAATATGAATATTTACGCGCTTATCACACCCCCCAACTTACACTTTGCTAGTCCCGAGCAAAGAAAACAAAATGCAACTAAAGAAAACATATTAAAATCGATAGTTCTTTTAAACCCCCAGGCGGCCCTGGTAGGACGAGTGAAGTCTCGTGAGGGTTTTCAGCAGTGATTACCCACAAAACACCAAGAATCCTTTCACATGAAATCTTAAAAACTTGTCATAAAACTCATTGGTCCTTCAAGCAAAGAATGCCTAGCTACCACAAAGATATAAGAAGGCGTAAATAGTTCCAAACGCTATCAAGTCAAGAAATAAACCATGACACCTAGGCTTAGCATGTGTGTGTGACATGGGCCTCAACCAAAAGCGCGCAATGACTAACCGCTCTCTCCAGACCGAGTCTCGACTTCAATCCTCACAGTGTCATGCACTCACAACTAAAATCACTCGAAACAAGTTGCATAGTATGAACTCTCAAGTGTGCGGTTAGAAGTTATATAAATGAAATCAAAATACTCGCACATTATGACACGAAAAAAATGCTTTGTATGGTGAACACACGGTCTCATGAATGGAATACCAAGTATTGGAACTCTCTCTCACATCCATCAATCCACTTCCCATCACCCCAAGGATCAAATAGGACTTCAATTTCGGTTGTAATGTGGGGTAAGGAAAAATATTTCAAGGTTAGGGTAAAACATCACGTGTCCGAGAATAGGCAAACAACTTGGGGCTAATTTATCAATGCATACCCGTTTTTTCTGCTCTTTTCAACTCCGCATTATCTCTCCTTCTAGCCTTTTGACATTTTTCAACAAGAAAGCATGATTCCTTTTTTCATCTATATCGGTGCCCCTTTCATTTTTCTCTTTTATTTTATTATTATTTTTCCTTTTTTTTTTAAGGGACACCACCAATTCAAGCACAAAAGTTCACAGTTCATCCAAAAATTACACATTTATACTTTTGCCTTTCTCCAAAACAATATGGAAGGTGGAGCTAACAAAAAAGAAAGCTAAATATATAAGGCTCAAAGTGGCTCGCAAGGGATAAATGGAAAAACAAAGGAATGAACCGGCTCAAGTATCAAGAAAATGCCTATAATCCTCTCCCAGGGGTGTAACATCCATGTGACTAACCAAAATCCGAGAGATAGTGTTATGCATTCAAGTTCCAACACTCAACAATCAAGAATAATGAGACCACAACAAATAGATTATTTCCATGACAAACTAAGAGTTAAAGTGACACCACTCCAATAAAAGATGGGGCTCAAAAGCTCATTAGGGCATAAGTCTCCACTAATCTAGCCATCAAGATTGGTCAAGTCACAGCTCACAAGTGGTCAAGGCCCAAATAAACGTGATTTGCAATAGTGCTATACAAGAGTGCCATGATCAACTTCTTAAGACAAGTTAGCAAGTAAAACTACCAAGCCAAAACAGATATCACTATGGTAGGCAATACACCTCAACTCAATTATTCAACAAGTAATCACGATAAGTGCCAAATAGCATGCGAAAAGGAAAATTGTCAATTTTTTTGGATTTTTAAGATTCTAAGAGTGAAAAACTTACCAAAGTAATCTCTCCCCCCAACTTGAACCATTCAATGTCCTCATTGAATGCGAAAGAATAAAAATATAGGACATAAAAGAAAAAGAAGGGAAAGATATCACCTTGGAACGGAGAACTACGCAAGAAATAACATAGTGGGAAGAAGACCCCCCAACTTGAACGAGCATCCTGCAATGTTAGTCCTCACAAAAATAAAATAAAATAAAATAAAAATAGCTAATCTAAGAAAGAGAAGAAAAGAAAAGAAAAAAAAAAAACTATACAAAAAAAATAATGACATTCACTCCAATCACGTGAAATCCAAACATTTATCACACTATGAAGCGCAACAAATAGTAGCATCTCACCCCACTTCAAGTACTCCGTTAAAAATTGTACGCGACCATGCCACGAAATCAAATACTTAGAGTATTTCAATTGCCTTTGTCGCGTTTGAATTTTAAATTCCACCAATTGCATATTCCCAACCAAATTGACTTTCAAGTTGTTGATGAATTTTAAGAAAAATGGATAGTAAACCACATTAAAATTATCAACACCAAGAAAATCAATTTGTTCTAACTTAATAATCTTTTGCAATAGTGGAGGCTCAATAGGAGTTATGACATCAACATCTATGATTAGAGAAATTTGATCATCAAGAACAGGTGGACTTTGCACAATTATTGATAACGACTCCTCAAGAGTCGCGTCATGAAAATCCATCTCAAGTGTATTAGAATGCTCTTGGGAAGACTGTTGCACTTCAGGTGAACCAACTATTTCGTTAGTTATAAGTGACTCTATTGTTTCATTTTCCAATACACAAGAATTATCCACTTGAAAATTTTCAACTTGATTGCAAGAAAGAGAATGAGCTAATTGATCAAAATAAGGCGGCTTTATTTCCTCTTTTTCCCTCCCATCAGAATTGGTATCCTCAGAATTTTCAATCAACTCACAAAATTGGAGCTTTTGGGTTAAGTCATCTAAGAAATCCCAAGCATCTTCAGGGCTTTTATCCAGAAATTCATCAGTGGACCTAAAATCCACCTCGCATATCTTAGGATTTAAAGCATGGCAAAAGGTAGCCAGAAGACTGCCAATCTCACAATTAAAACTTGACCAAGAGAATACGACAAATTTAAATCGCTCCCAACACTGTGACAAAGACTCATCATCTTGTTGAGAGAAATCTGATAGTTCTTGTAAAAGCATATGAGTCTCATATGAGGGATTGAAAGTTTTGAAAAACTGTATTACAATCTCACTCCATGTCAATTTTGGACTCAAACAATTAAACCAATCATGAGCACTATCACGCAAAGATGCTGGAAATACATGTAAAAGAGCCACTTCATCGCTACCAAAAGCTTCCTCAAGGTTATGTACATGCGAAAAAGGATTTTCTGATGCCATACCATAAAATATTGGAAGTGATACTGAACAATCAAATTGTTTTATATAACATCCAAACCACCTTGCAAAATCGGCCATTTTTTTTTTTGCTTTTCAACGATTAAAAAAAAATAAAAATAAATAAAGAACTAAAAAAAACAAAATAAAAAAAAAATAGCCACCCGAATTCTTAACACACGTTACCGTCCCCGGCAACGGCGCCAAAAATGCTTGACCGATTTCCTAGTCCTAAATTAATGGGTTGCCCCAAGCGTAGGGCGGAGACCGACGTAGCATAATATCCGGTAAGTCCGGAATCGAATCCACAGAGACGGTAATGTGTGCTGACTAAAAACTCGGATTGTTACTAATTTAAATGGGCTCTTAGGTAGCCACCCCTTGTATGATTGATTGGGATATTAATTAAAATCTAGAAAATTGATTGTACTTTTTAAATAATTAAAAGAAAGGTACGGTCGTAGGGTTCATAGCACTCATAACCAGTCCAGATTAACCTGCTCTATTCGATGTTCTTAAAACGTTTAATTTCAGATTGAAAAAGATACCCCGCAAGGTGCAAGACTCTATGGTCGCCGTATATCCATGCGCAGCGAAGAATGAGTTTTGGACCCCCATTCTCCCGTTTACATGGGCTCCGACGATGCCCAGGTTCGTCCGCGGGAAGTATTTTCCAATCTAAAATCGTTTCTCTTCATTGTTTAAAAATAGGAGCAGTGCCGGACTAGCCACGGTGTGCTAATCACCCCGCGACCCTACCTAAACAACTACTCACTATGCATTGAACAAGAAACACAAGAAACCCAAACTTGGAACATGCTTCTATTGCGCAAGATGAAAAATAAACAGAAAAATATCAACGAATCAAATACCAGCGAATAACTTTTATTGAAAACAGAAATTAAAACTAGTTACCGGAGTGCGCGTAATTGAATAAAGCATAAAAAATTTAAAGAGAAAAACACAATACTGTAAACAATAATCGGAACCAAAACCTCGGCTGCCCTCGTTCTTCTATTTTTTCTGGGCGTGATGAATCCAAGAAGATATCACCGCCGCTTCCCTCTGTGTTTCGTCCATGTGTGGGAATCCCGACGGCAGCCTCGTTTCCTCGTCTTTGTGTAAAAAGTGATATCCCAGAAACAGTCGTGCCCCCTCTCTTTTATATCTTCCGTAGAATATATACTCCCTCCTGTAGCCGACCTTCTCAATGCTACCCTAAATTTCTCTCTTTTAATTTTCAGCCCAATAATTGCCTTGTCAGGCCCTTCTTTTATTTGGTCTAATTTTTTTGGTCAAAACTAGTAAAACCATGGGTTCTGGAAATCGGAGCCACCGAGACATGTGCAAACTAAATAAAATCGTTTTGCCACCTATTAGCCCGTGGCCTAATTAGTTCCGTGCTAAATACATGACCTTCAAACGGACTTGCTTTCAACACTGTATAATATTTTAATTCCCCATCTTTTGCACCAAATCCTCCAAACACCTACAATACACAAATTAAGCATTAAACTCTGAATAATAATATAAATGGGACTTAATAAAGATAAATTAAAGGGCGCTAATATGAATATTTACGCGCTTATCAGTCGGGCAGGAGGGGAAGATATGACATAGCTATATTTTGTGCAATGCGCCTCAGGCGCAAATACATGCGTCCCAGGCGCACGCCTATGCGCCCCGGGCGCACCTCTAAGCTTAAAAAAGGCTTAACTTCGTTGGCTTGGGATGAACACTCCCGAATTCCGATTTGCTCGTGATTTTAATTGTTGAACAATCTTGTTGAGTCTAATTTCTTACCTTACCCAAATAATTTGAATCCAAAATCAGTTTGAAATTAAAAGATGTGAAAATTTTAATGCAGGCTACGTTTTGAGCAGTGCGCCTCAGGCTTTGCATGATTCACTTAAGAAGGGAACACTTTCACATGGTAATATCTTTTTACAGACTAGATTGCTGAAATGATCGGGCGTGTAATGATATTAAACTGATGTATATGGATTATGCTCCAACTAAATCTTCTCTTCTGTATGATATGACTGGACCACTGTCCCATTACATCATCTACGACGGACATAATTCCTAGTTACTACTTACCAGGCAATCAACTCATCAGCGATTGTAGCAACATCCGTACCATCGAAGCTCTCTTCACCAAAATTCTGTTTATTTCTAGTTTATATAAGAAAGGCAGGATCAACCTGTGTCTTTAGGTAGGCACCAAAGCGACAGAATTTATAATTTAACAAAAACGCTCACCAAGAACTAATGATGGTGAAACTGTAGCAATAGGTGCACCAACACCAAAACATTAGCCTCACCCAATGATGCATCATTTGGAAGTTAAAGCATAGGCTCCGAAATATAGCAGTTGACAATATATACATCAAGTGTCGAACATATACTACATATTCAAAAGAAAATACTTTCTGGCTCAAACATGGAACACTGTATTGTAGTGACGAAAGGGTTCTTAATATTAGTTTCGAAAAGAGTCTACACCAAGGAAAGGGAAGGGAAACTTTTTTAAATTTACAATATAACTTAAATTTTTTTTTTTGGTTGCCCTAGCCCGGGGTTGCCCAAGACTGAGGGCTTGCGGGGCTTATCACGGGGCCAACCCTGGGTCTAGGTGGTGAGGTAGTGGTGGTGGTGAAGGAAGATGACGGAAGAAGAAAAGAAGGGGCATGGTCGGGCAAGAGGGGAACAGATGACATATCTTATGTTTTGTGCAATGCGCCTCAGGTGCAGTTACAGGCGTCCCAGGCGCAGGCATATGCGCCTGCGCCTCTAAGCTTAAAAAAAGGCTTAACTTCGCTGGCATGGCACGAACACTTTCAACCTCCGATTTGCTCGTGATTTTAATTGTTGAAAAAGCTTGTTGAGTCTAATTTCTAACCCAAATAATTTGGATCCAAAATTAGTCTGAAATTAAAAGATTCGAAAATTTTAATGCAGGCTATGTTTAGCGCAATTAGATGCACCCCGCGGCAATCACATGCATCCCAGGCGCACGCCCCCGGCACAACTCAAAGCAGTAAAAAAACAAATTGTAACTTCACGGGCTTGCCACAAACACTCCCGAACTCCGACTTGTGTGTGATTTTAACCATTAAAAAAGTTGTTGAGTCTAATTTCTAACCAACGTAACTTGGATCCAAAATTATTTTGAAACAAAAGATTTGAAATTTTTTAATGCGGGCTATGTTTTGCACAGTGTGCCTCAAGCGCAATTACCTGCACCCCCGGTGCACTCCTATGCACCCACGTGCACAACAAAGGTGTAAAAAAGGCCTAACTTGGCGAGGTTACCACGGACACTCCCGAACTCCGATTTTTTTGTGATTTGGACCGTTGAAAAGCTTGTTGAGTTTAATTTCTAACACAAGTGATTTAGATACAAAATTATTTTGAGCTTAAAAGATTTCAAAATTTTATCCATTTGGCAAAATCCTTACATCAACCTTCTTTAAATCAAATCAAAAACCTATTTGGTATAGATATAGAGGGTATGAAAAATTACCGAGAGATGGTGTAATCAAAGAACTAAAGTAATAGAGCTTTGACTATGAAAAGTGGGTCGAAGGCAGACCGATTGAAAGATTGTCGGAGCCATTAAGGCTAATAGACATTTTTGCACTCTTCTACTCATTCCAAATTCCATTCAATACTCACTCCCTAGTTCTAACATATTCCCTTCTTAATAAAGTGTTCCATTGAGTAAATTGAGTTTTACACACTTCATCAATGCATATTGTGGGCTCCCTGATCGGAACGCTCGAGAGTCGCCACCCGGATTTTAGAGATGGATAATCCAAGTAATCGAGGGTTTGAAAAAGAAGGCTTTTGGTCTAGCAGAAATTTTGGATTCAGGAGCCACGTTACAAACGGGGAACGTTTTGTTGAAAATGCACACCATTTGCCCGGTTAAAACCGGTCTCTACTTAGTATTTTAACTGGAGGAATTTAATATTGTTTGAAAAACTTAACTTTTGAATAAACAAATATGGGAAAGGGACATGGGATTATATACAGCATCTTGGCGTGCCAGGTGTGTCCACTGTTCAATGTGAATGATGAATGAAGAATATATAGAAGTGAAATAGCATTACAGCAGTCTGCCATATCACGTGAAATACCGCACGGCGAACTAGATACATCACACAGTGTAACTAAAACACTGTGCGGTTTACCTGTCTACGCATTCCAAAATCAGTTCACATTTATATGACAAAATAAAATCATAGGTCCGCAAAATAGTTTTCCATGTTTTTGAAATCTCTGAAAATGATTTACGAGACCTTTTTGTTCATCTTATAATGTAAAGCAATGTTAAAAGCCTTTTGAGTTGTTGAAAGAATTAATAAAGTCACAAAAATGACTTTTAACATGAAACTCAACTCTAGAATGTACCTGCACAATCTTTAAATAACATTAGCCAAAGTAGGGAAGGAAATAAAAATAAGTAATACAATAATATTAAATAGTACTCAAAATAACACACGGTGTAACATATCCAGTGCAAAAATTATTTTTGGTTACTTTCTAAACGTAAAACTCATTTGAGGCCAAAACCCAGTATAGAATGAATAGGAAAGGTCTCAGCAAGCTCCTCTCAAGGTCAAAATATGATTTCGCCCAAGGAATTTGTTTATACCTTTTGTTCAAGGCTTGCATGTGCTTGAAAATCGAGGAAGGGAGGTTAATTCGAATTGGAGACCCTTAAAATCAATTGGGTTTCTGAGTTTATGGGAGATTTGAGTGAGTTTTGTAAAGATTTGATAAGCTTTTCTAGAAAGAATAAGAGGAAAAATTAGTTTGAGACAGATTTTGCAATAGACTAGCTTGTGGCCAGGTTGATGGAGAGAGAGAAAAAGAGAGAAGAGGGATCAAGGGTGTGTGTGCTTGTATATAGTGGTGTGAAATGGCTGAAAATGAGTGCATATATAGTGATTTTTATGAGTAGGGGTCATTTATAGGGGGAAGTAGATGGCATGTATATGCTTGGAGTGCACCCAAAGTCCAAAAAAACAAAAACATGCTCTAATTGCTCTGCTTCGCATGTCTGACGCACATGTGAATCTGCTAGACGCTCCTTCTGTAAAATTCTCTAATATTTTCAAAAAGTTGCAATCAATAGGATTTCGCTAATCCTCCCTTACCAAAAGGAAAAGCGTGACAGTTGGTGGCCGCGTGTTAATTCTTTCAAGGCATGGGGCGGCATGATTCATTTTTTTCCCTTTCCTCAGGGACCTGGAGATTGGTTCAAGCTGTAAGACGAATGCTTAGTATAATTAACTCACTTCTTGGTCTTTTACCCCCTTAGTCTCTACGATCGAACGCCCCCGATTTCAAACTTTCGAATGTTCAGAAAAGGAAATCCCAACGATTTCTATTTCCATTTACTATGGTCGAATTCAAATATCTCTCTCTCGCACACAAATATATTTGGACATGATAAATATGCCTTAATACAAACAAAAATTTCATTGTAAATGGTCCAAATAATTTATCATAGAATGAAAATAACAGAAAAACATATTTCATGGTAAATGATATACATAATTTACCATGGAAACTAAAACCATTATAATTGTAAGGGTGGGAAAAATCCCATCTGATTATACTAATAGTGCCCTTATATTAGGTTAACTTGATTTGAAAAATTAGAGAAAAACTCAATCAAACAAAGGGAGCATGATATATTCGACTCCTAACAGTTTTGTTTCCATTTGTACTGAGTTTCCCTCAAATAAGCTCTACGTTTACAAACCCAAATCCAAAATCAATGCAAATAGTAAATACAGTCCATAAAAGACCAATGAATTCAAAGAATCGAAATTTTAGTAAAAAATGTGTAGTACAAATCCCAAGTACGGAAAGCAAAACTCGAAGAAATCCCCAAACAGAGGCTTTTGTGAAAAATGTCAAACTCAACCCCTGAGGAACAATCAAAATTTTCTATTCTGGCCAACTTGAAATACAAACTGATGATGACTGTATTGTATCTACTTGCAACTGATGTTATGGGCACACTGTGTTGCGGTATTCACTTCCATTGTACAAATCATGTCGACGGCCTTCTGGAAAATCAACATCAACTCCACTTTCCCGGTCAATTTCAATCGGCTTCTCAAATGCCCAATTCCTGTGCTTAGATCATTTGCCAGTTGCGAATTTCCAACTAGATTGGTCGAAGCATGGTCCAGTGCAATGGTAAACTTTTTGGTCCTTCGGAATTGGGCTTTCGATTTGGGAATAACAACACTCCCAACCTCAGCCTCGCCATAGTAGAAATACATGCATTATGCTGTTGTCGTACTTGTAGGGGCCAAAATTTGTGTTCTTGATCCCAAGTGCGAAGTTGGTTTAAAGATTGAAGGAAGTGTTGGTGGTTGGGATATCAAACGTGTCGAAGGTGGCAGATTTGACCCGGAACTTGGGATTTCAAACCTTCATGACTGTCATGGAGAAAAGTATGTATGATTCCAATCTAGAAAACGATGAAGGCTACGCCATAGATTAGCCATTTCTTGTGCTTCTGGCGACGGAGCTCCTTGGCATCAAATGATGTGGCTTCTTTGTTGCTCCTTGGCATCGAATTGCACTTGGGGCCACTACGAATTGCACTTGGTCATATCGAATTCCTTTTGGCCGCATCGAAATGCACATGGCCCCATTGAATGTACATGGCCGCATCGATTTACACTTGTCCGCATCGAACTACACTTGGCCGCGTTGAATTGCATTTGGACGCTTCAAATTGCACTTGGCCGCATCCAATTCGACGCGGCCAAGTGCAATTCAACGCGGCCAACTGTAGTTCGATGCGGCCATGTGTAAATTGATGCGGCTATGTACATTTGGATGCGGCCAAGTTTAATTTGCAGCGGCCAACTGTAATTAGACATGGCTAAGAGCAATTTGTAGCGGCCAAATGTAATTCGACGTGGGTAAGTAATCCGAATTCACTTCACTACTCTCTCAATTCAACCAACAAAACAAAAACCAATTTACCAAAACAAGTCCTATGGCAGTGGAATACAAACCAAGGTATCCCTTGGCACCCGCCAACGGTTATACTGGAGCGACCAAGAGCTGGCAAAGCAACCTCATCCGAGCTCCGAAGCCAGAAATGTAAGAAATGGTTGTTACATGGCGTGGCCTTTATCATTTTCCAAACCGGAATCATCGTACTCTTCACAATGACGCTATGAAAGTCCGAACTCCTCAATTCAAGGTTAGTTCTGCCACGTTCAACGCTTCCAACGTCCAAACAACCACCCTTTCGTTCAACATAACGATGAACACTGCACTTGGGGTCAAGAACACAAATTTTGGCCCATATAAATACGAAAACTTCACTGTCAATTTCTTCTATAGGGGTACGCCAGTTGGGAGTGCTAAAATCCCAAATTCAAAAGCAACTCCAGAATGTCCAGTGCAACTCAATATCACGACAAGGCACCATGGACGTCAATATCACGACAAGGCAACTCCAGAATGTCCAGTGCAACTGATGCTGGTGTAAAATTGGTTACATGTATTTTAATTTGTATTACCCCTACGTACTATGACATGTTTACTATAGTCCCCCCTTTTTTGTTTGATTGGCTACTATAGCCTGTGTTGGTCACTTATGGATATTCTTTCAGTTGTGTGATGGATTTTTAGATTGGAATTGAATGTTTTTAGGGTCAATTTCCTTCATTGTTGTTATATAGCATCATTTTAGAGACTTGCTAATTGATATAGTTTTTTTGATTGGCAAAAGTAACCATTTATTAGCAAACTTGACAAGGTAACATCAAGATCGGGGAATGGGGAGGGGAATCCAACCAAGGTTGGATAAAAGGGCAGAGCCCAACAGCCAGAGGTAATGATGCCCAAACACCTAAAGGCCTCAAAGCCCAGATACTACAATACAAATCAAACAAATATTAAGGCCTTCAAATGCCAGATCGAAAAATAAATCCCCAACAACCCGCCATCTAACCCGCCAAAGTGGGCTAGATCTAGCCCAAGAATACCCAAAACCTACGCAAGACTTCTGAGGTTCTTCATTGCAGCGCTGCCCCACCTCCGGTGACTAGACCAACGATAGAACCACCAAACAACCCGAATAGCGCTTTGCCAAATAAAACCACCACGCCACCATTGGCCACCACGAGAAAAGGCACCATCCGCATACCACCCATCTGCCGCGGAAGCTCACCGAGCCGTTAGTCGATGACCGATTCATCCAACAATGCAACCGGCCCGAGACTGATGCCAGCCATGTCCAGACCACCAGATCCACAGAGCTGTTAGGCCAAGAACTAGAAAACCCAAGAGAAAAACCGTCAATGGATCCAAAGCACGTACGAAACACAACCGGGTGGAGACTCTCGGAAATAAAACAATAGAACAGGAAGAAAACGCAAAAGGCTAGAAGAGGGGGCCAGAAAAAAATAGAAGGGAGAGGAAAAGACAGAGGATCTAAGAACCATACCAAAGACACCGACCTAGTTAGACGTCCTAAACCTCGGTGTGCACCGTCGTGAAGAGCAGTTTATCGTCTCCTAAAAAAGGATGGGAATAAACGGACACTGAGATCCATAAACGCAAGTATGGAACTACACTTGGCCGCGTCGAACTGTACATCCGCATCAAATTGCACTGGGGCACTACAAATTACTCTTGGCCTCATTGAATTGCACTTGGCCACATCAAATTGCACCGGGCAGCTACTAATTATTCTTAGCCGCATCGAATTGAACTTGTCCGCTACGAATTGCACTTGGCCGCATCGAATTGCTCTTTGCCACATGAAATTACACTTGCCCGCATCAAATTGCAGTTGGGGTCGCCAAGAATTGCTCTTGGCCACGTCAAATTACTCTTGGCCGCTAAAACAAAAGTTTATACTTCGAAATCCACTTTCAAAAATTGTCGTTCGACAAAAGCTCGCCTCGTTAATGGAGGATTGGCTCGATTAAAGAGACTCGTTTAATAAATGACTATACTTTGCTCGTTAAAGCTCACGCCGAGCTCGAGCTCCAGTTTTTGACTCGTTTAGTAAACGAACCGAGCTCGAGCTCGACAAAGTTCCGCTGTCCTTGCTTCCAACCCTAGCTGATCAATCCGACAAATTATCCAGACACTGTGTAAAATGCAGAATGAAAAATAAAATGCTCCTTCTAACTGCATGGGAAAAACAGAGAGAACTGTTGAATGAGAAAACTCTGAGCAGGCGTTACATTTTGTTGCAAAATCTTGAGAAATCTTGGACGAAGGTTCCATTTGTGATTGCCTTCCCCCAAAGACAAAAAGTCATCTAGCTTCCAAGAGAAGCCAAGTGGTGCTAAGGTCATTTGTAAATCATGTGTTCTGTAAAACAAATACGCGTAGAAACTTCTATATACCCAAAAACTAGCCCACAAATAAATCCTTTTTGGGCCACACACAAATTGTTATTGGGCAAACAAACGCCTTGTTTGGATGATGTTTTGAAAATTTTTGAGTTTGATTTTCGGGTAATGAGTGGAGTGAGAAATTAGGGTAATGATTGAACAAATTTTTATTGGGCAAACAAATGCCTTGTTTGGATGATTCAAGTTATGATCCAAACGAGGCAAAAATAATAGGCCTCCACAAAATTCACATAAGAAGGGATACCCAACACTTCGAGCATAATTAACCAACCTCAATCAAAATAACCATGAACAGAGAAAGCATTCTGTAAAGAGCAACTCACAAGTCACACATGAGTTGCTTCCACAAATTAAGTGGTTTCCTCTTCTTGTTCTACTTGTTGAGCACGATTTTTTTGGCTTGCATGACTGGAAATAGAGACCCCTCACATAAATAAACACAAGATAGATACAGAACCTGACCACAATAAAGATCTATAGTTTCCCGAGTCTTTGTATCATATGAAAATAGTTTTAGCTCACCAGAATATTTATGCTCAGTCACTAACAATTCAACATTTTTCCCACCTCCCACCACTGTAATATGACCATCCGCCTCGTATCCCATATCATGCAATCCTCGAAAAAGGCCCAACTTCAATATGGTTAGTCCAAAACCTCTCGTTTTCATCCAACACCCACACATCAAAGCCCCCTTCATCAGGAGAAACAAGCAGAGCAATTTTATCATGTAATTCGGTAAATTGCCAGTTAGTTAGATTCCCTTTCTTATGCAAACACTCTGGTGTTGTTATTCTTCTAAACACCTCATCACCCATGTTGAAGGACATAACAACCACTTAATCAGTTGGGAGTACATGTGCAGGCCAACAGAAAACTCCATCAAGGCTGTAGCAGAAGATACACCAATTTGCACGATGCTATCATATAGCCTATAGACACCCCAATTTGGCTTCCAGATTAGTTTACTTACGGTATTTGATTCCCCGATGATGAAATGTATCAAGAACACCCCGGGAATGATAAGTATTTTGAGCGTTGAGTGTTTGCAAAACCCTTGAACCTAACCTGATCCTAAGCCACTTCAAAAAGCCAAAAACCCTACTGGCACGCGATGGTTGAGAACCAGCGTGCATGGGTCAAATTGACAAGTGTTGGTCAACAGTCAAAGCTTGGCCTTTGACCAACACGCGCGGGTTTAGGACCTGTGCGCGCTGGTCAAACTGCCAGGTGTGGTCAATGGTCAAAGCTTAACCGTTGACCCAGGCGTGCCAGGGCGCAACCCTTGCGTGCCAGAGCACAACTCTCGCGCGCCAGACTGACTCTATCGCGCACCGGAGCGCAATGCCTATTCCCACCAACTTTTTTGGAGGAGGAAACCTAGCCACCAATGCAACCTCAGCCAGCCTCGTGGACTAGATGAATTCCTCTCTTTATAGCTCCAACCTACCTCCATCTCCTCCTATATATATCCCCCTTTATTTCTCTTTCAAAGGGTTCAAGTTTTTCAAAGGGTTACCAAGTATCAAGTTCCAAATGATACAAACCCTAATTCCAAGAACATAGTTTGTTCTTCCTTTTCTAAAAGCACTCAACAATCCTCAAACACGTCACTCAACTTCAAACTTCAAAGCTCAAACACCTTTCAAAACTCAAAAACCAAAGGTATAGCTTACCTTTATTTTGTTTTCTATTCTGATCCCTGAGGTGTGCTGACAGGGCCAAGGCTGGTAATCAATACCAGTCCTGGTCCTAAAGCTGGCAAGATTTCAAAAACCGTTGTGGTAGGAACCAGCGCACAACGGACCCACTCACGCGCGCGACTGTCCCAGTCTGCGCGCGCTGGTCCGCGTGGAGATTGGTTTCCTACTATTTTTTTTTTTTATGTATTTTCTTTCATATAGATCACTCTGCAAGCATGTTAATAACCAGTTTACTGCTTTCCTCAGATAAAAATGTTAGCTGTAGTTCAATATGTATTTCTACTGTTATGCAGTACCCCTGGAATCATTCTGGACCCGTCCCAGAACCCAGAAATATGTAAATCAAACACTGGTTAGAAGGCTTAGACGAGTGCGCGCCAGGGCGTGACGCTCGCACGCCGGAGCGCATAATTGCCTCCAGTCTGCCTCTGACCAGTGAGTGGCCTTGCATAGGTAATTACTTAGCTTTAGGCCATTATTTTGTCCCCACATTGTTTATTGGGTGTTTTGCTAGTTTGTAGGGCTTTTTAGTCTTTAAAACTACTTTTAAAATTGCTTATCAATTGCTATACACTGCTTGATTTGGCCTGGGTGTGCACTGGTTATTTCCAGAGCCCAGAAGAGGGTAAAAACAGAGGCTGTGAGCAAAGCAAACTCACGCGCGCTTGTGTGGGATTCGCGCACGCAGGAGTGAATCATATATAGTGATCCGCGTGAATTGGATCAGTGCATGTTGATTCTTTCTTGTGCACATCAATTCAATACAGTGCGTCGGGTTTGCTCTGTTAAACAGAACCTGGCCTTTACCCTATTTACTGCTTTTGTATCCATGTCATCTATCACATCTTGCAAACTGTTATAGTTTTAATCCCCATTAAACTGCTCCCCGCCCCTAAATGGCTAAAGAATTGATTAATCAAACAGAATCACAAACAAACAACCTTTTCGCAAATGCCGAAGTAGAGACCGATCTCTGGATGGGGCGAGAGGGGTGCCATAAAACCCTTCCCCTCTCGTAACCTGGCTCTCGAACCCAGATATGGTTATGACGGACTGGTGCTTTCACTTTTTCAAATCACACAGTGCGGTGAGCGTTTCGAATACGGTTCCTTAGGTGTTGGACTTTCAAACCCGAGTGCGACTCTGTATTTGCGAGCGCTTGCCATCCCGCTTAGCGCTCCCTTGCACCTGCATTTTCCGGGAAAGGAACGGAATCCTTTCCCCCGAAAAGGGCACGCTGCCCACACAACCCTCATTCATTCATCTCCCCCAAGAACAAAGACATCTTATTAAAATCAATTTTCGTCCAAGTATCGGTGCTCATAACATACAGATCAACTTGGACATGGTATTCCCTGATAAAAGGACTAGAACAAAGCACAATCCTAATCAACTTGTCATCATTAGTACTGGGATGGAAACCAAACCCAAAACTAACCTGGTCACCATACAGCCCTGCGATTGTTATTATAAAAGCCCCCGATGCAAAAGCTTAATTCCTGTATGACAGATTTTTGTCCAAAAAATGAAGCTGTCGTGTATGGCCTTTTACCAAATGAAGTATCCAGGAAGTGTGATGAATATCCCCTTTGAAACATGCTTTTATTCCCGCAAAGCCAAAGGGCCCACATCACACAAATGGATTTCGAAATGTATTCGTCATCAGGAGGAGCCAGATGGAACCAATCCTTTAACCACACATTGATAGCTACAGGAGAACCGGTTTCAAAATCAAGATGGAGGGAAGGCCCTTTCCATACATGGTTTGAAAATTCAGATTCAAACATCGGTGTTCAATCGATACCGCAAGCACATCTATAGGCCCTTTCCAGATGTGGTTGGACTTTTTACAGAAGAACAAGATGGGAATAATCCGGTGTAAGGTTCATTCAATCTTTCGTTCTCATCATTCTCAACTTGTCAAGGGAAAAATAGACTGTTCTAATTCTGTATTTGAAGCACCGAGGGGATCAACGGTTGGAAAGCAGAAATGACAATGACATTTGCTGTGATCTTGTAACAATCATTTGATCCAAGATCTAGTTGCACCAGATGAAGGAGTTCTTTCGAATGTTTGGAGAGTGGACTCCGTTCTTGATCGGAGTTATCAAAAAGAGTGGATTCCGTTGAAATTGGAAGCAACTTGAAGAGGCCAGAAGGCTTGCTTCACTGCAGAAAAGGAGAGAACTCAAGGCAGTTGGCATTCATACTTGCCTTTATATGAAAACGAGAACTACCATTTGAGAAGTGCATCTGTATAAAATTTTCAAGGAGCGAAATTAGCTGTTTCTTGCCATAAAAGACTATTTTTTTTATTTGCTGCATGATTTGTGCTTCTATTTCCCATTGCCTTCTAACCTCGAAAGTGGAAGTATGAGGCATTTGATGGTTTGATGAACGCCGACGAAGTGGAAAGGTTTGTCGGTTCCGGTCCTTAATGGGGACGTAAAGTTCACCAAGACGTGGCAGAAACCAAAAATCAAGTGAGAAATTTAGCAGCATCAAAATTAGAGCTGCCTTTTTATTGGAATTCGATATAGATAGTTGAAAAGGTAGTGCTACTTGCTTGATCATCTTTTTTTTTTTTTGGTCAAGCGGAATAGATACTTGCTTGATCATCAGTTTTCAGTCCATAGGGAAATTGGCTTGGCTTCAGACTCAAGAAGAGGTTTCTGTTTGAGGATGTAGGACAGAAGAAGAAAAGAAGGGGCATGGTCGGGCAGGAGGGGAAAATATGACATATTTATGTTAATATAATTCAAGCTCTTCTATTCTAGTTCTGTTCCTTCCCGATACAGAAGCTCAATGGATTGCATGCAAGGAAAACCGATGAATTACATGATGCTTCAAATTTCAATGTGTTACATACACGCAAATACAATCAAGTCATAATCAGTGAGGTAGTGGTGGTGGTGAAGCAAGAGGAGGGAAGAAGATGAGATGGCGGGGCGATTAGGCAGGAGAGGAAGAGTCGACATATCTATGTTTAGTGCAGTGCGCCTAAGGTGCAAGTACATGCGCCCCAGACGCACTCTTATGCGCCCGGGCGCACCTCAAAGCTGCAAAAAAGCCATAACTTCGCAGGCTTGTTACGGACGCTCCCGAACTCCGATTCGTGCATGATTTGAACCGTTGAAAAGTTTGTTGAAACTAATATCGAACCAAAGAATTTTGGATCTAAAATTATTTTGAAATTAAAAATTTTTAGAATTTTATTTTTGATGGGTCAAAAAAATAGATTCTCTTGGCCAAATCCTTGCATCACCCTTCTTTTGAATCAAATCAAAGCCTATTTGGTATTGATATAGAGGGTTTAAAAATTACTAAGAGATGGGGGAATCCAAAACTTAAGGTAATTGAGCATTGACTGCGAAAAGTGGGTAGCAAGATCGTTGGAGTCACTAAGGCTAAAAAAATATTTTTGCGCCCTTCTACTCATTCCAAATTTCATTCGGTACTCACTTCCTCGTTCAAACATATAGATTCGCCAAAGGTCGGACTTATATACTTACGACTACCACACCACCACTACCACCAGTACCATCATAAATTGACCATCCTTCGACCCCACCATTTCTGTTACAACCACCTCATGACCACGTCGACCACTATCACTTCACCACCGCACCTTAAGCGCACCACTCCATCATTTCACAAATTACCGACAACCACCATAACTAGGTCTTCACCACTAGTCGCGCACCATTATTTCACCACCGCCATTAAAAAGATACTCTCTAGTTGCAGCTTCTAATTTTCGATGCTCTTTGTGGAGAGACCGCTTCTATTTGTGTCATTGGTGTTTATACGTCATCCAGAGCGAAAGGTAAGCTGGATAAGATTCTATCCGATGTTAGTCAAATAACTCAAATCAATTAGTTTGTTATTTTGATGAAGCTCCTTTGTACTAGCTACTAACTCAATTGATGCCGCTTTGGGATGACAATAAAGGAAACTATCCTTCCTTTTCCTTCCTCTCCTATTTCTTCCTTTAGTATGGTCTCCCCCTTCATGTCCTGTTTCATCAATGCCCTGACCGTCTCCCTATCGTGACATCACATAAAATTGGAACGATGCATCTCTCTCTCACACTACTAAAATTTCACTAATTAGCACTCCTTCATTTAAGCGCTGTTTGAGTAAACTTGAAATGCAATATTGGAAGTTCTTACTTCCTTTGTTGCAGATAAAAAAAAGTACTAGGAGTTTTTACCATTGCCTTTTTAGAGCTGAAGTTCTTTAAGAATTCCTTTTTTAAATATTAAAAATCTTAAGATAGACGTGTTATACTTAATTTATATGAATACGAGAACTACCATTTGAGTAGTATATCTGTATAAAATTCTCAGGGTGTGAAATTTACAGTAACAAGACTAAATATCAGCTATGACAAAACATAAATTCGTGCGAATGTTGGTTGGGTTGAACAAATTCAACTTGGGTGAGTTAGTGTTTCTTGCAAAATATATTCCTTCGAGGGTTTGGCAACTGCTCTAAAATGTCTTTATTTGCTGCATGATTTGTGTCTTCTAGCTTTCTCAGAAACCACTATCAAGGCGATGGAGTCTGGCCTCCATTTCCGGAGACTCTATTTTCCATGTGCTTTGGATGCATCCAAGCATCTGTCATTTCAAATCATATATCAGACGAAGTCTTAATCGCCTTCAAACCTCGAAAGGAGAAGTATGTGGCATTTGATGGTGAGATGAATGCAGAGGAAGTGGAAAGGTTTGTGAGTTCGGTCCTTAATGGGGCCATAAAGTTCACCAAGACGCAGTAGAAACCCAAGATGACGGAAGAAGAAAAGAAGGGGCATGGTCAGGCAGGAGGGGAAGAGATCATGACATAACTATGTTTCGTGCAATGCGCCTCAGGCGCAATTGCATGCGTCCAAGGCGCACGCCTATGCGCCCCGGGCGCACTTCAAAGCTTAAAAAAAGGCTGAACTTCGCTGGCTTTGCGCAGAGGGCCTCAGGCGCAATTACATGCGCCCTTGGCGCACTCCTATGCACCCCAGGCAATTACGTGCATCTTAGGCGCTCCTCAAAGCTGCAAAAAAAGGGCCTAACTTCGCAAGCTTGCCACGAGTACTCCCGAACTTCAATTTGTGCTTGATTTTAATCGTTGAAAAGCTTGTTGAGTCTAATTTCTAACCTAAGTAATTTGGATCCAAAATTATATTGAAATTGAAAGATTTGAAATTTTTTAATGTGGGTTATATTTCGCACAATGCGCCTAAGGCGCAATTACGTGCACCCTAGGTGCACTTTAACCTTAAAGCTGCAAAAAAAGGGCCTAACTTCGCAAGCTTGGCACGTTCAAAAGCTAGTGCTACTTGCTTGATCATAAGTTTCCAGTTCGCAGTTAAAATTGGCCTGCCTTCCCACTCATGAAGATGCTTGACTCAGGAAGAGGTTTCTGTTTTAGAATGTCGGTGGTGATAGTGGAGATGAAGTATTGCTGGTGGAAAAGTGATGGTGGTGGTGGTGGTGAAATGATGGCTTCTAAGTGGTGGCTGTGAAACAATGGCTATGAGGCGGTGATAGTTGTGATTGGTTCTTGGTCTACGCAGTGCCGACCCCGACATTTGGGTTGCCCTACCCAACCTCATGTTTTGTTGCCCACTTACTTTTAAAACGTACAAAAATTTTAAAAAATTAAGTACAAAAAAAAATTCAAAATTACATTATTTTTTTTATCTTGAATAACAAAAAAAAAAAAAAATCAACATCAAAATGTAAACCCCGATTATAGTGTTTTATGATTAGCTTGATCCGATTTAAAGAAAACAACTTCTCCTAGCACGTTTTGAAGCAAATTTCTCAATTGATTCATCGTACTTTACTTATCCATGAACTTAGGCTCGTTCTGCTAACTTTTGTTTTTTTGGTTGATGGAGCATATGTTTGAAAAGCATAAGAAGTTAAAAAAGTCTCAAATGCCCAAAAATACTCTTAGTGGAATCACGCCTCATTTTCAATTGAGATCATAGCCAATCTCTTTAATTGCTCTTGCGCAATGGTAGTTCAAAGATAAAAATAAATACCATGTTAGCTTGCTGGATTTATTTTAACTGACTTTTTTTTTCATCAAATGTAACATATCATTTATAGATTATTGTTTGGAGGAAAACAAAAGGAGGTAGATTAAAAATTATGGATTGGCGGAAAACAAAAAAAGACGTAGAACAAAAAAAATGGAGAAAAAACAAGAAAGAGCACGCCTGGAAGTCGAACCAGGCCCTGCTGGTGCTTTAACAGCATCTAAGCGACCACTACACCAAGTAAAGGGAAGGGAAACTTTTTTAAATTTATAATATAACTTTTTTTTTTTTTTGGTTGCCCAGCCCGGGGTTGCCCAAGACCGACAGCTTGCGGGGCTTATCCCGGGGCCAGCCTTGGGTCTAGGTGGTGAGGTAGTGGTGGTGGTGAAGGAAGATGATGGAAGAAGAAAAGACGAATGGGCAAGTTAAAGCAGGAGGGGAAGAGATGACATATCTTATGTTTTGTGCAATGCACCTCAGGCGCAGGTACGTACATGCGTCCCAGGCGCAGGCATATGTGCCCCGGGTGCACCTCTGAGCTTAAAAAAAGGCTTAACTTCGCGGGCATGACACGAACACTTTCGAACTCCGATTTACTTGTGATTTTAATTGTTGAAAAAGCTTGTTGAGTCTAATTTCTAACCCAAATAATTTGGATCCAAAATTAGTCTGAAATTAAAAGACTTGAAAATTTTAATGTGGGCTATGTTTGGCGCAATTACATGCGCCCGCGGCAATCACATGCATCCTAGGTGCACACCTCTGCACCCCAGGCGCACCTCAAAGCTGTAAAAAAAAATGTAACTTCACGGGCTTGCCACAAACACTCTTGAACTCCGATTTATGTGTAATTTTAACCGTTAAAAAACTTGTTGAGTCTAATTTCTAACCAGAGTAACTTGGATTCAAAATTATTTTGAAATTAAAGGATTTGAAATTTTTTAATGCGGGCTATGTTTTGCCCATTGCGCCTCAGGCACAATTACCTGCACCCCAGGTGCACTCCTATGCGCCCGGGCGCACAACAAAGCCGTAAAAAATGGCCTAACTTAGCGAGGTTCCCACGGACACTCCCGAACTCCGATTTGTGTGCTATTTAGACCGTTGAAAAGCTTGTTGAGTTTAATTTCTCACCCAAGTGATTTGGATAGAAAATTATTTTGAGGTTAAAAGATCTCAAAATTTTATCCATTTGGCAAAATCCTTACATCAACCTTCTTTTAAATCGAATCAAAAACCTATTTGGTATCGATATAGAGGGTATGAAAAATTTCAGAGAGATGGTGGAATCAAAGAACTAAAGTAATAGAGCTTTGACTATGAAAAGTGGGTCAAAGGCAGACCGATTGAAAGATCGTCAGAGCCATTAAGGCTAATAGACATTTTTGCGCTCTTCTACTCATTCCAAATTCCATTCGGTACTCACTCCCAAGTTCTAACATATTCCCTTCTTAATAAAGTCTTCCATAGAGTAAATTGAGTTTTACACACTATATCAATGCATATTGTGGGCTCCCTGACCGTAGCGCTCGAGAGTCGCCACCCAGGTTTTAGAGATGGATGATCCGAGAAACCGAGGGTTCGAAAAAGAAGTCTTTTGGTCTTGTGGAAATTTTGGATTCAGGAACCACGTTACAAACGGGGAACGTTTTGTTGAAAAGCACACCACTCGCCCGGTTAAAACCGGTCTCTACTTAGTATATTAAATGGGGGAATTTAATATTGTTTGAAAAACTTAACTTTTGAATAAACAAATATGAGAAAGGGACATGGGATTATATACAGCATCTCGATCTCGCGTGCCAGGTGTGCCCACTGCTCAATGTGAATGATGAATGAAGAATATACAGAAGTCAAATAACAACATTACAGCACTCTGCCATATCACGTGAAAGACTACACGGCGAATCAGATACAACACACAGTGCAACTAAAACACCGTGTAGTGTACCTGTCTACACATTTCAAAATCAGTTCACATTTATATGACAAAATAAAATCTTAGGTCAGCAAAATAGTTTTTTATGTTTTCCGAATCTCTGAAAAATGATTTACAAGATCCTTTTGTTCATCTTATCACATAAAGCAATGTTAAAAGCTTTTTGAGATGTTGAAAGAATTAACATGAAGCTCGACTCTGGAATGTACCTGCACAATCTTTAAATAACATTAGCCAAAGTAGAAAAGGAAATAAAAATAATTAATAAAATAATAATAAATAGTACTTCAAATAACGCACGGTGTAACATATCCAGTACAAAAATTATTTTTGGTTACTTTCTAAATGTAAAACTTGTTTGAGGCCAAAACCCAGTGTAGAATGACTAGGAAATGTCTCAGCGAGCTCCTCTCAAGGCCAAAATATGATTTAGCCCAAGGAATTTGTTTATACGTTTTGTTAAAGGCTTGGATGTGCTTGAAAATAGAGGAAGGGAGGTTAATTTGGATTGGAGAACCTTAAAATCAATTGGTTTTTGAGTTTATGGGAGGTTTGAGTGAGTTTTGTGAAGATTTGATAAGCTTTTGTAGAAAGAATAAGAAGAAAAATTAGTTTGAGGCTGATTTTGCAATAAACCAGCTTGTGGGTTGATGCAGAGAGAAGAGGGATCAAGGGTGTGTGTGGTTGTATATAGTAGTGAGAAGTGGCTGAAAATGGGTGCATATAGAGAGATTTTTATGAGTAGGGGTCATTTATAGGGGGAAGTAGATGGCATGTACATGCTTGGAGTGCACCCAAAGACAAAAAAAAAAAACGTGCTCTAACCGCTCTGCTTCTCATGTCTAACACACATGTGATTCTGCCAGATGCTCTTTCTTTCAGATTCTCTACTATTGTCAGGAAGTTGCAATCAATAGGACTTCGCTAATCCTCCCTTCCCAAAAGGAAAAGCGTGACAGCTGGTGGCTGCTGTTTGGGCTGAATTAACTCAAATCAATTGGCAAATAATTATGTGCGGGCGTGCCAGAAAAGAAATAACTTCAAAGAAGAAATTACTCTTTTCAAAATGATTTGAAACCACTAATTTCAATCAGGCAATTGTGTTATCCGTTCGATTACCTCAACTAAGAGGATTTTTCCTTAAGGTATCAACCAAATAAAAGATTGACGCGCTTCGAAATCAGAAAAGATGATTGAACACAAACAAACCTGAATCTAATCAAAGGTAAGTTTGTATACAAACACTCTTAAGATTCTATCAAGAATAATAAAGAAATGCAAGCACACTGAATTTAATCAAAAGCGAACTTGCAAACAACTATTCTTTGGTAAGAAAAGAGCTTAAAGGAAATAAGAAAACTTGAATTTAATCGAAAGTAGTCTTACATGCAAATAAGCCTTCAACTTACAAAAAAGATCCTACTCTAAACTAAAACTAATCTAAGATAGATCTCTGAGCAATCATTTTGTATGAATTGTCAGATGATATGGATTTTTTGTCGTCCCTTTCTCTTCAATTGCTTCTTCTATTTATAGACGCTGAGCTTGCCTTCGAACCCCCACGTCTTCGATTGATATCCATGTTGGCCACATAAAACGGTTGAGGGGGGTCTTCGAACGGTTATCCTGATATTTCCAGAATCCCTTCTTCTCCTGCTTGCTTCGATCGTGGTGTTCGTGGCTCCATGCTTAAATAACGGTTCCCACTTCCAAGCAACGTGGGTTAGTGTTTGGCTCAGAATAATCCCCTACAATCATGTCCACCATTCATTATAAACCAAACAGTAATGGTACCGTTCGATGTTTCCAAAGATCAATCAACGGTTTAAATCAGACTGCTTTTAAAACCATCCTTAATTATAGTCTAAACGCTGTCGGTTCCAATCAAAACGATACCGTATAGTACTAAAACAACATCACCATTTAACCCCGCAATCCTCTGTATCTCGGGTTCAACCAGGATGTGTTCTGATTGGTCAACACACTATTTGGTGCCACGTGTAACTTTCCTATTGGGTGGCATATTTTAGGATGTAAACACACCCCCCGCATTAACATTTTATTTATGCTAAATAAATGTTAATGGCACACGTTCTCTGCCCATATCCCTTCAACTTCGGATGCACGAAGCTTGACAGGGCTTCATTCCCATGCACGTCTATTGAGCTTCCCAAAGATAGCTACAATAATTTCCCTATAAATGGCAGTTAATGATAGGGTTTAACAAATTACATTACCCCTCATAAACCCCTTCGAATTTGAGTTTTCCCTTATTAAGAAATCTTAAGTTTATGGACTCTCTTCCCGAAATCAATCTTATCTTGGACAATCTCGATTGCCAAACTCCTTCTCCTCACATGTCTCCTCCAAACTCTCCTCGAATGTTAGCAAGCAAAATCCTTTCGGATCGAACATTCCATACTCCCAACCCATCTACCACAGGTTGGGACTCCTCTTTAACCCGTTCAAATTCGTTCAATGGGTCCAACTGGGGCTCATGGGAAGAAAACCCTACCAATACCAATACTGGCACCATTCTGGTCCGGTTCGATCAACCTGATCCCACACCTCATAAATTCCATCACTTTCGAACCCTTTTTGCGAGTCAATTCCTACCCCTGAGTGGTAACGATACCGTTCACATGGGCATGCTCGAATCCATTTATTCTTCTCTCAAATTTTCTCCTTTCCTTAAACAGGAAGAAAACTATCTTGGGCCGGCCCCTTATTGTGACTTCAAACGCATGGCCCAAGCCCAAAAAACCCTCTGGCTCACAGAGGTGCAAACCCCACACTTCCCAGCTGACTTCGAAGAGACCAACAAGTTAATTCCTCTTCCTGAAGAGCCCGACTGGTTCAATGAGGTGAATAACCTTGCCATTAACACCCCTCATTTCCAATGGCAATATGGTTATTCCATCTACTCTGCTGACAAGAGCAAAGCTTTGCAGCTTCTTGCAGCTTTCTCCTTTCTGGACATCCATATCCTGGAGGAACAAGTCCCACTCACCAATTTCAAATGGGCTTGTGAAACACTGGTGCTATGTTCCATCCCTTCTGCGGTTTCCTATCAAATCCACTGCTTCCTGGACTTCTTACCAGTGATCAAGTCATGGCTCGAAGCCAATACTGCTGCGTATTGCTTCGATCAAACCCTTCAAGACTATGCTCTTACTAAGGAAAGGATTGAAAAACTGCATGACCAAATCCATAACTTTACTACTGAGTCCTTCGAAGTGGTGCCTGGCCATGCTGACAAAAAGCTTCGAAGGCGCTTCAAAAGGCAACAAACGAAGCGTCCAACAAAAGAGGCTCGGCTTCGAAGGAAAGCCAAAGCTTTGGTGCTCCGCTTCAGGCCCCTGCTGGAGAAGAAATTGGAGTCAGACTCCAAAGAAGACATGAGGAAAATGGAGCTGAAATTCCTCCAGTTTGCATGGAACAAGTTCCATAGCCTTGTTACTTGGTCCTTTCCTCATTACTTTGAGAATAAAAAAGCAACCGCTCAGCACCCAAGCCCTTCGAAGGCCTAATTTGTGCTTCTTTCATCAACTAACTTATTTAATTCCAGTAGTTTCTTAGCCGTCTCCTCGTAAGTTGTAAAAGATCATACACTTCTGACGTATGACGCCTAACGCTCTCAAACCCTTCACCTTCCAGGCTTTATGCGTCTGCAACCCATTTAATAATGGTAATAAATGAGGCGGACTCCCCGTATTTCTTTGGGCTATAAATACACCTAGACGTCGATAGATCACAGCATCTCTTTCAAACAAACAACATGGCTGAAAACCGTCCAAATCTTGATGATCTCACTAGTCAAATGGCCAACCTGACTAACATGATCATGGAGCTGAAGAGAGACGTCCACGCTGAGTCCCAGGCCCTTCGAAGTGAGATCGCTCAGCTTCGAAGCCAGCTGGTGTGTGTGGAAACAGCTTCACGCCTCTGCTTGGCTAGGACCTGGGATGATCTTTCGACCGTCCTCTCGGCCCATGAGGCAAAAAGTCCCCCAGAGGGAGGATCCTCTTGAAGATTCTCCTTTGGGACTTATGAAGATCACCAATGGTCTTCATTTTGCTTTTTGGACCAGAGTTGGTCTTTTTGTTGTTCAGACCTACTTGGGTCTGTTTTGTATTTTGACCTGCTTGGGTCTTTTTTTTTTGGTACTAATGAAATGAAACTCTTGCTTGGCTATTCTCGATTCTTTATAGCTTCGATTGGTAGTATGGTGATTCGTTTGTGTCTTCGAATGCTAATAGATTAATTTTTTTGTAAAAAAAAAACTTTTAGCATCAAATCACTCAACACTAAATCAGCCAGTCAGAACCATCAATGTGTAACCAAACTTATTATCTCTTGTGGAAGGACTCCCATATGGAAGGAATATAAGCCTTCAGATGTCTTCCGTTTATTTTCCTTCGATGAACATAACCATTCAAATTTCTCAAATGATAAGCTCCCCCTTTCAAAACCCTATGGATTTGAAAAGGCCCTTTCCATGTTGGTGCCCATTTTCCTAATCCATCTTTTTTAACTCTCCTATCCCTAATAGGGAGGATAACTTTCCATACGAGATCTCCTTCATCGAAGCTTCGAAGAGCCACTCTTTTGTTATAGCTTCTGGCTATTCTTGCTTTTTGTAGCATAATCTGGTTTAAGGCTTTTATTCTAGCCTCATCAATATCTTCCAATTCCATATGCATGGCCTGGTGATAAGATCCTGTGTCTAAATCATTCTGACATGCTACTCTCTGGGATCTTACAGTGATCTCCATGGGTAACACAGCGTCATGCCCATATGTTAATGCAAATGGTGTGGTACCTGTACTAGTCCTTTTTGTATTCCTATATGCCCATAACACATCAAGTAACAGATCATGCCAAATTTCTGGGTTTTGATCCACCATTTTTTGGATCCCCTTCTTGATAATTTTATTAGTTGATTCTGCTTGACCATTGGACTGAGCATAATAAGTACTAGTATATATTAATGAAATTCCATGGTTCGTGGCAAAATCCTTTACCAATCGTCCTTCGAATATGGAACCATTGTCCACTGTTATTGTTTGAGGACTCCCAAACCTGTATATGATTCCCTTTATGAAATCTATTACGTGGGTTTGTTTGACCTCCTGATAGGCTTGGGCTTCTACCCATTTTGTGAAATAATCAGTAGCTACTAGGATAAATTTATGCTTTTCCAATGAAGGAGGATAAATCATCCCAATCATGTCCATAGCCCATCCCCTAAAGGGCCACGGTTTTATTACATATTGCAAATCTGTGACTGGTAAATGCTTGAGTGGACCTGTTTTTTGACAGGCTTGACACCCCTTTGCATAATCTATACAATCTCTGAGGATGGTGGGCCAATAATACCCGTATCTCCTTATTAACCATCTCATTTTTATGCCAGCCTGATGTGCTCCACAGATTCCCTCATGCACTTCAGCCATTACTTTAAATGCATTTACCTTACTTAAGCATTTCAAAAGAAGACCATCCATTCCTCTCTTGAATAGCTCATTATTATACATTATATAATTCATTGCTTTTAATTTGGTTGCCTTGTCTGCAACGCTGTCTGGCTTGGTTAAATATTCAATCAATGCTTGCCTCCAATCAGCATTTCGATGGGTTAAAGCATTGACGTTTAACACTTCGAAGTCCGTCAACCTATTGTGTAACATAGGCAGGGATTTCCTCAAAGTTAATTGACAAAATTCCTTTTCAACTTCTGATAAAACTTTGTAGCCGGACGCTCTTTGAGCTATTTCGTCAGCCTCTTCATTAAAGAACCTAGGAATATAAGTTAAAGTAAGCATATGAAATTGATCCATCAGCTCTTTAGCATGCTGATAATAAATTATCAGCGCTGGACTAGTACATTTAAACTGTCCATTTAGTTGGTTAATCACTAACTGAGAATCTCCAAAGATTTCAGCAACACTAACCCTTAATTGAAGCAAAATTTCTAGTCCAATAATCAATGCTTCATATTCTGCCTGGTTATTGGAACATTGTCCCTCACTGAGTCTAAAACCATATTTGGTTTTCAAGCCTTGGGGGGATTCCAGAATTATGCCCACTCCAGCCATCTGAATAGTTCTTGATCCATCGAACCATAATTTCCATGGCCTGATTTCAACTGTACTAGCCTCCAATGTTGTTGGTGCTTTGTATTCATTTGGATGATCGGCCAAAAAATTGGCCAATGCTTGGCCTTTTATTGACTTTTGAGGCACATGCTCAAGACAAAATTCGATTAAAGACACTATCCATTTCCCAATCTTCCCACTAAGCACTGGCTTAGAAAGCATGTGCTTAATTACATCAGTTTGAGAAATAACATAAGTTATTCTAGGCAACATATAATGCCTGAGTTTCTTAGAAGCGTAAAATAAAGCTAAACATAGTTTTTCTACTGCAGCATACTTGCATTCACAAGAGTTTAAAAACCTACTAAGATAATAAACTGCTCTTTCCTTGCCATCCTCATTGTCTTGAGCCAACAGAACACCTATTGAATCTTGTGTTGCAGCTAAATACAACTTTACTGGCTTTCCTTCAATGGGAGGCGCCAATACAGGAGGGTTGACTAAGTATCTTTTAATGGCTTCGAAGGCTTCATCATGCTCCTTTGACCACTTGAATTCCTCCCCTTCCTTCAGTTTCAACAAAGAAGAGAAGATTTTAGTTTTTCCTGCAGTATTAGATATAAATCTTCGAAGGAAATTTAATTGACCAAGAAACCTTTGCAACTCCTTCTTAGAAGAAGGTGGTTTAGCCTCAATGATGGCCTTAGCTTTGTTCTTGTCAACCTGTATTCCTTTACTGTGAACTAGATACCCTAAAAACTTCCCAGCTGATACTCCAAAAGCACATTTTTCTGGATTTAACTTCAGCTGATAGCGTTTCATTTGTTGGAATGTCTTTTCCAAGTGTTGTAGATGATCCTCATCAGAGTTTGACTTCACAATGATATCATCTATGTAACATTCCAGAAAAGTTCCCACTAAATCATGAAAAATAGTATTCATTGCTCTTTGATATGTGGCCCCAGCATTCTTTAGCCCAAATGGCATTTTGACCCATTCGAAGATGCCAATGTTGCCTGGGCAGGCAAATGCTGTTTTATGCACATCTCCTTCTGCTATGCAGATTTGATTGTACCCTGAATGCCCATCTAAAATGGATAATATCTTGTGGCCAGCAGAACTGTCCACAAGTGTATCCACATTAGGCATTGGGTATTCGTCCTTAGGAGTCGCAGTATTTAGGTTTCGAAAATCAACACAGATTCTGATAGTTCCATTCTTTTTAGGGACTGGAACTATATTAGATAGCCATTCAACATACCTGGCTGTTCTAATGAAACCTGCGTCCAGAAGTCTCTGCATTTCCTTTTTAACACCTGCAATAGTTTCTGGACTCATCTTCCTGGTTGGTTGTTTCACAGGTTTGAATTGTGGCTTGATAGGTAACCTATGCTCCACCAATCCCCTGTCCAAGCCAGGTAGTTCCTTGTAACTCCATGCAAAGCATTCCTTGTTGGCTTTCAATAGCGCCACCAATTCAGCCTTCATACCAGGCTCAAGCTGTTTATTAATAAGCACTGGATTGGGGTTTTGTGCATCTCCCAACCTAACTTCTTCCAACAGATCTTGTGATTCAACCCGTTCCTCGGAAGTGAGTTGGATTTCTTGCACATGAGGGTTATTGTTCTGCATAACCTCTTCCCATATGTTCTCTTCTTGGATCTTCTGTTCGACCCCCAGAGCAACATACTTTACTAAAGCCAATGAGTTGGCCTTTTCTTCAGCCTCTTTCTTGGATTCACATCCAAGCAGCATCATCTTTTGGGGTGTCTGATTCATAGTCAACAGCTTGTTTCAGCTTCGATTTTAGCTCTGCCAATTCCCCCAGTTCCATCTCGTTGGTTGGATGGGTGGCTGCTTGAAGTAGTTCACTCAGAGGAACTACATCCGATTTGTACATTTCTGCTTCAGCAAAATTTGCCGTGGCAGCAAATGGATGTGGATCAGCTTTGACTCCTTCGACACCCACTTCCTTGCCTTTGTCATACTTAACAATCATTAATTCCTGATGCATAGAGGAAGGAATACATCCGTTAACATGAATCCAGTCTCTTCCCAATAAAGCATTATATTTAGCATATGTGTCAACTACAAAGAAAACGGTATCAGTTTCTATTCCACCTACTGCCAATCTAATGGAAATGATTCCCCTGGCATGTTGGCTTTCCCCAGTAAATCCTGCAATGGATGTGCTGGTTGGGATTAATTTTGCTTTTCCTTTTCCTAACTTTTTTAAAGTTTGGAAAGGCAAAATGTTCACCGCAGCCCCATTATCCACCAAGATTCTATTAAGTGGGATTCCATCAAAGTGTGCAGTGATATACAATGGACGCAAATGTTGTCTCATTGCATTAGTAGGTAATTTAAATGGATATGAAATTTCCACATAATTTAAATCTATTACCAGGGGGTATTCGACGTCGGACATGGAATCTGACACGAAACAAGCACTTTCTTTTGAGCTTACCTCTAAACTTTCTTGATTCTGCTCAATTTCACGTACCAAGTTCTTACCCATCTCGATCTGAGATACTTCTTTTAAGTCACAGTCGTTGCATATGATATTTAACTCCTTATCACTCAGAGTTTCTTCAGAATTCTCTGGCTCGCTCAAGCTCGACCAAGCAGTATCTTGATCTTTGAACGTCGGACCATTTGAGAAGAAATTCATAGAGCTTGGATAGACCATATTAACTTGTACTTCTGGCTGATCTCCAAATTGGATCGAAGCCACTTCTTTGGATGGTTTAACTGCTTTTCCAATGAAGGAATCCAGAGGAAATACCACAATCTTGGTATGAGCCTTTAAAGCCTACAAAGCCTGTCTTCGAAATCCCAGATCAATCTCATGGGATTCCTATTGGGATTCCAAGAAATGCCAGAGACAGGCAAAGCGTTAATCCTCTTTTCGAACCCACACTTGGGGGATGGGAGGATGATGTAGAGCTAGAACGAGGTTATAGACCTGAGAAAACGAGGGATAACACACAGCCTTCTCGTCAAAGTCTTCCAAATACCAAAAATCCCACCACAGCGGTTTATGGAAGCCATAGGCCTGCTCGGGTGAACACTACGGCAGACCCAATGCAGCAACCCTGGTATGGGAGACTTCCCAGAGAAAACCAAGAGGATTTTAACGCTATAAGGGAAACGCATAGAGATGACTTGGTAGAACCAAATCCACCGGTAAGAAATCAAGAACAAAATTTCCTTATAGGCAACCCAATACTAAGAGACCAAGTTATGGATCTCATACAAGAAGTTTGTGGGCCTCGAACTCGGGGGGTACAACCTCAAATCTATAGAAAACCATATCCAGAATGGATTGACACAACATTTCAGATCCCTAGAGAATTTAAGATCCCAGACTTTACTTTGTTTTATGGGGATGGGAGACAATCTTCTATAGAACATATTGCTAGGTTTTCTGCCCAATGTAAGAACTTGGCTCAGAATGGTTTCATGAAGTTGAAACTGTTCCCAAATTCTTTGTCTGGGCCAGCTTTTGCATGGTACACAAACTTGCCTGCAGAGTCGATAACAAGTTGGTTTCAAATGGAAGAGGCATTTCATGCACAATTCTTTAATGCTGAGCCTGAAGTCTCTATGGCAGATTTGGCCAGGCTAAAGCAGAAACCAGATGAAAGGTAGCAGATTTCATATCTAGGTTCAAAAGGGCTAAGACCAAGTGTAAACTCCATCTGCCAGAGGCAGAGTTTGTGAGATTAGCACAGGATGGTTTAGAAAGAGAGCTTCGAAAGAGGTTTGATTCTACAGAGTTCAGGGACTTTGCAGATCTAACCTATAAAGTTGCTAGATATGAATCATTGCTAGAGGAAGATATGGATAGGCATAATTCCTCTTATCCAACATACTATAGGGATCCTAATTATGAAATAGATGCTGCTGAAATTATAGAGCACGAACCTTGTGTTTGTGAGCCCTTAATTCAAAAGAATGTCTCTCTTGGGCAGAAGTTCAAACAAAAGGAAATTACTAAAGTATATTCTTTTGATATATCTAAAGCTGATGAGATCTTTGACTTCTTGTTAAGAAAGAAAATCATTAAGCTGCCTTTGAATATGAAACTGCCCACAGTGGAAGAAAGGAATGGAAAGACCTATTGCAAATGGCATGATTCTTGGTCTCATTCAACTAAATCTTGTAATGTTTTTCGTGACAGGATTCAGGAACAAATCAAGAAAGGAAGAATCAAATTCCCTGAAAAGACTATGGGGATAGATGCAGTGCCTTTTCCAAAGGTAGAAGAGGTCAACACCAGTGTGCCCTCCTCACTGGCTCGAACTGTCAAGAAATATTGGCAGGACAAAGAAGTACCAGTGAACATGAATACTGTTCAATATGGAAGGGGCAAGCCAATACGCTGGCCACCCTCGAGGCATGGGAGCGAGGCCAAGTTCCTATAGGCGAGCCAATGATGGTTTTTCTTTGCAGAAATTCTCAGGTAATAATCACCTGCCTATGCTAGAAGCCTCATTTTTGGAGTGCCTGTGTGTAGGTGCAGGGCCAACTATTTGGTCTTCAAAGACTTGGATAGAAAGGGCGTAAGTTTTTTCCCAAAAGAAATGGGGATGAAAAGAATGGCCCCAATTCAAGCAAAGCCAAGTGACAGCAAGTCTTGGTTGGCACCAAAAAGGGACATGCCTACTAGCCCTGTTCCAGCTATTCACAGAAGGGAGCTGCCACCTTCGAAGAAAGGCTAATGTTGGCCAGACATCGAAGGCGCAAGAAGAGGCCAAACAAGAAGAATTCACCTTGGTGAAAGGGGTTCCTGACTGGTTTCTGAAGCAAGTTAAGCCTGACTTGTTTCAAGGATACAAAGGTTCAAACAGGAATGCGAGCAGAAACTTTCAAGCCACCAATTTCGAACTCTGGAAACTGGGTGTTGATTAGGGATCCCAAGTCTCAATTACCACAGATGGTTCCATTGCTCTCAAGAACTCAAAAGAGAAAGCTCCAAAGGAAGTATACGCTCTTCCAGTCAGGAGAATCTTCAACGGGAGAAGAATCAGATAGACGAGCAAAACCTAATCCAAGGTTCGACAGGATTGAAAGGGACCCAGAGGAATTTCAAACCCAGTATCACGAGAGGGAGACTTTGGAAAAGGTTGCCTCTGCTATGCTCGAAGAGGATCTGGATCCACCTTCTCCTAACTCGCTGGCTAGTTATCAGTCTGGTTTGCTCGAGGCCATGGTGGTGGAACAACAGGGGATGGAAGAAACCTTTTCCCCTATGGAGGTATCCACACAAGAATTCGAAAAGAAGGGTGCTGAGGAGACCGAAGCAGTTAAACCATCCAAAGAAGTGGCTTCGATCCAATTTGGAGATCAGCCAGAAGTACAAGTTAATATGGTCTATCCAAGCTCTATGAATTTCTTCTCAAATGGTCAGACGTTCAAAGATCAAGATACTGCTTGGTCGAGCTTGAGCGAGCCAGAGAATTCTGAAGAAACTCTGAGTGATAAGGAGTTAAATATCATATGCAACGACTGTGACTTAAAAGAAGTATCTCAGATCGAGATGGGTAAGAACTTGGTACGTGAAATTGAGCAGAATCAAGAAAGTTTAGAGGTAAGCTCAAAAGAAAGTGCTTGTTTCGTGTCAGATTCCATGTCCGACGTCGAATACCCCCTGGTAATAGATTTAAATTATGTGGAAATTTCATATCCATTTAAATTACCTACTAATGCAATGAGACAACATTTGCGTCCATTGTATATCACTGCACACTTTGATGGAATCCCACTTAATAGAATCTTGGTGGATAATGGGGCTGCGGTGAACATTTTGCCTTTCCAAACTTTAAAAAAGTTAGGAAAAGGAAAAGCAAAATTAATCCCAACCAGCACATCCATTGCAGGATTTACTGGGGAAAGCCAACATGCCAGGGGAATCATTTCCATTAGATTGGCAGTAGGTGGAATAGAAACTGATACCGTTTTCTTTGTAGTTGACACATATGCTAAATATAATGCTTTATTGGGAAGAGACTGGATTCATGTTAACGGATGTATTCCTTCCTCTATGCATCAGGAATTAATGATTGTTAAGTATGACAAAGGCAAGGAAGTGGGTGTCGAAGGAGTCAAAGCTGATCCACATCCATTTGCTGCCACGGCAAATTTTGCTGAAGCAGAAATGTACAAATCGGATGTAGTTCCTCTGAGTGAACTACTTCAAGCAGCCACCCATCCAACCAACGAGATGGAACTGGGGGAATTGGCAGAGCTAAAATCGAAGCTGAAACAAGCTGTTGACTATGAATCAGACACCCCAAAAGATGATGCTGCTTGGATGTGAATCCAAGAAAGAGGCTGAAGAAAAAGCCAACTCATTGGCTTTAGTAAAGTATGTTGCTCTGGGGGTCGAACAGAAGATCCAAGAAGAGAACATATGGGAAGAGGTTATGCAGAACAATAACCCTCATGTGCAAGAAATCCAACTCACTTCTGAGGAACGGGTTGAATCACAAGATCTGTTGGAAGAAGTAAGGTTGGGAGATGCACAAAACCCCAATCCAGTGCTTATTAATAAACAGCTTGAGCCTGGTATGAAAGCTGAATTGGTGGCACTATTGAAAGCCAACAAGGAATGCTTTGCATGGAGTTACAAGGAACTACCTGGCTTGGACAGGGGATTGGTGGAGCATAGGTTACCTATCAAGCCACAATTCAAACCTGTGAAACAACCAACCAGGAAGATGAGTCCAGAAACTATTGCAGGTGTTAAAAAGGAAATGCAGAGACTTCTAGAGCAGGTTTCATTAGAACAGCCAGGTATGTTGAATGGCTATCTAATATAGTTCCAGTCCCTAAAAAGAATGGAACTATCAGAATCTGTGTTGATTTTCGAAACCTAAATACTGCGACTCCTAAGGACGAATACCCAATGCCTAATGTGGATACACTTGTGGACAGTTCTGCTGGCCACAAGATATTATCCATTCTAGATGGGCATTCAGGGTACAATCAAATCTGCATAGCAGAAGGAGATGTGCATAAAACAGCATTTGCCTGCCCAGGTAACATTGGCATCTTCGAATGGGTCAAAATGCCATTTGGGCTAAAGAATGCTGGGGCCACATATCAAAGAGCAATGAATACTATTTTTCATGATTTGGTGGGAACTTTTCTGGAATGTTACATAGATGATATCATTGTGAAGTCAAACTCTGATGAGGATCATCTACAACACTTGGAAAAGACATTCCAACAAATGAAACGCTATCAGCTGAAGTTAAATCCAGAAAAATGTGCTTTTGGAGTTTCAGCTGGGATGTTTTTAGGGTATCTAGTTCACAGTAAAGGAATACAGGTTGACAAGAACAAAGCTAAGGCCATCATTGAGGCTAAACCACCTTCTTCTAAGAAAGAGTTGCAAAGGTTTCTTGGTCAATTAAATTTCCTTCGAAGATTTATATCTAATACTGCAAGGAAAACTAAAATCTTCTCTTCTTTGTTGAAACTGAAGGAAGGGGAGGAATTCAAGTGGTCAAAGGAGCATGATGAAGCCTTCGAAGCCATTAAAAGATACTTAGCCCACCCTCCTGTATTGGCGCCTCCCATTGAAGGAAAGCCAGTAAAGTTGTATTTAGCTGCAACACAAGATTCAATAGGTGTTCTGTTGGCTCAAGACAATGAGGATGGCAAGGAAAGAGCAGTTTATTATCTTAGTAGGTTTTTAAACTCTTGTGAATGCAAGTATGCTGCAGTAGAGAAACTATGTTTAGCTTTATTTTACGCTTCTAAGAAACTCAGGCATTATATGTTGCCTAGAATAACTTATGTTATTTCTCAAACTGATGTAATTAAGCACATGCTTTCTAAGCCAGTGCTTAGTGGGAAGATTGGGAAATGGATAGTGTCTTTAATTGAATTTTGTCTTGAGTATGTGCCTCAAAAGTCGATAAAAGGCCAAGCATTGGCCAATTTTTTGGCCGATCATCCAAATGAATACAAAGCACCAACAACATTGGAGGCTAGTACAGTTGAAATCAGGCCATGGAAATTATGGTTCGATGGATCAAGAACTATTCAGATGGCTGGAGTGGGCATAATTCTGGAATCCCCCCAAGGCTTGAAAACCAAATATGGTTTTAGACTCAGTGAGGGACAATGTTCCAATAACCAGGCAGAATATGAAGCATTGATTATTGGACTAGAAATTTTGCTTAATTAAGGGGTTAGTGTTGCTGAAATCTTTGGAGATTCTCAGTTAGTGATTAACCAACTAAATGGACAGTTTAAATGTACTAGTCCAGCGCTGATAATTTATTATCAGCATGCTAAAGAGCTGATGGATCAATTTCATATGCTTACTTTAACTTATATTCCTAGGTTCTTTAATGAAGAGGCTGACGAAATAGCTCAAAGAGCGTCCGGCTACAAAGTTTTATCAGAAGTTGAAAAGGAATTTTGTCAATTAACTTTGAGGAAATCCCTGCCTATGTTACACAATAGGTTGACAGACTTCGAAGTATTAAACGTCAATGCTTTAACCCATCGAAATGCTGATTGGAGGCAAGCATTGATTGAATATTTAACCAAGCCAGACAGCGTTGCAGACAAGGCAACCAAATTAAAAGCAATGAACTATATAATGTATAATAATGAGCTATTCAAGAGAGGAATGGATGGTCTTCTTTTGAAATGCTTGAGCAAGGTAAATGCATTTAAAGTAATGGCTGAAGTGCATGAGGGAATCTGTGGAGCACATCAAGCTGGCATAAAAATGAGATGGTTAATAAGGAGATACGGGTATTATTGGCCCACCATCCTCAAAGATTGTATAGATTATGCAAAGGGGTGTCAAGCCTGTCAAAAAACAGGTCCACTCAAGCATTTACCAGTCACAGATTTGCAATATGTAATAAAACCTTGGCCCTTTAGGGGATGGGCTATGGACATGATTGGGATGATTTATCCTCCTTCATTGGAAAAGCATAAATTTATCCTAGTAGCTACTGATTATTTCACAAAATGGGTAGAAGCCCAAGCCTATCAGGAGGTCAAACAAACCCACGTAATAGATTTCATAAAGGGAATCATATACAGGTTTGGGAGTCCTCAAACAATAACAGTGGACAATGGTTCCATATTCGAAGGACGATTGGTAAAGGATTTTGCCACGAACCATGGAATTTCATTAATATATACTAGTACTTATTATGCTCAGTCCAATGGTCAGGCAGAATCAACTAATAAAATTATCAAGAAGGGGATCCAAAAAATGGTGGATCAAAACCCAGAAATTTGGCATGATCTGTTACTTGATGTGTTATGGGCATATAGGAATACAAAAAGGACTAGTACAGGTACCACACCATTTGCATTAACATATGGGCATGACGCTGTGTTACCCATGGAGATCACTGTAAGATCCCAGAGAGTAGCATGTCAGAATGATTTAGACACAGGATCTTATCATCAGGCCATGCATATGGAATTGGAAGATATTGATGAGGCTAGAATAAAAGCCTTAAACCAGATTATGCTACAAAAAGCAAGAATAGCCAGAAGCTATAACAAAAGAGTGGCTCTTCGAAGCTTCGATGAAGAAGATCTCGTATGGAAAGTTATCCTCCCTATTAGGGATAGGAGAGTTAAAAAAGATGGATTAGGAAAATGGGCACCAACATGGAAAGGGCCTTTTCAAATCCATAGGGTTTTGAAAGGGGGAGCTTATCATTTGAGAAATTTGAATGGTTATGTTCATCGAAGGAAAATAAACGGAAGACATCTGAAGGCTTATATTCCTTCCATATGGGAGTCCTTCCACAAGAGATAATAAGTTTGGTTACACATTGATGGTTCTGACTGGCTGATTTAGTGTTGAGTGATTTGATGCTAAAAGTTTTTTTTTTTACAAAAAAATTACTCTATTAGCATTCGAAGACACAAACGAGTCACCATACTACCAATCGAAGCTATAAAGAATCGAGAATAGCCAAGCAAGAGTTTCATTTCATTAGTACAAAAAAAAAAAAAGACCCCAAGCAGGTCAAAATACAAAACAAGACCCCAAGTAGGTCTGAACAACAAAAAGACCAACTCTGGTCCAAAAAGCAAAATGAAGACCATTGGTGATCTTCATAGTCCCAAAGGAGAATCTTCAAGAGGATCCTCCCTCTGGGGGACTTTTTGCCTCATGGGCCGAGAGGACGGTCGAAAGATCATCCCAGGTCCTAGCCAAGCAGAGGCGTGAAGCTGTTTCTACACACACCAGCTGGCTTCGAAGCTGAGCGATCTCACTTCGAAGGGCCTGGGACTCAGCGTGGACGTCTCTCTTCAGCTCCATGATCATGTTAGTCAGGTTGGCCAATTGACTAGTGAGATCATCAAGATTTGGATGGTTTTCAGCCATGTTGTTTGTTTGAAAGAGATGCTGTGATCTATCGACGTCTAGGTGTATTTATAGCCCAAAGAAATACGGGGAGTCCGCCTCATTTATTACCATTATTAAATGGGTTGCAGACGCATAAAGCCTGGAAGGTGAAGGGTTTGAGAGCATTAGGCGTCATACGTCAGAAGTATTGATCTTTTACAACTTACGAGGAGACGGCTAAGAAACTACTGGAATTAAATAAGTTAGTTGAAACGATTGGAATTACACTAGATTAGTTTTCGAAGTATCAACACATTTCGAAGCAAAAGTAATAAATAGACATGGAATAAAGGAGCAAAGATTGGAAGGAGGATTTCTGTTTTGTTTATTTTCCTTCATTAATAACATTAAATAGAAAGGGATGGCTAAGAACACCAGTTTATTGGTCAAAGCCATTTTACATTGGTAAATAATTTCTTTGCTCATAACAGTTACACAGAAGGTTACATTGGAGAACCTATCTAGAGCATAATAGTATCATGGAGGAGGATCTCTAGGGATCAACCAACTGAGATCCAAAGACTTGAACCTAGCTTCATTGGGACTTGATTCTATTCTCCCTACAAAGCTCCATTGGTAGGGATATAGAGCTCAAAGCCCATTCTTGTCTTCGAAGCAACAGCCCAGTACAGGCACATCATGAGTGTTGATGTGTCTATACCTAAGGGCTTTAGGGTTCAAGGGAAATATCATGAGGGTTGATGTGGCTATGTTTCGAAGCTTTTCTTCACAAATACAAGATGAGGCTTCATGATAGTTATCTTTCTTGTAGCCTTACTTGAAAGCTTGGTTTGAATGATACCACAGGAAGGAGAAGTGGAGAAGATGATCTGTAAGTTTTTTCTTTTCCAGAGACCTCTATTTATACTAGTAGATAGTCATTAATGACTCTTTAAGATACGGTAGGTGAGAAGTTGGCACAGTAAGCTTTTAAGCAAAAGAAAATAGGAACTAGTGTCAATCTTAATTACAGTTGTACTTATCCCAGAATTGAATTGAATAAAAAAAAACGTACAAGCTGTGTGAAGTTACAAAAAGGGGCTTATTACATCACGAATAGTGGTTAGTAGCTCTCGAAGAGAATTAGAGTTAGCATCCAAAAGTGAGGTATGGATAGCTTTTCTTCTCTGTTCCTTTCGAAGAAAAGGAATAAGCTGTGGAAGCGTTGATTCATCCCGTAATGCTTCGTCTTCAAGCTCTGGAAAGCCATTCGAAACTTCAGCTATCTCTTCCCTGACCTTCTTCATTTCTTCTTGTAACCACTTCATTTTCTTGTCAAGTTCTGAAAGTTTGTCCCTTCGGGCTTGATAAAGAGACAGACGAGAAGCAGTCTCAAGTGCTTTGGCCTCCAATTTGTTGGTTTTCTCAATAGTTGTGCCAATGCTTTCAGACAAGAAGTGATTATAAGCAATCAATTCACTAAATTGTTTGAGGTGCTTTTGAAGAGTGAAGTTGATTGAAGAAGGGAGTCCTTGGGAAAGGGACAAGGCCTGATAGCATACCTCGAAGTGGTAAGTTAAACTATGATCAATCAAAGTAGGAAGTCCTAAATGATTTAAAGATTTTAGAAAACTTTTTAGTGTTAGAACTTCTTCCTTTGAAGGAATATGTTTAATCTTAAAGGAAGGTAAGTCAGAGGGCATGGAAGGGCTCAAAAGTTGTTGAAGGCTTTCGAGAGAATTCGAAGAGGAAGGAAGAATGGGATCAGCAATCTGATTACAAAATTTTTTCCAGTTGACTCTTAAAGAGGGATATATTGAAAACCACTAAGGGCAAGTCAATTGGAGCAGAGGAAGATGTGGGATGATCTTCAGGAAAAAGGGCCATGCCTATTCCCTGCATAAGAATTATAAGTTAAGGTTAAATAGAATGTAAAACAAGAAAAGAAAGGTATGATTAAGTATCAAGAATACCTGATCTGAGGAGGAGATCAAACTGGAGCCTTGATCCTCAGCATTTCTAAGAATATGGCTCTTCGAAGCCAAAGTAGGGTCCATCCTTAAAGGTCCCTCCCCTGAAACCGATAAGGAAGTAAAGGGGAAGTCTCCCTGAAGAATGGGAAGTGGCCCCAGAGTCTTCGAAGGAGCCAAACTAGCCACTACCTGTGCAAAGGTTGGCTCAGTAAGAAATGACAGCAAGGCGTGCATTCAAAGTCTTTCTGTATAGAAAGAGCTTGAACAGGGGATGCCTGTAAAAAACAAAAGAAAGTTAGAGTAAACCTTTTCATAATTCGAAAGGCGAGTATTCAGAAGATACCTTGTAAGGGGCATCTGCTGGCATTGGGATTAAGGGTTCTATCACTTCTTGTTGAGGGCAGGGAACAAGAGCTAGGTCCACCGCCTCAACAGGGGATACAACCTGAGCCTACAAAGAAGTTAACAGCAAGTTACGAGCACAGAAGACATATGAGAATGTATGCAGTTTAAACTAACTTACCTCTTTTGGGGAGGAAGACTTCTTTGGAGAAACAGGTCTCTTGGGAGGAGTTGTTTTCCTCACATAGCGGAGGGTCTCCTTCATCTGTCTTGTTTCACCTGGTTCGAACTCAAGAATTAGAATTACAGTGAAATCCTCTACTGAATCGTAAATGAGGAAGGAATTTACCCCTTGAGGCCAACATCTCTGTGTCACTCTCTGTCTCTTCATCACTAGAAGAAACCTGAGGACCACGCTTCCTGGTGGTCCTTGTCCTCTTCGAAGCTGAAAGGAAAGGGGTAAGAGGGTGGCTCGGATAAATGGTATGGGGGTTTAAAAAGATTAATTGGAGGGAAGGAAACCAACCTGGAGGTGCAGCTGAGGGCTCAAGATAGTGCTTAGTAGGAATTACTTCTGTAGGCTGAGAAGTAATCTTTCTCTTCTTCGAAGCACTTTCTGGAAAAGAAGTGGCACCTGTAGGATGGAATGCAATTAGGTTTGGTTTCAGCAAAAAAGAAGAGATGTTCAGAGATAATTACCTCTTTTTTGTGTTACCCTCGTAGATTGTCTTCTTGATGGAGAAGGGGGAACGACCATTGCTATTGGGGAGGCTTCGACTGGAGTCAGTCTTTGTTCAACTTCACCTCCAGTAATGTCTTCGATCCCTCCAGCCAAACCAAATTCATTGTCAGAGGAGAAAGATGACGAGTTATTTTTTCCTCCATGCCCAAACTCAGACTTCTCGAACCCAATGTGGGCTAGAAACCGTTTGAAGGGTTTAATCCCTGAGAGGAAGGAGCAGTTAGAGTGCCACCAGTTGTCAAATGCAGGGGTGGTGCGCACTTCAGGTTCCCTGAACTCCTGAGTCACTGTTCTCCTCAATGCATGTCTAGCTTGGGCAAACCCCGTCAGAAATTGGTCAGCCATGATCGGTGATCGTTCAGACATACAGATGTTGGCGAGGCCACAGTAAGGAGTGGGTATGCCTTGAACAAAGTCCAGTTGCCTAGCAAATTGTGCAGGGCAATATACCTCTGCATGTGCTATGGACTTGAGGGTATTCGACGAGGAAATGAAGATCTCTCTGCTTGTAAGAATGTTGCCCCATGCTTGGAGAGCTCGAGATGATCTTCCCCGTTTGTCTGCCAGAATGTCGAACAACCATGTTGGCCCAACAAGAGTAGGGTATGGATTGGGCCACTCCCTATCTGAGGCTAAACCAGCAAAAAAGCAGAGGTAGTATACCAAAGTCTGTGTTGTGCTATCCTCTGGGTGGACGTAGTTGTCACCATGAACATTGGGCGCCTCGACGACACCAGTAAGGGATGTGGGTGCTTTGAAGGGACCCAGCTCAGGAAAGTAGGCATGAAGCCAAAGTTGGATAAACCATTGGGGTCCTCCCTGCGAATGGTTCAAACCCTTCTGGTAGAAGTCGAACCCAGCTTTGTAGACATGGCCCAAGAAGCAGGAGGCGAAGTCAAACTCTTCTCCTCTAGCAAGTGCCAGTGCCAATGGAACAAATTCATTCATCACTCTTTTCCCGGAGTGACAGAAGATGTGTTTGCAGAGGGTGTAAAGAATGTAGGCGAAAAACTCTGTCTCGGTCACTTCTCCCACCAATTTCCTTTCTCTGTGGTAGAACTGGGAAAAAGCCCCGTTGGTGGCAGTCAAACGAGTAAACCCCTCGGGAGGATGGAACTCCTTGGTAGGGTCGAATTGGGGGCCATACGGAATAAGCCCCAACATTTGGGTAACATCCAGAACTGTGGGTGCCATCATGCCACAGTTAAAGCGAAAGAAGTTGAAAGATGGGTCCCAAAAGGCCAAGGCGGCCTGAATCAGAGGAGGATTTTGTGGGACCCCCCTTCGAAGGAGGGAATAATTCTTTTTAAACCCACCTTCTCTAAGTCGTCCGACTTCGCAGCCAACATACGGGTGGTCCATATCTTCCAATCCTTGTCCAATGTGGGCCAACAGGGGAAGGATTTCTTTGGAAAATTTTGCCAATCCTGGTTCGAACAAGCCCGGATTTCAGCATCCCCCAATCGAGGATAGTAGAGAGAAAGGCTAGCAGGGATTTCTCCTATGAGTTGAGGGCCTAAAATGTAAGTACCTTCTTCGCTAGGGTTTGGAATGAAGACCCTGGAATCGAGATAGGGCTCTTTAGTCGGTCCTGGTGTTTGTCCTGACACGAACCGTCTCAAGGCCAAAGAGGGAGTAACATGTTCTCGGGCTGCTGGATTGCTGGAAGAAGCCATTGATTCAGTTTGGGTTTAGCGTTGATGACGAGGAAAAGAGAGAGGGTTTCTGTTCTTGGGAGTTTTGAGTTTGAGAAAGCTTGAACGAATAGAGTGTAAGGGGTGGTTTTGAATCAATTCCGCTTTTATACTCCTGCAGGTGGGCCAGGCCTGTAGTGGGCCCGTACTCCGGGGTCCGCTGGGGTTGGTTTTTTCTCTTTAGTAGAGTTTCTTATTATTAGAATTTCTATTTTAACAATAAACCCAAGTCCAGCGTGTTGAAAAAAAGTAATTTCATTGAACAAACCTACTGGATTACAAAATTGAAATTTACGTATTTACAAAAGGGAAAAAAGCAAAACAAGGGAAAATTCTAGTTCCTATGAGAAGAAGCACAAATTAGGCCTTCGAAGGGCTTGGGTGCTGAGCGGTTGCTTTTTTATTCTCAAAGTAATGAGGAAAGGACCAAGTAACAAGGCTATGGAACTTGTTCCATGCAAACTGGAGGAATTTCAGCTCCATTTTCCTCATGTCTTCCTTGGAGTCTGACTCCAATTTCTTCTCCAGCAGGGGCCTGAAGCGGAGCACCAAAGCTTTGGCTTTCCTTCGAAGCCGAGCCTCTTTTGTTGGACGCTTCATTTGTTGCCTTTTGAAGCGCCTTCGAAGCTTTTTGTCAGCATGGCCAGGCACCACTTCGAAGGACTCAGTAGTGAAGTTATGGATTTGGTCGTGCAGTTTTTCAATCCTTTCCTTAGTAAGAGCATAGTCTTGAAGGGATTGATCGAAGCAATACGCAGCAGTATTGGCTTCGAGCCATGACTTGATCACTGGTAAGAAGTCCAGGAAGCAGTGGATTTGATAGGAAACCGCAGAAGGGATGGAACATAGCACCAGTGTTTCACAAGCCCATTTGAAATTGGTGAGTGGGACTTGTTCCTCCAGGATATGGATGTCCAGAAAGGAGAAAGCTGCAAGAAGCTGCAAAGCTTTGCTCTTGTCAGCAGAGTAGATGGAATAACCATATTGCCATTGGAAATGAGGGGTGTTAATGGCAAGGTTATTCACCTCATTGAACCAGTCGGGCTCTTCAGGAAGAGGAATTAACTTGTTGGTCTCTTCGAAGTCAGCTGGGAAGTGTGGGGTTTGCACCTCTGTGAGCCAGAGGGTTTTTTGGGCTTGGGCCATGCGTTTGAAGTCACAATAAGGGGCCGGCCCAAGATAGTTTTCTTCCTGTTTAAGGAAAGGAGAAAATTTGAGAGAAGAATAAATGGATTCGAGCATGCCCATGTGAACGGTATCGTTACCACTCAGGGGTAGGAATTGACTCGCAAAAAGGGTTCGAAAGTGATGGAATTTATGAGGTGTGGGATCAGGTTGATCGAACCGGACCAGAATGGTGCCAGTATTGGTATTGGTAGGGTTTTCTTCCCATGAGCCCCAGTTGGACCCATCGAACGAATTCGAACGGGTTAAAGAGGAGTCCCAACCTGTGGTAGATGGGTTGGGAGTATGGAATGTTCGATCCGAAAGGATTTTGCTTGCTAACATTCGAGGAGAGTTTGGAGGAGACATTTGGGAGAAGGAGTTTGGCAATCGAGATTGTCCAAGATAAGATTGATTTCTGGAAGAGAGTCCATAAACTTAAGATTTCTTAATAAGGGAAAACTCAAATTCGAAGGGGTTTATGAGGGGTAATGTAATTTGTTAAACCCTATCATTAACTGCCATTTATAGGGAAATTATTGTAGCTATCTTTGGGAAGCTCAATAGACGTGCATGGGAATGAAGCCCTGTCAAGCTTCGTGCATCCGAAGTTGAAGGGATATGGGCAGAGAACGTGTGCCATTAACATTTATTTAGCATAAATAAAATGTTAATGCGGGGGGTGTGTTTACATCCTAAAATATGCCACCCAATAGGAAAGTTACACGTGGCACCAAATAGTGTGTTGACCAATCAGAACACATCCTGGTTGAACCCGAGATACAGAGGATTGCGGGGTTAAATGGTGATGTTGTTTTAGTACTATACGGTATCGTTTTGATTGGAACCGACAGCGTTTAGACTATAATTAAGGATGGTTTTAAAAGCAGTCTGATTTAAACCGTTGATTGATCTTTGGAAACATCGAACGGTACCATTACTGTTTGGTTTATAATGAATGGTGGACATGATTGTAGGGGATTATTCTGAGCCAAACACTAACCCACGTTGCTTGGAAGTGGGAACCGTTATTTAAGCATGGAGCCACGAACACCACGATCGAAGCAAGCAGGAGAAGAAGGGATTCTGGAAATATCAGGATAACCGTTCGAAGACCCCCCTCAACCGTTTTATGTGGCCAACTGGATATCAATCGAAGACGTGGGGGTTCGAAGGCAAGCTCAGCGTCTATAAATAGAAGAAGCAATTGAAGAGAAAGGGACGACAAAAAATCCATATCATCTGACAATTCATACAAAATGATTGCTCAGAGATCTATCTTAGATTAGTTTTAGTTTAGAGTAGGATCTTTTTTGTAAGTTGAAGGCTTATTTGCATGTAAGACTACTTTCGATTAAATTCAAGTTTTCTTATTTCCTTTAAGCTCTTTTCTTACCAAAGAATAGTTGTTTGCAAGTTCGCTTTTGATTAAATTCAGTGTGCTTGCATTTCTTTATTATTCTTGATAGAATCTTAAGAGTGTTTGTATACAAACTTACCTTTGATTAGATTCAGGTTTGTTTGTGTTCAATCATCTTTTCTGATTTCGAAGCGCGTCAATCTTTTATTTGGTTGATACCTTAAGGAAAAATCCTCTTAGTTGAGGTAATCGAACGGATAACACAATTGCCTGATTGAAATTAGTGGTTTCAAATCATTTTGAAAAGAGTAATTTCTTCTTTGAAGTTATTTCTTTTCTGGCACGCCCGCACACAATTATTTGCCAATTGATTTGAGTTAATTCAGCCCAAACAATTTTTGGCACGCCCAGTGGGACCTCGAAGGTACCAGAATGCCAAGGCTTCGAAAGCAAATAGGGACACCTGTTGGTGGTCAAGTGCCAGAGGAACAAGCTGTGCTAGAACAGGCCGCAGAACAGGGAACGCCTATGAATCATGAGTTTCCCCAATTGGCTTCCGAAATGGGAGAGCTCCCTTATGAGGGGCCTTCTTATGAAGTACCTCCTTATGAAGGGCCTCCAAATTCCCAAAAGGGACAAGCCAGTGGTAAAGACCATGATAAGGAAGAAATGTTCAGAGAAATGATGATAGCTTTTCGAGAGATGGCTCAAACCCAAAGAGCCATGATCAAAAGCATAAGAAGTAGGTTGCCCAACTTAGAGGTAACAAGAAACAGTTCAGGGAATATTGGGCTAGATGATCATGCTAATTCAACTACTCACCAAAGTCCCTTCGAAGGAAGGCTTGGAGAGGATGTTGGTCAGGGTAAGATAAGGTCTAGAAAGGGTAAGGAAACATGATCATGGAGCTGAAGAGAGACGTCCACGCTGAGTCCCAGGCCCTTCGAAGTGAGATCGCTCAGCTTCGAAGCCAGCTGGTGTGTGTGGAAACAGCTTCACGCCTCTGCTTGGCTAGGACCTGGGATGATCTTTCGACCGTCCTCTCGGCCCATGAGGCAAAAAGTCCCCCAGAGGGAGGATCCTCTTGAAGATTCTCCTTTGGGACTTATGAAGATCACCAATGGTCTTCATTTTGCTTTTTGGACCAGAGTTGGTCTTTTTGTTGTTCAGACCTACTTGGGTCTGTTTTGTATTTTGACCTGCTTGGGTCTTTTTTTTTTGTACTAATGAAATGAAACTCTTGCTTGGCTATTCTCGATTCTTTATAGCTTCGATTGGTAGTATGGTGATTCGTTTGTGTCTTCGAATGCTAATAGAGTAATTTTTTTGTAAAAAAAAAAAACTTTTAGCATCAAATCACTCAACACTAAATCAGCCAGTCAGAACCATCAATGTGTAACCAAACTTATTATCTCTTGTGGAAGGACTCCCATATGGAAGGAATATAAGCCTTCAGATGTCTTCCGTTTATTTTCCTTCGATGAACATAACCATTCAAATTTCTCAAATGATAAGCTCCCCCTTTCAAAACCCTATGGATTTGAAAAGGCCCTTTCCATGTTGGTGCCCATTTTCCTAATCCATCTTTTTTAACTCTCCTATCCCTAATAGGGAGGATAACTTTCCATACGAGATCTCCTTCATCGAAGCTTCGAAGAGCCACTCTTTTGTTATAGCTTCTGGCTATTCTTGCTTTTTGTAGCATAATCTGGTTTAAGGCTTTTATTCTAGCCTCATCAATATCTTCCAATTCCATATGCATGGCCTGGTGATAAGATCCTGTGTCTAAATCATTCTGACATGCTACTCTCTGGGATCTTACAGTGATCTCCATGGGTAACACAGCGTCATACCCATATGTTAATGCAAATGGTGTGGTACCTGTACTAGTCCTTTTTGTATTCCTATATGCCCATAACACATCAAGTAACAGATCATGCCAAATTTCTGGGTTTTGATCCACCATTTTTTGGATCCCCTTCTTGATAATTTTATTAGTTGATTCTGCTTGACCATTGGACTGAGCATAATAAGTACTAGTATATATTAATGAAATTCCATGGTTCGTGGCAAAATCCTTTACCAATCGTCCTTCGAATATGGAACCATTGTCCACTGTTATTGTTTGAGGACTCCCAAACCTGTATATGATTCCCTTTATGAAATCTATTACGTGGGTTTGTTTGACCTCCTGATAGGCTTGGGCTTCTACCCATTTTGTGAAATAATCAGTAGCTACTAGGATAAATTTATGCTTTTCCAATGAAGGAGGATAAATCATCCCAATCATGTCCATAGCCCATCCCCTAAAGGGCCACGGTTTTATTACATATTGCAAATCTGTGACTGGTAAATGCTTGAGTGGACCTGTTTTTTGACAGGCTTGACACCCCTTTGCATAATCTATACAATCTCTGAGGATGGTGGGCCAATAATACCCGTATCTCCTTATTAACCATCTCATTTTTATGCCAGCCTGATGTGCTCCACAGATTCCCTCATGCACTTCAGCCATTACTTTAAATGCATTTACCTTACTTAAGCATTTCAAAAGAAGACCATCCATTCCTCTCTTGAATAGCTCATTATTATACATTATATAATTCATTGCTTTTAATTTGGTTGCCTTGTCTGCAACGCTGTCTGGCTTGGTTAAATATTCAATCAATGCTTGCCTCCAATCAGCATTTCGATGGGTTGAAGCATTGACGTTTAATACTTCGAAGTCCGTCAACCTATTGTGTAACATAGGCAGGGATTTCCTCAAAGTTAATTGACAAAATTCCTTTTCAACTTCTGATAAAACTCTGTAGCCGGACGCTCTTTGAGCTATTTCGTCAGCCTCTTCATTTAAGAATCTAGGAATATAAGTTAAAGTAAGCATATGAAATTGATCCATCAGCTCTTTAGCATGCTGATAATAAATTATCAGCGCTGGACTCGTACATTTAAACTGTCCATTTAGTTGGTTAATCACTAACTGAGAATCTCCAAAGATTTCAGCAACACTAACCCCTAATTGAAGCAAAATTTCTAGTCCAATAATCAATGCTTCATATTCTGCCTGGTTATTGGAACATTGTCCCTCACTGAGTCTAAAACCATATTTGGTTTTCAAGCCTTGGGGGGATTCCAGAATTATGCCCACTCCAGCCATCTGAATAGTTCTTGATCCATCGAACCATAATTTCCATGGCCTGATTTCAACTGTACTAGCCTCCAATGTTGTTGGTGCTTTGTATTCATTTGGATGATCGGCCAAAAAATTGGCCAATGCTTGGCCTTTTATCGACTTTTGAGGCACATACTCAAGACAAAATTCAATTAAAGACACTATCCATTTCCCAATCTTCCCACTAAGCACTGGCTTAGAAAGCATGTGCTTAATTACATCAGTTTGAGAAATAACATAAGTTATTCTAGGCAACATATAATGCCTGAGTTTCTTAGAAGCGTAAAATAAAGCTAAACATAGTTTCTCTACTGCAGCATACTTGCATTCACAAGAGTTTAAAAACCTACTAAGGTAATAAACTGCTCTTTCCTTGCCATCTTCATTGTCTTGAGCCAACAAAACACCTATTGAATCTTGTGTTGCAGCTAAATACAACTTTACTGGCTTTCCTTCAATGGGAGGCGCCAATACAGGAGGGTTGGCTAAGTATCTTTTAATGGCTTCGAAGGCTTCATCATGCTCCTTTGACCACTTGAATTCCTCCCCTTCCTTCAGTTTCAACAAAGAAGAGAAGATTTTAGTTTTTCCTGCAGTATTAGATATAAATCTTCGAAGGAAATTTAATTGACCAAGAAACCTTTGCAACTCCTTCTTAGAAGAAGGTGGTTTAGCCTCAATGATGGCCTTAGCTTTGTTCTTGTCAACCTGTATTCCTTTACTGTGAACTAGATACCCTAAAAACTTCCCAGCTGATACTCCAAAAGCACATTTTTCTGGATTTAACTTCAGCTGATAGCGTTTCATTTGTTGGAATGTCTTTTCCAAGTGTTGTAGATGATCCTCATCAGAGTTTGACTTCACAATGATATCATCTATGTAACATTCCAGAAAAGTTCCCACCAAATCATGAAAAATAGTATTCATTGCTCTTTGATATGTGGCCCCAGCATTCTTTAGCCCAAATGGCATTTTGACCCATTCGAAGATGCCAATGTTACCTGGGCAGGCAAATGCTGTTTTATGCACATCTCCTTCTGCTATGCAGATTTGATTGTACCCTGAATGCCCATCTAGAATGGATAATATCTTGTGGCCAGCAGAACTGTCCACAAGTGTATCCACATTAGGCATTGGGTATTCGTCCTTAGGAGTCGCAGTATTTAGGTTTCGAAAATCAACACAGATTCTGATAGTTCCATTCTTTTTAGGGACTGGAACTATATTAGATAGCCATTCAACATACCTGGCTGTTCTAATGAAACCTGCGTCCAGAAGTCTCTGCATTTCCTTTTTAACACCTGCAATAGTTTCTGGACTCATCTTCCTGGTTGGTTGTTTCACAGGTTTGAATTGTGGCTTGATAGGTAACCTATGCTCCACCAATCCCCTGTCCAAGCCAGGTAGTTCCTTGTAACTCCATGCAAAGCATTCCTTGTTGGCTTTCAATAGCGCCACCAATTCAGCCTTCATACCAGGCTCAAGCTGTTTATTAATAAGCACTGGATTGGGGTTTTGTGCATCTCCCAACCTAACTTCTTCCAACAGATCTTGTGATTCAACCCGTTCCTCGGAAGTGAGTTGGATTTCTTGCACATGAGGGTTATTGTTCTGCATAACCTCTTCCCATATGTTCTCTTCTTGGATCTTCTGTTCGACCCCCAGAGCAACATACTTTACTAAAGCCAATGAGTTGGCCTTTTCTTCAGCCTCTTTCTTGGATTCACATCCAAGCAGCATCATCTTTTGGGGTGTCTGATTCATAGTCAACAGCTTGTTTCAGCTTCGATTTTAGCTCTGCCAATTCCCCCAGTTCCATCTCGTTGGTTGGATGGGTGGCTGCTTGAAGTAGTTCACTCAGAGGAACTACATCCGATTTGTACATTTCTGCTTCAGCAAAATTTGCCGTGGCAGCAAATGGATGTGGATCAGCTTTGACTCCTTCGACACCCACTTCCTTGCCTTTGTCATACTTAACAATCATTAATTCCTGATGCATAGAGGAAGGAATACATCCGTTAACATGAATCCAGTCTCTTCCCAATAAAGCATTATATTTAGCATATGTGTCAACTACAAAGAAAACGGTATCAGTTTCTATTCCACCTACTGCCAATCTAATGGAAATGATTCCCCTGGCATGTTGGCTTTCCCCAGTAAATCCTGCAATGGATGTGCTGGTTGGGATTAATTTTGCTTTTCCTTTTCCTAACTTTTTTAAAGTTTGGAAAGGCAAAATGTTCACCGCAACCCCATTATCCACCAAGATTCTATTAAGTGGGATTCCATCAAAGTGTGCAGTGATATACAATGGACGCAAATGTTGTCTCATTGCATTAGTAGGTAATTTAAATGGATATGAAATTTCCACATAATTTAAATCTATTACCAGGGGGTATTCGACGTCGGACATGAAATCTGACACGAAACAAGCACTTTCTTTTGAGCTTACCTCTAAACTTTCTTGATTCTGCTCAATTTCACGTACCAAGTTCTTACCCATCTCGATCTGAGATACTTCTTTTAAGTCACAGTCGTTGCATATGATATTTAACTCCTTATCACTCAGAGTTTCTTCAGAATTCTCTGGCTCGCTCAAGCTCGACCAAGCAGTATCTTGATCTTTGAACGTCTGACCATTTGAGAAGAAATTCATAGAGCTTGGATAGACCATATTAACTTGTACTTCTGGCTGATCTCCAAATTGGATCGAAGCCACTTCTTTGGATGGTTTAACTGCTTCGGTCTCCTCAGCACCCTTCTTTTCGAATTCTTGTGTGGATACCTCCATAGGGGAAAAGGTTTCTTCCATCCCCTGTTGTTCCACCACCATGGCCTCGAGCAAACCAGACTGATAACTAGCCAGCGAGTTAGGAGAAGGTGGATCCAGATCCTCTTCGAGCATAGCAGAGGCAACCTTTTCCAAAGTCTCCCTCTCGTGATACTGGGTTCGAAATTCCTCTGGGTCCCTTTCAATCCTGTCGAACCTTGGATTAGGTTTTGCTCGTCTATCTGATTCTTCTCCCGTTGAAGATTCTCCTGACTGGAAGAGCGTATACTTCCTTTGGAGCTTTCTCTTTTGAGTTCTTGAGAGCAATGGAACCATCTGTGGTAACTGAGACTTGGGATCCCTAATCAACACCCAGTTTCCAGAGTTCGAAATTGGTGGCTTGAAAGTTCTGCTCGCATTCCTGTTTGAACCTTTGTATCCTTGAAACAAGTCAGGCTTAACTTGCTTCAGAAACCAGTCAGGAACCCCTTTCACCAAGGTGAATTCTTCTTGTTTGGCCTCTTCTTGCGCCTTCGATGTCTGGCCAACATTAGCTTTCTTCGAAGGTGGCAACTCCCTTCTGTGAATAGCTGGAACAGGGCTAGTAGGCATGTCCCTTTTTGGTGCCAACCAAGACTTGCTGTCACTTGGCTTTGCTTGAATTGGGGCCATTCTTTTCATCCCCATTTCTTTTGGGAAAAAACTTACGCCCTTTCTATCCAAGTCTTTGAAGACCAAATAGTTGGCCCTGCACCCTACACACAGGCACTCCAAAAATGAGGCTTCTAGCATAGGCAGGTGATTATTACCTGAGAATTTCTGCAAAGAAAAACCATCATTGGCTCGCCTATAGGAACTTGGCCTCGCTCCCATGCCTCGAGGGTGGCCAGCGTATGGCTTGCCCCTTCCATATTGAACAGTATTCATGTTCACTGGTACTTCTTTGTCCTGCCAATATTTCTTGACAGTTCGAGCCAGTGAGGAGGGCACACTGGTGTTGACCTCTTCTACCTTTGGAAAAGGCACTGCATCTATCCCCATAGTCTTTTCAGGGAATTTGATTCTTCCTTTCTTGATTTGTTCCTGAATCCTGTCACGAAAAACATTACAAGATTTAGTTGAATGAGACCAAGAATCATGCCATTTGCAATAGGTCTTTCCATTCCTTTCTTCCACTGTGGGCAGTTTCATATTCAAAGGCAGCTTAATGATTTTCTTTCTTAACAAGAAGTCAAAGATCTCATCAGCTTTAGATATATCAAAAGAATATACTTTAGTAATTTCCTTTGTTTGAACTTCTGCCCAAGAGAGACATTCTTTTGAATTAAGGGCTCACAAACACAAGGTTCGTGCTCTATAATTTCAGCAGCATCTATTTCATAATTAGGATCCCTATAGTATGTTGGATAAGAGGAATTATGCCTATCCATATCTTCCTCTAGCAATGATTCATATCTAGCAACTTTATAGGTTAGATCTGCAAAGTCCCTGAACTCTGTAGAATCAAACCTCTTTCGAAGCTCTCTTTCTAAACCATCCTGTGCTAATCTCACGAACTCTGCCTCTGGCAGATGGAGTTTACACTTGGTCTTAGCCCTTTTGAACCTAGATATGAAATCTGCTACCTTTTCATCTGGTTTCTGCTTTAGCCTGGCCAAATCTGCCATAGAGACTTCAGGCTCAGCATTAAAGAATTGTGCATGAAATGCCTCTTCCATTTGAAACCAACTTGTTATCGACTCTGCAGGCAAGTTTGTGTACCATGCAAAAGCTGGCCCAGACAAAGAATTTGGGAACAGTTTCAACTTCAGGAAACCATTCTGAGCCAAGTTCTTACATTGGGCAGAAAACCTAGCAATATGTTCTATAGAAGATTGTCTCCCATCCCCATAAAACAAAGTAAAGTCTGGGATCTTAAATTCTCTAGGGATCTGAAATGTTGTGTCAATCCATTCTGGATATGGTTTTCTATAGATTTGAGGTTGTACCCCCCGAGTTCGAGGCCCACAAACTTCTTGTATGAGATCCATAACCTGGTCTCTTAGTATTGGGTTGCCAACAAGGAAATTTTGTTCTTGATTTCCTACCGGTGGATTTGGTTCTACCAAGTCATCTCTATGCTTTTCCCTTATAGTGCTAAAATCCCCTTGGTTTTCTCTGGGAAGTCTCTCACACCAAGGTTGCTGCATTGGGTCAGCCGTAGTATTCACCCGAGCAGGCCTATGGCTTCCATAAACCGCTGTGGTGGGATTTTTGGTATTTGGGAGACTTTGACGGGAAGGCTGTGCGTTATCCCTCGTTTTCTCAGGTCTATAACCTCGTTCTATCTCTACATCATCCTCCCATCCCCCGAGTGTGGGTTCGAAAAGAGGATTAACGCTTTGCCTGTCTCTGGCATTTCTTGGAATCCCAATAGGAATTCCATGAGATTGATCTGGGATTTCGAAGACAGGCTTTGTAGGCTTTAAAGGCTCATACCAAGATTGTGGTATTTCCTTTGGATACATTTTTTCCTTACCCTTTCTAGACCTTATCTTACCCTGACCAACATCCTCTCCAAGCCTTCCTTCGAAGGGACTTTGGTGAGTAGTTGAATTAGCATGATCATCTAGCCCAATATTCCCTGGACTGTTTCTTGTTACCTCTAAGTTGGGCAACCTACTTCTTATGCTTTTGATCATGGCTCTTTGGGTTTGAGCCATCTCTCGAAAAGCTATCATCATTTCTCTGAACATTTCCTCCTTATCATGGTCTTTACCACTGGCTTGTCCCTTTTGGGAATTTGGAGGCCCTTCATAAGGAGGTACTTCATAAGAAGGCCCCTCATAAGGGAGCTCTCCCATTTCGGAAGCCAATTGGGGAAACTCATGATTCATAGGCGTTCCCTGTTCTGCGGCCTGTTCTAGCACAGCTTGTTCCTCTGGCACTTGACCACCAACAGGTGTCCCTATTTGCTTTCGAAGCCTTGGCATTCTGGTACCTTCGAGGTCCCACCGGGCGTGCCAAAAATTGTTTGGGCTGAATTAACTCAAATCAATTGGCAAATAATTATGTGCGGGCGTGCCAGAAAAGAAATAACTTCAAAGAAGAAATTACTCTTTTCAAAATGATTTGAAACCACTAATTTCAATCAGGCAATTGTGTTATCCGTTCGATTACCTCAACTAAGAGGATTTTTCCTTAAGGTATCAACCAAATAAAAGATTGACGCGCTTCGAAATCAGAAAAGATGATTGAACACAAACAAACCTGAATCTAATCAAAGGTAAGTTTGTATACAAACACTCTTAAGATTCTATCAAGAATAATAAAGAAATGCAAGCACACTGAATTTAATCAAAAGCGAACTTGCAAACAACTATTCTTTGGTAAGAAAAGAGCTTAAAGGAAATAAGAAAACTTGAATTTAATCGAAAGTAGTCTTACATGCAAATAAGCCTTCAACTTACAAAAAAGATCCTACTCTAAACTAAAACTAATCTAAGATAGATCTCTGAGCAATCATTTTGTATGAATTGTCAGATGATATGGATTTTTTGTCGTCCCTTTCTCTTCAATTGCTTCTTCTATTTATAGACGCTGAGCTTGCCTTCGAACCCCCACGTCTTCGATTGATATCCATGTTGGCCACATAAAACGGTTGAGGGGGGTCTTCGAACGGTTATCCTGATATTTCCAGAATCCCTTCTTCTCCTGCTTGCTTCGATCGTGGTGTTCGTGGCTCCATGCTTAAATAACGGTTCCCACTTCCAAGCAACGTGGGTTAGTGTTTGGCTCAGAATAATCCCCTACAATCATGTCCACCATTCATTATAAACCAAACAGTAATGGTACCGTTCGATGTTTCCAAAGATCAATCAACGGTTTAAATCAGACTGCTTTTAAAACCATCCTTAATTATAGTCTAAACGCTGTCGGTTCCAATCAAAACGATACCGTATAGTACTAAAACAACATCACCATTTAACCCCGCAATCCTCTGTATCTCGGGTTCAACCAGGATGTGTTCTGATTGGTCAACACACTATTTGGTGCCACGTGTAACTTTCCTATTGGGTGGCATATTTTAGGATGTAAACAGCTGCGTGTTAATTCTTTCAAGGCATGGGGCGGCATGATTCATTTTTTTCCCTTTCCTCAGGGACTTGGAGATTGGTTCAAGCTGTAAGACGAATGCTTAGTATAATTAACTCACTTCTTGGTCTTCTACCCCCTTAGTCTCTACAGTCGAACGCCCCCGGTTTCAAACTTTCGAATGTTCAGAAAAGGAAATCCCAACGATTTCTATTTCCATTTACTATGGTCGAATTCAAATATCTCTCTCTCTCACACAAATATATTTGGACACGATAAATATGCCTTAATACAAACAAACATTTCATTGTAAATGGTTCAAATAATTTATCATGAAATGAAAATAACAGAAAAACATATTTCATGGTAAATGATATACATAATTTACCATGGAAACTAAAACCATTATAATTGTAAGGGTGGGAAAAACCCCATCTGATTATACTAATAGTGCCCTTATATTAGGTTAACTTGATTTGAAAAATTAGAGAAAAACTCAATCAAACAAAGGGAGCATGATATATTCGACTCCTAACAGTTTTGTTTCCATTCGTACTGAGTTTCCCTCAAATAAACTCTACGTTTACATACCCAAATCCAAAATCAATGCAAATTGTAAATACAGTCCATAAAAGGCCAATGAATTCAAAGAATCGAAATTTTAGTAAAAAATGTGTAGTACAAATCCCAAGTACGGAAAGCAAAACTAGAAGAAATCCCCAACAGAGGCTTTTGTGAAAAATGTCAAACTCAACCCCAGAGGTACAATTAAAATTTTCTATTCTGGCCAACTTAAAATACAAACTGATGATGACTGTATTGTATCTACTTGCAACTGATGTTGGGCGGACTGTGTTGCGGTATTCACTTCCATTGTACAAATCATGTCGACGGCCTTCTTGAAAATCAACATCAACTCCACTTTCCCGGTCAATTTCAATCGGCTTCTCAAATGCCCAATTCCTGCGCTTAGATCATTTGCCAGTTGCGAATTTCCAACTAGATTGGTCAAAGCAAGGTCCAGTGCAATGGTAAACTTTTTGGTCCTTCGGAATTGGGCTTTCGATTTGGGAATAACAACACTCCCAACCTCAGCCTCGCCATGGTAGAAATACATGCATTATGCTGTTGTCGTACTTGTAGGGGCCAAAATTTGTGTTCTTGATCCCAAGTGCGAAGTTGGTTTTAAGATTGGAGGAAGTGTTGGTGGTTGGGATATCAAACGTGTCGAAGGTGGCAGATTTGACCTGGAACTTGGGGTTTCAAACCTTCATGACTGTAATGGAGAAAAGTATTTATGATTCCAGTCTAGAAAACAATGAAGGCTACGCCATAGATTAGCCATTTCTTGTGCTCCTGGCGACGGAGCTCCTTGGCATCAAATGACGTGGCTTCTTTGTTGCTCCTTGGCATCGAATTGCACTTGGGGCCACTACGAATTGCAGTTGGTCATATCGAATTCCTTTTGGCCGCATCGAAATGCACATGGCCACATTGAAATGTACATGGCCGCATCGATTTACACTTGTCCGCATCGAACTACACTTGGCCGCGTTGAATTGCATTTGGACGCTTTAAATTGCACTTGGCCGCCTCGAATTGCACTTGGCCGCATCCAATTCAACGCGGCCAAGTGCAATTCAACGCGGCCAAGTGTAGTTCGATGCGGCCAAGTGTAAATCGATGCGGCCATGTACATTTGGATGCGGCCAAGTGCAGTTCGCAGCGGCCAACTGTAATTAAACACGGCTAAGAGCAATTTGTAGCGGCGAAATGTAATTCGACGTGGGTAAGTAATCTGAATTCACTTCACTACTCTCTCAATTCAACCAACAAAACAAAAACCAATTTCCCAGAACAAGTCCTAGGCAGTGGAATACAAAGCAGGGTATCCCTTGGCACCCGCCAACGGTTATACTGGAGTGACCAAGAGCCGGCAAAGCAACCTCATCCGAGCTCCGAAGCCAAAAATGTAAGAAATGGGTGTTATATGGCGTGGCCTTTATCATTTTCCAAACCGGAATCATCGTACTCTTCACAATGACGCTATGAAAGTCCGAACTCCTCAATTCAAGGTTAGTTCTGCCACGTTCGGCGCTTCCAACGTCCAAACAACCACCCTTTCGTTCAACATAACGATGAACACTGCACTTGGGGTCAAGAACACAAATTTTGGCCCATATAAATATGAAAACTTCAGTGTCAATTTCTTTTATAGGGGTATGCCAGTTGGGAGTGCTAAAATCCCAAATTCAAAAGCAACTCCAGAATGTCCAGTGCAACTCAATATCACGACAAGGCACCATGGACGTCAATATCACGACAAGGCAACTCCAGAATGTCCAGTGCAACTGATGCTGGTGTAAAATTGGTTACATGTTTTTTAATTTGTACTACCCCTACGTACCATGACATGTTTACTATAGTCCCCCCTTTTTTGTTTGATTGGCTACTATAGCCTGTGTTGGTCACTTATGGATATTCTTTCAGTTGTGTGATGGATTTTTAGATTGGAATTGAATGTTTTAGGGTCAATTTCCTTCATTGTTGTTATATAGCATCATTTCAGAGACTTGCTAATTGATATAGTTTTTTTGATCGGCAAAAGCAACCATTTGTTAGCAAACTTCACAAGGTAACATTAAGATCGGGGAATGGGGAGGGGAATCCAACGAAGGTTGGATAAAAGGGCAGAGCCCAACAGCCAGAGGTAATGATGCCCAAACACCTAAAGGCCTCAAAGCCCAGATACTACAATACAAATCAAACAAATATTAAGGCCTTCAAATGCCAGATTGAAAAATAAATCCCCAATAACCCGCCATCTAACCCGCCAAAGTGGGCTAGATCTAGCCCAAGAATACCCAAAACCTACCCAAGACTTCTGATGTTCTTCATTGCAGCGCTGCCCCACCCCCGGTGACTAGACCACCGATAGAACCACCAAACAACCCGAATAGCGCTTTGCCAAATAAAACCACCACCCCACCATTGGCCACCACGAGAAAAGGCACCATTCGCATACCACCCATCTGCCGTGGAAGCTCACCGAGCCGTTAGGCGATGACTGATTTATCCAACAACGCAATCGGCGCGAGACTGACGCCAGCCATGTCTAGACCACCAGATCCACAGAACTGTTTGGCCAAGAACTAGAAAACCCAAGAGAAAAACCGACAATGGATCCAAAGCACGTACGAAACACAACCAGGTGGGGATTGTCGGAAATAAAACAACAGAACAGGAAGAAAACGCAAAAGGCTAGAAGAGGGGGCCAGAAAAAAAATAGAAGGGAGAGGAAAAGGCAGAGGATCTAAGAACCATACCGAAGACACAGACCTCGTCAGACGTCCTAAACCTCGATGTGCACCGTCGTGAAGAACAGTTTATCGTCTCCTAAAAAAGGATGCGAATAAACAGACACTGAGATCCATAAACGCAAGTATGGAACTACACTTGGCCGCGTCAAACTGTACTTCCGCATCAAATTGCACTGGGGCACTACAAATTACTCTTGACCTCATTGAATTGCACTTGGCCACATCAAATTGCACCGGGCAGCTACTAATTATTCTTAGCCGCATCGAATTGAACTTGTCCTCTACGAATTGCATTTGGCCGCATCGAATTGCTCTTTGCCACATGAAATTACACTTGCCCGCATCGAATTGCTCTTGGCCACGTCAAATTACTCTTGACCGCTAAAAGAAAAGTTTATACTTCGATATCCACTTTCAAAAATTGTCGTTCGACAAAAGCTCGCCATGTTAATGGAGGATTGGCTCGATTAAATAGACTCATTTAATAAATGACTATACTTTGCTCGTTAAAGCTCACGCCGAGCTCGAGCTTCAGTTTTTGACTCGTTTAGTAAACGAACCGAGCTCCAGCTCGACAAAGTTTGGCTCTCCTTGCTTCCAACCCTAGCTGATCAATCCGACAAATTATCCAGACGCTGTGTAAAAAGCAGAATGAAAAATAAAATGCTCCTTCTAACTGCATGGGAAAAACAGAGAGAACTGTTGAATGAGAAAACTCTGAGCAGGCGTTACATTTTGTTGCAAAATCTTGAGAAATCTTGGACGAAGGTTCCATTTGTGATTGCCTTCCCCCAAAGACAAAAAGTCATCTAGCTTCCAAGAGAAGCCAAGTGGTGCCAAGGTCATTTGTAAATCATGTGTTCTGTAAAACAAATATGCGTACAAACTTCTATATACCCAAAAACTAGCCCACAAATAAATCCTTTTTGGCCACACACAAATTGTTATTGGGCAAACAAATGCCTTGTTTGGATGATGTTTTGAAAATTTTTGAGTTTGATTTTCGGATAATGAGTGGAGTGAGAAATTAGGGTAATGATTGGACAAATTTTTATTGGGCAAACAAATACCTTGTTTGGATGATTCAAGTTATGATCCAAACGAGGCAAAAATATTAGGCCTCCACAAAATTCACATAAGAAGGGATACCCAACACTTTGAGCATAATTAACCAACCTCAATCAAAATAACCATGAACAGAGAAAGTATTCTGTAAAGAGCAACTCACATGTCACACATGAGTTGCTTCCACAAATTATAAGTGGTTTCCTATTCTTGTTCTACTTGTTGAGCACGATTTTTTTGGCTTGCATGACTGGAAATAGAGACCCCTGGCCACAATAAAGATTTATAGTTTCCCGAATCTTTGTATCGTATGAAAATAGTTTTAGCTCACCGGAGTATTTATGCTCAGTCACTAACAATTCAACATTTTTCCCACCTCCCACCACTATAATATGACCATCCGCCTCGTATCCCATATCATGCAATCCTCGAAAAAGGCCCAACTTCAATATGGTTAGTCCAAAAACTCTCGTTTTCATCCAACACCCACACATCAAACCCCCCTTCATCAGGAGAAACAAGCAGAGCAATTTTATCATGTAATTCTGTAAATTGCCAGTTAGTTAGAGTCCCTTTCTTATGCAAACACTCTGGTGTTGTTATTCTTCTAAACACCTCATCACCCATGTTGAAGGACATAACAACCACTTAATCAGTTGGGAGTACATGTGCAAGCCAACAGAAAACTCCATCAAGGCTGTAGCAGAAGATACACCAATTTGCACGATGCTATCATATAGCCTGTAGACACCCCAATTTGGGCTTTCAGATTAGTTTACTTACGGTATTTGATTCCCTGATGATGAAATGGATCAAGAACACCCCGGGAACGATAAGTATTTTGAGCGTTGAGTGTTTGCAAAATCCTTAAACCTGACCTGATCCTAAGCCACTTCAAAAAGCCAAAAACCCTACTGGCACGCATTGGTTGTGAACCAGCATGCACAGGTCAAATTGACAAGTGTTGGTCAACAGTCAAAGTTTGGCCTTTGACCAACACGCGCGGGTTTAGGACCTGCGTGCGCTGGTCAAACTGCCAGGTGTGGTCAATGGTCAAAGCTTAACCGTTGACCCATCCGCGCCAGGGCGCAACCCTTGCGTGCTAGAGCACAACTCTCGCGCGCCAAACTGACTCTATCGCGCGCCGGAGCGCAATGCCTATTCCCACCAACTTTTTTGGAGGAGGAAACCTACCCACCAATGCAACATTGCCAGTCTCGTGGACTAGATGAATTCCTCTCTTTATAGCTCCAACCTACCTCCATCTCCTCCTATATATATCCCCCTTTGTTTCTCTTTCAAAGGGTTCAAGTTTTTCAAAGGGTGACCAAGTATCAAGTTCCAAATGATACAAACCCTAATTCCAAGAACATAGTTTGTTCTTCTTTTTCTAAAAGCACTCAACAATCCTCAAACACCTCACTCAACTTCAAACTTCAAAGCTCAAACACCTTTCAAAACTCAAAAACCAAAGGTATAGCTTACCTTTATTTTGTTTTCTGTTCTGATCCTGAGAAGGGCTGATAGTGCCAAGGCTGGTAATCAATATTAGTCCTGGTCCTAAAGCTGGCAAGATTTCAAAAACCATTGTGGTAGGAACCAGCGCACAACGGACCCACTCACGCGCGCGACTGTCCCAGTCTGCGCGCGCTGGTCCGCGTGGAGATTGGTTTCCTACTATTTTTTTATGTACTTTCTTTCATATAGATCACTCTGCAAGCATGTTAATAACCAGTTTACTGCTTTCTTTAGATAAAAATGTTAGCTGTAGTTCAATAGTGAGATTTTTATGAGTAGGGGTCATTTATAGGGGGAAGTAGATGGCATGTATACGCTTGGAGTGCACCCAAAGACAAAAAAAAAAAACGTGCTCTAACATCTCTGCTTCGCATGTCTAACACACATGTGATTCTGCCAGATGCTCCTTCTTTCAGATTCTCTGCTATTGTCAGGAAGTTGCAATCAATAGGATTTCGCTAATCCTCCCTTCCCAAAAGGAAAAGCGTGACAGCTGGTGGCCGCGTGTTAATTCTTTCAAGGCATGGGGCGGCATGATTCATTTTTTTCCCTTTCCTCAGGGACCTGGAGATTGGTTCAAGTTGTAAGAAGAATGCTTAGTATAATTAACTCACTTCTTGGTCTTCTACCCCCTTAGTCTCTACGATCGAACGCCCCCGATGTCAAACTTTCGAACATTCAAATGTTCAGAAAAGGAAATCCCAACGATTTCTATTTCCATTTACTATGGTCGAATTCAAATATCTCTCTCTCTCTCACACAAATATATTTGGACACGATAAATATGCCTTAATACAAACAAACATTTCATTGTAAATGGTCCAAATAATTTATCATGGAATGAAAATAACAGAAAAACATATTTCATGGTAAATAGAAATCGTTGGGATTTCCTTTTCTGAACATTTGAATGTTCGAAAGTTTGAAATCGGGGGTGTTCGATCGTAGAGACTAAGGGGGTAGAAGACCAAGAAGTGAGTTAATTATACTAAGCATTCTTCTTACAGCTTGAACCAATCTCCAGGTCCCTGAGGAAAGGGCAAAAAAATGCCGCCCCATGCCTTGAAAGAGTTCACACGCGCGGCCACCAGCTGTCACGCTTTTCCTTTTGGGAAGGGAGGATTAGCGAAATCCTGTTGATTGCAACTTCCTGACAATAGCAGAGAATTTGAAAGAAGGAGCATTTGGCAGAATCACATGTGTGTTAGACATGCGAAGCAGACCGGTTAGAGCACGTTTTTTTTTTGTCTTTGGGTGCACTCCAAGCATATACATGCCATCTACTTCCCCCTATAAATGACCCCTACTAAAACCATTATTACTGTAATGGTGGGAAAACCCCCATCTGGTTATACCAATAGTGCCCTCATATTAGGTTAACTTGATTTAAATAATTAGAGAAAAACTCAATCAAAACAAAAGAAGCATGATATATTCGACTCCTAACGGTTTCGTTACCTTTGTACTGGATTTCCCTCAAATGAACTCCACGTTTACATACCCAAATCCAAAATCAATGCAAATAATAAATACAGTCCATAAAAGACTAATGAATTCAAAGAATCGAAATTTTATGGCATTCCATAAAATAAAATAGAAAAAAAAAAACACAAAAGAGCAAATGTGTAGTACAAATCCCAATTACGTAAAGCAAACCGCGAAGAAATCCCCAAACAGATGATTTAGTAAAAAAAGTCAAACTCAACCCCTGAGGAACAATCAAAGTTTTCTATTCTGGCCAACTTGAAATACAAACTGATGATGACTGCGTTGTATCTACTTGCAACTGATGTTATGGGCGGACTGTGTTGCGGTATTCACTTCCATTGTACAAATCATGTCGACGGCCTTCTTGAAAATCAACATCAACTCCACTTTCCCATTCAATTTCAATCGGCTTCTCAAATGCCCAATTCCTGTGCTTAGATCATTTGCCAGTTTCGAATTTCCAACTAGATTGGTCGAAGCAAGGTCCAGTGCAATGGTAAACTTTTTGGTCCTTCGGAATTGGGCTTTCGATTTGGGATTAACAACACTCCCAACCTCAGCCTCGCCATAGTAGAAATACATGCATTATGCTGTTGTCGTACTTGTAGGGGACAAAATTTGTGTTCTTGATTCCAAGTGCGAAGTTGGTTTAAAGATTGAAGGAAGTGTTGGTGGTTGGATATCAAACGTGTCGAAGGTGGCGGATCTGACCCGGAACTTGAGATTTCAGACCTTCGTGACCGTCAAGGAGAAGAGGACTATGATTCCAGTCTAGAAAACAATGAAGGCTACACCGTAGAGTAGCCATTTCTTGTGCTTCTGGCGACGGGCTCCTTGGTATCAAATGTTGTGGCTTCTTTGTCACTCCTTGGCATCGAATTGCACTAGGGGCCACTACGAATTGCACATGATCACATCGAATTCCTTTTGGCCGCATCGAAATGCACATGGCCGCATTGATTTACATTTGTCCGCACTAAACTACACTTGGCCGCGTCGAATTGTACTTGGCGGCTTGAAATTGCACTTGGACGCCTCGAATTGCACTTGGCTACCTCAAATTGCGGCCAAGTGCAATTCAACGCGGCCAAGTGTAATTCGTAGTGGCCAAGGGCAATTCATAGCGGCCAATTGCAATTCGATACGGCCTAGTCAACTTAACACGGCCAAGTGCAATTCCTAGCGGCTAACTGTAACTAGACACGGCCAATTGCAATTCATAGCGGCCAAATGTAATTCGACGCGCCTAAGTAATCCGAATTCCCTTCACTACTCTCCCAATTCAACCAGCAAAACAAAAACCAATTTCCCAAAACAAGTCCTATGGCAGTGGAATACAAAGCAGGGAATCCGTTTGCGGGTGCATGCCAACTGTTATTACTGGAGCGACCAAAAGCGGGCAAAGCAACCTCATCCGAGCTCCGAAGCCAGAAAAGTAAGAAATGCTTGCTATATGGTGTGGCCTTTGTCATTTTTCAAACCGGAATCATCGTACTCTTCACAATGACGGTTATGAAAGTCTAAACTCCTCAATTCCGGGTTAGTTCTGCCACGTTCGGCGCTTCCACTGTCCAAACAACCACCCCTTCATTCAACATAACGATGAACACTACACTTGGGGTCAAGAACACAAATTTTGGCCCTTATAAATACAAAAACTCCACTGTCAATTTCTTCTATAAGGGTACGCCAGTTGGGGGTGCTAAAATCCCAAATTCAAAAACATTTCTCCAATCCGCCAAAAACATAATTGTTTCAGTAAACCTAGTTAACTACCAAGCTAGGAATACCAATTGACTTTGAACGGAAAGGTGGACCTCATGTTCATTTTCAAGAGGAAGAAAGCTACTAATTTGGATTGCACCATGGACGTCAATACCGCGACAAGGCAACTCCAGAATGTCCAGTGCAACTGATGCTGGTGTTAAATTGATTACATGTATTTTAATTTGTTTTCCAGAGGGGTACGTTCTATTACATGTTTACTATAGTCCCTCCTTTTTGTTTGCTTGGCTACTATAGCCTGTGTTGGTCACTTATGGAAATTCTTTCAGTTGTGTTATGGATTTTTAGATTGGAATTGAAACTTTTAGAGTCAATTTCCTTCATTGTTGTTATATAGCATCATTTTAGAGACTTGCTAATTGATATAGTTTTTTTGATCGGCAAAAGTAACCATTTATTAGCAAACTTGACAAGGTAACATCAAGATCGGGTAATAGGGAGGGGAATCCCACCAAGGTTGGATAAAAGGGCAGAGCCCAACAGCCAGAGGGCATGATGCCCAAACACCTAATTAAAGGCCTCAAAGCCCAGATACTACAATACAAATCAAACAAATATTAAGGCCTTCAAATGCCAGATCGAAAAATAAATGCCCAATAACCCGCCATCTAAACCGCCAAGGTGGGCTAGATCCAGCCCAAGAATACCCAAAACCTACCCAAGACTTCTGAGGTTCTTCACTACAGCGCTGCCCCACCTCCGGCGATTAGACCACCGATAGAACCACCAAACAACCCGAATAAAGCTTTGCCAAATAAAACCACCACGCCACCATTGGCCACCACGAGAAAAGGCACCATCTGCATACCACCCATCTGCTGCAGAAGCTCACCGAGCCGTTAGGCGATGACCGATGCATCCAACAATGCAACCGGCGCAAGACAGACGCCAGCCATGTCCAAAACACCAGATCCACCAAGCTGTTAGGCTAAGAACTGGCAAAAACCCAAGAGAAAGACCGACAATGGATCCAAAGCACGGATGAAACACAACCGGGAGGGGACCGTCGGAAATAAAACTACAGAACAGGAAGAAAACGCAGAAGGCTAGAGGAGGGGGCCCGAAAAAAATAGAAGGGAGAGGAAAAGACAGAGGATCTAAGAACCATACCGAAGATGCCGACCTTGTCGGACGTCCTAAACCTCGGTATGCACCGCCATGAAGAGCAATTTATCATCTCCCAAAAATGGATGGGAATAAATTGACACTGAGATCCATAAACGCAAGTATGGAATTACACTTGGCTGCGTCGAATTGCACTTAGCCGCATCGAAATGCACTGGGGCGCTACGAAATACTCTTGGCTGCATCGAATTGCACTTGGCCACATCAAATTGCACCGGGCTGCTACTAATTATTCTTGGCCGCATCGAATTGCACTTGTCCTCTACAAATTGCACTTGGCTATATCGAATTGCTCTTTGCCGCATCGAATTGTACTTGGCCACATCGAATTGCTCTTGGCCACGTCGAATTACTCTTGCCCGCTAAAACAAAAGTTTATACTTCGAAATCCACTTTCAAATATTGTCGTTCGACAAAAGCTCGCCTCGTTAATGGAGGATTGGCTCGATTAAAGAGTCTTGTTTAATAAATGACTACCCTTTACTCGTTAAAGCTCGTGCCGAGCTCGAGCTCTAGTTTTTGACTCGTTTAGTAATCGAACCGAGCTCAAGCTCGACTAAGTTTGGCTCACCTCGCTTACAACCCTAGCTGATCAATCCGACAAATTATCCAGACACTGTGCAAAATAAAGAATGAACAATAAAATGCCGTCTAACTGCATGGGGAAAACAGCGAAAACTGTTGAATGAGAAAACTCTGAGCAGGCGTTACATTTTGTTGCAAAATCTTGAGAAATTTTGGAAGAAAGTTCCAATTGTGATTGCATTCCCCCAAAGACAAAAACTCATCTAGCTTTTCCAAGAGAAGCCAAGTGGTGCCAAGGTCATTTGCAAATTATGTGTTCTGTAAAACAAATATCCGTAGAAACTTCTATATACCCAAAAACTAGCCCACAAATAAATCCTTTTTGGGGCACACACAAATTGTTATTGGGCAAACAAATGCCTTGTTTGGATGATGTTTTGAAAATTTTTGAGTTTGATTTTCGGATAATGAGTGGAGTGAGAAATTAGGGTAATGATTGGACAAATTGTTATTGGGCAAACAAATGCCTCGTTTGGATGATTCAAGTTATGATCCAAACAAGGCAAAAATATTTGGCCTCCACAAAATTCACATAAGAAGGGAAACCCAACACTTTGAGCATAATTAACCAACCTCAATCAAAATAACCATGAATAGAGAAAGCCTTCTGTAAAGAGCAACTCACAAGTCACACATGAGTTGCTTCCACAAATTAAGTGCTATCATATTCTTGTTCTACTTGTTGAGCACGATTTTATTGGCTTGTGTGACTGGAAGTCTGGAAATAGAGTCCCCTCACATAAATAAACACAAGATAGATGCGGAACCTGACCACAATAAAGATCTATAGTTTCCACCTCCCACCACTGTAACATGACCATCTACCTAGTATCCCATATCACTTGCAATCCTGAAGACAAGCTTTTGCTTCAGCCCTGGTTGCCAAGGAAGAAAGAAGCTGTTCACAGCCTGAATCAACCCTGCGATTGTTATTATCAAAGCCGCCCACCCAAAAGCTTATTTCTTGTATCACAGGATTTTTATCCAAGAAATGAATCTGTCGTTTATGGCCTTTCACCAAATGCAGTATCCGGGAAGTGTGATGAATATCCCATTAGAAACATGCTTTTATTCCCGCAAAGCCAAAGATCCCACATCACACAAATGGATTTCGAAATGTATTCGTCATCAGGAGGAGCCAGATGAAACCAATCCTTTAACCACACATTGATAGCTACAGGAGAACCCGTTTCAAAATCAAGACGGAGGGAAGGCCCTTTCCACACATGGTTTGAAAATTCAGATTCAAACATTCGTGTTCAATCGATACCGCAAGCACATCTATAGGCCCTTTCCAGATGTGGTTGGACTTTTTACAGAAGAACCAAAGATGGGAATAATCCGCAGTCAGGTTCATTCAATCTTTCGTTCTCATCATTCTCAACTTGTAAAGGGAAAAACAGACTGTTATAATTCTGTATTTGAAGCACCGAGGGGATCAACAGTTGGAAAGCAGAAATGAAAATGACATTTGTTGTGATCTTGTAACAATCTTTTGATCCAAGATCTAGTTGCACCAGATGAAGAAGTTCTTTCAAATGTTTAGAGAGTGGACTCCGTTCTTGATCAGAGTTATCAAAAGAGTAGATTCCGGTGAAATTGGAAGCAACTTAAAGAGGCCAGAAGGCTTGCTTCCCTGCAGAAAAGGAGAGAACTCAAGGCAGCTGACATTCATACATGCCTTTATATGAAAACAAGAACTAAATCTTTGAGAAGTGTATTTGTACAAAATTTTCAAGGAGCGAAATTAGCTGTTTCTTGCCTTAAAAGACTAATTTTTTTATTTGCTGCATGATTTGTGCTTCCATTTTTCATTGCCTTCAAACCTCGAAAGGGGAAGTATGAGGCATTTGATGGTGAGATGAATGCCGAAGAAGTGGAAAGGTTTGTCGGTTCGGTCCTTAATGGGGAAGTAAAGTTCACCAAGACGTGGCAGAAATCCAAAATCAAGTGAGAAATTTCGTGGCATCAAAATCAAAGTTGCCTTTTATTGGAATTTGTTATAGATAGTTGAAAAGCTAGTGCTAGTGCTATTTGCTTGATCATCTTTTTTTTTTTTTTGGTCAAACAGAATAGATACTTGCTTGATCATCAGTTTCCAGTCCATAGTGAAATTGGCCAGGCTTCAGACTCAGGAAGAGGTTTCTGTTTAAGGACGTAGGATAGAAGAAGAAAAGAAGGGGCATGGCAGGAGGGGAAAATAAGACATATCTATGTTAACATAATTCAAGCTCTTCTATTCTAGTTCTGTTCCTTCCCGATACAGAAGCTCGATGGATTGCACGCATGGAAAACCGATGAATTACTTGATGCTTCAAATTTCAATGTGTTACATACGACAACAATAAAGTCATAATCAGTGAGGTAGTGGTGGTGGTGAAGCAAGAGGAGGGAAGAAGACAAGATGGCGGGGCGATTGGGCAGGAGGGGAAGAGTCGACATATCTATGTTTAGTGCAGTACGCCTAAGGCGCAAGTACATGCTCCCCAGATGCACTCTTATGCGCCCGGGCGCACCAAAAAGCTGTAAAAAAGACGTAACTTCGCAGGCTTGTTACGGATGCTCCCGAAATCTGATTTGCGCGTGATTTGAACTATTGAAAAGTTTGTTGAAACTAATTTCTAACCAAAGTATTTTGGATCTAAAATTATTTTGATATTAAAAATATTTAGAAATTTATCCTTAATGGGTCAAAAAAATAGATTATCTTGGCCAAATCCTTTCACCACCCTTCTTTTGAATCAAATCAAAACTTATTTGGTATTGATTAGAGGTGGCAATCACAACCCATATTTTTAAATCTGCCCAAACCCGCCCACTTATAACACAACCCAATCCGCCCATATTATATAATGGGTTGAACCCATACAAACCCATATTTACATGGGTTTTTATGGATTAAAAATGGGTTCAATATGGGTTGAAATGCAAAAGACCCAAACAACAAGCCTCCTACTTAATTCACCTGACATGACTATTTCCCCTTGACTTTTTGTCATTTCTCCCTTTAACGAAACGAAATCGAACAACTCAGGCCCGTCGGATCAAAAAAAAAAAAACAACTCAGGCCTGTTTCTCCCTTCGTCACCCCCTCCTCTCTCTCTCTCTCTCTCTCTCTCTCTCTCTCTCTCTCTCTCTCTCTCTCTCTCTCTCTCTCTTTTTGCTTTTTGTTTTTCCCGTTAGTTTCAGGCCCAGTCCGCAATAATAGCTCCAGGGGCGGACGAGGTCACGGAAGGTGGTGCCGGCATGTCCGGAACCCTGCACAACTCAAATAATTCTCCATAATTGTATTACTTTTGATGTTAATTTATTAGAACAGTTGTTAATTCAAAATAGTTCTTTAAGATCGATTGGCCCCTGCAAGTTCATCGGATGAAAAATATTTTTTTCGCGTTTGTCGTTTTGCAACCAGTATTTTACGATTTTTGATTCACTCCAATCAGAAAAGTAAAAAATTACTTTTACCCAAATATTTTTGAAAACATCCAAGATAAAGTCCAAAAAGCCCGTTGTTAGGATTTATCTTGAATATTACAAAAAATATTAGGGTAAAAGTAAAAAAAAAAAAAAATTACTTTTTCGATTCTCTCGTCGAGACGAATTAATAGGGATAAAAAGTTTGTCGCAAAACAAACGAATACAAAAAAATTTGAATAGAGACCAAAAAAAAAAAGATCTGGCGGGTTTGGGGAGAAGAGAGGGGAAGGGAAACAGAAAACAAGGATTTTTTTTTTTTTTTAAGGAGAAGAGAGGGGAAGGGAAAACGGTCGGGTCGGGCGGGTTTGGGTTTGTCTTGACCCATATTCGACCCGACCCATTTCAACCCGTTTACATTTTGACCCATATTCGACCCACGACCCGTTTCAAACCGCCCAAACCCGCCCGTTTGTCACCTCTAGTATTGATATAGAGGGTGTGAAAATTACTAAGAGATGGTGGAATCAAAAAAATTAAGGTAATTGAGCTTTTACTACGAAAAGTGGGTTGAAAAGATCGTTGGAGTCACTAAGGCCAAAAAAATATTTTTGCGCCCTTCTACTCATCCCAAATTTCATTCAGTACTCACTTCGTAGTTCAAACATATTTCTTTATTAATTTAGAGTTTCATATAGTTAATTGGGCTTTACACACTTCATCAAAGCATACGAAAAAAGTTTCTTCATGGAGATTCGCCAAAAGTCGGACTTGTATACTTACGAAGCGAAATATGGATTTCCACAAACACTATAACTTGACCGATACTTACAACTACCACACCACCGCTACCCCCACTACCATCATTAATTGACCATCCTTCGACCTCACCATTTCTGTTACGACCACCTCATGACCACGTCGACCACTATCACTTCACCACCGCACCTTCAGCGCACCACTCCATCATTTCACACATTACCGGCCACCACCACAATTAGGTCTCCAACACTCCACCACTAGTCGCGCACCATTATTTCACCACCACCATTAAAAAGATACCCCCTACTTTCAGCTTCTAATTTTTGATGCGCTTTGTGGAGAGACCACTTCTGTTTGTGTCATTGGTGTTTATACATCATCCAGAGCGAAAGCCAAGCTGGATAAGATTCTAGCAGAGGCTAGTCAAATAACTCAAATCTAAATAGTTTGTTATTTTGATGAGGCTGCTTTGTACTAGCTAGCTATTAACTCAATTGATGCCGCTTTGTGGTGACTATAAAGGAAACTATCCTTCCTTTTCCTTCCTCTCCTATTTCTTCCTTTTGTATGGTCTCCCCCTTCGTGTCCTGTTTCATCAATGCCCTGGCTGTCTCCATGTCATGACATCAGATAAAATTGGAACGATGCATCTCTCTCTCACACTACTAAAATTTCACTAATTAACACTCCTTCATTAAAGCGCTATTCGAGTGAACTTGAAATGCAATATTGGAAGTTCTTACTTCCTTTGTTGAAGATAAAAAAAAGTACTTGGAGTTTTTACCGTTTCCTTTTTAGAGCTGAAGTTCTTTAAGAATTCCTTTTTTAAATATTCAAAATCTTAAGATAGACATGTTATACTTTATATGAATACGAGAACTACCATTTGAGAAGTATATCTGTATAAAATTCTCAAGGTGTGAAATTTACAGTAACAAGACTAAATGTCAGCTATGACAAAACATAAATTCGTGCGAATGTTGGTTGGCTTGAACAAATTCAACTTGGGTGAGTCAGTGTTTCTTGCAAAATATATTCCTTCGAGGGTTTGACAACTGCTCTAAAAGACTAATTTCTTTATTTGCTGCATGATTTGTGCTTCGAGCTTTCTCAGAAACCACTATCAAGGCGATGGAGTCTGGCCTCCATTTCTGGAGACTCTATTTCCCATGTGCTTTTGGATGCATCCAAGCATCTGTCATTCACTACAAGAAAATGCGGATTTGGCGAAACAACAAAGTACATTGGCAAAAGTATATATGGGTCGGCAAAGGTTTTCGCCGATGAAAAATTGTGCGTCGGCAAGTTGTCGGCGTTGGTATATCGGAAAAGGGTTTCGCCAATGTGAATTGTCATTCGTCGGCAAAAATATAGTTTCAACGACACAAGTTTGCATCGGCAAAACTTGTCGGCAAATGGTAATGCGTCGGTAAATGGGGCTTCTAAAATTAGAAAATGTAACACTTTTGGCGATGAGATTTTTGCATCGGCAAATGTTAATCTAAAAAAATCTAATTCTGTTGCTATAGTTGCTCCGCGGGCGTGTTTTGAACTTGGGACCCCCGGCTTCCACATTACACACCTACCCACTAGACCAACTTACTCTTTCTTAGATAATGTTACCAGATTTAATATAAGATACTGATTTTCGCGCTCCTACGTTTACTGCAGGCGCTCCACCTTTTTGGTTTTTACAGTGTGGTGTTGGCAGCAATACCACAGTATAAAAACGAAAAAGTGGAGCGCCTGAGCTAAAATTTGGAGCGCGAAAATCACTATCCTTAATATATAAGCTATATAGGCAGTATATATACTATTATATTATACCTTCTATACTACGTGTCTACTATATTACATATATCATATATGTACATCCTATATTATATACTACATATGTATATAACACACACACACACACACACACACACACACACACACATATATATATATATATATATATATATATATATATGAACACAAAATTTTTTATAAGGGCATCTTTAACTTGTTAAGTTAATGACGCTTCCTTTTTGATTGAATTTCAATGTTCCAAGCCGCTCAATATGTTTAGAACGTGATTTAAGGGTACCCACAAGAAATTGACAAAAAAAAAAAGGAATACCGGAAGTACCCTTTAAATTATATTCTGAACACACTGAACGGTTCGGATCATTAAAGTTTGGTCGGAAAAGGGGATGTCCTTAACTAAAATAAGGGCATCTTAGAAGAAGCTAACTGCATACGTGTGTGTGTGTGTATAATACTCTTTCCCGTTCCACAAATTTTTACCGGTCTGCAAAACCTAGAACTTAAAAGAATGCAATTTTTAAAAAAAATTCAAACTTTCTTTTTTGCAAGTTACACTATATATAGCGAATTACCCTTGGTTATGGATAAATTGTGGGACAGGAGAGAGTATAACATATATATTATATCTATATATATATAGATGTACTTTATGCAATATATACATATCATACGTTATACTATATAGGAATATGGTATCACGCGACACAAAACCTACACATACAAACAGATTATCTCAGCCATTGAAATGAGTGACTAAGATGGTGTATTTTCATGTGTCTCTTTACACTCTCTTATATATACATATATAAAAGGTACATGTAATTATACATAAGATCTATACCATATACATACATATATGTTATATGTGAATACGAACTATTGCCGACACAAGATTTCGTCACCGAAAGATTTGACTTTTGCCGATGCATGTTGTGTCGCCGAAGGTTCCCCGCAAGACTATTGCCAATGCAAAAATGTCGTCGCCGAAATATTCAACTTTTGCCTATGCACAATTCATCGCTAAAAAGAAAGTTTCGTCGGCGAATATTTCCAGGGAAAAAATTTCTCACTAGCCTTACTTTTGCCGACAACATTGCCGATACATTTATTTTTATCGCCAAAAAGCTTACATTCACCGACACACACTACTTTTTCATCGGTAAAAGCTTACTTTTACCGACAAAAAATATATTGTGTCGGCAATTTGGTTGCGCTAGGTGCATTTTCTTGTAGTGATTTCTAAACTCACTCGATACATATGTTTGAGATATGCATGACACTTTTTGCTTGCTTTTTCTCGATAAAAAATGAAACACAATCACAAATATATCCACCACAGCCCGCCACGCTCCCTAATTATCCCAGCCCCAACCACCTAAGCATATCTAGCTAACTTACATCTTTCTGTATAATGCTAAGTCACTCCTCTCGGCAATTGCATATGAGGCGGGACTGGCCGAGAAGAGTGACCGTTGCATTTCCAATACAATTAATGAGCTTTTTGTGTTTTGTTTTTTTTGGTACGAATTTGTCTCAACCACTCTTCCTCTCTCCCTTTTCGAGAGGCCAGGAGTGACCGTAGCATTTCCGATACAATTAATTAATGAGCTTTTTGTTTTGTTTTTTTTGGCACGAATTTGTCTCAACCACTCTTCCTCCCTCCCTTTTCGCGAGGAGTGACTGTAGTATTTCCGATACAATTAATTAATGAGCTTTTTGTTTTTTGTTTTTTTTGTACGAATTTGTCTCAACCACTCTTCCTCCCTCCCTTTTCTCTATATATTACAACCCCCAATGTTTACGCAATGGGAAATTTACATTCACCACCGTTCTTACTATGATCATGATATCACAACCTGCTTACAAGCCTTAAATTAAATTGTGATGGACGGGCGATAATTAATGAGCATGCTCTATTCCATATGCTCTTCTTTCGGTTCGAAATTAAAACAAGTTCGCGATGGTCAAGGAAATGATCACCAATCTCACCGGAAGACGTGTGAAATCTCTAATACTATTGAGGGGAGTTCTTTTCTTTTTTTCCTTTATTGGTTGTAGCGTGGTAGCTTAATTCGTGATTTTATGTGCTCAATAGAACCCCACAAAATAAAATAGAAAATTTCCCTTGTTTTGAGGCCACGTTCTATGGCGGTAACATGTCACCATGCACAAATATTAAAGTAGTGTTAATCCATGATGAGAATGCAAAGTCAAAAAGAGAAGAAATGAATATTAATGAGCCACCAAACCAACTATCCACCAAGAAGTGTTAATCCACGTTCTATTGTTTTAATTGCACATTTGTGTAGATAGATCGAGTAGCTTTAGAGTAGCTTTTACATTGTATATATACAATACAATACAAAACAAGTCCAGTTGTATTGAACAATTTTAATAAATAGCCTTTTTTCTGGGTGATGGGGCTTGAGTGCCTTTCCCTCCATGTGCACTCGAGTTCGAGCCCCTCCAGTGGCAAAAAAAACTTATATGCGCTGGAGGGACGCATGGAGGGCCCTATGCCAGCTGTGCACCTAGGTGGTGCTGTGGTGACGGCCTGTCCTCACGGATAGTAGCTATGGCTCGAACCGAACATTCCACAGTGGGTTCGGAGCCCCTATGGTCACGCCCAAGGGGGGTTGCTACGCTGGTCGCCCCCTCCTACCCTTTTAGTTTATCAAAAAAAAAAAATCTCTACTTCTTTATGGTATCAGAGCACTGAAGGAGAACTTGTCTGCTCCTTGTGGATGATTACTCTCGTTATACATGAATTTACCCTCTGATACACAAATCAGATTTTTTCGCTGCATCACTATTTTTCATAAAATGGTTGAATGCCAATTCTCCAAGAAAGTGAAAATTTTTCAATCTGATGGAGGTGGTGAATTTCGTAAAACAGAATTTGTTGCTTACTTACATGATCATGGAATTATTCATCAATCATCTTGTCTCGGTACTCCAGAGCAAAACGGTGTTGCCGAACGAAAGCATAGGCATGTGGTTGAGCATGGTTTAGCTTTACTTTTTCATGCTGGATTGCCAAAGAAATTTTGGGTTGAAGCTTTTTCCACCTCTGTATTTCTTATAATTAAACAGTTCTCCATCCAAAACATTGCATATGGAAAGTCCTTTTAGCTTGCTTTATATCACCGATGTTCGGATTACACAGGCTTACGAGTTTTCGAAAGCAGATGTTTTCCATGTCTTCATCAATATGCACAATTAAGCTGGAACCACGGTCTTTGCCGTGTGTTTTCTTGGGATACAGTTGAAAAATATAAAGGTTATCGATGCCTTTATGCTCCTATGGGTCATGTTTTCATACCTCTGTCATGTTGTTTTTCATGAAAATTTACTTTCATTCAAGAGTTTATTTGTTGCTCAATCTGATGGTGAAAATGGCTACTTTTAAATGAGCCTAAACTAAGTTTGAGTTCGGCTCGATTCATTACTAACCCAGGTAGCCAAGCCGAGCCACATGCAGCTCAGTTTGCAGCCCTAGGTCTCAGAAGTCCAAAAATAAAGTATCCTATTTCCTCTCCAAAAAATAATATTATTTTATTTAATTTTACTTTCTCATTTTCAACAGATGGGTTCACCAATGAAGCCAACCATGGTCAACAAAAGAGTGGCCACAACACTCCAAGACTGGCACCACAGAGCCACGAAATGCATCTGGCAAAGCAGCCAGTCAGGCTTCGCAACCATGCCCAAGTCCACTAATTAGATGTAGCAAGTTGATGTCACAAAATTTGAACGAAATACTGAGCCCCAACTCATACTCGCATCATACTGTTCGATAGTTTATATATTCAAACAAAAGCCATTAATCCAAAGATAAAATATAGGTCCAACATGCATCCAATCAAAACAAAACTCAAAAATACTTGGTGGTGTACTTTTAAATCGGAGAATTAAAGGATCTATTCTTACCAGAAAATTCGTATTGGAATTTGGTTTTCACAGTAAAGACAATTGACCAATGAGATTTTTGTTTTGCTCGGCAAAAAAAAAATATTAATCGTTGAAAGCAGTTTACACAAAATATTAGAAAATAAATAAAGTATAATAGCTTGTCCTATTATATTTACTCATGTCTTTATGTGCTCGTGCTTTTTTTGTGCTTGTGTTTTTTTCGTGCATTTGTCGTGCCTGTGCCATGTTTTTCAAAAAACACACCAACCATATTCACCTACAGTGATTGGCAACACACTTTCTTCACTGACTTGATTGATTATAACTAGGTTCAGAAAGAATACACATTCACCAACATATAGAGAGAATGGTTCAAAGTAAGAAAGATGATTTGTTTCATTGGTTGCCCCAACCAAACGCCTTAATCTCGCTTCATTGGAGTCTAATTCTCTTTATTTTTTAGGCGCAAACGTGTATTAGGAGTTCTTAACATAAAAAATATAATTTCTCCTTTTGTAGCACAAGAGTTTTGAACTTGGAAGGCATTAAAAATCTGTACATGAACGGTGCCAATACACCAAGTGATAGATCTTTTATTTTGAATGCAGTTGAAATTTTTTTTCGTATTCATCAGTGCTCTTTAGTTTTGGGAAATGTGATTTATTTATTTTATGTTTCGCTTAAAAATTCATCACTAATTTGGCTATATGCTGTGATATCCCTACTGCTCAATACACACAGTGAGTACAAATAATATACTGCTATGTACATCAATTATGTAGCTTTAATACGGTTAGCGAAAATTCAAGTAGATGAAAAAAAGCAATGCCCATTCTGGTGAAAATATTTCAAAAATTTCTAGGCCTAGCAGGAAAATAAAAATATTTATGATTATATTTAGAAAATAAAATTGCATATATAGTCTTTCAAAAGGTAGTGCACATATACATCCAAATTCTGGACACACAACCACAGATACATATAGTTATCATGAAGAGAATGTAGTATGAAATCCACGAGCATTAGAATTACTCCGAAAACATGTGTGTACGGATTTGTATACGGATTTTAGTACTATTTTTTCAGCTTTTGGGTCATTTGTTTCTCTAAGGTTTTTCTTTCTAATCTGTTTGGTGTGGACAGACTGATATTCCTATCTTTGGCTACCATTTATCCCCTTAATTGTAAGCAAACACTCCATACCCACATGTTTTAACTTTTTCTTCAATATCGTCTTTTAGAACTATCACTCGCGGTTTTCGTTATTGATGGCCCACAAGTCAGATCTAAAGGCTGGTGAATGCGCATGCAAATCCTCCTAATGGTGGGGACCAAGTTACTGGTCATCATATCCGAGATGGCCATAAGGTGTCAACAGAGAGGTGAGGTTGTGAAGAGAGTGCTGGTTGTTCAGCCGAGGGATGACCTTTTCTAGTTCAATCGTCCCTGCCTCGTTCTCTACCTCATCAATTTTGTACTCTTTCAAGTACTTTTTCCATTCTTTATACTCAGCCATCCGGGCAAACTTATACTTACCTTGACTAATGATTTCTTTCTTTAATTCCTTGTTTAAGTATGTGCATCTCTAAGTATGTAGATATAAGCATTCGGAAAATGACTTTAGGTTGCGTTATTTGAAATCTGAAAGAATATAATTTAAAGCGTCTTTATGAAAAGTAGAATGTATAGAAATTATCACTATGTACACTCAATAAAAAGTAGGTCTATAGAATATTATAGACAATTGAGACCTTTGACAAGAATGAAAAGTTTTTAGGATTGAACGCCCGGGCTTAATACTTGAGTCACCTCTAAGTGAGACAAAAACACTTGCATCGGGTCTAGTCACGATTTGAATATATTCAGACATGCATGTATTTATAAATACGTGACACACATTCTAACCTAGATGTATATATATGTATTTATGTATCATCATATAGTTTTCATTTCAACTTTCACTTGTCAATTTATATTTGAAGAATGCCTTCCAGCTTGCTTTCATGGCGTGGACTTGGGTAATTAGCCACCTAACTCTTATGTCATGTTCACATTATAACACTGCAATAATTAAGTTACAAATAAATAAATTTCACTCTTGACGAGGGATTACTCTTACATATCTTCCTCATTTGTATTTTCAGTATGAATTTGGATTGAAGTCTTGTTTCCACGAGCATTTAGAAGGTATAATCATCAAAATTTTCATGGGGTGATTCTTGTTCCATTAACAATTTCCCTGCCATAATAGAGTGAAATTAATAACTAATTATACAGGCCACCAAGTTGGTTAAATTTCTCTATCTAATGTCAATTACGGTGATGTTTTGATCAGGATCATCATCCAGTTCCTCTGCAGCTACAGCACTCTCCCACTTTATGCCCTTGTCACACAGGTAATTAACCATACAACCCATGGCCGTGCAAACGAGCCAAGCTTTATAGTGTTGGAGCTTGGCTTATTTACTAAACGAGCCTAATTAACGAGTGAAAGCTGTCTACAAGACTCTTTAAACGAGTTGAGCCTATATACGAGTTGAGCTTTTGAGTGTTACGAACGAGCCTAAACTAAGTTTGAGTTCGGCTCGATTAATTACTTAACTAGTCAGCCAAGCCAAGCCACATGTAGCTCAATTTGCAGCCCTAGGTCTCAAAAGTCCAAAAATAAAGTGTCCTATTTCCTCTCCAAAAAATAGTATTAGTTTATTTAATTTTACTTTCTTATTTTGAACAGATGGGTTCAACAAAGAAGCCAACCATATTCAGCAAAAGAGTGGCCACGGCACTCCGAGACTGGCACCACATAGCCACAAAACACTTCCAGCAAAATTGCCAGTCCGGCTTCACAACCACACCCATGTCCACTAATTAGATGCAGCAAGTTGATGCCATAAAATTTGAACGAATACTGAGCCCCAACTCATACTCGCATAATACTGTTCAATAGTTTATATATTCAAACAAAAGCCATTAATCCAAAGATAAAATATAGGTCCAACATGCATCCAATCAAAATAAGACCCAAACATAGTCGGTGACGTACTTGTAAATCGAAGAACTAAAGGATCTATTCTTATCAGAAAATTTGTATTGGAATCTGGTTTTTCACAATAAAGACAATTGACCAATGAGATTCTTGTTTTGCTCGGCAAAACAAAATTATTAATCGTTGAAAGCAGTTTACAAAAATATTAGAAAATAAATATAATATTCTAGCTTGTCCTATTATATTTACTTATGTCATTATGTGCCCGTGCTCTTTTTGTACTTTTTTTGTGCTTGTGCTTTTTTCGTGCCTTTGTCGTGCCTGTGCCATATTTTTCGAAAAACACACCAACCATACTCATCTACAGTGATTGGTAACACACTTTCTTTACTGACTTGATTGATTATAACTAGGTTTAAAAAGAATACACATTCACCAACATATAGAGTGAAGGGTTCAAAGTAAGAGTGTGTTGTGTGTTTGTTCAAATTATTTCTCATTTACAGTTTGCGGATGTTACACTGATTTTTTGCCAAAACAAGTTGGAGGAAATTGTAGCTTTGAAAAGGATTCTCAAGATTTTTTCAACTTATGTCTGGTCTGAAAATCAATTTCTCAAATAGTATATGTAAAGTAACATATATATCCATAACCTCTCAATTTAATAAAGACTCTATGCCACAAAATACTACTCCAAAAGGCTGGCACCCATATATGATATCAGAAAGACAAATTTTGGCCCCAAAACCAAACTACTGCATTGACTTCCGATAAGGAATCAACGTAACATATCGCAAAACAAGCTCACTTCCCTATCCCATTTACAAGCTTCGCAACTCGTATCATCCTCCACTTGGCTTCGCCCTTCCCATGTCTGCTTCAATCTGCTTGTATTTTCATGGCAGCAATTTCTCCTTTGTCGGCCTGCGAGGTTGTTGTTGATCCACATTGTGCGAATAACAGCCTCAATTCTTTTTCGACAGTCTTGGAATACTGTGAAGCGAGTTGATTGTGAGGTAGTACTACCCTCCATGGCATTTAGAAGCTTTAACCCCTCTACACTTGATTGTCCACCCATACACACTAGTATAATACCGTACACGTATGAGGCTTCCGGATGACCTTTTTGTGATGCTCTCCTCAACTTCTCAAGCCCTGATTCCATTCTCGTTGAACTGAAGTATTCAACCTATATATTCCAATGATGGCCAAAGATAGTAGTTTGTCATTACACTTTGTTGACTGATGAATAAATGGATTATAATTTGTAACTAATTTTTGATGGCTTCGTCAAAAGAAGTTAATTAGAGCTTGGGGCACTGTCTCAACCTAACCAACTAGTCAATTAAGTAAGACAAATCATATGTTTGCATGAGCATTCAAAGTTAAATAAGCTAGTATGAGATTAGAAAGAGAGATTTTGTTACCATTCCCTGTCTGTACAAGGCCTCGGGATTTCCAATCTCCACGCACCGATTCAAGAACCAACTCACTTTCTCAGATTTTAGCCATTGATGAATCACTGGAAATCCCACAATCGATACTTGCTCAAGGACACATTCTTCCTCAGTTGCTCCTCTGAAATCTCTACAACTATCGATAAGAAGGCAAAAACAAAAATGCAAGCATTATGACATGCAAAATACATGAATCAGTCATGTAAATTTAAAAATTCTTGCTAAACATATATGTGTGTACGTTGCATGATTCAATTATATCCTCCGCCTCCGGCCTCCGGACCTAAATAAATGTCCGGCCCGCAAACCTAGGCCCTTAAATATATGCATTCTTTTCGTTCAAAAAAAATTTCAAAAATTAAAAAAAAATACCTTATCAATTTTGTTCAATTTTTTTGAACAACCAAAAATATTTATGTTTTTAATGGCCTAGGTTTTTAGTCCGGACATTTATTTAGGGACGGATTGAGTTCGCAATAATGTCTTAAAAAGAAATTGGACACATATGGTAACTCAGATTCGAAGCTAGTATTGGAACATTGAACAAAAGAACAAGAAAATATGAGGATTGCAGGGAGTGAACGAGAGACAAAAAAAAATTTCAGAGCTTGCATTACAACCAACCTAATGCATGAATGCAGTTCTATAAATATAGCAAACAAACGCATGTTTTGCAAGTATAGTGACCAGATCGATAAAAGAAGTAGGAATTAATACATGCGCAAAACCAGTGCGGCTCACCGACTGAAGAAAAAAGCTAGAACAAGAAAAAACAGAGCACTATGGGTAAGTTAGCGAATGAAAGGATAAAAAGAATAAGTTGAAATTTCTGCATTACGATCAACCGAATGCAGGGTGTCTGTGGCATGATCAGTGATAAGATGTATACATGATAGCATCCACATAATGGGTCACAAATAATAAGTTGAACAGCGGAATTAATTTGTACGGAATCCAAGACATGCAATTGAACGCGAGGAGGAGAAGGTGACTAATTAATTAGTACCATAGTTTGGAGTTGAAGAGGTCGGTGAAGGAAGAGGAGGCAACTCGGGCAAGAACATCGACCAACAAATCGGAAGGAAGAGAGTTGATCATGGCAAAATTGTTTCCTTGTTCTAATTCTCCAGCTGCAATGTTCGATGCAACAATCATGATCATGATATAGCTAGGTAGCTGTTACCAGAGAAAGCTGTGGTTCTTTCACAGAAGAAAAAGCACAGGTTTGTGTATAGTAGTCTTATTATATATAATGGGGGCTAGCTAGCTGCAAATCCCAAACCGAGTGGGAAAAAGGAAATTAACCAGCTTCACGTTCAATGAGAGTTTCCTAGTTCCTAATTAATTGATTATTTCCTTTTTGTTTTCGAACAAAGAGAGGAATTTGTGTAATACTCGGTTTGTGCATGAGATTGCCAACACAACAGAGTTGTGTCTGTAGCATATTAGGAAAAGGAAACATTGCGCATGCCAGCTTAATTGCAGGAATTAGAAAGTCCTGGACTCCTGTTCCTTGTGGGATTTTATTTTCCAACCGACTCACAAATTTAGGAATTCGACCTCTGTCTAGTGTGGGTTATTTATTTTAGTAAAAGATTTGAATATAGGGCCTGTTAGATTTAAGGTCCGTTTAAGCTTAATAATGTAGTACCTGGGTAAGCGGCTTTTTTTTTTTTTTGTCTATATTTAAAAATAAATTTGCATTTATTAGTTTTTGTCAATTTTTTTTTTGGATTATTTGTTTGTCTCGAAGGGGGCTAAGAAGTAAAAAATTATGTACCAAATCCAAAAAGACTGTCTGTTTTTTAATTGTTTTTGTCTTTAGTTAATTAATTAACTTTTTGAAAAAATTTGACCATAATTTTTTACTTTTTAGATTTTTCTTGTCGCAAGATGAACCCATATCCGGAAACAATAATGCAAAATCAATAAAATACAAAAAATTATAAAATTATTATATAAAAGTAAACCAACAAAACATGCATGAAACTAAAAGAGGGGATAGATAGTACTTATAAAAAGCGGGTTAGAATTACAGGTGTACACATATAATTTTAGGAATCAAACCATAATGTTACAAACCAAACCATCAAACCGGTATGGTATGGTATGGTTTGGTTCAGATTTTGGTTTTAAACCTTGTTAATCAGCATCCAAAGATTGCAAAAAAATATAAAAATACATGAATTACATACTTCTAGCTAGTTCTGTAAAATAGTACGTAGCTAACAAAATACACCGCAAAACAATAACAACAGCTTCATTAATCTTAAAAACTGAATTTGCCCACACAAAAAAAAAAAAAAAAAACCTTGCAAGTTATTCATAAATATACTGCCATTAAGCCAACCCACAAAATAGAACTAGAAGCCCAACAAATATATAAAACAATTAACTACTAAAATATTGTGAAACAAAACCATGAACAGCTCAACTAGTTTGTAGTGGCGGAGACTCAGTAGGAAGGGTGGCACCATCTAATGCCACACAACACACTCTTTGCGTATTTTAGCATGTGTCTTTTAGCATGGCTCACATAAACGGGTATGATTTTGATTTGCTAGATAACGTGTACATGCATCAACCCATACAAATTCTGTGGCTACTTTTTTTGAACGCAGCTAATTCATTTCATAACAATGTCCGAAGGCAATACAGATTTCATCAAAAAATACAAGAATGAGTCAAAACTATCTAGACTACGACACATGCACCCCCTGCAAAAGCAAGACCGGCGAACTCGCCAGATGAGAACCAATCAAGGCCTAGATAGTAGAGAATCCAAACGGACCGGACCCCAACTCAAACCCGATAAGCGCATATGAAATCTGATGGCGAGAGCTATGCACCGGAGCAGAAGCCAGAGCAGACCCATCACCGACAACAGCACCAGACAAACCACAACCCACCAACAACCACAAATAACCCCAACCTCGGACGATCCTCAATAGGCACCGGATTATTCGCCCACCACCTTTTCCACTTCAGATTTGGGGAACCCAAACTGGTACCAAACCGGACTGATTTGGGGGAAACCCAAATCAGCCGGTAGAAACCGAGCCAAACGGCCGGAAAAAAGAAAGACTGAGAAAGAAAAACTAAACCTCAACGCCGCCCCCCACCTCGCCGTTATTCGCAACTCACCACCGACACCCTCTGAATCGTCAGCCCCGTCACCAGATCTTGAGGTCGAGGAGGAGCCCGGACCAATCCAGACTCACAAGCAGCCGGCCGGAGTCAGGAAGCGAACTCAGCAAACTCGAACCAAAACCAAAATCGGAGGAAAAGTCTGAAAACAAACCCAGAGAAAGGAGTGGGGGAGAAAGATGGAGACGAGGGGAAAGGGGAGGTGGAGCTCGGGGGGAGGGGAGAGAGGAGGCGGCGGCCCCCTCCCCTGGAGAGACCAGATCTGGAAAAAGGGAGGGGGTTTAAATACAGGGAATTAAGCAATATCTGTGGGGGCGTGAAAATCCGACCTCGACGTGCTCCGATGATTTGACCCGTAGCATAGCTCCTTTTTTACTCCACCGTCGGAACAGTACATCATACCTGCAAACCGGAGGGGGGTTCCTCCGGGTAGAGCCTCCGACGAGCTAGTTAGTACCCGGGGAAGATAAATCGAAACGTAAAGCTGAGAATATGAACCATTTGTGTAAGAGAGGAATGTTGTGTACCCTAGGTGGGGGGAGAGACTTGCTTATATAGAGAAAAGTGAGTGAAACTTCACGACTAAGTAAAGGCTATTAGTAGAAAGTTTCTATAAATGGAAAGTTAAGAGACTTAGGGAGCAAGCTAGGTAAAAAGGTGCAAAGGAAGCTTCTAGAAACTTCTAGAAGGTCACAACTTGCCGCGTCCACGTACCGAGCAATAGCAATGCGTTCCGAGCAATAGCGAGCGATCGTATATTTTACCAAACGATAAAGACATCCGTCGAGTTCGTAAAGTATTCCGAGCAACATAAAAAACCTTCGAGCGATACAAAGAGCTGCCGAGCGATAATAAGAACCTGCCAAACGATAATAAGAACTGCCGAACGATAATAAGAACTGCCAGACGATAATAAGAACTGCCGAGCATACTTTAAGACAAATGTTCAGGCAATACTTGTGGGAAAATACTTTACTTGTTGAAATCGTTCGGTTGTATTGATGTGGTTTTGGCACAAGAATAAATATAAGTCCCAAAAATAAGAACAAAAATAACACCTTACGGTCCTTCCGAGATATGATGGTACCCCACTTGAACCTTATGAACTGAGGGAAATTTCGGCCCACTACAATATCAAATGGAAAAGAGAAAAATTAAGATAACTCATTGGCATATACATATATATGAGGAAACTTCTTTTCGAGATCGATCGCAAGTGACAAACTTGAAGAATTTGCCTATTGGAGATCCCAAGTGATGACAAACTAGAAGGATGCCATGGATAGAAAGAATTCTTTTTCCGGTCTTCCTTTCTTTGAAAGCCAAAGAAGAATTCTTTTTCCGATTCATCTCGTCAAAAGAGTACAGTGCAAAACTAACAAATGCAAATATTTTTTGAATGATGACAATACAAGAAAAAGCCACAAAAAAAAATTCCTAAAAGTTCTTAGGGTGCGTTTGGTTGGATGGAATGGAATGTGAATAGGAATTGAATTAAGAATGAAATAGAATTGGAGGAATTGAGAATGGAATAATCATTCTCATTCTCATGTTTGGTTGTGCTTAGGAATAGTCATTCTCATCTCCAATGGAATAGTGTGGCAATAGCAATTTTTGGAGTGACAATAGTGTTTTTTGGAGTGGCAATAGCATTTTTTGGAGTGGCAATAGTAATTTTTTGGAGTAGAAATAGTAATTTTTGGTGTGGCAATAGTGAATGTTGGAGTGGCACTAGTAATTTTGGTGTAACAAAGAAATGGAATAACAATTCCTTAGTTTTTTGGATGGAATGACAATTCCTTTACTAAGGTGAATAGTGATTCCATTTGGAATCTTCATTCCATTATTCAACGGTGAACCAAATATTGGAATAAGTAAGTCATTGGAATGACTATTCCATTCCAATCTTGATTCCATCTAACCAAACATACCCTTAGTGCTTCGTTGTTTCTACAAAATGAAAAGGTAGGTTATTTATTAATCGGGAAACGTAATATTATTTTGTTTGGTAATAATTAAAAGAAAAAAAAAACATGACTGAATTTAGGCATAGCCACTTTTTTGAAAACTCTAGGTAGGTGAACCAACTTACGCAAATTTTGATTAAATCGCAAGGGACCAAAAGACTGATAAAACACAATAAACATATATATGCACCTCCTCTATAGATGCCTTTTCTTTTCTTTTCTTTCTTTCTTTTTTTTTAATAACTCAGGCATTCTGGCCAATTTAAGCAAACCTCCACTAATTAAATAAGATTGTAATCTTTGCACGTAAATAAATGAGCGTGTAATCCTTGATGGGAATTAAAGACAAGTTTTTTAGAATTGGATGTAATTTGTTGTCGTAGCATGGTTGGATAGATCGATCGTTCTTTATTTCACTCTCGTCATTTTTACCTTTATGAATCTTGCACAACAACTCTTGCTTGTTCTTGTTTTTCTTTTTTTTTGGAATTTCCAGATGAGAAAAAAAAAAATTGTACTCTTGCACAGAAATTCGAGAAATGCCAGGATAGAAGGTAGGATTGCAACGAATTCTTTCGTAGATCACTTGCTATAGATAGCTTTTTGCAGTTTGCACAAGTTTTGTTATCCGCCTAGGCAATGCGTGCAAACCACTCGCTAGCCTATAAATTAAAGGGTTCTCCTATATATTGACAGCCCAAAAAAAAAAAACACAAAAAGCTAGTAATACAAAAGGGGAAAAAAAAACAAAGAGCTAATCAATAAGCTAATAGAAAGACAAAAAATAAAAACAAAAATACAGGCTTGTCTGTAGATTTTATTACACTTTTCAATAAACTCTCACTCAATTTTTAAAAATATTTTTAACACATTTCAATAATTTTCAAACATTAACGACAGCCACTAGACTATTTTATGAGCAATACTACCCATAGAACTCTGGACAAAATTACGTCCAAAGTCGTTTGATGCATGTGTGGAGCTATTCGATGAATGTGGACTCTTGCGCATCGAACAGTTTCAGACGCAGTTGTATCCGGAGTTGTGTAGGTAGTATTGCTCATAAACTATAGAATGTTGAACCAATTAGAATGTCTCACAAACGATGTGATATAAAAATTTGAACCGAATCTAGTAAGTAATAAGAAAAAAAAAACCCAAAAAAAAAAAAACTGCGCTAAAAGGTACAAAAATAGTTAGGCCGAAAGGGGCTGAGTCGATCTCTTGAACATTTGGGCTAACGTCAGTCCACATCATGGTATGCAGATGGGCTTGGAAGGTTTAATTCTTTCTGGGCTTTTAAAAAGGATGAAAGTGGCCTAAAAGTCGACTTTTAAAAAAGGTCATAAAACGAACAAAGGCAGTTGCTCATTTTGGTCTCCACTGGTTTTCGAATTCTAGCCCACTCTGTTTCTAGTTTTGTGCTCCACCAAAAACTCCAAGGAAATTTGGGCTATAACCTTGGGGTTTGGCCCAATGCTTGGTGTAGCGCTCGTGGGCGTCTGAGGTCTAGTTTTCGTCTGAGCCCTAGTAATCTAACTTATTCTTAATAAGGGAAAATGACCGTCAATGACGCGTTTTGATAATTAATACTCATCAAATGCATGCTAAGAATATTTACTAATGCTGAAAATGTTCTTAACGAGTATTAATTATCAAAACTCATTCTGAGTCGTCATTTTCCCTACTAACAACTCACATCCTATTGTTTTTTTGGGAGAAAAAAAGTACTTAACATCTGCTAATTATTTTAGCCTAAGAAACAAAAAAGTCTAAAGAAATCGACCGGGGAGACCGACGGTGCCAACCAACGGCCACGGGACCCACTTGAGATCCCGCATGGATGATCTGAGTCGTTCAATAACTTTTTTTAAAAAACTGAGTGGACTCGTGAAAAATCAGTTCAAACTAATTTGTGTATCTACACAATTCAATCTTCTATTTTTTCACGAATCTAAAACCTGAATGAAAGAATAAAAGATTGGATCAAGCACCTATACATATCGTACTGAGCTGATTTCTTATGGGGCCTACTTTGTGAAAAATCCATGCGACTCTGATTTTTTTAAAACTATTGAACATTTCGGATCACCGTGCGCTATTCGGAGTGAATCCCACGTGGCTGTCTGTATGCACCATCAGTGCTTCCGGTTGGTTTATGTAGCAGGATTCGAAACCGAAACGTGGGTGATTTGAAAGTCCTTCAAATTTGACCAACAAATGCATTTGTTTGTTCTGGCCCCCAAAACCAATTTGGCCCGTGCTTATTAGTGTTCTTTTTTTCTTTTTCTTTTTTCTGAGCTGGCCCACGGTTAATTTTAGGGAAAATGACGGCCAAGGACGTGTTTTGATAATTAATACCCGTCAAAGACGTTTTCAGTATTAACAAATGTTCTTAACTTATGCTTGATAAAGACGTTTTCAGTATTAACAAATGTTCTTAACTTATGCTTGACGGGTATTAATTATCAAAACACGTCATGGGCCGTCATTTCCCCTTAATTTTAGGGGTGCCAACTTGAACTCAAATCTATTAAGAAACTCAAACCCATCCTTTAAAAAATAAACTCAACCCAGCTCATTTATTAATTGGGTCAGAATGGGTCTAACCTTAGTGAAATGGGTATTTTAGTCATTTTAAATTTTAATATATATATATATATATATATGTAATTAGCCGGGTTAATGGGTGAGTCAGGTTTGATTTCAAATAAATGGGTTGGGTTGGATATGGGTAATTGGGCGCAGAACTAATTGGGTCTAAATAAAGACCCAATCCACTAATAACTTATCCAATTTGGCTCAAACTCGTTCATTTGACTCCCCTATTTAATTCTAACCAACCATTCTTCTAATTTTATGGTCCGCCCTTGATAAATTTACGGAACTCTATAATACCAATTTTTTTTTGTATTATTAATGGTAGTTCCCATATATGATATATGAGATTATTTTCCCAAATCCTCTAGGCCCGTTACAATTATTGAGCCCTTCACAGTACGCACCAAATTAATTGGGCCCAATATAATCTATAAGCAAATGGGATTACTAGTAAGCCCAATCAATTGGGCCTAGATGCTAGATCTCTGAATCCAATTGCAAACACTAATTAATTTCAGGCTTCGTTCCTCTAAGACTTTTATTTTTAAGTGCCTATTTTTCATTTTACGTGATATGTCGTTTTCTCACAATACGTCACATTTAATTCAAAAAATAAGTACTTATTTTACTTAGCGGAACATGACCTCAGTAAATTTACATTAGGCTATTTTCTTTACGATGGGAAAAAATATTTGCAAAAGATGATAATAATTTTCAGTGCAATTATAGAATCAAGAGGAAGTCGGGCTTAAATCGATCGACCCATGATTGGGCTGGATCTCCCAAATCCAATGGGTCAGCAAAATTACGAATACAATATTATCTGTGTGATGTAATAAAGTCCTTTTTAAGAAGAGGTGAGTCAGTACGTATGTGTCCTGAGATGTCATCGTCAATAATTGGTGTAAATTAGTGTAATTGTCTTTGTAGTGTCTGTTAGTCAAAAAATGTTGTCAGGAAAAGACCAACAACAGTTATGTACAATTATATGTGTAATGTTTACATTCTCCACCCGACTCCTATAAAAGGGGGAGGCCTCCACCGATGTAAAACCAAGTCAGTTGAAGCAATATATCCAGTGTGTTCAATAATATCTTCTCTTTTACGATCCTAACCTACTTTGTGTTTGTACCCACTTCGTGTCTGTAAATTCTTTCAAGAAGGCTTTATGAATCCTACCCGTAGTATTTTCCAAAATACCAAATCTGTATTTTACAAACCATGTTCTCGTATATTTACATTAGGCTCCTTTTGCTTGGATATGGAAATATTTTACTTTTTTTATGGTGTTTGGTAGGAAAAAGATACTTGAAATAGTTTTAGAGGAAAATAATTTTAATCATACGAAACAAAAAATGTTGCTTGCAAAAATAATCAATGTGGAGGTAGAGGATGTTAAGTTTGATTATTGACTATATGAATAATCAAATGCTGACGTAGCACATTTTGATTATTGGTTTTGATTATTACCATTGTGGATGCTCTCATCTTATGCAAATTTCATACTCATCCGTCCCCTTTTTAAAGTCCAGTATTTCATTTTAGGATGTCCTTAATAAGTATTCATTTTGTAAACTAAGTGGGTAAAAGTTAATACATTTTCCATTTTGCCCCTAAAAGTAGATTCCATTTTGACAAATTAGTGAGTAAAAGTGTATTGATGATGTCTCCATAGAGGTAAGTAGGAAAAGTAGAGGTAAAAGTTGATGTGAAAGGTATAATGATGATGTTTTCTTAACAAGTTGAAGTTACGAGGTGGGACACTTAAAAAGGGATGATGGGAGTAATAATGTTTTTCTTAAAAAAACTTTGAGTCCCACGTAGAGATAGTTACAATTTATGCTAACTAAATATAACAAATGTGTTCATAGCCATACTTAACAGCTATCCTTGGGAGCTTGTTTGAGGAGCCCATCGAGGGCCACAATTTAACAAATGGTTTGCTAAATATTAGGAGCCTCACCTACGAGTCATTTTAAGTGTGCATTGAGGATGCTTGGGAGCGCAAGAGTGCGCTGTGGGGATCGGCACCATTTTAAGAGCTCATTGCTGCAAAGGTTTGGACATTGTGTTATTCATCTTAAAATCAAACGGTAGCAAACGATGATAGCTAGTGAGAGGATGATGGTCTGTAATTCTATTATCCCTTGCTAGAAAGCTAAACCATAGTGGCTTCAAATATGAAAAGTTAAACATAACAGAATTAAGGCTAGCCAAATCTGCTATAATATGCCAAATCTTTTGTAATCCTTCCAAATCCACTGTAATTTATTTTTAAATCTTTGTAACCATGCTAGGTTTCCAGCCTCTAGATTCATCTTCAATGCACTATTAAATCAATGTATTTCCAGTTTGACCAAATCTATGTAATCCATCCAGATTTCTTCTTGAATGTGTTGTTCATATTTCCATAATCCTTCGAGCGGAAAAGATTTTCCTCTGAACGCAGTTTCATTGCGTCCATATTTTTTTTTTCCAGAATTAATATGTGCTTATAGATTGCATCATTAACATACTTAATTTTATCATGGTCATGGACATTGCAATCCTCATTTTATGCGGAGCACACTAACATGTTATCTCCTATGAAACAACATGCATTTTTTCTTTGTTCCAAGTTAAATTTATGTTTTTCTCTTTTAAATTGGTGCAAAAAAAGTTTAAGAAAAATATGCACGAAAGTGCTTTAGTACTAAAACTTGTATCTGTTCTCATAGTGGATTAATATTTTCGGCCGGAGGGATCAGTACCTTTTTGTGCATGCATAAGATTGTGGGCTTAATCGGGTGTCGATTGACAGCACTTATAAATACACCCCTAGGCGGTATTTGATTCTACATTTATTTTCTCTCCAACACACCTATTGTTGAGTTATAATTCTACCCAAATGTCAGGTATGAATTTACCATCCAAGCCATTGTCTCATTTAAACATTTTTTCCAGGTGTGACTTTGGTTTCCTTTATAATTGGCTATTTTCTCCATATGTGGAAAAATCTTGCTTAGCTTTAGTTTTGGGTGGACAGAACATCATAGATTTCATATGTTCAGGGGTTGGGGAGGGAGTTGAAATACTCCCAACATGAAGATGTAATTGTTCAGCAACTCCTAATCATACCATGTAAATACCTTCTTCAAGACAAAAGAAGATGTGGTTATTCTTCATTATTCTGCAACTCCTAATTAATCATAGCATGATCTACAAATGCTTAATTTGGATTGTTTGGAATATATCCAGTTTCTACCATAATGTTTGGGGATTCTGACTAACAACAAAAACGTACTATAACGACACTCTCATGATATAAGGTTATTTGCACTTTAATGCTCACATGTTGCAAAAACGAGTCTAATGTTGCAATAACATGTCCCTCTCCATTTTGCCATTGGCACATAATTTTGTTAAACAACGAAGGCCATAGTATCTCTTGACCTTTGATGATTAATTTTCCCTACAATTTAATTCAATTTCCTAGAGCGCTCCGTGGTTTTGCACGTCGTTGTTCTACTACTAGTCTTTGTATCCTCTTTTCCCGTGGGCCACAATGGAGATGAAGAAGGCATGAGTTTATCTGAAGAAGAAGAGAAGGAGTTGGAAAAGCAACTTGATCTTCTAAACAAGCCCGCAGTCACAACTATACATGTAAACTCGATATGATAATTTACTACCTAATTATGTTGATGAGACATCTACTTTATTCTTCAAGCGTATTAAAACTAACAAAGGACATTCATGGCACTGCAAATAGACTGATTATGGGGATATAATTGATTGCGTGGATTTCTACAAACAACCTGCATTTGATCACCCTTTGCTGAAGAATCACACTTTCCATTATCAGGTTTGTTATCTCTGCCTATCTTTCTATATCTCTAGAAAACGCTTATATCACTAATTTGGTTAGTCTGATTTTAATTGCAGATGAAACCTATTTCAGTAGATTGGGGAACAAGAAATCAATTATCATCAGAATTTGTTGAACCTAGTATAAGGCTAAAGGGCGGAGGCTGCCCTGTGGGAACAGTTCCTTTGAGAAGAATCACTAAAGAAGATCTCATCAGAGAGAGTCTCGGTTCGAAGGCCACGTCTTTAGAAGATAACACACTGGGTGCTCATGTAAGTTATTCCTAATCATCTAGTATACTGTATTTCTACACTAAGAATATTCCTAATTTGACCTATTTTTGTCTCATTGTTTGAGAGCTACGTTTATGTTTTATACATGCACCTGCGCGTAGGGGTGTATACGAGCCAAGCCGAGCTGAGTATTGGCATGTTCGAACTCGGCTTGAGCTCGAATCAAGCCCAAAAATCAGAGCTCGAGCTCGGCTCGGCAAACATTACAAAGTTCGAGCAAGGCTCGTTAGAACTCGGTTTGGAATAAACGAGCCTACTCGGCTCGGCTCGAGCTCGAATTCATCAACAGAGCCTTAATCAAAACTAGCTAACTCCATCATTTTTATCACCAAAACTGGCAAATTTCATGATTTTTATCCAAAAAAAAAAAGGCTAATTCAAAATCATTACCTTTGTCGAGCCAAGCCAAACTGAGCCGTTAACGAGCTACTCGCAAGCCTGTTGAGCCGAGCCTAACTAGGCTCGAGCTCAGTTTATTTGTTTAATGAGCCTTAAAATCGAGCTCGAGCTCGCTTATTTACCCTTCAAATCAAGCCGAGTCGAGCTCGCAAGTAGGTTGGCTCACTTACAGCCAGTGCCGGCTCATATATTTTGGAGCCCTAAGCAAATTTTGTATATTGAGCCCTTACAAATTCATGATTTCTTTAAAAAATGATAAAATTACAAAAAATCAAACTAAAAGAATATAATTATGATAATATAAATGTAAAAAAAATATGCTTGCAATTATGGAGATGCATGGGGTCAAACCACAAACTCACAATAGCATGACAATATTATGCGACCACTAAATCAAGTATCTAGTTTGTATTTTTATTTGGAAACATTCTATTTTAATACGTAAGTTACATTACAATGGGACCTCAAATTTGGACCAAAATTCGGGGGCCGGAAGAGGCTGCTTCCCTCGCCTATGCCATAAGCCGGCCTTGCTTACAGCCCTACCTACATGCATGCCTTTTGTTATGAATATTATTGTTAACAGAATTAATTAACAAACATTTCATAATAAAAAAGAGGCAAGCTTGAAATTCTCCCAGCATGAGAAAATTTAAGCTGAGTGACTACTCCTAGCACTCATGAGTGCCAAATAATGCATATATAAAAAGTACTTAGAGATCATGATCATTTTTTTTAGCACTGCAAATAAAAACGCGACCTCTTTTGGGAAATGGATTATAAGTTGTTAAATGAATATGGGTCATAGTTGAAGGGGGCTGATGTAATTTTTCCTAAATCTAATGTTGATTTGAGGCCGGAACCTGTATAGCATGTCTGGATATTATGGATATTATGGATTATAAGTTTTTAGGCCTTGGTTGGCTTCTTGCCATCTAAAGGTGGTCCTTTAACCCTTCAAGTTTCTGGTGGCATAAGATTGTCGGAGTTGTTTTATTGCTTTGCTTGATGCCTTGTGCTTTGAATCCTTTTAATTTTTGCAATCTATTTTCAAAACTTGATTAATTTTCTTTGCTGTTCAAAGAAAAGGTACGCGTGCACATGCATTTATATGGATTTATACCTAGCAATTGTCCTATATTATGCATAATATATACCAACGAGAATTAATAATGATAGGGAAATATTCATACTAAACACGATTCTCACAATTTTAAGTGTTGATATTATTGTTGCTCAGGAGGCCGTCGTTCGAACTAGAGCAAATTCAAACAAAAAGTTCAGAGGAGCTGGAGCATATATTAGCGTACACGCTCCGCTGATTAACATATATGGACGATCTAGCGGGGCAAAAATAAAGATTCAAAATGGTCCTGATAGCATAGAAGTTGGGTGGAGGGTAATTCTTTCTGCCTTTGATCCTCAAACAAATGGTCATTTGATCACTTCCAGGCCATTTTAAATTCTTATCCAGTTTCATTTATATTCCATTCGCATGGTGTAATCTGAAAAAACAGATTGGCCTTATTATTTGATTTGAAAAAACTTTTCCATTTTCTTATCATTTAATTTTGCTCATTATCTCAGGTTGATCCATCATTGTATGGTGACACTCGCACTCGATTTTTTATTCGTTTGGATGTAAGTGGTACTTCTTTGGGTCCATGTCGCTTAATTAATTTACCAAAAATTTCTTAAACTCATTAGTTCTCCATTTATCATCTACGTCTAACAGGCTGGACAATCTCATTGTTTCAATACTAAATGTCCTGGATTTGTCATAGTGAGACCAGATATACCGGTTGACTCGGTTTTGGACCTTATCAGTCATGTTGGTGGGCCGTATTTCTACGTGGTAGCCTACATTGTGAGGGTAAATCCCACATATCTTTTGTGTCATATTTTCCTTATGCTTTTAGTTTTTGAACCTTATACTAGTAAGAAAATTTGATCTTATTTTGCGGCATGTATTTCCTTAGTAAGATTTTGTTGTCTACATTGACCAAATTTATTGGTTCCTCCACTACTGATCATATGATCAGGACCAACCTAATGGAAACTGGTGGCTTTTAGTTGGACGAAACAATATTCCGATCGGATTTTGGCCGAAACAACTATTTACCGGACTTAGAGGCTTGGCCAATCATGTCGAATGGGGAGGCGAGACATTTGCTCCACCCGGCAAAACGGCACCGCCGATGGGCTCAGGATTACTTCCTTTTGGGACAACTAGAGTTGATGCACACTTCAAGTTTGTTTCAGTTCTTAATGAATATCGTCAAGCTGTAGATGTCGAAAACACAGAAGAGTTTACTGATGACTATAACTTATATAGAGTGCGGGATCAAGGCATAGGACGTAACTTGGGACGTTATTTCGTGTATGGGGGCCCTGGAAGAATATAAATGAATGATCAAACCCAAGAAATAAAAATTGAATGGCTAATTATCTACATTTTTGGTTCCTACAAAACATGCTCGGTTTCAATTTCGTCCTCACAAAATTTTTGGTTTCAATTTTACCCTTTTAATTTCTAACGGATTTCAATATTACCTTTTCTATCAATCTTGGATAGAAAAAGCCTAAAGAGCTAACGGAAAATGCTGACATGATAGAGATGACAAAAATCCCAAATATAGTGCCACTTAAGCTTTAACCCGCACAAATCATAACCAAAGACCGACACAATTTGTCCATGTAGCCATGCCACATAACAGTGAGACCACTCTACAATTAAAACAACACAAAAGAAAAGAAATTTGTGGTCCTCTCTCTCTCTCTCTCTCTCTCTCTCTCTCTCTCTCGTTCTCTACAACTCTTTTTCCCATCCCTCTCGCGTCTTCCACGAGGACGAAACTCCATTTTTTTGCTACAAACTGTTTTCCATTACCAATTTTAGGATTTAAAAGCAGGATGTTTATGGATCCAATTTGGGATTTCAAGTAACTTGCGTTTCTCAATTAGGTCTTCCAGTAAACAAGAATCGGTGATCTCTCAGATGAAAGATTCCATAACTTCTATTTCCCTGTTCAATGTGTTGAAATTGTTTACTGTATCTCATCCCTAACCTCTGCAAAAGTGGGCATACCATTGCTCGGCTACAAAATCCAGTTGTTTTTTTTTCTTGCCGAAAATGATATTGGTACCGACGGGGACGGTACCGAAATCGTAGAGACGGCCGTGCCGGGCCGTCTTCGGCTACCGGATGGCCGATCCGAGCCGTCCAAAAATTCTATAAAAAAAAAAAAAACAACGGGGCGCTCTCTAGAATTAACGGCATCCGAGGTGTGTAGGGTGCTTGATCTGAGCACCCTTTTTTCGTGTATATATGTATATGCGTGTATATACGCATATATACACGAAAAAATGGTGCTCAGATCAAGCACCCTACACACCTCGGATGCCGTTGATTCTCGTTTAGACCCCCTCAATTTTTTTTAGAATTTTTGGATGGCGCGAATTGGCTGTCCGGTGGCTAGAGACGGCCTGGTGCGGCCGTCCCTACGATTTCGGTACCTACCCCGTTGGTACCAATAGTGCTACTCTTTTTTTTTTCTCACCTACATAACCCAGTTGATAAATAACGTTAATTTATCAACGAAATAGCTCGAATTCTTGCCATCACCAACTAAGCACATGTTAGCCATGTCAGCATTTCCCGTTAGCCCTTAGGCATTTTCCGTTCAAGTTTGACGGAAAGGGTAACATTAAAATCTATTATAAATTAGAAGGGTAAAATTGAAACAAAAATTTTTGTAACGACAACATTGAAACCAAACCTATTTTGTAGGGACCAAAAAAGTAGATAAATTGAAAAAATAAAGCCCCAATTATTGTTCAACTTTTCTGGTAAAAAAGGGCCATAGAGTTTTGGCGGGCTGAAGACGCTCTACAAGTCCCAGGTCATGATACCGAAAAAATGTTTGACCAATCCAATATTTTCAAGGAAGGAAAAAAAGGGACAGAGCATAGACTATTTTTCCCATTCAATTATTCCCGCATGTTTATTACCCTTAAGAACGCACTGCTAATTATGACGATTCCTGCTCAAGGAAGCCATCCGACACGGGATATCTCCAAAGACCAATTAACATAAGGATGGATAGTTTTCACGCTAGCCATCCAAGTTTGGTTCACAAAATGCAATTCAAAAATTCTGGAACCATTGACACCATAAGCTTTTTACCACGCCAAACCTATGCCTTCCGTATGTGTAAATCCCACATCGGGTAAAATTGAAATGATGAACTGGTATATAAAGATTTGCGAGCAGTTATTGTATAACCTGAGACTAACCTTTTAAATCACGTGATTAGGCTAAAAATAAGTAGGCAGCTGGCGCGGGTCGTTACAAGATGTCCCCATTTTCCTATCAGATTAAATCATAGTTTCTCAACACAGTGCTATTCTTAATGGAAAATAACAAACTGAAAAGCTAGGTGACAATAACAAGTTAAAGTTATTTATTGTCCTCAAAGTTAATTTTTACAAACAAAAATACTACTGTCATCATGTCATCTTGAGTCAAAATAACTTCTCAAATCCACCAAAAAAAAGTTCCGAAAGAAAGTGAGCGGCACCGTTTCAACATATTGAGAGAAGATAATCACAATGAAATAGCTCCTTGACTTTTTCTTCTACGGCACTGCAGATCATTAGGATCATAGAACTACATCTACAAAACCAATAACAATTAAAGTCTATTAGACCACGTTGTTAAAATTAAATTACAACACCAAAAACATCCCAACAAACTAATCCATAAATAGGGTTGCAAACGAATCGAGTCGCTCGCGAGCGGCTCGCAGCTCGGCTCATTAGTGACTTGTTCAAGCTCGGCTCGGAAGTTAAACGAACGAGCTCGAGCCAATTTTTCAGCTCATTTTGTAAACGAGTCGAGCTTGAGCTAGAATAAGCTCGGCTCAAGTTGGCTCGCGAGCCGGGGTATATATACTTAAGTTTAGGATTTTTATTGTTATTTCATAATTTGTTCTTTCAGTTTTCACTTTTCAGTCAACCAAGGAAGGCGAGAGCACAGGCACACCAGTACACCTCCGTTCCATAAGAAAATGAAAGATATATATCTTCACAATCAAAATATTTTTGGTTTTATTAGGCCAATGAGAGAATATATATACATTTTTCGTTGGTCCATTGAGGCTCGTGAACAAGCTCGAGCTCAAGTCAAGCTAAGGCCCGCTCGGCTCGAGCTCGACTCGTTAAGTTTTTACTGAGCTCGAGCTCGAGCTCGGGTTCGTTAAAAACTTAATAAACAAGCTTGAACACTATAAAGCTCGGCTCAACTTGTTTGTAGCCCTATCCACAAAGCCGTAGAAGGGCCCAATTAGGTGGGCGACATGAAAGGGATGATTCATTTGGATTTGAGAGATCAAGGGCCATTTGTGTGGGCTACTGGAAATAGGAAAAATATATATATGAACAAAACTATGGGTACACCATTAGGCCCAACTGAGTGGGCTAATAGAAGGGAAATCCAACTCGTTTATTTAACACCGATTTCTCTCCCTACAAAATAAAAAGATCATGAACTGGACAAAGAAAATCATTTAAGTATTTGTTTTGGGCCTTCCTAAACAATGTTTGGGATTTAATTCATTTGTTATTATATACAGAAAATTTCAACAAGATCTGATAAAATAAAGTCCTCATTGTTCAATTTTTCTGGTAAAAAAGGGACATAGAGTTCTAGACAACACCTAATTGACCAATCCAATTTAAGCAATGAAAAAAAGGGACAGAGCATAAACCAACTTTTTCCATTCGGTTATTCCTGCATGTTTATCACTCTTAAGAACGCACTGCCAATTATAACGATTCCTGCTCAAAGAAGCCATCCGGCACGGGAATAGTTTCAAAGACCCATTAACATAAGCAAATGGATAGCTCTCACACTTGATCACCATCCAAGTTTGGTTCAGAAAATACAATTTAAAGCAATTGAGCCCATATATAAAACATAATTTTGAATTTTGGTGTAAGACAATTGGGGTCATAAAATAGTTTGGGCTGCAATTTACATTCAACGGCAGCCATACCAGTGACCCATCAACGCGACTTCTCTTTTGGTACGCTTACGGCTGGTTCGGTTTCTAAACCATTGAATTGCGTGCACAATATATACTGCAACCATTTACATGCATCAATTGCATCTGACCTACTTTGAATAACTCTTTTGATAACATGTTAACTTTACTACCTATTTGTGCACCAATTTGAAGATTTTGAATTCTGAGGTCCCATGTATGGCAAGCAGGTAAAATGATAGTACATCACTAGCCTACCTTTATTATCTTTCATGAGCATTGCATCTGACCTATTTTGAGTTACTCTTTTACTTGCACATTAATTTTATTATCTATGCACCAATTTGAACATTTGAATTCTGAGGTCCCATGTATGGCATGTCACGCTTCATAGGACATTGTGAGAATTCCATATATATAGAGACTCCCAGGCAGATATTGGTATGTATCCTCTCAAGTTTCTCTCAAAAATAACTTTTTGGTGTGACAACTCTGCAGCATGTCAGGTGCATTATTCACGATTCAATATCTATTCTCCTTTTCACGTGTTTTCTTTGTCATTTTGTTGTTCTTAGAAATTTATCTTCAGATACAGAAAACATTGAATCTGTATTCCTAGCTAGATAGAGTAGGTAAAACAATGAAATCACAAATGCATTCCATTATTCTCATAGCCAACCATTTATACTCGCAGAACGATGTGTCCATCATCCAGTGACGTGTTTAAGCGACAGAAATCACTACTTTTTTCTGAGGAACGCTAAACAAATAGAGTTCTATACCAAATTCATGTATAAACGGCATGGAATTTGTGATTTTTCTTCCTCTACAATTACAACCCCACCATTACCGCTCATTCCCAAACCTAATCAAAGAACGCCCCTTCTAGTTCGTAGCGATGTCAAGTTGTCAACTAGCATCATTCTCATAGTGTGATCCCTTGCATTTTGTGAAATGCAGTTTTGTGACATTTTACAATAGTACTGACAATTAATGTATGCATTTGTACAAAATGTTTATATTTTCTTTAACCACAATTAGCATAATAATTGTTCTCCAATGAGTACATTAATTCCACTCTGATTTCACTGTCCAGATCAATGTATGGATTTACATGCGTTTCTACTCGTTCTCTTTTTGTCTTCTATCCTTCTATGTCATGGTGGAGTTGAAGGAGATAGTAATTGGGAGTTATCTGAAAAAGAAGATCTGGAGTTGGAGATAGTACATTAACAGCACCAAACAACCTAACCCGGTCCAAGCCTAGACCGGCCCACCCAAACCATCCCCAGAACCCTAACGACTACGGCCAACTCCTCCCGTACAAACCACCGGCACCCCGCCTCGCCGTTAAGCCGAGCCAATCACTCCCAAATGTAGAGATTGGCGGCAGAAAAACAAACCGGCCTACGAGAAGAGCAACCGCAGCAGTCAAAGCCAGGGGAACCACCACCACCCACAGCCACCCCACCCCAGCTCCACACCAGCAAACAGACACCAAACGGCAACCAGCAACAGCCCAGAAGAAGTGAAATGACAGCCCCTCACCCGATTGAGAGCTTCGAATGGTCGCCGACCGGACTTCGGCACACAAAACGACCCAAAAGATGTCACATTTACTTAGCAAAGCAGAACAGGAGTTGACAAAAGGATTCAACTCGAGCTTCTGAATTTTGTGTTTTCTTTAAGCATATGAAATATAACAAGGGAGATTGTAATACTACCATTGGCCTAATTCCCTAATTCCACTACTACTTGTATCAGGACCAACCTAACGGAAACTGTTGGGTTGAACTTGGACCCAACCGTACTCAGGTTGGATTTTGGCCGAAGCAAATATTCAGCGGATTACAAGACTCGGCTACTTATATTGAATGGGGAGGCAAGACCTACAGTCCATCGGGCACCACTCCACCACCAATGGGCTAGCTCAGGGATGTTTGCTGTAAAGATTAATCTCGGCAATGGTGACGCATACGTTAGTCAAGTTTCGGTCCTCAATGAATTTCGTCAGACTGTGGATCCTGATAACGCAGAAGAGTTTGCGGACAACAATTGGCTTTATAATGTGAAGGACCAAGGAAACAAAGGAGGTAACGTTCAACGCTTGGTCCTATATGGCGGCCCTGGTGGGAAGCGACGAGTGTGATACTGAAAAAATTTAGTATCAATTTGGATTCGTATAACCTGATTCCCTCATGCTCCCCCAAGAATAATTGCAGAAGATTATAATGAATTAATTATTTACCATAATTGCGGAATAATTTCCAAATTCCTTATTTTCTTGTGGATGAAGTCTTATTATGATTTAAAGGACGAGCCAAAAGCTGACGTGAACTAGCTAGCTCGGCATCGGGGTCCTGATTATGTTTCTTATCAGGGCAAAGTCCACTTTGGCTCCCCTATTGTTTGTGTTATGTGCGGATTCACCCTCTTAATTATGAATTAAAAGTATGCACATAACACCCACGTGCTTCGTGAAGGTTGCACCTATATAACACTTAATTCCGTTTTATCTTAATGGAGGTGTATCTCACACGCCTTTTTAATGTAACCAAAATCTAGTCCGAGCTGTTCATAATGTATTAATCAAATAAACGAGCATCTCTATCAAAAATTAACTCGATCTGACATCAATAACTTGGTGACCTAATTCTTGCTAAAATGAATGGCAAATTTAAATTTGACAACTTACTTCATAACAAATTCTATTCGACCAAGAGATTTTGATTTTTTGATCTACTTGAATTTTGATATGAATGTAGTATTTGTCAAACTCTGCAATATCAACGGTTTAGATCCAACTAAATGTACAGGGGATGAATTGGTTTGATTCAAGGAAGAAGATAAATCAAGGAAAAATATGAGGGCATATATCAAACTTTTAATACGTGTCCGTTACACTTAACGTTAACATAGACAGAATTGGGTATTATGTGCACACTTTACAAACTTATGAACGGAATCGCCCTTCTTATTTTTGGACATAAACTTATGGAATTTGACAATAAGAATGGCTGACCGGCCCATCGGGCACCAGTGTTCTAATTCTTTTTCATAGCTTAAAATTTTAAGTGTCTGATGTTAGATTTTTTGGAGGGTTTCAACCTAAAACTAATTGGCAATAGATGGAGTAACCTCTAGAATATATTAACCAAGTTTGGGTGGCTTAGATGAGCGAAGTGAAATTAAGTCTAACACTCCCCCTCAAGTGCAGCCCGGATGCACGTGGAGGTACGAATTGAAGAAATAAGATATTTGACTAGGGCGACCCCTCACGCGCAACCTAGATGCATGTGGAGGTATGAATTGATGAGATGAGGCGATTGACTCAGGCGACAGAGACTTGACCACGCGAGGTGAGTCCATCTAAGATCTAGCTCTGATACCACGTTAGATTTTTTGGATGGTTTCAACCTAAAACCAATTAACAATAGGTGGAGTAACCTCTAGAATATATTAACCAAACTTGATGGCTTAGATGAGCGATGTGAGATTAAGTTTAACATCTGAAATGCCGTTCGAATAAAGATGAGGGCATCGGATTGAAATTGTTTACAGTTTATTTTCTAAGTTGAGGAAAGATTGCAACACATTGATAAGGGATGGAGGTTCACGACATAGCTAGCCTAATTGGGAAATCACCGTTTGTCTCTGAAGTATCGATGGTTGAACCGTTTTGTTGTTGTTGTTGATACTTTAGGATGTCCGAACCAATTCATACGCACCTAAATATTTTGGTTGCGACCACGTGATCTATAGTCAGTAGGATCGGTTATGAAATATAAAGAAAATAATGGCGAACATATAGAATTTTTTTTTTTTGATTCGGCAAAAAAAATAAAATTCATTTACTCATAACACGAAGTATAGAGTTAATAGTTGTCAAAGAGCATATCAAATAACTCGATTAAATAAAGGTGCTTCAATCCCTAACTGAAGTGAACACAATTACGATTGGTGGAATTTTGAGACAGTGGTTACTAACCCATTGATCTTTGACTTATTGTCAAATGAAACAGAACTTTTATGGAAAATGAGAGTTTGAGACACACCTATTATTGGAGAGTATATAAAATAAAGTTAATAATTCTTTCTACTTTTGGTTCAGAAATTTAAAACATCAAGACCCTAATGGAGTTTGTGTATTAAGTACACGTTTCAGCTTGTACTACCATTTATTCCTTTAATTTTCCTGCTTTTTCTTTGATTTGTCCTGCTTCTCCTCTCTTTGGTACCTACCATGAATTAAAGTAATGGAAAAGATTGATGTTAGGCATTGTAAAAAATTTCAAGCTGGTTTTAAATTTAATCTTCTTGTTGTGTTCATTGTTTTCCTTTGAACAGTTCTATACGATCATGTTCGTGTTCTTTGGCTTTGTGTGCGAAAAGAGAGAAAATCAGGCAAAGAAGCAAGGTTCAACTACGGGAAATCTGCACAAAGATTACCTCGATAGGAAGATTACATTTGGATCGTTTTACTGAAGTAGTATAGGAACTCTTGACTCTTTTATGCAATTTGTGTTGGAAATTTGCTTTACAAGCTAATGTAATGAATGTTATGCAATGGATGATTATATTGACCAACATTTAGGGTTTGGATACTATTCGTGTTGATGGGATACAAAATTTTTATTTATGGATGTCAATTTACAACTTCAATGTTGGAAAAAGCTAGGAAAACCAGTATTTATAGCATGCAAAAGCGGAAAAAAAATAACTACAAAAGGTGTGTCTGGACAAAACTTTTTTTGTGACAATTGTTTCAATGATGTTGTGACTACTGTTCCATTTTTGTTATAAATGGGTATTTTGTCACCACAAGTTTATAGTGATGAAATTAGAGTACCAATTGCAACAATTTTGTTTCGCCTCATCAACTTTCTGGTGACAAAGCTTGAGTTTTTGCAACAAAATTGTTTGTCACCATAATATTTTTATATGTTGTGTAAATAATTTATTGTGACAAAAGTCAACCTAATGGCAACAAAATAATTACCTATTGTGACGAAATATTTTGTCACTACAATTGAAACCTTTTGTGACAAACTCTTGTTGTCACCATAAATTTTGGTTTCTTGCGACGTGTTTGAGTTTTTGTCACAACAAACTTATTCCTACGGGCTTCTTGTGACAAAAGGGCGACAAAAATATTTTGTCACCATAACATTGTTGCGACGAAAAACTATCATGTAGTGACGAAATTTTTTGTGGCAAAACCCAGAATTTGTTGTAGTGACATGAGTTATATATCTGCGTCTTGCCCTACTTATCATATCATGGTCTTGGACATTTCAAGCTTCAACCCTAATTAAAAGACAAGAATTAATACAATGAATTTGCTTTTGTTACCCATTTACACAACGGCTGCGTTTAACAAAATTTACCTGTACTTTGGCCATGTCTACTGTTATCTGTCCAGATTTCTCTCAAAATGCATCGTTAATGATTTATTTCTAGTTTGACCAATTCTATGTAATTCGTCCAGATTTCTTCTTGAATGTGTTGCATATTTCCATAATCCTTATAGAGGAAAATATTTTCCTCTGAATGCATTTTCATTGGAGCTAGCATTGTTTACCTTGTGTCCAATTTATTTATTTTTTCCAAAATTAATATGTGCTTATAGATTGCATCATTAACATACTTATTTTTAAAATGGTCATGGACATTGCAATTCTCATTCATTTTATGCGTATCTCCTATGAAACGACATGCAATTTTATGATTAAAAAATGTACTTTGGTGCACTTTTTTGTTTGATTTCCTTTGCACCAAATTAAAAATCTGTTTTACTTTTTTAAATTGGTGCGAAAAAAGTTTTGTACCAAAACTTGTATCTGTGTTCTCATGGTGGACTAATATTTTGGGATAGAGGGGAGTACCTTTTTGAGCATGCATAAGATTGTGGGCATAATATATCGGATATTGATTGACATCACTTATAAATAAATACACAGCTAGGATGGATTCGATTCTACATTTATTTACTCTCCAAAACACCTGTTGTTGAGAAATAATTCTACCCAAATGTCAGGTATGCATTCACAATCCACGCAATTTTCTCATTTTAACATTTTTCCCAGTTGTAATTAACTTGGTTTCCTTAAGAATTGGCTACTTTAATTTCTCCATTCCTTAATCATTCTGCAACTCCTAATCATAGCATGATCTACAAATGCCTTGGATAATCATTTCATACTTCAATAGAATTGGAACAATGGGCACTTCAATAGAATTGGAAGAATGCCTCTCAACCCTTGTATCAAATTAATCTCAGCCATTATAACAATTTGACCCCACACCGTTGTGTTTTTTTTATAGAAGATAGGGAAATCAATCTAAAAGGAAACAAATTAAAACCAAATATTAAATTGAATGTAAGGGAATCAACTTTAGACATAAATCAATTATTGAGTTGATTTAAATTGAAAAAGATAATCAAGTTTTTTAAGGAAACAATCTAAAAGCAAAGGGAAATCAATCTAAAAGGAAATAAATTTAAAAAAATATTAAATTGAATGTAAGAAAAACAACTTTAGACAGAAATCAATTATTGAGTTGATTTAAATTCAAAAAAATAATCAAATTTTTTAAGGGAACAACCTAAAAGCAATCAATTGAAAGAATTTACCAGTCACAAAGTTAGGAGGTTTATATTAGGAAGCATGCTCTCAAGTGGACAGATATGATCTATTGAAAATTCGATCCGATGGTTGTAGAGGGTGTTGGGTTTGTATAAATAGACAAAAATTACTCTCTTTGAATTGAATTAATGTAACAAAAATAACTTTAGAGAGAAATCAATTATTGAGTTGATTTAAATTCAAAAAGATCATCAAATTTTTTAAGGCAACAACGTAAACGCAATCAATTGAAAGAATTTACCAATCATAAAGTTAGGAGGTTTATATTAGAAAGCATGCTCTTAATTGAAACGGAAATGATCTATTGAAAATTCAATCCGATGGCTATAGAGAACGTTGGTTTGTATAGATAGACAAAAACTGCTTTGTTTTATGATATAGACTACCAGTTGGGGAATCGCACAATAAATGCAAATACCAAGTATGGGCGGCATTCCCGATTTAGAAGATATTCTTTTACCTATAAATTGTTCACCTGTTTGCATGTGAACAAAATTTGAAGATTAACATCTCATACATCCTTACATACGCTCGTGGCATGTTAGGTGCATTCAGATTCAAGCCATTTTCTTGTTTTTGCATGTCTTCGACGTAATTTGATTGGTCTTTGAAATTTTCACTAATGTTCTTCAGTTATGAAGACATTAAATCTGCGATCAAACTAGAAACAAACTAAATTAAGATTTCATGCAAGTGACTCAAACGCATCTCGCGACACGCTTTTTGGTGATGTTGATAGCTGTAATACTGCATGTAGTTTTATAACATGCATGTCTCTTATTCCTTTAGACACGATTTGCTTTGTCCGATCTTTGATCACTCATTGCTACCCTACTTTCACTCTCCAGATCAACAGATGGATTTACGCGCATTTCTTCTCATTTTATTTTTGTCCCCTCTACTTCTGGGCTACAATGGAGTTGAAGGAGCCAGGGAGTCACTCGAAAGAGAAGATATGGAGTTGGAGAAGCAACTTAAGCTTCTGAATAAGCCAGCAGTCAAGACTATAGAGGTATACATGTTACGTTAGGAAAGTCTTTTTTATTTTATTTTTTTTGAGCAAACAAAATAAAGTATGTGATGTACGAACTTTTGATTTTACTGGAGTAATAAAATCCATGCCAATGTTTGGCAACATGACTTAATATGTAAATAAAATATATCTCATCCCTAAAGGTAATAGGAATTATATACCAGTTTATTTGGTTGCTATGCCGAATATATGTTTTCCATTGCTGCCATTGTATTTATGCTCATGCACCTAACTATGAAGTATATGTAGAAAAAAATCGATCTGTTCCAGAATTGAACATCACTTCCAATTCCAAATTGATAGCAAAAAACTGTCGTTAATTCACGTGTCCGTAAAAATGAACTGAAAGATTGTGATATTCACAGACTGAGTATGGGGATACGTATGATTGTGTGGATTTCTACAAACAACCGGCGTTTGACCATCCTTTGTTGAAGAACCACAGTTTCCATTTTCAGGTTTGTCTTTGAATACCCACATAACTCTAATATAAGATTTAATACTTACTTAATTAATTAATTAATTAACGCAAATTGGTGTATTGTAGATGAAACCTACTTTATCACTTAAGAGAAACAGAGATCAAGTTTCTTCAAGAGTAAGAGAATCGGCACATATAGAGCTCAAGGGTGGAGGCTGCCCAATTGGAACAGTTCCAATTAGAAGAATCACTAAAGAAGATCTCATCAGAGAGAGAAATGCCTCAAAACTAATGTCTTTTGCAGATAACACTATTGGTGCTCATGTAAGTTATACCTTATATACTAAGGCTTCATTTCTTGTTATATTTCTTTTTATGATTTATTACTCGTAATTGGAGAAGGAAACAAAGTTTAGAAAATTGGTCTCTCCCCATATTTTAATCAATTTTATCTGTTTATGGCACTCGCTAGGGGAAAAAATAAACTCTGCTTCCTTCTCCAATTACATTAATAAATCAAACCTGAGCTTTTCCAAGCATTAGTTATCGTTATATATGAATACAACCAGAAAAAGAAATTGTTTTGTTTTTGCTCAGCAAATCGAAACTATTTTTATAAAACTCGAAAGGGTTACATCGAGAGAGAACGCAGTTGAGCAAGAACATGCTCACCCAGAAAATGAAATTGTTTCACACCGTGAATTACACATTATAATTCGAACGTGGTTACTAAGTTAATCTTATTGCATATATGCTAAATCATTCATAACTATGAGATGCTCAAAGCTACGGGAGCTGGGTTTTTTTCTTAGTTAACAATGATGGTGAAACTTTGAAGCCTTTTTGGAGCTTCAACAAAATATTGTTGCGAAAATTAACACAGATGTTATGCTGTCAATATAAGTGGCTCATGACATACTGTCATTGGAAAGGAGGAATTAAGTATCGAATCTTTGCTTAAATTTGATGGTACATTTTTTACATTGCTCAGTATGCCGTGGCCCGGACAAGACCTGGCCCAAACAAGTTTAATGGAGCTGGAGCAAGGCTTAGCGTACACAATCCGCGTGTTTCTGGAAGACAGTACAGTGCATCTCGATTTTTGCTTCGAAATGGGAACGATGCTATACAAGCAGGGTGGAGGGTAAGCGTCCACTTGCCATTTCTGAATCTCATTTTTCTTAAGATTTTTTCCATCATTCATTGGTGTCCTAAGGATATAATGTCTTCTCATGGATTACATTTCTGTGTCTAGGTTGATCCAACTCTATATGGTGATACCCGCACTAGACGATTTATACGTTTAGATGTAAGGTTCTTTGTAATTTCATTTCATTTGCACTTAATGGAAGTGCTACACACTTGTTACTTATCAAGTCTCTCAATTTGTATGTTATCAATAGGCAGGTCAATCTCATTGTTTCAATACACGATGCCCTGGATTTGTTCAAGTTCGATCTGATAAACTTCTTGACTTAGTTTATTCACAAATTTCTAAACGTGGAGAACTAGGGTATGAGGCGCCACTTTTCATTGATCGGGTAATACTACCTATCTCTCATTGTGCTTCTGCATTTCATTATTTGCGTGAAAAGAAATATTTATTTAAGATTAGTAATTATGGTAGCAAAGAAGAGAATTGATGATTTTTGGTTGTTGTAACAGGACTTAGTCAATGGAAACTGGTGGCTCTTAGTAGGAGAAAATAATACCGAGGTTGGATTCTGGCCAAAGAGAATATTCAGTGGATTGGCAGACTTGGCATCTAATGCTGAATGGGGGGGAGAGGTGTTTTCTCCGCCAGCCACCCCTTCACCAGATATGGGCAGCGGTTTTCCCCTTGTAGGAGACACAAAATACGATGCCTTCCTAAGGAATGTTGAGGTTGTGAATGCCGCGGGGAAGAATATCAACGTCTACGACTTGGAGACCTTTGTAGACACACGCAAATATGGTGTTGTTGATTTGGAAAACACTAAATTAGGACATCTGGTCCTATATGGGGGACCTCCTTACAGTTTCTGAGGTGGGGGGACGACTGCAGGGAGTAGCTGTTCTTTAATGCTACATCATGTTGAGCTTAAAAATAAAAACAGTCTCATATATATATGGCTCTTAATTCCTATTTGGCTTGAATTTGTGAAAAACGGAGACCTTATTACTTTCTTTTTTTCTTGGCAAACGAAACTTTTTATGAAACTCGAAAGGGGTACATCGAGGTCAAAAGCAGGAAAGCCTAAAAGAGCTTAACTGCATAAAAGAAAGCAAAAAACTCATCCAACCAACAATTGGATGAAAAAAGACACCTTTAATGCTACATTACCCTCTCATCTTCCGAATACCATCTGAATAGCCCTTAAAGTCCTCCATTGTGTAGATCTTGACACTAAACTTATCCTTTTGCACAAACAACAACTGAGATAAGCAAAAACTGAGAACTTAATTGAAACATTGTGACCTCGCAAACAACATTAGTTTTCTTGCAAACAATGCATGCATTTTTGGGATAAGCAAAAAATGTATTTCTCTGCAGATTGCAAAAGAAAACAATGCATAGTTAGAAGAAAGGAAAAAAAGGAATCTCCTCGAATTACTATAAAACAACGGTGCACATTTGAAGCAAACAAGAAATAAGCTTCTCCCCATATTTTCATTGCATCACATAAGCCTTGGCCAATTACATCTATCAGCTCAAAGTATGTTCAACAATCATCCACAAAGCTGTATGTTCTACACTCTAGATTCCCAACCTACATACTCATGGCGCAAATGGGGCAGTGTGTGCGTGATGTCAACCACACAATGATGCAATGGGTATGGAAAATGTGATTGCACGCAGGGAGGACTCGTATGTTGCACCCATGCTCAAACGGTTCTTGGCATATTTGACATTCTGATTCGCCAAATCCGATTGCTTCATCGACTGGAAAAGCAAGTAATGGAAATTGCTTGATCATGATTCGATCAAGTCCGTGTGCTTGGGCTGGTTGGATTGGCTGTGCTACGGCTAGCTCTATCTCAGCTTGCTCAACGCCAGTAGCCTCCTGAGCATCCTGATGTGTGCATCTCCGCCAACACACAAAAAGAACGCATATGACAAACATAAAACTGCCGGCAGCCACTAGTCCTAAGATTAAGTATTTGTTCTCGCTGTAAGATTCGACAGCATGACTCTAGTCATCAGTACTCTTCCCTTGGGCCTGATTTCAAAGATCAAAACACAAGTTTGAGTAAATCCAGTTACGTAATGGCCGATATGTAAGTAAATTAACAACAGTACCGGATGTCCGCAATCCCATTACAAAATGGCTAATAGGATAAGTAAATCATCTACTTCAACAGTGTCTTGATGTTGGATTCGTGGGGTTTAATTTAACATGGGTGGGGGTGCCCTATTTTAGTGGAGAGTTTGTTTTTTTTGGAAGCCATCCAAGCAAACAAAAAACTATAGGTGGCCAGATACACATACTCTTATTTAGTAAAGGGCAAAGTATAGATTACTTTCATATGTTTTGGGCCTTTGGCAGCTCATGATCTCCTTAACATTTGGAAATGACCAATTCACCTCCTCATGGTTTGAGACTAAAGTACATACTCTTATTTAGTGAAGGGCAAAGTATAAATTACTTCCATGTTTTGGGCATTTGGCACCTCACCTCCATAACATTTGGAAATGACGAATTCACCTCCTCATGGTTTGGGACTAAAGTGCTACCATTACATTTTCCATCCAAATTAACGGAAGGTACACATGCTTGTGATAAGAATATGAATGAAAAAGAAGATTAAATGAAGTTGAACTTCTATGTAAGAAGACAACATTACCCGTCTTCATCACAAAAGAAATTTGCAACAGTAGCCATGGCCGACCATTTGCAAATTGGACGACACCGCAGCTCGTGCATGCTCCGATGTACTCATTGTATTGCACCCTGAACCGACAATGACTCTCTCTTCTCTCTCTCCAACGGTGATGTTCTACCATGTCCACACCACAGCCCATGCTTCGGCAGACGATTCTCCTTCACCTTCAATCGGGTGGATCTTAAAACTCATTGATTGAAGAAGAAAAGGGGTGTTTGGCACTCATGATCGAAGGCTAAATGGACATTGACCCAACAATTGGCAAATTTTTCTCCAAGTTCAAAAACAATAATCGATCTATGTGCTGGGAAATGATTGGATTGTTACTCGGTGTTCTAACTCAACATAATCAATATCTAATATTTAAAACATCCAGTACAATATTTGAAACAGAGCCTTAAGATACTATTTTTTCTTCAATTTGTTTCCATTCACATGCGTAACATGCTTTTTCTTTCTTTTTGTTTTGAAAATATGAATTGTTTCTTGTATTTTCATGAAGAAAAAAATCAACGCCTGTTTTTAAAGTCTTTTCTTTTTAGTTTTACAAATAATTCTCTAACTCAATATATCCAATTGAATAAAAGCAGAAAATAATAATTGTCTATCTAAAAATTTCATGTAGTAGATCATGAGAATGGAAAAAAGGGAAATATCTTTCCAAAAAAAAAAAAAGCATAAATCAACCATTGTCAAATTAGGATGTAGTATCACTACAAGAAATTGTGTTGTTTGCGACCAAGAAGAAGGTCACAAAATGTTATCATTTTGGTCGCAAATTGATACAGCGACCAAAAAGTGTGGTCACCAAGCGGGTCGCAACAAGCTAGTCGTATTTGGCATTTCTTGACCAAACTACGTTGTGGTCGCAATATGTTCCACATTAGGCGACCACATGTATCCGGTCACAATAAGATTATGATTTTGTGACCAACCGCTGGTCACAAAAAGTAGTAAAATGTGGTCGCCAAATACAAGCTCTGGTCGCAAAAAGGGACCATTAGACAACAGAGAAACATGTTTTGGTGACTCGATAGTTGGTCGCTGAATGTATTTTCTTTTGTCGCAAAAAGACTCCTTGAAATTCACATGTACCTGTTTTGATAACTAGAGAGTTTGGTCGCAAAAACACTTTTTTTTTTTTTACGATGAATTGTGCTGGTCAAAAATTGATTCTCCTGCAAATATCTTTTGTAACTGCAACTAGCTTGTAAATCAAAAGTACCCAAGAACCAACTAGTTAGTCTCAAGATACAACATTAATAATAATATCCATGACATTAATAGCCACGTAATATGTTTTTCAAAAGCAACAAACAGTAATCAACCATCCCAAAAACAACAAATTCCAAAACCTACTTGTTTTCCAATGTGTTTAGTTACATCACATCCAAAACTATAAATATTAGGTAAAGTCCATGATAAAGTATCAAAAAGTGGACTTCATTACTCCAAGCTCTAACCAAGTCCAAACTCGAGTAGTTATCTATGTCCACGAAAAGTGACTCCATACTCCGTTCTGCCCAAAAAGTGTCTTCATAGTCCATCTGCAAAGTTCAAAACGTGGGTAGAGTACAAGATTGTTAAAGTCAATTGGAGTTGCAATGTAATAAAAGTAGTGAGCCACTTTTGAAGAAACCCAAATGCAGCAATAGTCCACTATCATAATATTATCCAAGAAATGCCATAATTTCATATCATAGGTTGGTTACATAATCTAGAGAAATCCAAAAGCATGCAACACTTCAAAAATTGCAGGAATATCAATCCTATAAGTGTGGAAATGATTAGGATGTAGCATAAGACCATTCCCAATTATCCAATGAGTATTAGTACCAGAAATGGGGACACTACAAATATTAATCACCCTTAAAGTAGTTTTGGACCGAATAACCTATTATTTAGGATACCTAAATGTAGAGCAAAAACATAGTTTTAAACGTGTTCTTAGCGTCTTTCAAGAGTATCCCTCGTGTGCCTGAGTAGAAAACATAAAAGAAAAATTAGACACGTATTTTATCTAGTTAGACACATTTTAGAGACTGTTGTGACATGGACACGTGAGGTTGGTCGACGTGTCCATACTTCTTAGCTTGTCATAAGTTCCCTGAGAACTAAACATTCAATTAAAAACTCAAAGAGAGAGAGAGAGAGAGAGAGAGAGAGAGAGAGAGAGAGAGATGAAAGGGGTGGTTGTAAGTACAGGAGATGAAAGGGCTTGAGAAGAAGGAAGTTATTCTTCCCTAATTGTGTTGTCTTTTCTCCATCTTTTTTTTAGACTTTGTGATGCATAGAGGGAGAATTTGGGAAGAGATTTCTCTCTGGCAATTTTGAAAAAAAAAGAAAGGCAAATACAAGATCTGGTCTGGTGTATATGTATAGGTTGTAAACTCATTCATGAAGCAGCCCCAATTCCTTCTTAGTTAAGTGGGGAGTTTGGGGACACTTGTCTCATCACTTGCTAATTGAACCTTTACAAAATATGAATCAGGACATTTTGGAAGACTGGGTGAATGGCACCGGGGGAAAAATGCTCTTACAGTTCTAAATTTCTAATTAATCCTTTAAGCTATGACTAGGTTGATTAAGTTCACTTAGCCACTTATTTAGACATCAAGAGAGGGAACATATCTCGCTATGAGGAAAAGCTTATCATTAGGCTCCTCTAAGCTAATAATGCAATGTGAAGAGGAAACATTACCAAGTAGATGTAGGTGAACTCCCCACTCCATAAGAATAAACCGCAAGGAACTCCACATATACCGAAATAAAGAATTAAAGGACTACTGAATGGTTATTATGAAGAGTTCAAATATAAGTTAATAAAAACAAATAAAACATACCATACTTCTAACTCTATGCTTATGGAAATGCAAAGTTGCATGGGATGTGGAGGCTAGAAAGCTAAAGGTGGAGTGTTAGTAGACATACCTGCAATGGAATGTAAGGGGTAAAATCATGGTTATTCTTTCTCATGTACCATACAATTACTGCAACAAAACGATAGATCAAAATCCACAGTTACCATACCTCAAGAGAAAATTAGTGCTAGTTACCGACTTACCGTACCTCGAGAGAAAATTACTCCCAAGAGTGCTTGAGTACCAATTAAGTATTAAGGTTGGTTCATGAACAAAATGAATGGTAAACACAGGAACAAGAAAATAAATTGGAAAAAAAAGAGACCTGCACTTTTCAGGTTCTTCTTCAAGGCCCTTATATATTTTCACTGGACGATGGCCTCTCAATCTTATCACTTGGGTAGCTTTTCATGACTTGGGTAGCCTTTCATGACTTGGGTAGCCTTTCATCATAGCGATACGTCCTCTTGTACCTTATTAGATGTTGTTGCACAATCAATATTGGCAGTACGGCGCAGTAGATACATTAAATTGGTCATTTATGAGCATCATAGCACATCCTAACGAAAAATATGAAGAAAAAAAATGCACCATAACAATGCAATAAACAAATGAATAACCAATAACATCCTTCACTCATTTTGTGGCCAGAAATGGCGTAGGATGCTATAACCCGAGTTGGAAAATCCCCGGTAAACAGAGACGTGTTTATATTGATTTTCAACCCCTAAAGGATGTCTTATACACATCAAACAAGACCCACGGGCCTCAGCTACGTGACCAGCGTAATAAGAAAAGATGCAATCTATTTGCTTCTTTAAACTAACATGTACATACAAACAAATAAATTCCACTTGAAAATATTTGGCTAAGTCTTCTCTCGAGTCAGCAATAGTCAAATTTGATAAAGGGGTAGTTACATTTAAGGAATGACTTGTAAACATATATTAACCTAGTGAAATCAAAATCAATCAACCATTGGACTCAATATGCAACAAGTATCAAATCACTTACGAAAAACAGAAACCAGAACAAGCAAATGAGATAAGAATATCAGAAACTTTGATTCCCTTAAACCATGTATAAATAAAGCTTTCTTATCAAAATATTTCCACACAAACTAGTTTAACAAAACCGTAGAACCCAACTCACCCCTACAGGCGATACTTACATATTTGTTCACGGAGAAGGTTTGAAAACATGCAGAAATGCTAGTCGCTTTGAAGTGGGAAGCTAAACGGCAATGCTATAAGTTCCCTCATGTACAAGACTCCAAAGGGTGGACAGATTGGGACCAATCATCTCACTTCATCCAGAAAAATTCAATACCAATCATCTCACTTCATCTAGAAAAGTTGAATACCCTCATATCAGGATGAGATGTACCATAAATTAATGGGACTCTAGTGGCAGGTTGTTTTTAATCTAAATGCACTTCAATTGAAAATTTGATTAGTCGTCCTACAAATTTGTTCCGTTCCAATTCTCAATGGATCCACAAATTTAAAACATCAATTTGACTTACATATATTCCTAGGCAAAAGTAAAGCACATTCTCTACGGCTCAAATCATCAAAATCCCCATAGGCATATATAGCTAGTCCAAGACAAAATCAAGTACTTACATGTGAAGACCTAAGCAGCATTGTTTGTTGTCCTGTAAAAGAAAGTGAAGTCCCGGTCATTATTTGGGATTCGTATATCAAAATTCTAAAATCGTTTGAAATTTTTCAAGGTGTGTTTGATTTTTGGGCGCGAGGAGACTGGCGCTTCTCTTTTTCGCGGAACGTTGTGTATGGCCTTTAATGAAACGCTATCTAAAGCCTTCCGTGTATTTCCTTTCCTTTAGCCTTGAAGAACGCTATAATTGCTACTCTATAATAGCATTCCCAAAAGAACACTGTAAAATAACATTATAGAAAGCCATACGTGTTGTAGTGACTTCTCTGATCTCCCTTGGGAGTTTCCCCTTACCAAACACTAAAACTGAAATCCAAATCACACTGAACTAACCCGAGTCTATTTGCAAAATCGAAAAGTATAAAACTTTTTATCAAAACTAAAATCCTATTTCAAATCACACTGAACTAAGTAAATTAATGTATAAACTTATTTTACAGGACCAATAATAACATGAAATCCACTAGAAACATAACATGAAATCCACTAGAAACATCAAACTCAAGAGATCCAATCATTAAACTCGAGGAAACTAGTGTATTTCTTAATTGGGGCTACAGGTGTGGAGATGGCTCATAATAAAGTAAGATGCAAACATCAACATCATTCAAAAGAAACATGATGCCCTAGCATCTACCAGGACTATGTGAGCCCATAAGAAGCGAAAGAAAAAATTTCCTATAGTGGAGGAAATTACGGTTTTATCAATTAGGGCTTATCAAAATAACTCACAATATACATGAATGTGGATCGATCGAGAGAGAGAGTGTGTGAGAGTGAGAAAGAGACACGGTTCACCAATGATTCAAAGCGAGAAGAAACCGTACACGCTAACCCTAAGCAGATGAGATGAACAAGGGGTACCAAATACTGTTGGGGGAATAAGGGGCCCAAATCACACACAAATATCATCAATAAAAGACCACAAACTGAGTAGAATCGCAGTAGAAATGCAGCAGATTTTCAGCACACAAATGAACCACAAAAATGCAGTTTTTCAGCAACAAAACAGAGCAGAAAATTTGAGCAATAATAAGACTTATCTGGGCACTAAAATGCTGATTTCATTCACTTGATTCAAGCTCTACAAAGCCTTTTCCTTCACCTTCAAGTACAGCACACATACGAGCAAACAAAACCCACACTCTCTTTTTCCTTCTCTGTCTCACTATCTCACGTTTTTTTTCTTCTTTTCTTTTACAAAGAACCAAGAAACACACACAGAGCCACTAGATACTTCTGTACAAGGTTCTAGACCCACCTTTTAACATATTACATAGTAAGTACAAAAGTATAACAAGAAAATACCCAAATTGGGTTTACACTTAACATATTTCTAACAAATACAGAGTTTGATTACCCAGCCATTTCTATTTTTCAAACTCTAAGATCAAAACATTTCACCAGGTAGTGAAAAATTTCAACATGGGTAACCCCAAAAAAAGAAGAGAGGAGAAAACACTAAAACCAGTTCAAAAAAAAAGGAAGGAAAAACACTAACATTAAACTTGTATTCATATCCATTATTCGTGTATTCAACTATTCCACGCTGTTATTGTTGAAATTTAGTGTCAGTACAAAAAAGTAAATATCCATATACCATCGTTCGCAATTCCTGACTTGCATTCACTATGTGTGAAACCCAAAAACCATACAATCTGAAACTATATCTCAATCTAATATGCAGTGTATAGCACAATTATATGTTCCAACCAAGTACAACACAAATAAAACTATGTATCATCACTATTTTCTGCCCAGTTGCAAGTCTAAACAATATCAATAGAAAAAGCAAGGAATAGATACTCACTAGCATCATTGGAAGGCATTTGCGGTCATTTTGTTATGGAGCATACTGGAAGTTGACTTGAAACAACCTGACATGAAGCATTGCATAAAATAAGGGGTTAAATGAATGAGTGAGAAATTTCATATATAGAGAGGAAAAACTATAACTTTCGATATTGTTTAACCATTACATTTGCGATATGTGCATGACAAAAAAGGACATGGTACTGCTACTATTCGAGGAGCTATCTTTTGAACAACCCTCCAATTCTCACCATTAACTGTGTCTTTCAAATAGCAAACTTGCTCTACTTGACACGCTAGAACAAAAGGCTCATCAACTAGTATTCCCCAAAATTCCAATAAATTAAACTGATATCTATGTCAAACAAACATTTTCCCAACCATTCCCGTTTCTTTCACCGATTTCCAGATTATTCAAAACGACCTTGATTAAAAAGCAAACGATACACCAATGTTTTACATAAATATGAGACTGCAATACATCCTAAATTCCTCAACTCTCACGCCTTCTCGTCATCCAGAATTCTTCCTTAAAACTTCTGTGTTATTCTTCAATCCCTACCGGACCACAAAACACCATTACTCTAGTGTTGAAAATTTCCAAATTCTCAGTCCGAAAATTTTCATAACCTCATTATCCTCCACATTTGGCAGGGGAAAAACTTGGTGAAATACTCTATTTCAGTTCATCTTTTAAATGTGAAAAGAGTTGCTATAATCGACACAATCACTCTTTACCCTACAAGTCACGAACTGCTAAATATGTTGAAGACACCGCAAACAAGTTCTAAAAACCATTTCTGAAATTCAAATCAATGCCTCTTTTCTATGTTCCGGTTGCTTTGTCGCTTGAGATTTTCCTTGTGTTGCCTAAAACATGAAATTTGTACTAAGATACTATCTCCATTCACAATTTTTAATGTGAAGACTGAAATAGGAACAAAAAGATAAAAGCAACATTTTGTATCACAATAGTATATTGGAATTTGACATACTCTATATAGGGGTATATATACTTCTTCACAATTGTTCAACACATATGTTTGAGACACTGCTAATTCTTCATGATTAAGCTTATCATATTTCTCAGCTCCCAATCCACGAGCATTTTGGGAAAATATAGGCAATCCACTACCTTGGTCAGTTAATGTATCTCTAATAGCCTCAAGCACAAAAAGAAATTAGGGTTCTATACAGAACTCGATTCTCCAAAAATTAGGGCCACTGCTAGTTCTTCACGATTCTACATAGAAATTAGGGTTCTATACAGAAATCGATTCTCCAAAAAGAAAACCCCGAAGAAACCCAAAATTAAATTCTCTGAAAACCCACAATCGAAAACCCCTTCTCCAGCACCGTCGCCCTTCTGTCTCTTTCTCTGTGAAAACCCACAATCGAAACTACCAAAACCCACAAATCGAAACCACCAAAAATCGAGTCTAAAAAAAGAAAACCCATAAGAAATTACCTCCGATGCAAGACCTGCGCCGTCGCCGCCCTCAACGTCGTCGCTGTCCTCGACTTCTTTGCCCGTTTCTGGATTCGCCTTCAACAACAAACACAACACGACTAGAGAGAGAGAAAGGGGCGGGGCGAGGAGAGGCTATTGGAGATGTCAGAGGGTTTTGGGGGGTTTGGCTCGGGGAAGAGACGAAATGGGGGAGAAGACGAGGTAGCGGGAGATTGGAAGTGATGGGAAAATTTTCTAGCGCGAGACTTGAAATTTTCGAGCCCTAGGCAGAGGGAGATTGAAGTGTGTTTTGGAAGGGAAAAGGGTAAATAGTGGGTCTTTATTAAACGGTGTCATTTTAAGTATTCCATTTGGAATTCTCTGTAGTGGACCAGTGGAATATTGGGCATTACACATGAAACGGTGCCGGTTCAATGAACTGTGCAATTAGTTCTGCACGTCCGGATCACTACTCAATTATCCGAACCATTCATCTTGTAGGACTCGTCAAATTGAATTCCCACGCTAAAGTTCAAATTGATCGGACATCCGCAACTACCTCATCGAAATACTTTTAATAATAAAAAAATTAGATGAGTCTAATCATTTGTTGGCATTACTAAACTATTCCAATGAGGTGGCTACGGGTATTCGTTAAACTTCATTTTTGGTAGGAACGATCTACTCTACAAGGTACTAAAGATGAACGGTTTTGATATCAAATAAATACCTTGAGTGGTGTTCAGGTGGTGCATTATGAGACTTTAATACCTTCGGATGATTTAAATGTCTTCCGATCAAGTAGTTGTTGATATCCGATGATCTCCGATTTTGGTGACACAATTTGAATTGGTAAAATATAAAATTCTAACGGTTTAGATCGCCCATTATAAGAATGGACTCAACAATAATTTTTAGAATCTATACATTCAACTTACTTTTTAGTAAACTAAGTCATCTGTTGTAGGTGAATGTACAGTAGCCACGCAACTACAATACAAACACGACGATCGATACTGTTACATTCCTTGAGCTTGTTGACTATATCATTCACGTGAATTTTTGGCTCCATCGGGTTTAGAAAACCCCATCATCGGTATGCAAATTCGTTGATAAAATGAAATTTTTTATGTCCAATCAAGTGTTTAACTATACGCGAACAACTTCGTTCTTAGTACAAAGTCATTTAGTCCATATTACGTAAAAAATAAACGATTCTGATCGCAAAAAAGGTCTCATGTAGTGCACTATAAGACTTTAATTTCTTTGTACGCATTAATTTCTTTTTGCCGCAATGATGATTCCTCGCAAAATGCTTTTAACTGTTGCGAGGGTAAAATTTGCCAAAAAAAGGAAGTACAGGCTTATAGCAACAAATTTACTATTTTCTCACAAATAACCACCGTTTTTTGCGAGGAACACAATTCCCCTCAAAAAGTAAGTATAGGCTTTTAGCAACCAATTCTTTATTTCCTCGCAAATAACCAATGTTTTTGCGATGAACATAATTCCTCGTAAAATGTTAACTTTAGCGTCCAAATAAGTTTGACGCAAAAAAACACTATAGCCTTTTAGCGAGAAAATTTTGTATTTCCTCGCAAATTCATTTTTCCCGCCTACATAAAAAATTCCCGCCACATTTTTGGCGGCAAGAATTAGCGAGGAATTTTGAAAATTGGTCGCAAATACTCTTTAGCGACAAGGAAATAGCGAGGAAAATATGTCTTCCACGCAATAAAACACCACTGTTGTTCCATTAGCGAGGAAACCGTAATTTCCTCACCAATACCCTCCCTTTAGCGAGGAAAGTGATTTCCTCGCAAAAAAATTCCTCGCTAAAAGCTTGATTTCTTGTAGTGACATTTTTACGAGAATGATATAATCAACAAGAAAAATAAAATCAACGGTCTGGATAGTCGTATCTGTGTCGCGATCGACTGGCTACCATATGTTAAAATACATCACAAGACCTAGTTTGTTAATAATTATATTGAACATATAGAATATAACTGTTACTATCAACTCAATTTTTACAGTGGTCGATCTAAACCGTTAGGATTTCACGTCCCACTGATTCTATTATGGTCACCAAAATCGGAGATCATCAGATATCGACGACCATTTAATCGGACAACATTTGATGCATTCCGAGGTATTAAAGTTTTAGATTACAAGACTCGACCACCACTAGAGTCTTTATTTTTCGATCCAAATCATCTATCTTTTACATATTACGGAGTTCATCAATCGTACAAAGAATAAAGTTGATCGGGTATTACTACACATTTGATCGGACAATAACTATCATCCAAAAAACAAATTGCGTCCCAATCAAGGAGTTTCTAAACCCGATCGAGTCAAATTTTTACGATAATGGTTTAATCAATAAGCATAACGAAATCAACAACCTCGACTGTTAAAATAGTTTGTCTTTTTTAGATCCGCTAAATAATCGTATCAAAGACTATTAGAAAATGTATAACATATAGTATAAATTTTTGATGTACTGTGTTCAGGTATACATTCAGTGACTTGACAAGTGGTCCCTAAATAAAAAAGATTTTGCGACTAGAGCATCCTAGTCACTCAAACATTGAATATAGAGATATAAAGCAACTAGCTTCTTTTTGGTCGCTAAATAATCATACGTTGGTCGCAATACTTATTCACTCAACTTTTTTATGCGACAAAAAACATCTTGGTCGTGAAATGAATTAGAGTTTGGTCGCTAAAAGCTTTCCCGCCAGCGGTAAAATTTGGCGCCAAAGAATAAGTGACTCGTATTTACCGACCAACACATTGGGTCGCTCGTGGGAACATCTTTCCTCTTTTCACGACCAAGGAAGCTCTTAGTCGCAAGAACCATAGCAAAAGAGACCCAAATTTTGTTGGTCACAAAAAGTTGGTCGCAAAGAACACAATTTGTTGTAGTTATATGTAAAAGGACAAAGGGTATTACAGTTATTTTAGCAATTTCTGTTAATGGCGTTGGCACTTTTGTCTGAAACCGCGAGGAGGTTAATTGGTCATTTCTAAACATTAGAGAGGTGATGTGCAAATGGCCCAAATCAAAAGAAGGTAATTTGTACTTTGCCCTTTAGTTAATTCTCATATCACGTCACTAATAACAACTTGAAACACTTGAGATTTGGTCCTTAATTTTCAAGTGAAGCAAACACATGTCCTCTTCTATATACATATAACAAATAGAGGTTTCAACATTTAAGGGACTCACCATTTTGTAGTCTGGAAAGATGGATCAATTAATCGGTGCCTTCAACCTGAAATCAGAGAACAATAAGTGATTTGTAAGTTCAAAGATGACTCATTAATGCCGATCAAAAAATAAAGAGATGACAAACGCTTCAAGGAGTCCCCGGGTATAAGTTTGGGGTGCTAGTGTACGTAGTGTTTTCTTTAAATTCTTTAGTTACATTTTGTTATAGTACTCTTCCCAACATCGACTATTAGTGAACTTAAAAATGTAAACCACCCGATATATAGAAATCAATAAAAATTTAAATGATAAAAATGACCATGATCTTCTCATTCCTTTCAATAACAGACAGAGAACGTCAAACGGAAAAAGAAAAGAAAAGAAATACTCAACATATCTGTGCTCGTGCTTTTTTCGTGCCCGTGCTTTTTCCGTGCCATTGTTGTGCTCGTGCTTTTTTTGTGCTGTTGCCGTGTGATTGGTGCTGAAAAGCACCCATTTAATCCGCCTAATATACGCCTTGTTGATCCGTTTACATTGTTACTTGATATATTTTAGCGTTTTGTGGTGTTTATAGGCGTTGGAGACCAATGCGTGCAAAAACGTGCAATTTGGATGGTCTTACGTTTTCTGAAGGAAAATAAGTAAGAAAGTGTGAGGGAAGTGCGGAAGATTTTGATGTGCTTAAATGCTGAGAAAAGCAAATTATTTCTGAGAGAGATTATTTTTTCCTGTCTTAATTTCTCTCTTTCTCCTCAAATTAACCAAACATCGAAACATAAACTTTTTAAAGAAAAATTCCTTTCCTTCCTTTAAGTGTGCAGATTCGGAAATTATGTTTTGGAGGACCACCCCAGTTTTGACCGGTGTTGGTTTTTTTGGTTTTTTTTTTCCTTCATTTTTCTTGTGCTTTTCCTACAGGTGATACACATTATGACTCATACTTCAAAAATGTCGAAATCATCGATGGTGGCGGGCGAAATATCAATGCCTATAACACATAGCCCTTTGCATACAATATGAAACGATAAAATGTTTTTGATCATGAACACACTATTTTGAGACATTTTGTCGTGTATGGAGGCTTTCATAGTCCTCCTCCTTCAGGCTGAAGTTGTTGATCTTGTAAATTATTTTTTTGATACTCTCTTACTATTGCCAATAAAGTAAGTCAACCACAATCCAAGAAATAATGAATGCAATTGAATTACTATTAGGTTCTAACGATGTGTTATTATTATTACAATTCTGAAGATTATAAAGCAACTCCCATGCATTCCATTTTAACTAGACAAATCTCCAATTGAAATGTCTGTATCATTTCTTTAGCCAAATTTGATTTCAGTAATGATGCATCTACATTAATTGCCATTTCATACCAATTTATCCAAGTAGAAAAAGAAAAACTATAGGGTTGTCAAGGAGCATCAGGTGGCACCAATTCGGATTCCCAACCTAAATACTCATGGCAACAAATAGCGCATTCTGTTCGGCTGGCCAACCACGTTTTGATGCAATGATCATGGAATATATGCCTACATGCATGTGGGGAGAACTGATCTCTCCGTGCACAAATTGCTCCAAGCATATCTGGCATTCAGATCCCTCGAAACCAACTGGTCCGTCGATCATAAAAGGAAGTAGTGGGAATAGATCAATCACGTTTGGATCGAGTCCCACTACTACGGCAGGTGCTGCCCTGACTGGCTTTGCCACGACTAGCTCAACTTCTGGCTCAGGGTCAGCTGCTTCTTTAGGATTATTATTTGCGCACTTCCTCCAATAATGATAACAACATTCTAAAAGTACCAAAATGCTAACAATCGGAGCTACTATATAAACAATGAGAGAATTCCTTGGCTTGCGAAATTGGGTAGCATGATGCCACTCACTCTTTACAACCTGATTTTAAAAAAATAAACACACAAGTTTGTGTTATAATACCGGTTAAAATATAGTTTATGTTACAAGTCTATAGGTAGCGAATAAGTAGGTAATATCTTTATAAGACAACAACTTTATGCTTCAAATTAATAGTTTCTAACAAATCTATTTGTAGAATTTCTATTTTTACACGGTTTAGTTTTACACAAATTACCCTGACTGGCTCTACCACGACTAGCTCAACTTCTGGCTCAGGGTCAGCTACTTCTTTAGGATTATTATTTGCGCACATCCTCCAACAACGATAACAACATCCTAAAAGTACCAAAATGCTAACAATCGGAGCTACTATATAAACAATGAGAGAATTCCTTGGCTTGCGAAATTGGGTAGCTTGATGCCACTCGCTCTTTACAACTTGATTTTAAAAAAATAAACACACAAGTTTGCGTTATAATACCGGTCAAAATGTAGCTTATGTTACAAGTCTATAGGTAGCGAATAAGTAGGTAATATCTTTATAAGACAACAACTTTATGCTTCAAATTAATAGTTTCTAACAAATCTATTTGTAGAATTTCTATTTTTACACGGTTTAGTTTTACACAAATTAAGTTTGTGCCGGATCATAGTGACCTAACCCGATAATGCATATGTAGATGGATACGAATTGAACAATGTAAATCTACTTTCACTTTTGCCTGGATTTTTCGGGACTCTTAGGAGCCGAAACAAGGAAACTAGCTCATAGTCCTCTAAATTATAAGCAACTTTGGTATAAAGTTTATCTAATCCGAAATCAGAAAAATTTATAATGATTTTTCAAAGGGGCTATGATGTGCAGATTTTAGGGAGATTCGTGCTACTGCCTTAAAACCCGTTTTTACCTCACGTCACGATGCATTTAGGCTTTATGCAAAACACGAAAGTTGTACAAACTGAGATTTTGTGCGACTTATATGCAGATTTTGTCCCAATTCAAGGTCAGGGGAATTTACTATGAATTTTATGCAACATACAGATTTTGTCCCAATAAAAGTGGCTCTACCAGCCAACATAATTGTAGTGAAACTACACATCAGTTCAACTGTTCAAGAGAAGTACTAATTTGGGGATGGGGTGGGGAACCACAATTAATTAGCATGCTAACTGCTTGAGAGTGAATAAAACAGAGAATGTTTTTTTTTTTTTTTTAAAGTATACAAATCCAAAAACTTAACATGACAATTTCAAGCCAAATCAATTTCATGTGGAGCGTTATTTCTTTTGTTTTTTTCTTTTTCACTCTCTCAGTATTGTAATTTGAGGTGGCAATTAATGTCAATCTAAATCCATTTACCCACCCATAACTGCCCAATTATAACCCGCCCAAATCCATCCATATTCAATTGTGGGTACGTAATTATAAATTAATGGGTAAACTTTACTTGATGGTTTTGATTATCAATTGGGTCGCAAACAGGACCAATTATAAACCATCTAATAGAAACTAGTTAACAAACCATCAAACATGCACGTACGTATAAGTATTGGCAACAAAGGATGACAAACTCACCGTGTCATGCTGCTCATCCAAATTCGGTGGAGCCGTGTTAGCCTGGGCAGCTGGTATCTGAAAACAAATTGAATTTGATGGAAACCATTTAAAAAACAAAATTAAGGACCAATAAAAACGTTAATTAGCACAATGCAACCAAACATAGGACTAAATTTGTTAATAATAGCATGATGAGAACAGTAAACCACCTGGATTCCATTCATGGAACCTGGAGTTGTGGACCAAAACTAAAGAGGAGATGATTTAGACGCCTCTCCTGAAGCTAGGCCATTGGGAGTAAACAAAATAAAAAAAAATCAGTATTAGTATGCATGCTATCAAGTGTTATAATAGGTAACAATAGTTGACAAGTGCGCGATCATAAAGGAAACTGTTACAAGAAAACTGCTAGGATTTGCTCTCAGCCACTTAAGATCTCCAGTTCTCAGATCCCCCTTCCAGCAAATCTTGATGCCTTCTAACCCTCACCCGTAAGTGTGTTCAAAGGCATGGGATCGAGGGTCTGTAGAAGTGTGTGGAAATTAGCCCGGGGCACTAATTACAAAAAAAATAAAATATATGGGCCGACTTATTTGCTTATTGGATGGAATGCCATATTGTTATATGGTCCCCAGCTTATTGCAAGCCAACCTAATTAATGTAGAAACACCCTAACACGAAAACTAACTGGTAACTGAGGAAATATAGGTTCTGTGATATACTTACAAGTAAAATTGCTAAATCATTCTACAAAATTTGCATGCCACATACGTCCAGTGATCATAATCTATTTCATTCTAAAAATGAGTGAATTTATTTGAACAAAAAAAAATGATAATTTCCCAGCCCCAATCTCTAAGTATACCGATTCAAATAATTCATGACAACAATTCAACAATACCCTCGTCGTTCAAGCTTACTGTAACCTTCAACCTAATTTTTGTCTACCCATGCACACCGCGTGCCACCATCACTAGCCACTGCACATTTCGCCCCAATAGTGCGCTACGTGCACAATAAGAAACACAACCAATATCTAACCGCCCATTGTTGTAATTAATGGTTATGATCATGATTCGCTTAAACTCTTCCCCGAAAAAGTTATATTTTCTATGAAAGATTTTTTTTTTATATTTAAATCTGGATCGCCCAAACACATCTGAATGACCCAAACCCGGCCTGGCTTTCGTGTAGAGCCATCCCGGCTCTAGCCCAAGTAGGCTTCACCCATAACAGTGTTGTTAATATTCTGCTAAAGGTGAATATTTATTTGATTAAGGCCATCTGGTGCATTTTGGGAGCCAGATTAAGTTTTATTTCACTCCAATCATTGAGTACTCAAACATATCAATTTTCCACCCGTACTTTGCAAGGCCAATTTATCCTCAAACATACAACTACAACACTAATGAATTAAGAGGGTCACCTTAACCAAGAGAATTTTCACTGGTCATAAGCGCTTTTTGAAAGATGAAAAACAGAACAAAACTCAGGTATTTCCTTTTAACTGTGGCATCTTTGTTTCTTCATGATTCATTTCCGAGAGGATTCTCAGCAACCAAACAGAGATCAAGAGAGCAAGTACAAGAAGAAAAATTAAGTAGGAGAGGAAAAAGAGAGTTACCATGTAATGTCTGCCACAAACTGGTTCTGTACCTTGATCCCTGAACAGAAGCCAACGTCCCCCAGAGAAGAAGTAAAGAGACGCGCCAAAGCCGCCCAGAGAAGAACTTGCCCATTTTTTCACCATTTTCTCCGATGAATTCTTCAGGTTCTGCTGCGAAGATCACACAAACATGGTAGAGCAAATAAAAAGAAGCGAATATCTTCAAAACCCATCAAAAGTAGAGCAATTTGCATTGGAATAAATATACCTCAATGAAGACAAGCAAAGCATGGGATGGAACCACCTTGGTGCCAGAGGATTTTGGTACTCTGGGTCTGGAAAGTGAAATGGTGTAAGGGCCGAGGAAAGTAATAATGAGTCTTGATCAATGGAATTTCTGGCTTTCTTGAGGGCTTATAATTCTCTTGTTTCAGATCGAAGAGAAGACAGGTGTGTCGTAAATCTTGGAAAGAACGTTGGGGTTGGCGTTGGTGATCGATAGTGATATAAGTTAGTAGATGTATACTTTTTTTTTCAACTTCTCGTGTTCGCTTGTGATCGATGAAATTCCGTAATGCTTAAGACACCTGCAACGGAAAATTAGGAACCAAAGAGAAGAAATTAATATCGAATCAAATGTGGGAACCCCGGCCATATATTTACAAAAGCCCTAAAAAATCACAAGTACTTGAACCTAGTTTAAAAATCGTCATAATACAAACCTTTATACCATTGTGCAAGAGTAATATAAACAAACTAGTGCTAACCCGTGACTACGGCACTACGCATTCCTGTTGGAAGGGGATGACAGTTGTGTGATTTAGGTAAAAACTATGGGCACTTAACCAGGAAGTGAGAGGATACATTACAGCCTTTGGATCAAATGAATCTAAGTCGTTCTAACAACTTGTTCCCATACCCTTCTGTTTTATAATAGAGATAGGTAAACCATATAGATCGATAAATAGTTGTTTAATCATAGGATGGCCATATTCTTGTCAATCCATCAAAGAGAGAGCAAAATAATGTCTGTTTTTTCAAAGCCCAGACAAAATTTAGTAGTACTATTAAACAAATCAAACACACCCAGCGAATGAAGGTACTGATTTTGTAATAAATTATTTTAGGGGAACCCAAATATATCCAGTGCTCAATATCACAAATCGATTCAGGGGCACCAAAATCAGAGGCAACCGTCAATAACCGAGAGATATCAAGAGAGACACCAGCACAGAGATGTCTACGAGCAAGAAAGACGGATACGAATACGAATGGACAAAATTTTCCTCAAAGCCTGAAAACCGAGAGGGGGAGAGGGATGGCAGAGGCGGCTCCATGTTGAAGGTTGGGTATTCAATTGAACACCCTAGAAATTTTCTAGGGTACATTGAATAACATGTATTTTCATTCTACCCCTACTTTGAACACCCAACCAAACAAAGTTCGAACACTCATCAACTTGAGAGAACCACAAATCAACTTAGATTTGAACACTTTCTTCGGCTTTAATAGGGTTCTATGCAAGTGGGTAGTGAAATTGAGTCACGGGATTAATCGAGGTGCGCGTAAGTTAGTTCTGACATCTGAGTTATAAAAAAAAATCACATTTGAACACCTAGCAACCCGTGTTTATACTAATATTTCAGTCTTGTTAAACAGAGTCGGGGATTAAGATTTTTTTTAACACCCTACCAAATATTTCTGGAGCAGCCACTGAGGGATGGAGGAAAACATACCAGTACACAGAGAGAGAGAGAGAGAGAGAGAGAGAGAGAGAGAGAGAGAGAGAGAGAGAGAGAGAGAGAACGTTGAGTAGTTTTTTTGGCTCGTTTTGGACTTCTCAGCCTCCATGGTCCGGACCAAGGCCTTGGTGGTGGTCGGGTTGGTGTTGGGATAGTAGCATGAGATCATGCAGGGCAAATTTTGGGAATGGCATCCATTTTGTAAAGGTGCGACATACCTATGATGTGCTGCTATTTCTTCAAAAAAAAAATTCCACACTACTTTGTTCATGTTTACGTCTTTCATTCAGAAAAAAAAAACTTCTTTAGGGAGTGTCCATGCCGTAAAATAGTGTTTGCGGAGGTGATCAATCCTGCGCGTCCAATGTGTTTTGAAGGGTCACTCTTCCCCGAAAAAGTTTGTTTAAAATCCGGACCATTTATTGCCGAGACGAATGGGTGAGATCGTGCGGCTCAATAAATAACCTAGTTACAGTGGCTCCGTGAATAAGTATCTCTCCTTATATGTGCTAGTTTTGTTCAACTATTAACCACTTCACATAAAAAGAAGGATAACCATTCCAAGTCTTGGAGGGTCACTGTGGGTTATATATGTCCGGTCGTTTCTTTGAGGACCCTGAAATTAGTCGACATGCCCGCAAGCTGGCCTCAACATACGGTTATAAAAAAAAATTCATGACTATAATAAAACGGAAAAAGAAAAACAATATCAGGACATGTCATCAGCATTTTATATTCACTATTATGGCAAAGGGCAGAAAGGAAATCAACATCGTAATCCCATTTAATTAGGTCCTAAACAAACCTGATATTAATTAATAAGCACATCACAACACTCCTACATTCTTTTCTGTTATTTTTTTTGTTGGTGTTTTTTACATTTCATAATTTTTTTATCACAGATTTCTGTTGTTAGTTTTTGAATTGATCATTCATTATGTCAAGAGAAATTTGAAAAGTACAAAAATGAGAATCGAAGTTGAAAGAAATTCATATAAGATGATAGTACAGACAAAAATACATGTTGATTCATTTATTTTGTTTTTCCCGAACTCTTTTTTGCTTTTGGTCCCAATTTTTATTGTTAAGATTCCTTTTTTCGAGATGAATGGATAATCTAAAAAATATTATGTGAATTTAACAAAAATGCATAACAGACTACCAAAAATAACAAACAAAAAATTGAGAAGTACGGGTACAAATTAAGTGATCCATTGTCAAAAGAAAACACACTTCCCTGCCAAATTTTTGTAGGGCTACCAACAAGTTGAGTCAACCAGAATTATAGAATATAACTTCTTATGAACAGCATTCTCCAAATTTTGCTGAGAGTTAGCAATTCTTTGAAGAATTTTATTCTGAGCGAGAGAATTGGCTTGCTGACTGCCAATTTATCGCTGCTTCTGCTGCAGATACTGCTTTGGTACTACCATCAGGGAGAATAGTAGTAGGGTCTGGAATACTCAAGTTTATGTGTAGCAAGCTCAAGGTCAAGCCCAAAGAATATTTAACGAACCGAGCTAGTATAGCTTTGAGTCGAGCTCCAGCTTATTCATACTAGAAATACCATACATTTGTGCTCGATGTATGAGCTGGGGCGCCGGAGGCTTGTTGGTTAGGTGATTATTGATTATTATTTTCTGATTTGCAAACAAAGGGGGTCTGTTATATGTGAGCATTTTCTTGGACTTTTTTTTTTTTTTTTTTTATATCCTTTCTTGGACTTGTTTATTTACTCAATTTCATGATAAAAATATACTAATATATACTATTATAATCATAGTACAGAATTGGAAATCACAAGCCCGTCCGCCGTGGGCCTTGGCCCAGGCACGAAAAACAACCGTCTAGCCCACTTATTGTCAGTAGCGTCCTGGTTCGGCTTCTGGGCCTAAGCCCAGGAAGGTCCAATCCAGTCCAGCCCATTTACTTCAGCCAGTCCTGGTGCGGCTTTTGGACTTATAGATCACCAGAATGCAAAAACTCTTGGCAATTTTCTAAAACACCAAAAATAAAAATAAAAAATAATAATAATCATCGCACCCCAAACGGAGACAAATAGTAACATAACGGAATACGACGCTATTCCTTGGGTTCTCTCATGCATCAATCAAAAAGGCCCATTATTCGCGTCAAGGCAAAATGATGAGGATGTAAAGAAGCGGTAACAAGATAACTGTCAATACGAATGTGTATATTTTTTTTTACATCCTAAGTTCTCCAATTATCATGCAACAAAAGTAGGATACCATTTAAGCTGAATCAGACTTTTGACTTACTCGGCTACAAGGAATTGGAATGAAAATGAATAAGACCGTACAATAGGGAAAAAACAATTTAAAGCTTTCACCTACCAATTTGCAAAGATTTTTTTTGAGCTTCCATATATATTTTGTGATTTGAACAACAGATGTGAGTTTATCATACCACTAATGTGAGTCTTTGTACAATCATTTGTGTGCTTCATAAATAAAATGGGCTTACTATTGTATGTGAATATCTCCTCCTCCCATAAGGGTGATGGTTGAAAAATGAATTCTGGTGGTTGAATGGAAAAACCATCTCAAAGTTGCTGCTAGCTACTGAGTACTGTTGCATAATGCAATCAGCAACCAGATTAGGTGCTGCTCCGTTTTCTTTTTAAACCTTTAATTTTTTTAAAATGTAATTTCAAGCTTAAATATAATGAAAATGAAAAATATATTTTTTAATTTTTTTCACCGTTTAAAATATCTCAATGAGATCTAGCAAATAAGATCTATATTGGTAGAAAAATTATTTACTTAAATACATAATTTTAAGCTTAAAATTATCTTTTTTTTTCAAAAAGTTTATTTTTTTAGAAACCGGAACGGAGCCGTAGTAGATTTCATCTTGGGCGAAAAACCCACACTCTAGCTAGGTAGCCCAAACTTCAAAAATTCAACTTTACAACCACAAAGACTTTACTACGTCCAAGCCCAATTATAATGGCCCAAAGCCGCAAACTCTTTGGGATCAGTTGCCCAATCCAAATATGACAACGTGCCCGGTCGACCCGGGTGTTCAGTGACGGCAAGCTTCCGCTCTTAATTAAATAAATAAAAATTGACTTTTGCAATTTTCATAATGATTTACCATGTTATTGGAGTGGAATTTATTATAACCATAATCCTGGATGTAGATCATTTCATCATACTAAACATGTTTTTTTGAAAAATCTATCATGTAGAGACAAATCAAAGTTTATATATTTTTTTTTATCTCTCTCTCACAAGTCACAAGTAATGGTAGGATTCATGATACTGTTTAGTGGATCCCACATTAATCACTTGTGAGAAAAGATGTGCAAATAAATATATATACTTGGATGTTTTCTTAACATTTATCATCCAATTTTTGCCATTTTTGTTGTTCCATAGTAGCGATTAATTTTTACCATCTAATGCGCTCAAAAGAATGGTAGTCATAGCAATCGTATTATTACGCATAATTCCCAACAGTTGGTAATGGATTTGAAAACACAAATAAAAATCCGTGAAGGGTGTGATTTAGGGGAATGATATAGTAGATGCTGTTTGCACCCAAAAAAAAAAAAATTAGGAGAAGAATTAGGAACTAGTTTTGAAATTCAAAATAGATAAAACTGCTATTTATTTTTTTTGGTCAAGCGGAATTTCAAACTAGATTACGAGACAAAGCACCACATACGGGATACAACCAGAGTCATGAGGACCTTAGCCTAAACACATAGTCAAACATTAGTCTAGAACCTACCTGATATTCAGGCAGTCTCTAAGAACAAATTCCCTTAATGAAATGGGCATGTCCATAACGAAAACAAACTCGTCCGTTTGCTCGACTCCCATTCTTGCGAGATGGTCAGCACATTGATTTGCTGAACGATAGGTGTGCTCGATCAAAGTATTGGTCTTGGTCATGATGAAGTGGGCTTCATTAATGAGCACACTTTGTGGATGATTGTTTGGGTTCCCTTCCTTGATCAGATTGACAGCCGTGAGAGAGTCAGATTCGATTGTCACGTTCTTTAGATTCTTTTCCAGGATGATCTTTAATCCTGTATAGATGCTCCAAATCTCTGCTTCCAGGCTTGCAGAGAAGTGTCGCATTCCGTAAAAGTCCATGATCCATTCACCCATGTGATCTCTGAACAATCCTCCAACGCCTCCTCTCCCATTCGTATCGTACCAGTAGCCATCTGTATTGAGTTTGACATTACCTGCAATTGGATTCAACCAAGAAATTAGACAAGCCTGTTGAGAGCCCATAATGAGAGGGGACTTGAATGCTTCCACAATTTCCTTGGAATAAGCCATGATATTTTTGGCACTAATAAAGCTTGGGACCTCAATGTTATCAAAGCTTTTCTTGTTCCTATCCTTCCAGATCTGCCAAAGGGCCGAAATAAACAAAATGTGCCAGGGAATATCATAGCCATTTTCAAGGGTCTTGTTGAATTTCAAGTTAAGGGAAATCCATTCTTGAAAAGGAGTCTCCAAGTTCCCTCTCATTAGGTGGCTCGAGGGAATATTGCTCCAAAGCTCTTTTGCCTTGGTACATTTCCTGAACAAATGCGAAATGTTTTCAGAGCAAGTTCTACATCTAGGACATAATTCAGAAGTTTCAATTCCTCTTCTGACTCGCAACTGATTGGTTGGAAGGCTGTTATGGAGAATAAGCCAGATAAAAGATTTAAAATTTTCAGGAATTTTGAGCTTCCAGAACCATTTCCAACCTTTCAGATCCGAATCACTTTTAGTAATGAGGTCATAAGCAGCAGATATAGAAAATTGACCATTTCCAGAGCCCACCCAACTTGGATGATCAGGCCCTTGAGTGTAGATACGGAGGGGAATCGAGTTAATTGCCTCCATGGTATCCGTGTCCAGAAACTGGGCTATCTCACCCAAGTCCCAGTGGCCATCCGCTATAAGATACTCAACCTTCTGGGTAGAGTTGGTATGAACACCAGGGTGGGATATATAAGGCCAGAGATTTAGATCCACACCACCAATCATGCCAAATGTTCACGGTTTTACCATCGCCAATTATCCATTTTAATACCTTATCCAGGACCTGTTTGGTATCCAAAATACTTCTCCAGAGATGAGAAGCAGGCCTCCTCCTAGGCCAGGAAGAGATGGATTGGTTACTCAGATACTTATCTTTAAGTATAGAGACCCAAAGTCCCTCCTCCTCGTTAGAGACTGCTATTGAATACAAGAATAGTCATAGGTTGTGGACTTTTTAAAAAAAATTAAAAAATGCTATTGAATATAGTTGACGATTGCCTTTCGTAACCAGAAGGACTTTACTCCAACTTTCCCGTGCGATTGCCTTCGTAACCAAAAAGCTCTAAAGGACTTTACTCCAACTTTTCCTTCGTAACCAAAAGCTCAAAAAATGAGTTGTGTTGCTAAAAAAATCCTATTATGATTTCTCATACAAAGTCATGGTTTTTCATGTGACAAGAACAAAGGCTCATTTTGCTATTATAGGGGGTTGTCGTCTCCCTCTCTTGGGGAGCCGTGGCCACCCATGCCGGCTGCCAAGGCACGATGCTATCAAGACCACTCGAGCAATCCTTGGCCGTTTGGCATCGTTACTTGAGAAAACACAATCCGCCGGTAATGCTTGAAAAAAGGGCCCAAATACATCTGAAATAGCATGCTATTTTAGCCGGTCTTGGCAAGGCAAAGCACAACTCTACAGAGCAGAAACTAGATTTCTTTGGCTGGGTGGCCTTGGTTACTAAAGAAAATACGGCCCATTGGTAATGCTCGAAAAAAATATCAAATGTTGAAAAAAAGATCAAGATGCCCCCGAAACGGCATGCTCTTTTATTAGTAATAGGTTCCATGTGGAGGTTGCCGATATAAAATAAAGAATAATAATAATAAAAAGATTCCAACTCCATATAGGGCAGTTGGAGGTGATACGCGTGCCCTTAGTTAGGCTTAAGGGTCATCATCGGGCTGGGCAGGCCCGGCCCAGCCCTCTAAGTCGCTGCCCAAGTCCCGCCCATGGGCCGGGCCGATCGGGCTTTTTCTTTTGGCGGGCCGGGCCACCTACCATAAATTGAAGCCCAAGCCCGGCCCACGGGCTAGCCCAATTGGCGGGCCGGCGGGTCAAAAGCCGGGCGGGCTTAAATTTTCTTGGGCAAAACTAAACCAAGGGAAAAAAGAAAGGGTTTTGTGGGATTTTGGGCTAATAGGTGGGCCCGTTGGCGGGCTTTTGGACGGGTACCATGGGCGGGCCTTCGGGTGGGCTCACGAGCCGGGCCAACAAGAGAGCTGAGTAAAAATTCATAGGCTCGAGCCTGCCCATTACAAACTACGGGTCGGGCTAGCCCGCCCATTTTACAGGCTCGGGTAGGGTAAAAGCCCGGCGGGCCGGGCGGGCTTTGGGTGAGTCGCGGGCCTTCGGGCTAAATGATGACCCTTAGTTAGGCTTGAGTATCTTTAGTATCTCCAATTTACTATTACACGTACATTTCAACGTCAAAACGAAATTTCATTGCATTTTGTACGATTTTACCGTTACAAAATGCATTGATTAGTAATTTTTTCAAATAGCTACATGTTGTTTGAAAACAGTTAATTTATTAGTGACTAATCCAATGAGGCTAAAAAAAAAGGCTTTTGCCAGCATTTATTTCTCGGTATTTACCAAAGGGCCCGGTTATTCGCAGCCACGTTTTTTCTCCCGTAGCCCGTTACTCCACATAGCCCATTTCCAAAATTTTAAAAACGAAAATTTTCTCCATGTAACCCATTAAATGTACCTGATTTTCCAATTATACCCTTCTCTCTCAAAAATTACACTTCAACTCCCCACCCATCCATCCAAATAAAAATCCTAATCCCCTAGCCCCCATTTACGTTTCCTCCCACCCACCACGCCACGCCATTTTCTTCTCCCACGAGCTCCACCTCCATAGCCACCACCGCAGCACTGCCACTCCTGCCGCAGCACCGCCACTCCTGCCGCCGCATCGCCACCAGCACACCCACCCCACTGCCTCAGGTGCCGTTCTCTCTCTCTCCCTCTGTTCTTCTCTATTTCTCTCCCTCTGTTCTTCTATCTCTGTCTCTCTCTCTATTCTCTTCACCACCGCTGGCCCAGCCCACCCATTTACATACATGTATTTGTGTAGAGATTTTGGTAATTAGATCCCGAATTTGTGTAAAGATTTTGGTAATTAGATCCCGTATTTGTGTAAAGATTTTGGTAACTAGTTCCCGAAATTGGTAGCCAAAAATGGTGAATGTTGAGATCTGTAAGTTTATATGTGGAGATGCTAGGTTTTTTTTTTTATCCTGTATTGGTTAGCACATTTGGCATGCGCTCTTGGCGTAAAAAATGACAGCCCTGAACCTCATGCCAATGCAAGTGGATTTGGCTTCATGAGAGGCAGCTGAAATTGAGTTGTGCTACTTGTCAAAAGTGCCCATACCTCCATGGAAGCTCCCGTTGGAGCTTCTCTGCTCGTAGGTGAATTCCTAAGATTTTGTCGTCTTATTACATTGTCCTGCATGAATGGGAGATTGAGACATAACTTCCTCTTTTTAGCTTTTCAACATTTTCCTCTGCATGATTTATAAGACCAGTTATAAAGTCATTAATATGGGATGTGTGTGAGAGAGGTAATGTTAGTGAGGAACAACTGCATTTCGTAATGCTTTACCATTTACCGTTTTAGGAAATTAGTTAGTTAATGACTGGCTAAACAGATCTAGGTGAGGCAGGTAAGTGCATAATCCAAGCTGTGGTTGTGTAAGTAAGAGGGACACGAAGCAGGTTGGAGGCTGTCTTATATTGGAGAAACTCCTTGATCGAAAGATAAGCTACTCAGTAAGTCCTGCCCATGATAGATAAGAAGTTTCTAATGGGGTCACACTATACCAGTTATATAAATAGGACCTTTTCATAGCAAAGGCATTGAGTCATGGAAGTTCATATTCAATGCCAGACCTGGTCATAGAAGCTGAATGTCGATCTATGCATAAGTGCACTCTTTGGTGGTGTTCACATTAAGAGTTTGAGAGATATGCAGAGGGAAACAAGATGATTTAGGAAAAAGATGAACTAAAAAAGCTAAATTTACTAATTGCTTTCCCGGTCATTTTCTTTTCCTCAAAAAAATCTCGTCGCACATCCATGATCCAAAGTTAGTGCATTGGAATTTGTAATCAGAATTGTTAGATTGAGTTGGCTTATTAATTTGATGTTAATAATTGTGAGGGTCTTCACAATTTTGATACACAGAATATGTGCAACATTGTATCAGCTTATGAGTTACCATTTCCCTTTGTTTCAGTCCAAGCATACAAAGCCTGACATTGGCATGGAATAGATCAAGGCAATGGCAAATATAGAGGAGAAGGAAACAGCTGCAGCAATCAGGGTAACTACTGTTGGACTGTATCTGTATCTGCATTTAATTTCAATTGGTATCTATTGTTGGTCTGCTTAGTTTCTGGGGAAAGACACTGGCCTCCAGGAAAAGTTAAGGGCTTTCTAAAAATCGAGACTGAGAAAAACTGTTGGACATTGAGAATGTTTTGTTTGCCCCTGTTCGAAGTTTGTCCGTGTCATGGCGTATCCTTATCGTGTCGAAACCCCACCAGTTTACTCTCTCTCACCTCCTCTCTCTCTTTCAAGCTCGCTTTTCCCAACAATAGAGGTATGACTCTAGTGCTCTGCTCTGTTCCTCCTCGGTTTTAATGGAAAGTTATCAAATGCTAGCGATCTGATTTTAATGGCTGCTTCACCATTAGTGGCATTTGTTGGAGTTACTCAAGTCATTAGTAAGTTGGGGCTTCCCTCTGACTAATAGATTTGGATTTTTTTATGGGCATTGTTTATAGTTTTGAGGATCATAATAGTCTTGATTACTGCTATTTAGATTGGAATCAAATCAAAAGGCTTATACTTGGTGTTAGACGAAGTGTCTGCTATGGCTTAATATGTGCTCATTTTAAGGTAACTTAACTGTTAGTCCTAAATCCTATGTATGGTTGAAGAGACCCTTTGAACATGATTAATTGTATGTTGCTCTGCCTTTGTTTGTTGGGTAGTTTCAGAATCAGAACCACCCCCAAATTCTTACATCAAACAAAGCTCTCTGCACTGATAAGAACTTGTCTCTCTCTCTCTTTCTCTCTCTCTCTCTCTCTCTCTCTCTCTCTCTCTCTCTCTCTTTCTCTCTCTCTCTCTCTCTCTATTTGATGTTTTTTATGGGTTATGCATAAACATAGTACTATTTGATGGGCTGGTAGATAAAAGTATTAAACCCCATGCGCACACACAAAAAAAAATCTAAAAGTGTTCATGATCGTCCACCTCTGCCCATACCCACGTCGATTGGGGATTACATGAGTACTATATTTGTTGTTGTATTACTAACTCATGTGACACACATAAACAAAGTTCAACAACTTTAGGAGTGGTCCGGGGAGATTTTCTTGTGCTTTTGGGTCACAATGAAGTATATGGTTTTCATTATATCATGCTTTTGTACCCCCAATTTTGTCTGCAAGTAGTAAATGTTGATTTAGCATCTTTTGTGCATATTTTCGTATGATGTTGCTGAACTATGTTCTAATATCGTTAATCCTTTTGTTCTTCAATGATTTGATTAGGCCATACTAAGTTATATTACTATTTTTTCTTTCATCTTACTATTGGTGACATTGCAGGCTATTATGCATCCACTGCGTGGAGTTCGAGGCCAAGGTCAGGGCTCGGGCCGGGGCCGGGGTGTCCATCAGGGCAAGTCTGAGGCTGTAGAGGACACGAGACCTGACATACCTGCCCGAGTTTATACTCAACAAAAAAACCACTCTGCTTCGCTCAGATTTGTCCCACATATAGTGGAAAGGGCTTGTACGAATAGTGTGAAACATTGTGTACAAAAAACTGAAATGGTTTATGTACAAAAAACTAAAAAAACCACTCCGCTTAGCTCAGATCTTTTTATCATGAATGTTTGATGCTAGTTGATGTGTAGCATTCCTTGTTATGACTCATTGATAAGAGGGTATCCTTCCCTCTTTAAAGACTAGACATTTTTGTCCAGTGTCCACTGATACAATCTAACCGAATGTGAAAGTATACTTACAATTCGGTAACTAACTGCCAACTATTACTGAAGGAAAAGTAAGTATTAACACTTCGGTAACTAACTGTCGAAAACAAGTGTCAATATTGATAATTAGATGTCGAAAATGTGTGCAAAATTCGGTAACTAACTGCCGAATCACCGTGAAAGTAAAATTGAAAAGTCCATTAAAACAAGTTTTCTAGCTCTCTGGATTTGTTTCGGTAATTGACAGTCTACAATTAATCTATATTTCAGAAAGTGAAAGTCGAAAATATACTTACAATTCGGTATCTAACTGCTGACTATTACTGATTGAAAAGTAATACTTGTAATTTCTATATCTAGATAACACTTTGGTAATTAACTATCGAAAACAAGTGTCAATATCGGTAACTAGATGTTGGAAATGTGTGCACCATTCGGTAACTAACTGCCGAATTCCAATAAATAAAACATGGAAAATCATTTCGGTAAATAGCTGTTGAAAACAAGACTATATTTCGGTAACCACATGTCGGAATTGCATACTAAAATCGGTAATTAACTACTGAACTAGAGTATAACAAAAATAAGATACATATATTTCGGTAATTGAATGCTGAAATTATTTCTAAATTTTGGTAACTAACTGTCGAGTAGGGTAATTGTTTACGGTGGTTTACTACCGAAATTACTTAACTTATTCGGACCTGAAACACCGAATACTTAACTTACTTAACTCTGAAACACCGAAAAGCTAGTTTAAAAATTTGTAAATCAGGAGGCCGTATTGTGAATGGGGAAAAGTTATCTCCTCACGCGGCTTACAAGATACAATGTCCATCACAACATTTTTCTTCTCAGCCATCATATACTTGCCGATAGAATTTGATTCCAGTTCAATTTCGAAATCATAACCTAGAAGTGGGTCATCTTTTTTTTTTTCAATGGAAGGACTGGAACCTTCCATTGATACAATATTTGGCTCCTCCATTGAGATTGAAATAATGAACAAGCTTGAGAGAGAGGAGAAGAGAAAGGATGAGAGAAGAAAGAGGAATGAGTTTTGAAGAAAAGAGAAGACGAAGAACAGAACCAGCTGACGACTGGTTTTTTTTTTTCTTTTTCAAACGTACTGACGAATTTCAGGAGAAGGGAAGGAAGATAATTTAGGAGTTTTGGGAAGGGGAGGAAGATAATTTAGGGGTTTTGGTCATAAGGGCATATAGGTCATTTCATGTATATGTATAAGGGTAAGTAGGTCATTTTACATTAAGGGGTCTTGTTGTAATTAGTTGGAAATTTTTAACGAGTTACGAGAGAAAAAACGTGGCTGCGAATAGCCGGCCCCTTTACCAAAAACCCTGGTAATTGTTCATAGTACACAAGCGCTAGCCAGAGAAAGAAGCGGCCAATTTAAGTTTTTAACCCATAAAGATAAAACGACGTAGTTTTGGGCTACATGCCCAAAATTCCACCCCCCACCCCCAACTTTCGTATCCCGCGCTGTAATTTTTCCCGTGCAAAACCCTTTATCTCCCTTCAATCGCTGCCTCAGACGCCTCTCACGCCTCTCTCTACCTCAGACGCCTCTCAACTCGTCCAGTGAAGTTTCCGACTCGCCTCTTCAAGAAGTTGCAGAGGTCGCCGACGCCGACCAACCAAAGAAGTTTCCGTTCCATTGTGCTCCTCTCATCTAGGGTTACGTCCTTTCGCCTCCTCTTGATGTGCGGCTCCCTCCTCTTCGTACGTTCCTCTTTCTCTCTCTCTCTCCCTCTCTCTCTCGTTGTATCTGTATCTGTATCTCTCTTTTGTATTTATGCGAGGGAGTTGGGGTTTTGGGTTGGGGTCGCAGGGTCATTGGCTTCAACAATGGTTGGGTTCAGAGGGAGGGGATCGGGTTAAGGGTTGGGAAGGGGAACGGAATGTGGGTTGAAAAGATTTAGGGTAGCTGATAAAGAAATAAAATAAAATTTAGGGATTGTGATTTGGGGTTGGACAAGTTAGGGCTTGTGGTTAGGGATTGGACAGATTTAGGGATTTTTGATTATATTGTGGTTAAATCTGGGGCTTTTGTAGACATTGATTAACGGGTTACACTCAACATCAGAGCTCTTGAATAAGGGCACTAGGTTTCCTGTTTACTTCATGTTCTTACGCTGGGTTTAGATTGTGCAACTAAGTGGTTTCTTACTTTTTTTTTTTTAGGATGAGTTATGCTTCTGTTTCTACAAAGTATGTGATTTGATAATTTTCATGGTTTACAGAAAGAGAAATAGGATACACCAAAAGAAAAAGGGTCCAAACCTGTCTTGTGGAGGCGGGAGTGTGGAGATCATCGAGAGGCAAAAGGAGGAATACTAAGATACCCACTAAGATCAGAGTTGTGATCTTTTTTTAGAATACAATCTGCCTATCTGGTTATATTTACATATTTTGTTTGTTATGAAGCAAAGAACTTGACGTAGCAGCCTCTGTTTGAAAACACTTGTTGATAGGCTGAATTCAGTTCAGGTTGGTGAGGTTATTGGTGATTTGGGAGTTGAGGATCCTGAGCTTGCTATCGAATTGTTTTATTTGCTAAAGAATGAGCATGGGTTGAGGAAGTGCTCACAACTGGTCTGTATACCTAGCTATCACTACAAGAAAAAGGGGTATTATTCTACTGTCTTTAGGTCACTTTCTAGTGAACTGTCCTTATGAATTTTGTTTGCTGTTATTGTATGACATTCGTTTCTCTGCTCTAAGTTATGTGCTTCAGTTATCTAAGGATAGAGCTTTGGTTATTGTAGAATTGTGTGAATTTGGGAATAGAACTCCCTATGTGGGATGATTTGATATTGCTGAAACTTTATTAATGTAAGTTGAATTTTTAATGAAGCTATTGCTGTTATTTTTGTAAGTTGAATTGTTGATCTTCTTACGTGATACGATGGAATAGTTTCTATTTTGTGCAATGACCTTTGAGAGTTGAGTCTTCCTTTCAAATAGCATAGCAATGTTTGAGCTTGAGTTATCGAGGGTGTTACTAGCATTTGGAGTGGACAATATCAATGCTTAGATACAGAAACATTGGCCTTGGTCAGGTAAATGGAATGAACATTTTCTTGTGCTGTTTCAAACCTTGGTGTTATAGGTCAGTTAATCCCTATTCGTTACCCTAAGATAAAATGATTTTGTATGGTTCAGCGTTTACTTGATTTGTTGGCCGTATATGCATTCAACTGATTCTTGTGTCTTGATGGATTTCCTCTCATACTAAATTTTTGTTGGCCAGTATTGTGTTTGAATGATTATGTATTAATTTTTTTTTGTTAACATTCACTGCAAGAAAAATATGTGCTAGTTGGCCGTATATGCTTCTGTTTGTTGGTGGCAGTGTGGCACCATAACACTTAGTTATTGATTTCGAAACATGGATCAAAACTTAGTTAAGAGGCACATAATTTCTACATGCAGGGTGCCATGTGGTAATCATGGGTGAACTAATTTTCTCTGCTTTGAACAGGTAGAGAAGAGTGGGTTTGCTCATTTCACTGCTAAAGCAAACCCCCCTGATGTTGAGTTCTGATCCTTCCAAACATCAGGTACACTCTCTCTCTCTCTATCTCTCTCTCTCTCTCCACATCTCTTTTATTTCAGTTTTTGTTGATGCATGGGTTTGTGGCACTTTACCTTCTACTCCTGCCTTTTTGCATCTGGTTCTCTCCCTGATTTTGGATCTGCTTAAGGGTTTGATTTTTGACTGCTACTCTCTGATGAAGGTTTGATTTTTGCTTATTGGGTAGTTAATTATGTTCATCTCGGTACTCATAGTTGTAGATTATCCATGTTTATGGTGTTATTGAAAGATGATATTGAACAACTGCACTTGTTAATGGGCTGGCCTACAGGGTACTTGACGAGATCACTACCTGGGGACAAAAAAACATTCCAGATGCTTTTTATCGTGCTTATTGATTGGTAGGATACTAGGGTTTATCTTTCAAGGTTTTTTTTTTTTGTCCAGGTGAACAACATCAGTGGCTATCCTCCCCAGTAATGAAATCTAAAGACTAAAGAGACTAGCAGTCTGACCTACCTCGAGATTGTGTTAAGTTTTCGAACTGCAAAATAAATCACATTGGAACTGAACTGCCTAAGCTTTTGACCATTGTCAGAAAAAGACTGGGTTATCCACAGAAGTAGGAAAATCTTATATTTTACTAGTTGGATTTGAATGTAAAACATCAAGTAGCTTGATGATATCTTATGAGCTGGCAAAGGTCTAAACTGGTGTTTCATGATGTCTGTGGATATTCTTGAAGGGGTTCCTTTTTTACTGTTTTTTTATTACATTTGATGGTATTCCTTTTCTCTTCCTTGGCAGATTGCGGCAACCATTAACATGATGCACATTTTTCTCATCAGTTGGGCAAGTCTATGCAACTCTTTTATTATTTCTGTTGACTATTGATTACTTAAATCCAGCTCTCTTAATGTTACAATTTTCAGCAGATAGGTTATCATCACTCTTCACTTTATTTTCTTTTGTCATTGGGCTGCAGACTAAAATCAATACTACAGTTCTCAACTTGAATGCTTACATGCCTGTGCAACAAGAACTTTAACTCTGCGTAGACTGGTTCTAGACTTCTAGTTCATATGACTTTCATTAATAGCTCAAGAAAGGCAACTCATCGCCAAATGGGAGGCCATCCGAACACAGCCTAAGTGAATTTCAGATTGACAGCTTTTACGTTAGCTTAGATGAGGAATAAATAGAAGGTGCCACGTAAGTTATATTTGCTTAGCTAGCGTAGTGATAAATTAAGAAGAAAATTGACAAGTGCTAACTTGAAGACGTTACAAAAACGGCACTTTAGTCTCCTCGATCTGGACAAGTGGAACAAAATAGAAGATTCTTCACATGCATAATCAAATCATGCATTCAAGTGGAACGAGCCGAGTCGAGTTTTACTGTGCTCAAGCTTGTTTATTAAGTTTTTAACGAATCCGAACTCGAACTCAGTGAAAACTTAACGAGCGGAGCTCGAGCCAAGCGGGTAGTAACTTCACATAATAGAGACAAAAAAGAGAGTGTACGTGGAGAAATAGGGATTGTGAAACGAGCCTAATATTCGGCTAACTCAAGTTCGGTTCGATTCTTTATGAAACGAGCCTAATATTCGTGCTCGAGCTCGTTATTAACTTAATGATCCAAGCTCGAATGAACTCTTATGGAGCCGAGCCTCAAAATACTTGTGAACGGCTAGCAAAAGAAACGAAGGAAAATTCAGGTCCAGCCGGAGAACAATCGTTGAGTTTGTTATCTATGCCCTGTTGGATGAAATTCGAATCGCCAGAATTTTCCTCCAAAGGAAAAAAAAGGGCTTCTCATTGTTTTCAGTAACCAAAGCTATAGCAAAGTTACTCATAGCAAAAGAAAAGCCAAACACCAAAAGGCTAAATTAAAAGCATAACTGAACTAACAGTTAAATTCAAGCCATGAAATTCTCAAACATAGATTACACACAATATGGGAAAACAAAAACAAAACATAGAAAAGAGAGATTTCAATCAGAGTTTTGCAACTTAATTTCAACATTTACAGGTTACAAGTATTCGGTGTACGCGATAAGAACAGGGGAAAAAAAGCCCCTTACCGTGATCGCTGCATGAGAGGAACAACTCAAATGCCAATGGAGTCTGTAAAAGTCGAACTCGTCAACTGCTAGAATAGAAGAAATACTTTGGGCTTCACTGGTTTTTGCGGTGATGATCCTAGTGGAGATATTGAAGGAACTTGTTCGACATGGTTCCAAATGCCCTGCAAATGTATCTTAATCAGATATGAAAGGCAGCCCTAAAATAAAGTACCAATATCAAATGAGACCATACCTTAGTCACCCTTTTGGACGGTTTGCAGGTTTATTCTCTTGTCCTTCCATCAACTAGGATCTCCTTGATCAAATGCAATTCCCTAGCCGCGTCAACAATGGTTACTCGTTCTGTTGGTGATTCCTCAGAATACGCAACTCCGATTTTGAGTATCAGAATCAAACAATCATGTATTTTTCCCCTTTCTGTTTCTGTCCAAGAACTTTGGCTGGCGCCTTCCTCGTTTTCTAAAAGTTTGTCATCAACAATCTCCATCACTCTTTCTGGCAAAGCCATCTTGGAATATCTGTGAATGTTCGCGCCATTTCTAAACATGCCATTTGTGGGACTTTTTCCGGTGAACAACTCTAACAACAGGATTCCATAGCTGTATACATCACCACTGGTAGATGGATAATGTCCCATGCCATATTCTGCTATGTATACTCGAAAATTAAGTTCACTCTAGATAATTATTAACCAATATATAAGCGTAGATATACATGTATTACCTGGCGCTGTATATCCAATAGTCCCTATAAAACCAACAGAGTTGGTTTGGCTCTGAGAAAGTTCACTATTCAGATGCAGGAGCCTTGCTAATCCAAAATCACCCAAGTGGGCAGTCATGTCACTGTCAAGAAGAACATTGCTTGGCTTGATATCACAATGTATAATTGGTATGTGACAATGACTGTGAAGATAAGCCAAAGCAGAAGCCACATCAATAGCTATGCCCAATCGCTGAAGGAGATTCAAACTTCTAGGCTGCTTATCAGCAACACCAGTTTGCCGAAAAACCGGATGCAACCAACTTTCAAGACTTCCATTGTCCACGTACTCATAAACAAGGGCCGTGAAGTCATTACCTCGGAAATCAACACTTGCACAAGCACTTACGATTTTGATGAGGTTTCTGTGCCTAATGTTTTCCAAAGCGTTGCATTCAGCCATAAAACTCTTTGAAGCTGCTTTATTATCTTGGTGGAGTACTTTCACTGCAATAGCTTTCTGATTGCTTGGATCAAGAATTCCTATGTATACTGAACCAAAGTTTCCTGTACCAATTAAGTTCTCTGGAGAGAAGCCATTCGTTGCTTTGAGGAGCATTCCATATGATACATTCCTCTGTGAACCCATTATAGAAGATGCCATAGAAGGCAGTTGTCTCATCTTTCTAAGCCGACAAAGGATTATGACAGATGATGCCAAAATTATATTCAAAAGCCCACATGTTATGACAGCGATTAAGGGTGGTCTGAGAGACATTTTATTCTTTCTTTCTTTTCCAGAAGCACGTGCTGGGAGCTGTAATGCAGGTATACCCCCACAGAGCTTGTTATTTCCAGAGACTGAAATTGCACTTGCATTTTGGAACACTCCTCGTGACGGTATCTCTCCCTCTAGGTTATTGAAAGAAAGGTTCAAATTCCTCAACAATTTAAAGTTTCCAAAATACCTGGGAATCTTTCCGGAGAGGTTATTATGCGAGAGATCTAATTCATCAATGGCCTTGAGAGACTCCAAAGATGGGGGAATGGATCTTGTAAATAAATTGTTGTCCAAATAGAGGTATTGCAGGCTAATGCAACTACCAAGGCTGCTAGGAATTTCACCAGATAACTTGTTATGGGAAAGATTTAGCTCACCAAGATTTCTCAAGTAACCCACTTCCGAAGGTAGAGGGCCGCTTAGATTGTTTCGAGACAAGTCCAGAGCTATTGACAAAGATGAAAGACCTAATACTTCTCGGGGAATTCTGCCACTAAGATTATTGCCATAAAGATGTAGTCTTAACAAATCCTTGCAATTTCCAAGACTTGAAGGTATATTTCCCTGAAATTCATTTTCTTCTAACCAGAGTTGGTTCAAAAGTGATAAATTCCCAATGGAGGAAGGGATTTCCCCAGACAAATTGTTATCACCGAACCCCATTTCTTGAATTTTATGAAGTCTACCAATAGAGGCCGGAACACTCCCTGTCAATTGGTTCACGTGCAAATCTAAAGCATTTAAGCCCACGAGATTTCCAATGTTTGCTGGAATGTTGCCGTATATTCGATTTCCTGCAACTGATAGTCTCTGAAGTTGGGTTGAGAGGTTGGCCAAGGAGTTCGGCAAAACACCTCCAAAATTGTTCCTGTCTATGTACAATTTTCTCAATTTGGTACAGTTGGTCAAAGTGAAGATGAAATTAAGGTCATCGTCACCACCAGTACCTAGACCGCTCTCAGCTAAATTAAGATACCAAAGATTCTTTAGGCTTCCGAAATTAACAGGCACTCCGGGAGAAAGTTGGTTCTGTGATAAGTCGATTAGTTCAAACTTTGAAGAATTTGATATGGAAAGCGGAATGGATCCACTTAAATGGTTTCCCCAAACGTTAAGCACTTTGGTATTGGGCAAAGTAAGGCTCAAATTTTGTGGAAGACTTCCTTCAAGTTGATTTTCGGGCGCCGCAAAAACTTCCAATGAAGAAAGATTATAGAAAGATGAAGGAATCACACCTGATAGGTTATTTGAGTAGAATGAAAATTGTTTTAAGTTCCTCAGACTGCCAAGTGAGTAAGGAATACTTCCCTCCAACTTATTCTGCCGTGCTGAGAATACTTCTAGAGAGGAGAGATTCCCAAAAGAT